>CAWUFW010000975.1:2710000-3310802 GCA_963921515.1 Calotriton arnoldi
ATGCTGTCAGTGTTATGGAGCGAGACTCATGCTGTCAGTGTTATGGAGCGAGACCTGTGCTGTCAGTGTTGTGAAGCGAGACTCATGCCGTCAGTGTTATGGAGCGAGACTCGTGCCGTCAGTGTTATGGAGTGAGACTCGTGCCGTCAGTGTTATGGAGCGAGACTCATGCTGTTGGTGTTATGGAGCGAGACTCAAGCTGTTGGTGTTATGGAGCGAGACTCAAGCTGTTGGTGTTATGGAGCGAGACTCAAGCTGTTGGTGTTATGGAGCGAGACTCAAGCTGTTGGTGTTATGGAGCGAGTCTCAACCTGTTGGTGCTATGGAGCGAGACTCAAGCTGTTGGTGTTATGGAGCGAGATACAAGCTGTTGGTGTTATGGAGCGAGACTCAAGCTGTCAGTGTTATGGAGCGAGACTCGTGCTGTCAGTGCTATGGAGCGAGACTCGTGCTGTCAGTGCTATGAAGCGAGACCTGTGCTGTCAGTGTGATGGAGTGAGACTCATGCTGTCAGTGTTATGGAGTGAGACTCAAGCTGTCACTGTTATGGAGCAAGACTCAAGCTGTTGGTGTTATGGAGCGAGACTCAAGCTGTCGGTGTTATGGAGCGAGACTCAAGCTGTTGGTCTTATGGAGCGAGACGCAAGCTGTTGGTCTTATGGAGCGAGACGCAAGCTGTTGGTCTTATGGAGCGAGAGTCGAACTGTTGGTGTTATGGAGCGAGACTCATGCCTTTGGTGTTATGGAACGAGACTCAAGCTGTTGGTGTTATGGAACGAGACTCAAGCTGTTGGTGTTATGGAGCGAAACTCAAGCTGTTGGTCTTATGGAGCGAGACGCAAGCTGTTGGTGTTATGGAGCGAGACTCAAGCTGTCGGTGTTATGGAGCGAGACTCAAGCTGTCGGTGTTATGGAGCGAGAGTCGAGCTGTCAGTGTTATGGAGACGAGACTCATGCTGTCAGTGTTATGGAGCGAGACTCGTGCTGTCAGTGTTATGGAGCGAGACTCCGGCTGTCAGTGTTATGGAGCGAGACTCCTGCTGTCAGTGTTATGGAGTGAGACTCCTGCTGTCAGTGTTATGGAGCGAGACTCCTGCTGTCAGTGTTATGGAGCGAGACTCCAGCTGTCAGTGTTATGGAGCGAGACTCCTGCTGTCAGTGTTATGAAGCGAGACTCCTGCTGTCAGTGTTATGAAGCGAGACTTGTGCTGTCAGTATGATGGAGCGAGACTTGTGCTGTCAGTGTTATGGAGCGAAACCTGTGCTGTCAGTGTTATGAAGCAAGACCTGTGCTGTCAGTGTTATGAAGCGAGACCTGTGCTATCAGTGTTATGGAGCGAGACCTGTGCTGTCAGTGTTATGGAGCCAGACTTGTGCTGTCAGTGTTATGGAGCGAGACTCATGTTGTCAGTGTTATGGAGCGAGACTCATGCTGTCAGTGTTATGGAGCGAGACCTGTGCTGTCAGTGTTGTGAAGCGAGACTCGTGCCATCAGTGTTATGGAGCGAGACTCGTGCCGTCAGTGTTATGGAGCGAGACTCATGCTGTTGGTGTTATGGAGCGAGACTCATGCTGTTGGTGTTATGGAGCGAGACTCAAGCTGTTGGTGTTATGGAGCGAGACTCAAGCTGTTGGTGTTATGGAGCGAGACTCAAGCTGTTGGTGTTATGGAGCGAGACTCAAGCTGTTGGTGTTATGGAGCGAGACTCAAGCTGTTGGTGTTATGGAGCGAGACTCAACCTGTTGGTGCTATGGAGCGAGACTCAAGCTGTTGGTGCTATGGAGCGAGATACAAGCTGTTGGTGTTATGGAGCGAGACTCGTGCTGTCAGTGCTATGGAGCGAGACTTGTGCTGTCAGTGCTATGAAGCGAGACCTGTGCTGTCAGTGTGATGGAGTGAGACTCATGCTGTCAGTGTTATGGAGTGAGACTCAAGCTGTCACTGTTATGGAGCAAGACTCAAGTTGTTGGTGTTATCGAGCGAGACTCAAGCTGTCGGTGTTATGGAGCGAGACTCGTGCTGTCAGTGTTATGGAGCGAGACCTGTGCTGTCAGTGTGATGGAGCGAGACTCGTGCTGTCAGTGCTATGAAGCGAGACCTGTGCTGTCAGTGTGATGGAGCGAGACTCATGCTGTCAGTGTTATGGAGCGAGACTCAAGCTTTCAGTGTTATGGAGCGAGACTCAAGCTGTCAGTGTTATGGAGCGAGACCTGTGCTGTCAGTGTTAATAAGCGAGACTCGCGCTGTCAGTGTTCCTGAGCAAGACTCGTGCTGTCAGTGTTATGGAGCAAGACCTGTGCTGTCAGTGTTAATGAGCGAGAGTCATGCTGTCAGTGTTATGAAGCGAGACCTGTGCTGTCAGTGTGATGGAGCGAGACTCGTGCTGTCAGTGTTACAGAGCGACACTCAAGCTATCGGTGTTACGGATCGAGACTCAAGCTGTCGGTGTTATGGAGCGAGACTCAAGCTGTCGGTGTTATGGAGCGAGACTCATGCTGTCGGTGTTATGGAGCAAGACTCGTGCTGTCGGTGTTATGGAGCGAGGTTCGTGCTGTCGGTGTGATGGAGCGAGACTCGTGCTGTCAGTGTGAGAGAGCGAGACTCGAGCTGTTGGTGTTATGGAGCGAGAGTCGAACTGTTGGTGTTATGGAGCGAGACTCATGCCTTTGGTGTTATGGAACGAGACTCAAGCTGTTGGTGTTATGGAGCGAGACTCAAGCTGTTGGTCTTATGGAGCGAGACGCAAGCTGTTGGTGTTATGGAGCGAGACGCAAGCTGTTGGTGTTATGGAGCGAGAGTCATGCTGTCAGTGTTATGGAGACGAGACTCCGGCTGTCAGTGTTATGGAGCGAGACTCCGTCTGTCAGTGTTATGGAGCGAGACTCCTGCTGTCAGTGTTATGGAGCGAGACTCCTGCTGTCAGTGTTATGGAGCGAGACTCCTGCTGTCAGTGTTATGGAGCGAGACTCCTGCTGTCAGTGTTATGGAGCGAGACTCCAGCTGTCAGTGTTATGGAGCGAGACTCCAGCTGTCAGTGTTATGGAGCGAGACTCCTGCTGTCAGTGTTATGAAGCGAGACTCCTGCTGTCAGTGTGATGGAGCGAGACTTGTGCTGTCAGTGTTATGGAGCGAAACCTGTGCTGTCAGTGTTATGAAGCAAGACCTGTGCTGTCAGTGTTATGAAGCGAGACCTGTGCTATCAGTGTTATGGAGCGAGACCTGTGCTGTCAGTGATATGGAGCCAGACTCGTGCTGTCAGTGTTATGGAGCGAGACTCATGCTGTCAGTGTTATGGAGCGAGACCTGTGCTGTCAGTGTTGTGAAGCGAGACTCGTGCCGTCAGTGTTATGGAGCGAGACTCGTGCCGTCAGTGTTATGGAGCGAGACTCGTGCCGTCAGTGTTATGGAGCGAGACTCGTGCTGTTGGTGTTATGGAGCGAGACTCATGCTGTTGGTGTTATGGAGCGAGACTCAAGCTGTTGGTGTTATGGAGCGAGACTCAAGCTGTTGGTGTTATGGAGCGAGACTCAAGCTGTTGGTGTTATGGAGCGAGACTCAAGCTGTTGGTGTTATGGAGCGAGACTCAACCTGTTGGTGCTATGGAGCGAGACTCAAGCTGTTGGTGCTATGGAGCGAGATACAAGCTGTTGGTGTTATGGAGCGAGACTTGTGCTGGCAGTGCTATGAAGCGAGACTCGTGCTGTCAGTGCTATGAAGCGAGACCTGTGTTGTCAGTGTGATGGAGTGAGACTCATGCTGTCAGTGTTATGGAGCGAGACTCAAGCTTTCAGTGTTATGGAGCGAGACTCAAGCTGTCAGTGTTATGGAGCGAGACCTGTGCTGTCAGTGTTAATGAGCGAGACTCGCGCTGTCAGTGTTCATGAGCAAGACTCGTGCTGTCAGTGTTATGGAGCAAGACCTGTGCTGTCAGTGTTAATGAGCGAGAGTCATGCTGTCAGTGTTATGAAGCGAGACCTGTGCTGTCAGTGTGATGGAGCGAGACTCGTGCTGTCAGTGTTACAGAGCGACACTCAAGCTGTCGGTGTTACGGATCGAGACTCAAGCTGTCGGTGTTATGGAGCGAGACTCAAGCTGTCGGTGTTATGGAGCGAGACTCATGCTGTCGGTGTTATGGAGCGAGACTCGTGCTGTCGGTGTTATGGAGCGAGGTTCGTGCTGTCGGTGTGATGGAGCGAGACTCGTGCTGTCAGTGTGAGAGAGCGAGACTCGAGCTGTTGGTGTTATGGAGCGAGAGTCGAACTGTTGGTGTTATGGAGCGAGACTCATGCCTTTGGTGTTATGGAACGAGACTCAAGCTGTTGGTGTTATGGCGCGAGACTCAAGCTGTTGGTCTTATGGAGCGAGACGCAAGCTGTTGGTGTTATGGAGCGAGACGCAAGCTGTTGGTGTTATGGAGCGAGACTCAAGCTGTCGGTGTTATGGAGCAAGAGTCATGCTGTCGGTGTTATGGAGACGAGACTCATGCTGTCAGTGTTATGGAGCGAGACTCCGGCTGTCAGTGTTATGGAGCGAGACTCCGGCTGTCAGTGTTATGGAGCGAGACTCCGGCTGTCAGTGTTATGGAGCGAGACTCCTGCTGTCAGTGTTATGGAGCGAGACTCCTGCTGTCAGTGTTATGGAGCGAGACTCCAGCTGTCAGTGTTATGGAGCGAGACTCCTGCTGTCAGTCTTATGAAGCGAGACTCCTGCTGTCAGTGTTATGAAGCGAGACTTGTGCTGTCAGTGTGATGGAGCGAGACTTGTGCTGTCAGTGTTATGGAGCGAAACCTGTGCTGTCAGTGTTATGAAGCAAGACCTGTGCTGTCAGTGTTATGAAGCGAGACCTGTGCTATCAGTGTTATGGAGCGAGACCTGTGCTGTCAGTGTTATGGAGCCAGACTCGTGCTGTCAGTGTTATAGAGCGAGACTCATGCTGTCAGTGTTATAGAGCGAGACTCATGCTGTCAGTGTTATAGAGCGAGACTCATGCTGTCAGTGTTATGGAGCGAGACTCATGCTGTCAGTGTTATGGAGTGAGACCTGTGCTGTCAGTGTTGTGAAGCGAGACTCGTGCCGTCAGTGTTATGGAGCGAGACTCGTGCCGTCAGTGTTATGGAGCGAGATTCGTGCTGTTCGTGTTATGGAGCGAGACTTATGCTGTTGGTGTTATGGAGCGAGACTCAAGCTGTTGGTGTTATGGAGCGAGACTCAAGCTGTTGGTGTTATGGAGCGAGACTCAAGCTGTTGGTGTTATGGAGCGAGACTCAAGCTGTTGGTGTTATGGAGCGAGACTCAACCTGTTGGTGTTATGGAGCGAGACTCGTGCTGTCAGTGCTATGAAGCGAGACCTGTGCCGTCAGTGTGATGTAGTGAGACTCATGCTGTCAGTGTTATGGAGTGAGACTCAAGCTGTCACTGTTATGGAGCAAGACTCAAGCTGTTGGTG
Organism: Calotriton arnoldi; assembly: GCA_963921515.1. Taxonomy (NCBI): domain Eukaryota; kingdom Metazoa; phylum Chordata; class Amphibia; order Caudata; family Salamandridae; genus Calotriton; species Calotriton arnoldi. The sequence goes on from CAWUFW010000975.1 coordinate 2,715,448, forward strand.
TTATGGAGCGAGACTCAAGCTGTCGGTGTTATGGAGCGGGACTCGTGCGGTCAGTGTTATGGAGCGAGACCTGTGCTGTCAGTGTTATGGAGTGAGACTCGTGCTGTCGGTGTTATGGAGCGAGACGTGTGCTGTCAGTGTTATGGAGCGAGACCGGTGCTGTCAGTGTTAAGGAGCGAGGCTCGTGCCGTCAGTGTTATGGAGTCACCTGGCAGTGAGGCACCCCTGGCAGTGAGGCACACCTGTCAGTGAGGCACACCTGTCAGTGAGGCACTCACCCCTGGCAGTGAGGCACTCCTGGCAGTGAGGCACACCTGGCAGTGAGGCACACCTGGCAGTGAGGCACTCCTGGCAGTGAGGCAAGCACCCCTGGCAGTGAGGCACCCCTGGCAGTGAGGCACCCCTGGCAGTGAGGCACACCTGGCAGTGAGGCACCCCTGGCAGTGAGGCACCCCTGGCAGTGAGGCACACCTGGCAGTGAGGCACCCCTGGCAGTGAGGCACTCCTGGCAGTGAGACACCCCTGGCAGCGAGACACCCCTGGCAGTGAGGCACCCCTGGCAGTGAGGCGCTCCTGGCAGTGAGGCACCCCTGGCAGTGAGGCACCCCTGGCAGTGAGGCACACCTGGCAGGGAGGCACTCCTGGCAGTGAGGCATCCCTGGCAGTGAGGCACACCTGGCAGTGAGGCACCCCTGGCAGTGAGGCACTCCTGGCAGTGAGACACCCCTGGCAGTGAGGCACACCTGGCAGTGAGGCACCCCTGGCAGTGAGGCACCCCTGGCAGTGAGGCACTCCTGGCAGTGAGACACCCCTGGCAGTGAGGCATCCCTGGCAGTGAGGCACACCTGGCAGTGAGGCACCCCTGGCAGTGAGGCACTCCTGGCAGTGAGACACCCCTGGCAGTGAGACACCCCTGGCAGTGAGGCACTCCTGGCAGTGAGGCACTCCTGGCAGTGAGGCACCCCTGGCAGTGAGGCACTCCTGGCAGTGAAGCACACCTGGCAGTTAAGCACACCTGGCAGTGAGGCACCCCTGGCATGGAAGGAACCCTGGCAGTGAGACACCCCTGGCAGTGCGGCACACCTGGCAGTGAGGCACTCCTGGCAGTGAGGCACCCTTGGCAGTGAAGCACACTTGGCAGTGAGGCACCACCAACCGCCTGCACCAAACGACCGTACCACAGAAGTACTTCGGCTCAACCGGAAGTGCCCCAAGCGTCCAACTTCATATCAAGCAGTAGTTCAGAGAAGGCGCATGCGCATGCCTTCTATTCTTGTTAATCGTATATGAAGAGCACCTGGATATTTATATTTTATTCCTATTCTGGGTGTTTTGGGCCAATTTAGGAGGATATTTCAGATGCCAAAGAGTACTCTAAGACCACTCTTTCACGCATGCGCACAAGCCTTTGAAAATCGACCCGGCCAGGGGCGTAACTTTGGGGAGGAGCTGGGGGGAGTTACACCCACCCCTCCTCTCTCCTCCACCCCCCACACACCAATAAATGTACTCTCTGGTAAATAGTTGGGTGCAGGTGCTTTCAGTCGGGTATGGTGAGGTGTCTGTCGGATTTTACCAGGATTTTTTTTAAATACACACAGCAATCACACGCCCCCCCTCTCTGTGTTTGAAAAGTCTTCAGAAATGTTTATTTTATAAAATTACGCGTTTTCTCACACTTAGTACCCCACCAATCCGCAGTCCTCTCCTTTCCACTGCCCCATGAGTCCCTCACACGCGCCCTGCTTGTGGTATAATGTATTTTAACATTCTGTGCCAAGGGAGGTACAAGAACAGACGGTGCCCCCGTGCCAAGGCCCAAAGCCCCCCTTACCTTTACAATGCTGATGGGCTTGCGGGACAGGTGAAAGCTGGTGTACAGCAGGAAGGTGAGCACCAGAGTGAAGGCTCTGTACCTGCAGGAGACAAAACCGAGCTTTAATGACACTCATGAAACAGAGTTTGTACACACAGCGCGTGGATTATACACAGGCGATGGCGGGCGAGATCATACGTCTTTAGTTAAACCAGGATTCTGTGCGTGTGCACACACGCAGCATCACCACGTGCATCTAAAACACCTGCGGTCAAGGAAGATCTTTTAATGCCTCCTGAATTATGGATGGACCAGACCATGAGAGTAGAGCTCGAGCTGTCGATGATGTCACTCAGAACCCCAAGGTGAAAAACATCCATGTAACTCACTTCTTACTTATCTACAGTTTTATGTGCACGCGCACACACACACACCATCACTAACAACATCTAAAACACCTGCGGTCAAGGAAGATCTTTTAATGCCTCCTGAATTATGGATGGAACAGACCAAGAGAGTAGAGCTCGAGCTGTCGATGATGTCACTCAGAACCCCAAGGTGAAAAACATCCACGTAACTCACTTCTTACTTATCTACAGTTTTATGTGCACGCGCACACACACACACACCATCACTAACAACATCTAAAACACTTGGGTAACGGAAGATCTTTTAATGCCTCCTGAATTATGGATGGACCAGACCATGAGAGTAGAGCTCGAGCTGTCGATGATATCACTCAGAACCCCAAGGTGAAAAACATCCACGTAACTCACTTCTTACTTAACTACAGTTTTATGTGCACGCACACACACACACACACACACACACACACACACACCATCACTAACAACATCTAAAACACTTGGGTAACGGAAGATCTTTTAATGCCTCCTGAATTATGGATGGACCAGACCATGACAGTGAAGTGCGAGGTGTCGATGATGTCACTCAGAACCCCAAGGTGAAAAACATCCACGTATCTCACTTCTTACTTATCTACAGTTTTATGTTTTGTCCGTGGCGTCCCCAAATAATCTGCTCTTGTTTTCAACAGCAAAGCATGCACAGAGGAGAAATGAGGGAACCATAGAGAACATGCCCTCCACCCATGTAAAACAAACAAAAAAATACCTGCCACCCATCCCACCATCATCTGCATTCGTCTTCCCCCCTGTGCCAAAATTCAAATGTAACCTGGCCTCCTCCCACCCACGCCTACCACCCTTGGCACAGACTCCCAATAGCTGCCCTTCTGCCACCTGTGCCGTTCCTTCTGCTCCCTGCCCAAAGCTGCACTGAGAGCGGAGAGCTGGCTCCTCACAGCGAGCCACTGGTCAGCATGGCACGCGTCCTCCGGTCAGCAAGGGGCTACGGAGACCCATGCCAACAGGGGAATATGGCGGCTCTTCAGCCTCCCTCGGTCTGTGGAGACCAGGAAGAGGTGGATGAAGGGAGCGGAGACAGCCAGCTCTCATTCCACTGCATCATTCATGTCTTCACAGACCAGAGCGAGACGGGAGACCGCCCCCCTGGATTAGCAACACACAGGCTGCCATGTCCACTAGGAAGAACCAGACAACATGCGGTAGAACCACCAATCCATAAAACATTCAGCATGTCCTTAAAAGGACACCATTCAACCTGTACACTGTCGGCCACACGCGGGAGCCAGAACATGGCGGATAAGTCAAGCCCCCAGATATGGGGTCCTGGAAAGACTTCCAGGAGTAATCCAGTAGATCACCCTCCATAAATCCGCCGAGGCAACAGCGGAGAACGTTCCTTCTCACATCTGGGGGTAAGGCATGGAACAACCTTCCCCTGCGCTCAGGACCACCTCATCGCTCCAGCAAATCAGGAAAGAACTCAAGACCTGGATGTTTGAATGAACAACCCACCACGCAGCAACCAACCTCTCCAGCGCCTCGAGACCCGACCCGCACGGGTGATTTGCCTCACTTTATAAATGTTTGATTGATTGATTGAACATGGGTAAAGGTAAGAACACATGTGCCTCTCTCTCCACTCTGATCACATCCCAACATCTGTTCAGTCACTGCAGAGACAGTAAAGTCTAAAGTATAACCTCAATGAAGGACATGTGAAGGTCATTGTATGCATGGAACAGAGACTGGATAAGACCGGCAGTCTTGAACTGAAGGTGATGGGTGGGCTGGATAGGGTGTTGACGGGGGCGTTTATAAGTAACGGGCAGACAGGGTGGGACTGTAAGGCATTGGGCAGTCTGGGTAGAGCACACACGGACTCTGCCCATTACTGGGATGCAATGGGCAGAGTCCCCTGTTAGTAATGGACAGGTTGGATGGGCCAAGAGAATGGACAGAATGGACCCCCTGCTGCATTTTCTTCCCTCTGCCCGGATTCCTTTCCTCATCCCCACCCCAGACATTCCATAGATCCCCAAGTTAGTCGTGCAAGGTGTGACCTCGGTTGCAGAGAGGTTCGTGATAGGGTGACTGCGCCCACAGGAGCTGTCAAATCAGCTGTAGATTCTGGAATTCGGAAAATGTGACACAATTTCTATGAACTCATAGAGATGACTTCACACGAACCATAGCAAGAAACAGGAACTCCCGCCTGAAAATCACAGGGCGGAGTAATTCATAGAAAATACATTCCAGGTCACCCAATCACATGGCCAGCCCCAGGAGCACAGTGCTGTTAACATCAGCAACAAACATGCCCAGAAAGCGCTCTTGGGTGTTTGGGCTGCAGGACAGTTTCGGTGCACGACAGCATCACTCTAGGGCAGGGGTCTCCCTCAGGTATCTCGGTATCTCAGGAGCTACTAGCAGCCTCGATTGCACTGAAAGTAGCTCCCTGAAGTGCGCCCAGCACAGTTCGTAACTTTGAAGATGGCAGCACTACACATCTCTGTATCTTTGGAGTGGCCATCAGACCATTGGCAGGGCCACGCACTTACACACACACACACACACACACACACAAGAGCTGCTGTACCTATAACATGCAAAAAGAACAATTGAACAATTGATGGACAGAATGCAGAACAATGTCATACATTCACCCCAGTACAGAGATCTGGGCCTAAATCCATCGTTTTTTGCTCACCATGCCATTCCAGTTTGAACCCAGCCATATGCAAATCAGTCTTGACCCTGTGCCTCATGGGAACAGTCCAGCCCGAACTGCCAAGCCAGGTCCTCCCTGGACTGGAAACAAGCATCCTAGGACCGGTTTCGGGGTTTCACCCCTCTTCAGCCAGGATAGCTTGATTCCAGTGGCATGGAGAGCACGGGACCCACGTCTGGGCATACCCGTCCCACTCGGGGTGACAAATGCAAAAACAACAATTGATGGACAGAATGCAGAACAATGTCATACATTCACCCCAGTACAGAGATCTGGGCCTAAATCCATCGTTTTTCTGCTCACCATGCCATTCCAGTTTGGACCCAGCCATATGCAAATCAGTCTTGACCCTGCGCCCAATGGGAACAGTCCAGCCTGAACTGCCAGGTCAGGTCCTCCCTGGACTGGAAACAAGCATCCCAGGACCAGTTTCGGGCTTTCAGTCCTCATCAGTCAGGATAGCTTGACTCCAGTGGCATGGAGAGCACGGGACCCAGTTCTGGGCATACCCGTCCCACTCGGGGTGACAAATGCAAAAAGAACAATTGATGGACAGAATGCAGAACAATGTCATACATTCACCCCAGTACAGAGATCTGGGCCTAAATCCATCGTTTTTTTGCTCACCATGCCATTCCAGTTTGGACCCAGCCATATGCAAATCAGTCTTGACCCTGCGCCCAATGGGAACATTCCAGCCCGAACTGCCAGGCCAGGTCCTCCCTGGACTGGAAACAAGCATCCTAGGACCGGTTTCAGGCTTTCAGCCCTCATCAGCCAGGATAGCTTGACTCCAGTGGCATGGAGAGCACGGGACCCACGTCTGGGCATACCCGTCCCACTCGGGGTGACAAATGCAAAAAAGAACAATTGATGGACAGAATGCAGAACAATGTCATACATTCACCCCAGTACAGAGATCTGGGCCTAAATCCATCGTTTTTTTGCTAACCATGCAATTCCAGTTTGAACCCAGCCATATGCAAATCAGTCTTGACCCTGTGCCCAATGGGAACAGTCCAGCCCGAACTGCCTGCCTATAACATGACCACCTGTCATTGATCACTCTGCATTCTATCGACCATACAATACCCGTGAAAACTGGGCCTGAAAAGAAGCGGCAGCAACAGCCAGAGGGGGAGGGGTCCCTGGAGTGTGGAGCTGCTGAGGACAGACTGAAAGTATCTGATAACCGTGCAGTAGGAGGTTGTAGCCAAGGGGAGCAGAGGCGGGATTGAGTGAGGACAGGTAACGCTCTGGGTGTAGTGTGCACATGTATGTATGTATGTGTATTTTCTTAAATGTTTCTCTGTGCATATGCACACGTGTGTGCTATTAACTATGTCTTGTGTATGCGGTCGGTGTTCTGCCCCTCCTTGAAAGACACTGCCTTACCCTAGAAGCCATTCCTGGAGCAGGAGCACCGCAGATGCATGCCCTAATATGAGAGGTTCATCTCTGGCACAATTATGACTAGTGATGACATACTGGCATAATAATGGCAAACCTTGGCATGTATAGGGCATCCTTGGATGAATCATAGCATAAGGGCCGCACGGCTATCCTCATCAGAGTGTGAGCACGCGTGGTTAAGTGTGGCCTTTATATCACATAATAGTGGCCGTCATTAGAATGATAGCGTCCAGGACTGACACTGGGTGGTGTTTATTAGCAGTATGGCAAGCAGCCGCTGCACAACTGTGGCTCTGATACAATGGTGCCATCCTTGGTATAATGGAACATTTTTTGGCTTAATTGTGCGCCTCCTTGGCATGTCATGGTAACACCTGGGCAGATGGCGCAGAATCTGTCCATGTGATGCATTTGACTATGAAAGTCACAAGCTGGCATTTGAGGAAAATGGATGAAATCTGATTTTTGAAACAACAATGTTGTTTTTTAGTGCGTTCACCCAATATGGAAAGTGCATTGTGGATAGAACATATGTATTTCGAGCAACTGTTATGTTGATGTTTGAAAACGAAATGATAAACGATCCAATCCCTATTTAAGCTGCTCTTTGAACGGCAGTTGAGGGGATTTATAGCTGTTACTGTTTCCTTTGTGCCAGTGGGCACTTGCTGCTGTGGTGGTTATTTCATTAGTCGTGTGGCGGCATTCCATATTGATATCAGAAGTAGCTCTCATTATAAAAAAGGCTGGAGATCAGTTTTCTGATGGGCGTCTACAGCTGCTGGGTCACCGTGTCATGCAGTGCAGATGGGGTACTCCATCGGGGACCCCGCTCCGCCTCAGGCCTTGGCGTGTCCGTGAGATGCTCATGCATCAGGAGCCTCTCATCACACCTTACAGGGGTGTCCTTTGGCATATGGAATGGGTGCCGTGCCATGTTCTATCACAGGTCTCAGTCCTGCGCCTACAAAACAAACTGCAGACTCCACAATACGGCGCCCGAGGGTCGATGAAACTCCCCAAGTTTAGTTCAGTCTCACAAACCATCATAGGCCTCCAGATAGGGAGCGGATCAAGATCACAGCCTTGAGCTGGACCCATAAGGCCTTACTCAAGGAGGCCCTCTCTTCTTCCAAGAGATCTTTAAATGGTATGCACCTACTCGCAACCTGCGGCCTAGTGCGGCGAGAAAGGTAGTTATCCGCAGAATAAACCACACTCACTGGGGTAGGGGGAAGCTTCTCCCACTCCACATGCAAAGGGTGGAATGCGCTGTCGGACCATCTCAGGACCCAGACAAATCCCCTACAATTCAGAAAACACCTCAGAATCTGGCCTTTTCGCTCCCACTGCTAATGAAGCCTTCTGTGGCCCTACTCTCTAGGTCTCTGTTTGGACACTAGCGCCAAGACGCCAATGGGCATTCGCAGCTCTACAAATCACTAATATAACAAGGAAGAGACAGACCGGTGCAGAGAGTAACCCACACTGTGTGACTATTCCCCGCTGTCCTGTATGTTGTCGTGTGGGGAGACATGAGAGTAACCCACACTGTGTGACTATTCCCCGCTGTCCTGTATGTTGTCGTGTGGGGAGACATGAGAGTAACCCACACTGTGTGACTATTCCCCGCTGTCCTGTATGTTGTCGTGTGGGGAGACATGAGAGTAACCCACACTGAGTGACTATTCCCCGCTGTCCTGGATGTTGTCGAGTGGGGAGACATGAGAGTAACCCACACTGTGTGACTATTCCCCGCTGTCCTGGATGTTGTCGTGTGGGGAGACATGAGAGTAACCCACACTGTGTGACTATTCCCTGCTGTCCTGTATGTTGTCGTGTGGAGAGACATGAGAGTAACCCACACTGTGTGACTATCCCCGCTGTCCTGTATGTTGTCGTGTGGTGAGACATGAGAGTAACCCACACTGTGTGACTATCCCCGCTGTCCTGTATGTTGTCGTGTGGGGAGACATGAGAGTAACCCACACTGTGTGACTATCCCCGCTGTCCTGTATGTTGTCGTGTGGGGAGACATGAGAGTAACCCACACTGTGTGACTATCCCCGCTGTCCTGTATGTTGTCGTGTGGGGAGACATGAGAGTAACCCACACTGTGTGACTATTCCCAGCTGTCCTGTATGTTGTCGTGTGGGGAGACATGAGAGTAACCCACACTGTGTGACTATCCCCGCTGTCCTGTATGTTGTCGTGTGGGGAGACATGAGAGTAACCCACACTGTGTGACTATCCCCGCTGTCCTGTATGTTGTTGTGTGGGGAGACAAGAGAGTAACCCACACTGTGTGACTATTCCCCGCTGTCCTGTATGTTGTCGTGTGGGGAGACATGAGAGTAACCCACACTGTGTGACTATTCCCCGCTGTCCTGTATGTTGTCGTGTGGGGAGACATGAGAGTAACCCACACTGTGTGACTATCCCCGCTGTCCTGTATGTTGTCGTGTGGGGAGACATGAGAGTAACCCACACTGTGTGACTATTCCCCGCTGTCCTGTATGTTGTCGTGTGGGGAGACAAGAGAGTAACCCACACTGTGTGACTATCCCCGCTGTCCTGTATGTTGTCGTGTGGGGAGACATGATGTACCTGCAGAAAGCATGGCTCATAAGTTCCAAAGTGGAAGCCAGCAACCCTGGTGGAAACAGGCAGAGTACCCGTGATTTCAGGTATTTCCTAGTAATGCTATTACTGATGGAGTCATGACTCGGTACAGCATGAAGCAGTGAGTGATCAGTTACTCTCAGAGGTGAGTTTATTCTTTCAGTCCCGTTGGAAGATGCCCTGATCCTTCTGCCCTTTACTCTGAAAGGAGGAATTCAATAGTGGGCACAAAGGAGGAGAGCGAAGGAGGGAAAGCGGTAAATCCCATGGGAAGGGTGGGGCGTTGCATCTGATGAGCCACAGAGGACTGGGCGGCCCTGGGAGGAGTCTGCAGTGACATATTGGATGAAGGTGTTGCAGTTCCCATGCAACCTTGTTGAGCTTAAGGAGCCAGGCATTCAAAGAGATGGCCTCCCTCCCACCCAGGGGCTTTTAATGGTAAGAGCCCATTCATCTAGGTGTATGGGACTTCTCTTACCTCGCCGCCAAGTTCTGGAATGACCTTCCCCTTCACCTCCGAACTTCTCCCTCCGTCCCAGAATTCAGAAAGGGACTCAAGACCTGGCTCTTCGACTAATACCACCCTCAGCAGCTAGAGCTCAGCGCCTGGATACCCTCGTGCGCTCTACAAATCCGGTATGATTGATGAATTGACTGACTCCTGCACCCAAAACCATGGAAGCAATTTTCCTGTGCTCTTAGGCCAAGCTATGTACGTCGCCACCCGACTATCGTTGCTTCAGCTTTCTAGATAATTATCAATATAGGGAAAGCGGAAGAGTGTCTAAGAATTTTGAAGATCATTGGGCAACAATAGCTTTTGAGAACCATGCGTGATCTTGCTCAACCCAGAGAGAAGGCTTTGCTTTGGGCGTACTTCTTAGAACTGGCACTCTTGTTTCTGGCGCTTCTCTCAGAGCTTCACCGACAATCCTACAACTGCATCACCCACAGGAAAGGACTCACTCAGGGGTTTGTGGTCCAGTATTCCACCTTCACTGAGTCACACACGACCCACTGTATCTTCAATCAGCCAACAAAACAGCTATGCCTCATCGACATCCCTTTCACACCTCCACTGGTCTCCTCCACAGTCTCGGAGAGCGATGGACCAGCACATGATTACCGTTATTTATAGACCCAACAAGGCGAAGAAGCCATAATCTGCTCTGACTGATGCACCACTGGATCAATGGGGGCCCTACCTGCATCTGAAGTACTGTGACTGGCTGAATTTGGGAGATCGTAGGGCCAACTGGACACAACGTTCTTTGGAAATTTAGACTATAACGGTGGTAAGATAGAAGTTACAAAGATGAGCGACCGTCTCAGAGGCAGCAGTAAGACTGCCTGAGACTACCCAGAGGTTCCAGAGAAAGAGCGTAGGGTCCTATGAGAACCCTGGACACACCATTGGTTCATCGGATATCTCCTGGACCGCTCTTTCTCAGTGATACTGGGCTCTGCTCTGCATTGGTTCAGCCAATATCTCCCAGACTGCGCTTCCTGGGTGACACTGGGCTCGGCATTACCGCTCTGCCTGGGTGACACTGGGCTCGGCATTACCGCTCCTTCTCAGTGACAGTGGGCTCTGCTCTGCATTGGTTCATCCAATATCTCCCAGACTGCTCTTCCTGGGTGACACTGGGCTCGGCATTACCGCTCTGCCTGGGTGACACTGGGCTCGGCATTACCGCTCTGCCTGGGTGACACTGGGCTTGGCTTTACCGCTCTCTCTCATTGACACTGGGCTCGGCATTACCACTCTCTCTCATTGACACTGGGCTCGGCATTACCACTCTTTCTCATTGACACTGGGCTTGGCTTTACCACTCTCTCTCATTGACACTGGGCTCTGCTATGCATTAGTTCTCCCCACATCTCCCAGACCTACTCCTTGGAATTCCCCTCGCCGCCTCTATGTGTTGGGGTCCCACAAGGCCTGGTATGTGCCCCACTAATTTCTCTGTACAGGTTCTACTTTGGCTACATCATCTCCTGGCCTTATTTCTACCACCTTCTTTACTTAAGTAAGACACACTCTGCTTATGTATTCTTGCCCACTTCCTCAGCCTTCATTCACACAGCTCTGATTTTATCACTTTCATTCACCACTGGGCAGCTCCAGCATTAGTTCCTCTACATCTGTACTCATCCCTTGCCAGAGTTCTATCGATCTCAACCCAGGCCCCTCCCCCACCCGATATCTTGACTTTCTCCCCCCTCTACCAGAAATTCTGGAGCACTTTTCAAACCTTGGACGTGTCTGTAATATGTTACTACGATCACCGCTGCAGAACAGACTCCTACCGCCTATTACACACTCTTAAAGTACTGATCATTTCACTGGTACTCAGTCAACTGGATAGCCGTATCAGCTGGTTTAGTGCCTTCTACAACATTCCTTTTCCCCCTTGTATGTTTATATGTATGTATATATGTATGTATGTGTGTATGTATGTATGTATGTGGTATTTGTATAGTGTGAACCTAGGCGAAAAGGCAGTAATGGGGGTCACAGGCAAGCATACAGTCAACAAGTGATAGGAGAGGTAGGAAGTTATTGGACTGCTCCTGCACTCCTCTGTAGTATTCTTAAAAGGAGGCCAGTCTAACTCTTTCATAAACTGAAGCAGGGTTGGGGCGGTTCTTATAGATACAGGGACGCTGGACAAGGTTATCATATCATTATCTATTTTTGCCTCTTTCTGCCTGTTATTTTGTCTCTTTCTACTCGTTTCTGACCATTATTTTTCCTTTTTTCTGACCATTATTTATCCTCATTCTGATCGTTCCTGAAGTTTATTTTTCCTCTTTCTGCCTGTTATATTTCCTCTTTCTGCTCGTTTCTGCCTGTTATTTTTCTTGTTCTGCTTGTTTCCGACCTTTATTTTTCTCTTTTTGCTCAATTCTGGCTCGTCGACGGAGGCGTCGCATCCACAGCACCCAGATACCCCTAGGGGTGACAGTGCTGCGCCAAAGAAATGCTGATTGGTTGATCATCTTTGCTCATAGAACGTTATTCAGCTGGCCCACGCACACACCTACCGCATCCTCCGGCAAAAAGTCAGGTCGCTCTCATCAGAAAGCAGGGCCGTCTCAAAGGGACACACTCAAATGGTCCATGGCACATCTGCTATCTAGCTGTCATTGTGTCTCATAACACCCTCACCACGGTTCTGAGTCCAAAACCCAGAACTTTCGTCGTCAAATCACCTTTAAGCAGTACCCAGTGTCATGTCCTCCAGGAAAGGACATTGTTATATAAGTAGGTCAGCGGTCTAGCTGATCCAGACAGAAGTGAGATGCCAGGAACTTCCTGGGTGGAGACAGGAAGTACTAGTTTTCCCTCTCACTACATTGAGGGAAGCAGAGAGAATAGAACGTGTGGAGAGTAGCTCCACATCAGTAGGCCATGTATAAAAGCTGATAAATTAATAAAGATGAGTTAATAGCCTGATGCCAGGTGCTGTCTTTTATGCAGAGTGTTGTGCTTGCCAGTGTTGTGAAGAGAAACCAATCCAGAACTGGACAACTGGCGACGAGGCTGGGATCGAAGATCACGCCTGCAGATAACGGAGGCAAGTAGTATAAGAAAGTACCAGTGCTGAGGAAGCACAAACTACCTGCAGCTAGCATGCAGCGTTAAAGAAAAGCAGGAATTCTCTGAGCTACAAGCCATGCATGCTACAGCCGAGTGGCGGCCATTTTGAAGTCAGGCAAGTTGAGAGATAATCCATTGAAGTCTATGGGGTGGCCATCTTGAAGTCAGGCACCCTGAGACAAATCCACTAAAATCAATGAGGTGGCCATATTGGAATCAGGCAATCCAAGCCTAACTCACTGAAGCCTACTGAGACAGCCATACTAAGGGCAGACATCAAGCCAGGTTGGCTTTTGAAAGGAATACACATAGCTGGGGGCATCAAAGCTGGAACAGCTCTACAAGGAAAATGTGAAGCTGCCGGAAAGAATACAGTGGTCACCTTTGAGTGAGCATTCCCAAAATCAAAGAAAAACAACTATACGCAAGATCTCTACCGAAGAGGGCCAACAAATAATACATAAAGTATAGTGAGCAGTCCTGTGGCATTATCATACTAGCACATTCCACCATCATGTTGGTGGGAAAAGAAACACAAAAATCTAACCCCTGCATTGAAGTGCCACCCCCAGTGACACAGACCGGCACCCAGAGTTTGGGTCCCAAATGGAACCGGTGGCTGGAGTCACTGGATGAATTTCTTGCAACAACCGGAGAGCGAAGAGACGAAAAACATCTGCTACTACTACTTCAGCTGGTGGGGCATGAAGGCCGACGCCTAATCAGAACATTTTCAACAAAGGACACAGAGACATATGAAAAACTCGAAGTGCCCATTTCAACACAAAGAAAGACGTGGATCAAGAACGCCTCATCTTCAACGCAGCACGGCAGGAACCAGGTGAATCATTAACAAATTTCATTACAAGGTTACAAAGTCTGGTACAATACTGCAATTTCAATACATTCACAAATGAGGAAGCAATTCGACTCAGGGTAATTGAGGGCTGTTCAATACCAGACACGAAGCGCAAGATCCTTCAAAAGCAGCTCTCGCTAAAGGAAATCATCAGGAAGGCCGAAGCTGGAGAGCGGGCCAAAGCAAGAGAATTGCACCTCAATGCAAGAAAGGAAGACAAGAGAAATGAGATGTTTCTCATGTCAGTGAGTAAAGCCCAAGAAACCAAAAGAGTGAGGGCAAAGGCAGACCAGAGACAAGATATCACGATAGACAAAGTGACATGAAATACTCAGATTCAACAATACAAAAGGCAGTGGAGGATGGAAAACAAAAGACCGGGACAATCCGGGATTGTGACAGCCAAACTGAAATAACTTCAAGGAGTCATTCATCAAACTTTCCAGATTATTCTGAAGAAGCATCAAGCAGTGGGACAGATCACACAAATGGAACAGACGACACCATGCCCAACAAGCGTGAAGAAAAAACAAACTACAGAAGATTGGGCAATTCACTCAGACACCGGAAACGGGTATGCAAACGCACTCAAGACACCCATGACAATAAGGAGAAAACTGAGAGGAGACAATTAACATCACATGAGAGGAGCAGAGACAAAATGCACTGGGGCCAAACAAAAGAAATAAACACTTGGCTATCAAATTATCCCTTCGTTGCAAGAGCACATAAGACACTTCGAGAGATGGACCCAAAGAAACGTCCCAAAGATAGCACCGACTCAAGGAGCAGTTCATCACAGTCCATCAGCTCAAGAGATTCACCAGTCAGAACACACCCAAAAGAACTTCCTCAAAGGAAATCAGCAGAAGATTCATCTGATTCAGAAAGCATGTCTGCACAATGACTCAGGTCAACAGAATCAAGATCAAGAAAACGCCCATGCCGTCAATCACCCAAATGCACAATGGAATCAGAGAACGTTCTCCCCGTTCAGAGCAAAACATCACATGCCGATGACTCAGAACAATCACTTACCCCGCAACGCAACATGTCATGTCAGTTATATTCACATCAAGACATGAATAATATACCTTCACCTCTGATGGGGACAGCTCGGCTGACTCAAAGAGCTTGCAGAATGAGAATGAATGTATGGGACATTACCCAAAAATGTTGGGAAAAGGCTGTCTCATCACTCTGTAAGAAAGGCAAAAATGTGTTGACAGATGCATGTCATTCTCAAGGAAAGGGGGGTGAGAAAGGAACATGCATATGCCCGGATGGTCAAAGACTTCAACATTCCCAAACGCAACTGGGAGTGGGTGAGGCAAACAGAACAAGTAAATGGGTCCCAGAGCCGACCCTTGTTCTCGTGAAGCATCGAAACAACAAACACCTTTCTCAACAGAAACCCCACTTAACATCCACAGAGCTAACAAACCAATCAAGGAGCCCAAAGGATGCTCACCTCACCAACGAACACTCCCCGCAACAGACATCACCCGCAACATCTGCAGAACCACTCTCAACATTTGCAGAGCAAAGAAACCAACTACAGAGCCCAAAGGATGCACTGAAGAGATTGACTGAATTTCTTTGTAATTGGAGGGGAGATGTCATGTCTTCTAAGAAAGGACATTGTTTTATAAGTAGGTCAGCAGAGCTAACAAACCAATCAAGGAGCCGAAAGGATGCTCACCTCATTAACGAACACTCCCCGCAACAGACATCACCCTCAACATCCGCAGAACCACTCTCAACATTTGTGGAGCAAAGAAACCAACTACAGAGCCCAAAGGATGCACTGAAGAGATTGACTGAATTTCTTTGTAATTGGAGGGGAGATGTCATGTCTTCTAAGAAAGGACATTGTTTTATAAGTAGGTCAGCAGAGCTAACAAACCAATCAAGGAGCCGAAAGGATGCTCACCTCATTAACGAACACTCCCCGCAACAGACATCACCCTCAACATCCGCAGAACCACTCTCAACATTTGCGGAGCAAAGAAACCAACTACAGAGCCCAAAGGATGCACTGAAGAGATTGACTGAATTTCTTTGTAAGTGGGGGGGAGATGTCATGTCTTCAAGGAAAGGACATTGTTATATAAGTAGGTAAGCGGTCTAGCTGATCCAGACAGAAGTGAGATGCCAGGAACTTCCTGGGTGGAGACAGGAAGTACTAGTTTTCCCTCTCATTACATTGAGGGAAGCAGAGAGAATAGGACGTGTGGAGAGTAGCTCCACATCAGTAGGCCATGTATAAAAGCTGATAAATTAATAAAGATGAGTTAATAGCCTGATGCCAGGTGCTGTCTTTTATGCAGAGTGTTGTGCTTGCCAGTGTTGTGAAGAGAAACCAATCCAGAACAGGACACCCAGGTTCCAATCTTCTCACCTTCTAGGTCACCCCCGCTGGAAGTCAGTGCCTCCGGATATCTGGACGTGCACTGCACTGAGTGTAAACATAGCTTGAAGTGTCATCTCATGCAGCAACTGATCATGTACGTGTACGAAGGTGTAAATATGTGAAGCTCTGCCATGCACCTAGTCAACATGTCCTGTATCAGCTCCTTTGTACACACCCTCAGTTACCCAGGCTCCAAGCCCTCAGCTACCCAGGCTCGTCTGTGCCAACCCTCAGTTACCCAGGCTCCAAGCCCTCACCCAGGCTCCAAACCCTCAGTTACCCAGGCTCCTTTGTGCGAACCCTCAGTTACCCAGGCTCCAAACCCTCAGTTACACAGGCTCCAAGCCCTCAGCTACCCAGGCTCGTCTGTGCCAACCCTCAGTTACCCAGGTTCCAAGCCCTCACCAGGCTCCAAACCCTCAGTTACCCAGGCTCCTTTGTGCGAACCCTCAGTTACCCAGGCTCCAAACCCTCAGTTACCCAGGCTCCTTTGTACAAACCCTCAGTTACCCAGGCTCCTTCGTGCAAACCCTCAGTTACCCAGGCTCCAAGCCCTCAGTTACCCAGGCTCAAAGCCCTCAGTTACCCAAGCTCCTTTGTGCGAACCCTCAATTACCCAGGCCCCTTTGTGCGAACCCTCAGTTACCCATGCCCCTTTGTGCGAACCCTCAGTTACCCAGGCTCCAAGCCCTCAGTTACCCAGGCTCGTCTGTGCCCACCCTCAGTTACCCAGGCTCCAAGCCCTCAGTTACCAAGGCCCCTTTGTGCGAACTCTCAGTTACCCAGGCTCCTTTGTACAAACTCTCAGTTACCCAGGCTCCTTTGTACAAACTCTCAGTTACCCAGGCTCCTTTGTACAAACTCTCAGTTACCCAGGCTCCTCTGTACAAACCCTCAGTTACCCAGGCTCCAAGCCCTCAGTTACCCTGGCTCCAAACCCTCAGTTACCCAGGCTCCAAGCCCTCAGTTATCCAGGCTCCAAGCCCTCAGTTACCCCGGCTCCTTTGTGTGAACACTCAGTTATCCAGGCTCCTTTGTGCGAACCCTCAGTTACCCAGGCTCCAAGCCCTCAGTTACCCAAGCTCCTTTGTGCGAACCCTCAGTTACCCAGGTTCCAAGCCCTCACCAGGCTCCAAACCCTCAGTTACCCAGGCTCCTTTGTGCGAACCCTCAGTTACCCAGGCTCCAAGCCCTCAGTTACCCAGGCTCCAAGCCCTCAGTTACCCAGGCTCCAAGCCCTCAGTTATCCAGGCTCCAAGCCCTCAGTTACCCCGGCTCCTTTGTGTGAACACTCAGTTATCCAGGCTCCTTTGTGCGAACCCTCAGTTACCCAGGCTCCAAACCCTCAGTTACCCAGGCTCCTTTGTACAAACCCTCAGTTACCCAGGCTCCAAGGCCTCAGTTACCCCGGCTCCTTTGTGCAAACCCTCAATTACCCAGGCCCCTTTGTGCGAACCCTCAGTTACCCAGGCTCCTTTGTGCGAACCCTCAGTTACCCAGGCTCCAAACCCTCAGTTACCCAGGCTCCTTTGTACAAACCCTCAGTTACCCAGGCTCCAAGGCCTCAGTTACCCCGGCTCCTTTGTGCAAACCCTCAATTACCCAGGCCCCTTTGTGCGAACCCTCAGTTACCCAGGCTCCTTTGTGCGAACCCTCAGTTACCCAGGCTCCTTTGTACAAACCCTCAATACCCAGGCTCCTTTGTGCGAACCCTCAGTTACCCAGGGTCCAAGCCCTCAGTTACCCAGGCTCGTCTGTGCCCACCCTCAGTTACCCAGGCTCCAAGCCCTCAGTTACCAAGGCCCCTTTGTGCGAACCCTCAGTTACCCAGGCTCCAAACCCTCAGTTACCCAGGCTCCTTTGTACAAACCCTCAGTTACCCAGGCTCCAAGGCCTCAGTTACCCCGGCTCCTTTGTGCAAACCCTCAATTACCCAGGCCCCTTTGTGCGAACCCTCAGTTACCCAGGCTCCTTTGTGCGAACCCTCAGTTACCCAGGCTCCTTTGTACAAACCCTCAATACCCAGGCTCCTTTGTGCGAACCCTCAGTTACCCAGGGTCCAAGCCCTCAGTTACCCAGGCTCGTCTGTGCCCACCCTCAGTTACCCAGGCTCCAAGCCCTCAGTTACCAAGGCCCCTTTGTGCGAACCCTCAGTTACCCAGGCTCCAAACCCTCAGTTACCCAGGCTCCTTTGTACAAACCCTCAGTTACCCAGGCTCCTCTGTACAAACCCTCAGTTGCCCAGGCTCCAAGCCCTCAGTTACCCTGGCTCCTTTGTGCGAACCCTCAGTTACCCCGGCTCCTTTGTGCGAACCCTCAGTTACCCAGGCTCCAAACCCTCAGTTACCCAGGCTCGTCTGTGCCAACCCTCAGTTACCCAGGCTCCAAACCCTCAGTCACCCAGGCTCCAAACCCTCAGTTACCCAGGCTCCAAGCCCTCAGTTACCCAGGCTCCAAACCCTCAGTTACCCAGGCTCCAAGCCCTCAGTTACCCCGGCTCCTTTGTGTGAACCCTCAGTTATCCAGGCTCCTTTGTGCGAACCCTCAGTTACCCAGGCTCCTCTGTACAAACCCTCAGTTATCCAGGCTCCTTTGTGCGAACCCTCAGTTACCCAGGCTCCAAGCCCTCATTTACCCAGGCTCCTTTGTGCGAACCCTCCGTTACCCAGGCTCCAAGCCCTCAGTTACCCAGGCTTCAAACCCTCAGTTACCCAGGCCCCTTTGTGCGAACTCTCAGTTACCAAGGCTCCTTTGTACAAACCCTCAGTTACCCAGGCTCCAAGCCCTCAGTTACCCAGGCCCCTTTGTGCGAACTCTCAGTTACCCAGGCTCCTTTGTACAAACCCTCAGTTACCCAGGCTCCTCTGTACAAACCCTCAGTTACCCAGGCTCCAAGCCCTCAGTTACCCAGGCTCCTTTGTACAAACCCTCAGTTACCCAGGCTCTTCTGTACAAACCCTCAGTTACCCCGGCTCCTTTGTGCGAACCCTCAGTTACCCAGGCTCCAAGCCCTCAGTTACCCAGGCTCCAAACCCTCAGTTACCCAGGCTCCAAACCCTCAGTTACCCAGGCTCCAAACCCTCAGTTACCCAGGCTCCTTTGTACAAACTCTCAGTTATCCAGGCTCCTCTGTACAAACCCTGAGTTACCCAGGCTCCAAGCCCTCAGTTACCCCGGCTCCTTTGTGTGAACCCTTAGTTACCCCGGCTCCTTTGTGCGAACCCTCAGTTACCCAGGTTCCAAGCCCTCAGTTACCCAGGCTTGTCTGTGCCAACGCTCAGTTACCCAGGCCCCTTTGTGCGAACTCTCAGTTACCCAGGCTCCAAGCCCTCAGTTACCCTGGCTCCTTTGTGCGAACCCTCAGTTACCCAGGCTCCAAACCCTCTGTTACCCAGGCTCGTCTGTGCCAACCCTCAGTTACCCAGGCTCCAAGCCCTCAGTTACCCAGGCTCCAAACCCTCAGTTACCCAGGCTCCAAGCCCTCAGTTACCCAGGCTCGTCTGTGCCAACCCTCAGTTACCCAGGCTCCAAACCCTCAGTTACCCAGGCTCCAAACCCTCAGTTACCCAGGCTCCAAACCCTCAGTTACCCAGGCTCCAAACCCTCAGTTACCCAGGTTCCTTTGTACAAACCCTCAGTTACCCAGGCTCCTCTGTACAAACCCTCAGTTACCCAGGCTCCAAGCCCTCAGTTACCCTTGCTCCTTTGTGTGAACCCTCAGTTACCCAGGCTCCTTTGTACAAACCCTCGGTTATCCAGGCTCCTCTGTACAAACCCTCAGTTATCCAGGCTCCTCTGTACAAACCCTCAGTTGCCCAGGCTCCAAGCCCTCAGTTACCCAGGCTCCAAGCCCTCAGTTACCCAGGCTCCAAGCCCTCAGTTACCCAGGCTCCTTTGTGTGAACCCTCAGTTACCCAGGCTCCAAGCCCTCAGTTACCCCGGCTCCTTTGTGTGAACCCTCAGTTACCCATGCTCCTTTGTGCGAACCCTCAGTTACCCAGGCTCCAAGCCCTGTTACCCAGGCTCGTCTGTGCCCACCCTCAGTTACCCAGGCCCCTTTGTGCGAACTCTCAGCTACCCAGGCTCCTTTGTACAAACCCTCAGTTACCCAGGCTCCAAGCACTCAGTTACCCAGGCTCCAAACCCTCAGTTACCCAGGCTCATCTGTGCCAACCCTCAGTTACCCAGGCTCCACGCCCTCAGTTACCCAGGCTCCAAACCCTCAGTTACCCAGGCTCCTTTGTGAGAACCCTCAGTTACCCAGGCTCCAAACCCTCAGTTACCCCGGCTCCTTTGTGCGAACCCTCAGTTACCCAGGCTCCAAACCCTCAGTTACCCAGGCTCCAAACCCTCAGTTATCCAGGCTCCTTTGTGCGAACCCTCAGTTTCCCAGGCTCCATTGTACAAACCCTCAGTTATCCACGCTCCTCTGTACAAACCCTCAGTTACCCAGGCTCCAAACCCTCAGTTACCCAGGCTCGTCTGAGCCAACCTTCAGTTACCCAGGCTCCAAGCCCTCAGTTACCCAGGCTCCAAACCCTCAGTTACCCAGGCTCCTTTGTGCGAACCCTCAGTTACCCAGGCTCCAAACCCTCAGTTACCCCGGCTCCTTTGTGCGAACCCTAAGTTACCCAGGCTCCAAACCCTCAGTTACCCAGGCTCCTTTTTGCGAACCCTCAGTTACCCAGGCTCCAAACCCTCAGTTACCTAGGTTCCAAACCCTCAGTTACCCAGGCTCCTTTGTGCGAACCCTCAGTTACCCAGGCTCCAAACCCTCAGTTACACAGGCTCCAAGCCCTCAGCTACCCAGGCTCGTCTGTGCCAACCCTCAGTTACCCAGGCTCCAAGCCCTCAGCTACCCAGGCTCGTCTGTGCCAACCCTCAGTTACCCAGGTTCCAAGCCCTCACCAGGCTCCAAACCCTCAGTTACCCAGGCTCCTTTGTGCGAACCCTCAGTTACCCAGGCTCCAAACCCTCAGTTACCCAGGCTCCTTTGTACAAACCCTCAGTTACCCAGGCTCCTTCGTGCGAACCCTCAGTTACCCAGGCTCCAAGCCCTCAGTTACCCAGGCTCAAAGCCCTCAGTTACCCAAGCTCCTTTGTGCGAACCCTCAATTACCCAGGCCCCTTTGTGCGAACCCTCAGTTACCCATGCCCCTTTGTGCGAACCCTCAGTTACCCAGGCTCCAAGCCCTCAGTTACCCAGGCTCGTCTGTGCCCACCCTCAGTTACCCAGGCTCCAAGCCCTCATTTACCAAGGCCCCTTTGTGCGAACTCTCAGTTACCCAGGCTCCTTTGTACAAACTCTCAGTTACCCAGGCTCCTTTGTACAAACTCTCAGTTACCCAGGCTCCTTTGTACAAACTCTCAGTTACCCAGGCTCCTCTGTACAAACCCTCAGTTACCCAGGCTCCAAGCCCTCAGTTACCCTGGCTCCTTTGTGCGAACCCTCAGTTACCCAGGCTCCAAACCCTCAGTTACCCAGGCTCGCTGTGCCAACCCTCAGTTACCGAGGCTCCAAGCCCTCAGTTACCGAGGTTCCAAACCCGCAGTTACCCAGGCTCCAAAGCCTCAGTTACCCAGGCTCCAAAGCCTCAGTTACCCAGGCTCCAAGCCCTCAGTTACCCAGGCTCCAAGCCCTCAGTTACCCAGGCTCCAAGCCCTCAGTTACCCCGGCTCCTTTGTGTGAACACTCAGTTATCCAGGCTCCTTTGTGCGAACCCTCAGTTACCCAGGCTCCAAGCCCTCAGTTACCCAAGCTCCTTTGTGCGAACCCTCAGTTACCCAGACTCCAAACCCTCAGTTACCCAGGCTCCTTTGTACAAACCCTCAGTTACCCAGGCTCCAAGGCCTCAGTTACCCCGGCTCCTTTGTGCAAACCCTCAATTACCCAGGCCCCTTTGTGCGAACCCTCAGTTACCCAGGCCCCTTTGTGCGAACCCTCAGTTACCCAGGCTCCTTTGTACAAACCCTCAGTTACCCAGGCTCCTTTGTGCGAACCCTCAGTTACCCAGGCTCCAAGCCCTCAGTTACCCAGGCTCGTCTGTGCCCACCCTCAGTTACCCAGGCTCCAAGCCCTCAGTTACCAAGGCCCCTTTGTACGAACCCTCAGTTACCCAGGCTCCAAACCCTCAGTTACCCAGGCTCCTTTGTACAAACCCTCAGTTACCCAGGCTCCTCTGTACAAACCCTCAGTTTCCCAGGCTCCAAGCCCTCAGTTACCCTGGCTCCTTTGTGCGAACCCTCAGTTACCCCGGCTCCTTTGTGCGAACCCTCAGTTACCCAGGCTCCAAACCCTCAGTTACCCAGGCTCGTCTGTGCCAACCCTCAGTTACCCAGGCTCCAAACCCTCAGTCACCCAGGCTCCAAACCCTCAGTTACCCAGGCTCCAAGCCCTCAGTTACCCAGGCTCCAAACCCTCAGTTACCCAGGCTCCAAGCCCTCAGTTACCCCGGCTCCTTTGTGTGAACCCTCAGTTATCCAGGCTCCTTTGTGCGAACCCTCAGTTACCCAGGCTCCTCTGTACAAACCCTCAGTTATCCAGGCTCCTTTTTGCGAACCCTCAGTTACCCAGGCTCCAAGCCCTCAGTTACACAGGCTCCTTTGTGCGAACCCTCCGTTACCCAGGCTCCAAGCCCTCAGTTACCCAGGCTCCAAACCCTCAGTTACCCAGGCCCCTTTGTGCGAACTCTCAGTTACCAAGGCTCCTTTGTACAAACCCTCAGTTACCCAGGCTCCAAGCCCTCAGTTATCCAGGCCCCTTTGTGCGAACTCTCAGTTACCCAGGCTCCTTTGTACAAACCCTCAGTTACCCAGGCTCCTCTGTACAAACCCTCAGTTACCCAGGCTCCAAGCCCTCAGTTACCCAGGCCCCTTTGTGCGAACTCTCAGTTACCCAGGCTCCTTTGTACAAACCCTCAGTTACCCAGGCTCTTCTGTACAAACCCTCAGTTACCCCGGCTCCTTGTGCGAACCCTCAGTTACCCAGGCTCCAAGCCCTCAGTTACCCAGGCTCCAAACCCTCAGTTACCCAGGCTCCAAACCCTCAGTTACCCAGGATCCAAACCCTCAGTTACCCAGGCTCCAAACCCTCAGTTACCCAGGCTCCTTTGTACAAACCCTCAGTTATCCAGGCTCCTCTGTACAAACCCTGAGTTACCCAGGCTCCAAGCCCTCAGTTACCCCGGCTCCTTTGTGTGAACCCTCAGTTACCCCGGCTCCTTTGTGCGAACCCTCAGTTACCCAGGCTCCAAGCCCTCAGTTACCCAGGCTCGTCTGTGCCAACCCTCAGTTACCCAGGCCCCTTTGTGCGAACTCTCAGTTACCCAGGCTCCAAGCCCTCAGTTACCCTGGCTCCTTTGTGCGAACCCTCAGTTACCCAGGCTCCAAACCAGCTGTTACCCAGGCTCGTCTGTGCCAACCCTCAGTTACCCAGGCTCCAAGCCCTCAGTTACCCAGGCTCCAAACCCTCAGTTACCCAGGCTCCAAGCCCTCAGTTACCCAGGCTCGTCTGTGCCAACCCTCAGTTACCCAGGCTCCAAACCCTCAGTTACCCAGGCTCCAAACCCTCAGTTACCCAGGCTCCAAACCCTCAGTTACCCAGGCTCCAAACCCTCAGTTACCCAGGCTCCAAACCCTCAGTTACCCAGGTTCCTTTGTACAAACCCTCAGTTACCCAGGCTCCTCTGTACAAACCCTCAGTTACCCAGGCTCCAAGCCCTCAGTTACCCTGGCTCCTTTGTGTGAACCCTCAGTTACCCAGGATCCTTTGTAGAAACCCTCGGTTATCCAGGCTCCTCTGTACAAACCCTCAGTTATCCAGGCTCCTCTGTACAAACCCTCAGTTGCCCAGGCTCCAAGCCCTCAGTTACCCAGGCTCCAAGCCCTCATTTACCCAGGCTCCTTTGTGTGAACCCTCAGTTACCCAGGCTCCAAGCCCTCAGTTACCCCGGCTCCTTTGTGTGAACCCTCAGTTACCCAGGCTCCTTTGTGCGAACCCTCAGTTACCCAGGCCCCAAGCCCTCAGTTACCCAGGCTCGTCTGTGCCCACCCTCAGTTACCCAGGCCCCTGTGTGCGAACTCTCAGCTACCCAGGCTCCTTTGTACAAACCCTCAGTTACCCAGGCTCCAAGCACTCAGTTACCCAGGCTCCAAACCCTCAGTTACCCAGGCTCATATGTGCCAACCCTCAGTTACCCAGGTTCCAAGCCCTCAGTTACCCAGGCTCCAAACCCTCAGTTACCCAGGCTCCTTTGTGAGAACCCTCAGTTACCCAGGCTCCAAACCCTCAGTTACCCCGGCTCTTTTGTGCGAACCCTCAGTTACCCAGGCTCCAAACCCTCAGTTACCCAGGCCCCAAACCCTCAGTTATCCATGCTCCTTTGGGCAAACCCTCAGTTTCCCAGGCTCCTTTGTACAAACCCTCAGTTATCCACGCTCCTCTGTACAAACCCTCAGTTACCCAGGCTCCAAACCCTCAGTTACCCAGGCTCGTCTGTGCCAACCTTCAGTTACCCAGGCTCCAAGCCCTCAGTTACCCAGGCTCCAAACCCTCAGTTACCCAGGCTCCTTTGTGCGAACCCTCAGTTACCCAGGCTCCAAACCCTCAGTTACCCCGGCTCCTTTGTGCGAACCCTCAGTTACCCAGGCTCCAAACCCTCAGTTACCCAGGCTCCTTTGTGCGAACCCTCAGTTACCCAGGCTCCAAACCCTCAGTTACCCAGACTCCTTTGTGCGAACCCTAAGTTACCCAGGCTCCAAACCCTCAGTTACCCAGGCTCCTTTGTACAAACCCTCAGTTACCCAGGCTCGTCTGTGCCAACCCTCAGTTACCCAGGCTCCAAGCCCTCAGTTACCCCGGCTCCTCTGTACAAACCCTCAGTTACCCAGGCTCCAAGCCCTCAGTTACCCCAGCTCCTTTGTAAAAGCCCTCAGTTACCCAGGCTCGTCTGTGCCCACCCTCAGTTACCCAGGCCCCTTTGTGCGAACTCTCAGCTACCCAGGCTCCTTTGTACAAACCCTCAGTTACCCAGGCTCGTCTGTGCCAACCCTCAGTTACCCAGGCTCCTTTGTGCGAACCCTCAGTTACCCAGGCTCCAAGCCCTCAGTTACCCAGGCTCGTCTGTGCCAACCCTCAGTTACACAGGCTCCTTTGTGCAAACCCTCAGTTACCCAGGCTCCAAACCCTCAGTTACCCAGGCTCCAAACCCTCAGTTACCCAGGCTCCTTTGTACAAACCCTCAGTTATCCAGGCTCCTCTGTACAAACCCTCAGTTACCCAGGCTCCTTTGTACAAACCCTCAGTTACCAAGGCTCCTTCGTGCGAACCCTCAGTTACCCAGGCTCCAAGCCCTCAGTTACCCAGGCTCGTCTGTGCCCACCCTCAGTTACCCAGGCCCCTTTGTGCGAACTCTCAGCTACCCAGGCTCCTTTGTACAAACCCTCAGTTACCCAGGCTCCAAGCACTCAGTTACCCAGGCTCCAAACCCTCAGTTACCCAGGCTCATCTGTGCCAACCCTCAGTTACCCAGGTTCCAAGCCCTCAGTTACCCAGGCTCCAAACCCTCAGTTACCCAGGCTCCTTTGTGAGAACCCTCAGTTACCCAGGCTCCAAACCCTCAGTTACCCCGGCTCCTTTGTGCGAACCCTCAGTTACCCAGGCTCCAAACCCTCAGTTACCAAGGCTCCAAACCCTCAGTTATCCAGGCTCCTTTGTGCAAACCCTCAGTTTCCCAGGCTCCTTTGTACAAACCCTCAGTTATCCACGCTCCTCTGTACAAACCCTCAGTTACCCAGGCTCCAAACCCTCAGTTACCCAGGCTCGTCTGTGCCAACCTTCAGTTACCCAGGCTCCAAGCCCTCAGTTACCCAGGCTCCAAACCCTCAGTTACCCAGGCTCCTTTGTGCGAACCCTCAGTTTCCCAGGCTCCTTTGTACAAACCCTCAGTTATCCACGCTCCTCTGTACAAACCCTCAGTTACCCAGGCTCCAAACCCTCAGTTACCCCGGCTCCTTTGTGCGAACCCTCAGTTACCCAGGCTCCAAGCCCTCAGTTACCCAAGCTCCTTTGTGCGAACCCTCAGTCACCCAGGCTCCAAACCCTCAGTTACCCAGGCTCCTTTGTGCGAACCCTAAGTTACCCAGGCTCCAAACCCTCAGTTACCCAGGCTCCTTTGTACAAACCCTCAGTTACCCAGGCTCGTCTGTGCCAACCCTCAGTTACCCAGGCTCCAAGCCCTCAGTTACCCAGGCTCCAAGCCCTCAGTTACCCAGGCTCCTTTGTACAAACCCTCAGTTACCCAGGCTCCAAGCCCTCAGTTACCCCGGCTCCTCTGTACAAACCCTCAGTTACCCAGGCTCCAAGCCCTCAGTTACCCCAGCTCCTTTGTACAAGCCCTCAGTTACCCAGGCTCGTCTGTGCCCACCCTCAGTTACCCAGGCCCCTTTGTGCGAACTCTCAGCTACCCAGGCTCCTTTGTACAAACCCTCAGTTACCCAGGCTCGTCTGTGCCAACCCTCAGTTACCCAGGCTCCTTTGTGCGAACCCTCAGTTACCCAGGCTCCAAGCCCTCAGTTACCCAGGCTCGTCTGTGCCAACCCTCAGTTACCCAGGCTCCTTTGTGCAAACCCTCAGTTACCCAGGCTCCAAACCCTCAGTTACCCAGGCTCCAAACCCTCAGTTACCCAGGCTCCAAACCCTCAGTTACCCAGGCTCCTTTGTACAAACCCTCAGTTATCCAGGCTCCTCTGTACAAACCCTCAGTTACCCAGGCTCCAAGCCCTCAGTTACCCAGGCTCCTTTGTGCGAACCCTCAGTTACCCAGGCTCCAAGCCCTCAGTTACCCAGGCTCCTTTGTGTGAACCCTCAGTTACCCAGGCTCCAAACCCTCAGTTACCCAGGCTCCAAACCCTCAGTTACCCAGGCTCCTTTGTACAAACCCACAGTTATCCAGGCTCCAAGCCCTCAGTTACCCCGGCTCCTTTGTGTGAACCCTCAGTTACCCAGGCTTGTCTGTGCCCACCCTCAGTTACCCAGGCTCCAAGCCCTCAGTTACCCAGGCTCCAAGCCCTCAGTTACCCAGGCTCCAAACTCTCAGTTACCCAGCCTCCAAACCCTCAGTTACCCAGGCTCCTTTGTGCGAACCCTCAGTTACCCAGGCTCCAAGCCCTCAGTTACCCAGGCTCGTCTGTGCCAACCCTCAGTTACCCAGGCTCGTCTGTGCCAACCCTCAGTTACCCAGGCTCCAAGCCCTCAGTTACCCAGGCTCCAAACTCTCAGTTACCCAGGCTCCAAACGCTCAGTTACCCAGGCTCCTTTGTGCGAACCCTCAGTTACCCATGCTCCAAGCCCTCAGTTACCCAGTGTTGGACTTGGCCCTTTTTCCCCGAAATTTTTCGTTTTTCCCCCTAGCCTTTTTACCATGTGTGAAATAATACCTGCTGCACAATGGCGTGCGCAGATTTAGGTGTACTGTTCTAAAGAAATGTTACTTTTAAAATGGACAACAGTGCTGAGGTGCAGGTGCTCTCTCACTCAAGATGGCTGCCACAGGCCCCTGCTACTGTAGAGGGGCCTTACACACATACACACTAGTAGCCAGGGTCAGGCTGGGACATAGGGATACAGTATCCATTCCGTCCCCGCCTCTGGGCCACATAGCCAGACATGTGGAAGGTTCCAGAACCTTCCGGGCTGTGGGAGGAGTTATGTTTTGCCGCCTTTAGGAGGGTCACCTGACCTAGGGGTATAAGAGGCTTGGAGGAAATCTTTTAGTCAGTTGGGGCACCACTGATCCTGGGAGAACCTCTGCCGGAGTACAGGCTGTAGGGCCTAGGGGGAGACCTACACTACCGCTGCTGACAAGGCTTAGGCACTGCTGTAGTAAGATAGCTGAGGAACGCCCACCACCCACTGACCTTGCCCAGCGTG
Organism: Calotriton arnoldi; assembly: GCA_963921515.1. Taxonomy (NCBI): domain Eukaryota; kingdom Metazoa; phylum Chordata; class Amphibia; order Caudata; family Salamandridae; genus Calotriton; species Calotriton arnoldi. Next base: position 2,743,221 of record CAWUFW010000975.1, read on the forward strand.
AGGGGACCCAGGGAACCACCTTCAGCGTGCTGGGAAGTAACATCCAGCACTCCCAGAACCACCAACTCATTACCCCCCCTTCATAAGAAGAAACTCCTGACAAGAAACTCCTGACAAGAAACTCCTAAGAAGAAACTCAGAAGAAGCAACCAATCAAGAACAGCCGCAAGAAACCTTAATTTGAGAGGCCTGACCGACCAGCAAGGCCTGAACCCTGAACTGCCAAACTGGGGATCACCAGGTAAAGCGCCGTGCCCTGAAGCGCTAGACCTTCACCCCCTATCTACTCCTGCCTGCTGCTGGGCTGCCCCCCAAGAACCTTTCCAGTCAGCCCTGCCCACAGGCTGCTGGTGCACCCCGCGCTATATCTCCACGAGGGAGAAACTGCCACCCAAGTCACTGACCTCGTGACTGAATCGCCGCCGCGGCCGCCGCCGCGTGAGGAGAAGTGCTGAGGTGAGGGAGGCCCCCTCTAGTGCGTGTGGTGAGGTGCGCCATCCGCTCCCTCACCGAAGCCTCCAAATTGCCCCCAAAGATCACCGCCGGGCCCGGGGCCCCACCGACGAAGGCGCGGCCAAAGGAATCGCCGCCGCAGCCCAAGGGGGCCGCGTGAAGAAGCCGCGGCCTAGCGGGACCAACGAGGCCTCCAGGCCCCGCCGACGCCGTTGCTGGGCGACCGGGGACGCCGGCCACGCCCCCGGGAAGGCCGCGCAGCGATTGGACGCCGGCTCCCGCCACGCCCCTAGCGCAGACGGAGGTTGAGGAAGAGCTCCGGACCAGCAGAGGGAGACGGGAAGCCGGCCGGAGAGGACTGCCGGCTCCCGCTCCCCTTCCCGCAATCCCCCCACTTGATCCCGGGGGCCGAAGGAGGGTGATACCGGCCCCCGCAACGACCCGCAATTCCGGCCAGAAGGCCGAGGCACCCCGACCGGGCCCTGCCCTTCAGAACACGGGCCGGCCCGGGAGATCGATAGTCGCATTGAAGCGCGACCAACGACCATCACATCAGGTGAGCCCTGGAGGCCCCTAGGGCCCGCAGAGACGCCACTGGGGGCCGGGGGCCACCATTAACCCTTGAAATTATCCCTATGAGGCGAGGCCCCGGAGAGGAGTGGGCCTGGCCTGAATTAACCCTTGAGGGACACAGAAGCCCCCCATTGCCAGGGAAGCCCCAGAATACAGGACATGTTTTCGTTTTTCCCCCTAGCCTTTTTACCATGTGTGAAATAATACCTGCTGCACAATGACGTGCGCAGATTTAGGTGTACTGTTCTAAAGAAATTTTACTTTTAAAATGGACAACAGTGCTGAGTTGCAGGTGCTCTCTCACTCCAAGATGGCTGCCACAGGCCCCTGCTACTGCAGAGGGGCCTTACACACATACACACTAGTAGCCAGGGTCAGGCTGGGACATAGGGATACAGTATCCATTCCGTCCCCGCCTCTGGGCCACATAGCCAGACATGTGGAAGGTTCCAGTGGAGAAGTGTGGCTCAATGGTTAGAGCGGCAGACCCTGATGCAGAGATCTGGCCCGGGACCAGGGTTCAATTCCCGCCTCGGCGGGTCTTGGGCTCAATTTCCTCGGACCTGATAATTCTCGCCTCGGTGCCTATTCTAATCATGGGTCCCACTCTGCAACTCTGGGCAATAGCTTGCTTAATCTCCACAACGGCCCCACCAGCGCTGGGATGCCTGGCTTCACCTTGGGGGTGCCCAGGAGTGGACATTTCACAGGGAAAAGACAGGAAGGGTTCCACAGCGGTATGCGTACAGCGCCAGGACACCCTAGGGTAACAGTGCGCTTTACAAGTACAAATTTCATTTCATTTCATTTCATGTTGAGGGGTTCCCTACATTGCTCATTAGTCTAATGATGACGCCTGCTGTAATTACTGTCTAGGCCTATGCTTATAACTGCAAAGTCTTTACCTAGTGTGAAGGTGATTAATTGAATTGAGCTGAAGTGTACACCGCCAAGAGTTGAAGTGTTTTATGTTACAGGTGTACCGGAGTTGTGACGCCCACTGTACTGAATGTGGGTGCGCCTAGATTAATGCAGGCTCTGTTTGAAATGTAACGTGAAAAGCCTTCTTTTAAGTAATTGAGTATTCCTGAAGTGAACTGTATGTTTAGGCCATGTTTTATTATTGCACCTTGTGATCATTATTGGTGCTACGTTTAGGAGATGATTCCTGCGGCCTTTTAGTGGCCTACAATGTTGATGAGCTAAGATGCTTTAATGAAAATGCGCACCAGTTGAGTAATGCAATGATTTTAAATGTAGATCTGAATTAATCTGCCTCATCTGATGCTACCTTGATTTATATAAAAGATCTTGATTTTAAATACACAAGCCTGGTGTGGTGTCATGTTATTGCGTCCGCATTCCTGAGTCAAAGTAAGAGTGTGCTGCACAACTGCCTTACACATTGCCTTCGCGTGCTTTCCCGCCTTGCGCCATGCTACCGTGACGGACTCGGTAACCCCGGTTCCAACATTTGGTGTTCAGCGGTGGGATAAGGACTGGTGTTTGTGCAGCACCCTACAGTGACTCAGTGTGCGCCGCAATTGGACACCGATTGTAATGCAAGCGCTAAGAATTCTTTTGTGAATTGCCTGATTGTGTACATTCCTGCGTTAGACCTGCTACCTACAGTCTAGAACCCTTTCCCTAAATTGTCTGGGGCCCCACCTAGGAGGATGGAGTTTGAGTTGGCCAACCTAGAAAGGTATACGGTGACACAGCTCAAGGAGTTCTGCCTAGAGAGGGGGGTGGCCGTCAAGCGAGGCGCCAGGAAGGAGGTGCTTCAGAAAGCTTTGAGGGCATGGGTAATGGCCCACCCGGAGGGAAGAGGGGACGAGGAGCAGGGGGAGGCAGACAACCCAGGAGAACTGGACCTACTGCACATTGATGTTAGCGAGAATGTGTTGCCAGGAAGACGTTCCAGGGCAGGCAGTAGTGCGTCAGGGGGGAGTTTGTCGGCAGAGGAATTTGAGGACGGAGGAGGATGAGAGTGGTCAACGGGTACTACGGGCCTGGGGCTACTGCCCCCCACTCTATGAGACAGCCAGGGCCAGAGACCTCTGGATGGCCTAGGGGCGGTCCTGGCTGCAGCCAACTAGGGGGCACCAGTGGGGTGGCTTCGTTGGTCCAGGGAGGTTTGAGAGAGGGAACCACCGGGTTCCAGAGTGGAGAAGGACCTGCGGGTGTTCCTGCAGTTGTGGGCCCGCGTCCAAGTTTTCTCGCCCTAAGCAGGGAAGCCCATTCAGGTATTGATCGGTCTACCCTGGCTTTTGGCTGGGAGGGGGTTGTGTTGGACTTGGCCCTTTTTCCCAGAAATTTTTCGTTTTTCCCCCTAGCCTTTTTACCATGTGTGAAATAATACCTGCTGCACAATGGCGTGCGCAGATTTAGGTGTACTGTTCTAAAGAAATGTTACTTTTAAAATGGACAACAGTGCTGAGTTGCAGGTGCTCTCTCACTCAAGATGGCTGCCACAGGTCCCTGCTAATGCAGAGGGGCCTTACACACATACACACTAGTAGCCAGGGTCAGGCTGGGACATAGGGATACAGTATCCATTCCATCCCCGCCTCTGGGCCACATAGCCAGACATGTGGAAGGTTCCAGAACCTTCCGGGCTGTGGGAGGAGTTATGTTTTGCCGCCTTTAGGAGGGTCACCTGACCTAGGGGTATAAGAGGCTTGGAGGGAAATCTTTTAGTCAGTTGGGGCACCACTGATCCTGGGAGAACCTCTGCCGGAGTACAGGCTGTAGGGCCTAGGGGGGAGACCTACACTACTGCTGCTGACAAGGCTTAGGCACTGCTGTAGTAAGATAGCTGAGGAACGCCCACCACCCACTGACCTTGCCCAGCGTGAGGGGACCCAGGGAACCACCTTCAGCGTGCTGGGAAGTAACATCCAGCACTCCCAGAACCACCAACTCATTCCCCCCCCTTCATAAGAAGAAACTCCTGACAAGAAACTCCTAAGAAGAAACTCATAAGAAGCAACCAATCAAGAACAGCCGCAAGAAACCTTAATTTGAGAGGCCTGACCGACCAGCAAGGCCTGAACCCTGAACTGCCAAACTGGGGATCACCAGGTAAAGCGCCGTGCCCTGAAGCGCTAGACCTTCACCCCCTATCTACTCCTGCCTGCTGCTGGGCTGCCCCCCCCAAGAACCTTTCCAGTCAGCCCTGCCCACAGGCTGCTGGTGCGCCCCGCGCTATATCTCCACGAGGAGAAACTGCCACCCAAGTCACTGACCTCGTGACTGAATCGCCCGCCGCGGCCGCCGCCGCGTGAGGAGAAGTGCTGAGGTGAGGGAGGCCCCTCGAGTGCGTGTGGTGAGGTGCGCCGTCCGCGCCCTCACCGAAGCCTCCAAATTGCCCCCAAAGATCACCGCCGGGCCCGGGGCTCCACCGACGAGTCGCGGCCAAAGGAATCGCCGCCGCAGCCCAAGGGGCCGCGTGAAGAAGCCGCGGCCTAGCGGGACCAACGAGGCCTCCAGGCCCCGCCGACGCCGTTGCTGGGCGACCGGGGACGCCGGCCGCGCCCGGGAAGGCCGCGCAGCGAGTGGGCGCCGGCTCCCGCCACGCCCCCAGCGCCGACGGAGGCCGAGGAAGAGCTCCGGACCAGCAGAGGGAGACGGGAAGCCGGCCGGAGAGGACTGCCGGCTCCCGCTCCCCTTCCCGCAATCCCCCACTTGATCCCGGGGGCCGGAGGAGGGTGATACCGGCCCCGCAGCGACCCGCAATTCCGGCCGGAAGGCCGAGGCACCCGACCGGGCCCTGCCCTTCAGAACACGGGCCGGCCCGGGAGATCGATAGTCGCATTGAAGCGTGACCAACGACCATCACATCAGGTGAGCCCAGGAGGCCCCTAGGGCCCGCAGAGAGACGCCACTGGGGGCCGGGGGCCACCATTAACCCTTGAAATTATCCCTATGAGGCGAGGCCCCGGAGAGGAGTGGGCCTGGCCTGAATTAACCCTTGAGGGACACAGAAGCCCCCATTGCCAGGGAAGCCCCAGAATACAGGACATGTTGAGGGGTTCCCTACATTGCTCATTAGTCTAATGATGACGCCTGCTGTAATTACTGTCTAGGCCTATGCTTATACTTGCAAAGTCTTTACCTAGTGTGAAGGTGTTTAATTGAATTGAGCTGAAGTGTACACCGCCAAGAGTTGAAGTGTTTTATGTTACAGGTGTACCGGAGTTGCGACGCCCACTGTACTGAATGTGGGTGCGCCTAGATTAATGCAGGCTCTGTTTGAAATGTAACGTGAAAAGCCTTCTTTTAAGTAATTGAGTATTCCTGAAGTGAACTGTATGTTTAGGCCATGTTTTATTATTGCACCTTGTGATCATTATTGGTGCTACGTTTAGGAGATGATTCCTGCGGCCTTTTAGTGGCCTACAATGTTGATGAGCTAAGATGCTTTAATGAAAATGCGCACCAGTTGAGTAATGCAATGATTTTAAATGTAGATCTGAATTAATCTGCCTCATCTGATGCTACCTTGATTTATATAAAAGATCTTGATTTTAAATACACAAGCCTGGTGTGGTGTCATGTTGTTGCGTCCGCATTCCTGAGTCAAAGTAAGAGTGTGCTGCACAACTGCCTTACACATTGCCTTCGCGTGCTTTCCCGCCTTGCGCCATGCTACCGTGACGGACTCGGTAACCCCGGTTCCAACATTTGGTGTTCAGCGGTGGGATAAGGACTGGTGTTTGTGCAGCACCCTACAGTGACTCAGTGTGCGCCGTAATTGGACACCGATTGTAATGCAAGCGCTAAGAATTCTTTTGTGAATTGCCTGATTGTGTACATTCCTGTGTTAGACCTGCTACCTACAGTCTAGAACCCTTTCCCTAAATTGTCTGGGGCCCCACCTAAGAGGATGGAGTTTGAGTTGGCCAACCTAGAAAGGTATACGGTGACACAGCTCAAGGAGTTCTGCCTAGAGAGGGGTGGCCGTCAAGCGAGGCGCCAGGAAGGAGGTGCTTCAGAAAGCTTTGAGGGCATGGGTAATGGCCCACCCGGAGGGAAGAGGGGACGAGGAGCAGAGGGAGGCAGACAACCCAGGAGAACTGGACCTACTGCACATTGATGTTAGCGAGAATGTGTTGCCAGGAAGACGTTCCAGGGCAGGCAGTAGTGCGTCAGGGGGAGTTTGTCGGCAGAGGAATTTGAGGACGGAGGAGGAGGAGAGTGGTCAACGGGTACTACGGGCCTGGGGCTACTGCCCCCACTCTATGAGACAGCCAGGGCCAGAGACATCTGGATGGCCTAGGGGCCGGTCCTGGCTGCAGCCAACTAGGGAGCACCAGTGGGGTGGCTTCGTTGGTCCAGGGAGGTTTGAGAGAGGGAACCACCGGGTTCCAGAGTGGAGAAGGACCTGCGGGTGTTCCTGCAGTTGTGGGCCCGCGTCCAAGTTTTCTCGCCCTAAGCAGGGAAGCCCATTCAGGTATTGATCGGTCTACCCTGGCTTTTGGCTGGGAGGGGGTTGTGTTGGACTTGGCCCTTTTTCCCAGAAATTTTTCGTTTTTCCCCTAGCCTTTTACCATGTGTGAAATAATACCTGCTGCACAATGGCGTGCGCAGATTTAGGTGTACTGTTCTAAAGAAATGTTACTTTTAAAATGGACAACAGCTCACTCAAGATGGCTGCCACAGGCCCTGCTACTGCAGAGGGGCCTTACACACATACACACTAGTAGCCAGGGTCAGGCTGGGACATAGGGATACAGTATCCATTCCATCCCCGCCTCTGGGCCACATAGCCAGACATGTGGAAGGTTCCAGAACCTTCCGGGCTGTGGGAGGAGTTATGTTTTGCCGCCTTTAAGAGGGTCACCTGACCTAGGGGTATAAGAGGCTTGGAGGGAAATCTTTAGTCAGTTGGGGCACCACTGATCCTGGGAGAACCTCTGCCGGAGTACAGGCTGTAGGGCCTAGGGGGAGACCTACACTACTGCTGCTGACAAGGCTTAGGCACTGCTGTAGTAAGATAGCTGAGGAACGCCCACCACCCACTGACCTTGCCCAGCGTGAGGGGACCCAGGGAACCACCTTCAGCGTGCTGGGAAGTAACATCCAGCACTCCCAGAACCACCAACTCATTCCCCCCCCTTCATAAGAAGAAATTCCTGACAAGAAACTCCTGACAAGAAACTCCTAAGAAGAAACTCATAAGAAGCAACCAATCAAGAACAGCCGCAAGAAACCTTAATTTGAGAGGCCTGACCGACCAGCAAGGCCTGAACCCTGAACTGCCAAACTGGGGATCACCAGGTAAAGCGCCGTGCCCTGAAGCGCTAGACCTTCACCCCTATCTACTCCTGCCTGCTGCTGGGCTGCCCCCAAGAACCTTTCCAGTCAGCCCTGCCCACAGGCTGCTGGTGCGCCCGCGCTATATCTCCACGAGGGAGAAACTGCCACCCAAGTCACTGACCTCGTGACTGAATCGCCGCCGCGGCCGCCGCCGCGTGAGGAGAAGTGCTGAGGTGAGGAGGCCCCTCGAGTGCGTGTGGTGAGGTGCGCCGACCGCGCCCTCACCGAAGCCTCCAAATTGCCCCCAAAGATCACCGCCGGGCCCGGGGCCCCACCGACGAAGTCGCGGCCAAAGGAATCGCCGCCGCAGCCCAAGGGGGCCGCGTGAAGAAGCAGCGGCCTAGCGGGACCAACGAGGCCTCCAGGCCCCGCCGACGCCGTTGCTGGGCGACCGGGGACGCCGGCCGCGCCCCGGGAAGGCCGCGCAGCGAGTGGGCGCCGGCTCCCGCCACGCCCCAGCGCCGACAGAGGCCGAGGAAGAGCTCCGGACCAGCAGAGGGAGACGGGAAGCCGGCCGGAGAGGGCTGCCGGCTCCCGCTCCCCTTCCCGCAATCCCCCCACTTGATCCCGGGGGCCGGAGGAGGGTGATACCGGCCCCCGCAACGACCCGCAATTCCGGCCGGAAGGCCGAGGCACCCCGACCGGGCCCTGCCCTTCAGAACACGGGCCGGCCCGGGAGATCGATAGTCGCATTGAAGCGTGACCAACGACCATCACATCAGGTGAGCCCAGGAGGCCCCTAGGGCCCGCAGAGACGCCACTGGGGGCCGGGGGCCACCATTAACCCTTGAAATTATCCCTATGAGGCGAGGCCCCGGAGAGGAGTGGGCCTGGCCTGAATTAACCCTTGAGGGACACAGAAGCCCCCCATTGCCAGGGAAGCCCCAGAATACAGGACATGTTGAGGGGTTCCCTACATTGCTCATTAGTCTAATGATGACGCCTGCTGTAATTACTGTCTAGGCCTATGCTTATACTTGCAAAGTCTTTACCTAGTGTGAAGGTGTTTAATTGAATTGAGCTGAAGTGTACACCGCCAAGAGTTGAACTGTTTTATGTTACAGGTGTACCGGAGTTGCGACGCCCACTGTACTGAATGTGGGTGCGCCTAGATTAATGCAGGCTCTGTTTGAAATGTAACGTGAAAAGCCTTCTTTTAAGTAATTGAGTATTCCTGAAGTGAACTGTATGTTTAGGCCATGTTTTATTATTGCACCTTGTGATCATTATTGGTGCTACGTTTAGGAGATGATTCCTGCGGCCTTTTAGTGGCCTACAATGTTGATGAGCTAAGATGCTTTAATGAAAATGCGCACCAGTTGAGTAATGCAATGATTTTAAATGTAGATCTGAATTAATCTGCCTCATCTGATGCTACCTTGATTTATATAAAAGATCTTGATTTTAAATACACAAGCCTGGTGTGGTGTCATGTTATTGCGTCCGCATTCCTGAGTCAAAGTAAGAGTGTGCTGCACAACTGCCTTACACATTGCCTTCGCGTGCTTTCCCGCCTTGCGCCATGCTACCGTGACGGACTCGGTAACCCCGGTTCCAACATTTGGTGTTCAGCGGTGGGATAAGGACTGGTGTTTGTGCAGCACCCTACAGTGACTCAGTGTGCGCCGCAATTGGACACCGATTGTAATGCAAGCGCTAAGAATTCTTTTGTGAATTGCCTGATTGTGTACATTCCTGTGTTAGACCTGCTACCTACAGTCTAGAACCCTTTCCCTAAATTGTCTGGGGCCCCACCTAAGAGGATGGAGTTTGAGTTGGCCAACCTAGAAAGGTATACGGTGACACAGCTCAAGGAGTTCTGCCTAGAGAGGGGGGTGGCCGTCAAGCGAGGCGCCAGGAAGGAGGTGCTTCAGAAAGCTTTGAGGGCATGGGTAATGGCCCACCCGGAGGGAAGAGGGGACGAGGAGCAGAGGGAGGCAGACAACCCAGGAGAACTGGACCTACTGCACATTGATGTTAGCGAGAATGTGTTGCCAGGAAGACGTTCCAGGGCAGGCAGTAGTGCGTCAGGGGGAGTTTGTCGGCAGAGGAATTTGAGGACGGAGGAGGAGGAGAGTGGTCAACGGGTACTACGGGCCTGGGGCTACTGCCCCCACTCTATGAGACAGCCAGGGCCAGAGACATCTGGATGGCCTAGGGGCCGGTCCTGGCTGCAGCCAACTAGGGAGCACCAGTGGGGTGGCTTCGTTGGTCCAGGGAGGTTTGAGAGAGGGAACCACCGGGTTCCAGAGTGGAGAAGGACCTGCGGGTGTTCCTGCAGTTGTGGGCCCGCGTCCAAGTTTTCTCGCCCTAAGCAGGGAAGCCCATTCAGGTATTGATCGGTCTACCCTGGCTTTTGGCTGGGAGGGGGTTGTGTTGGACTTGGCCCTTTTTCCCAGAAATTTTTCGTTTTTCCCCCTAGCCTTTTTACCATGTGTGAAATAATACCTGCTGCACAATGGCGTGCGCAGATTTAGGTGTACTGTTCTAAAGAAATGTTACTTTTAAAATGGACAACAGCTCACTCAAGATGGCTGCCACAGGCCCCTGCTACTGCAGAGGGGCCTTACACACATACACACTAGTAGCCAGGGTCAGGCTGGGACATAGGGATACAGTATCCATTCCATCCCCGCCTCTGGGCCACATAGCCAGACATGTGGAAGGTTCCAGAACCTTCCGGGCTGTGGGAGGAGTTATGTTTTGCCGCCTTTAAGAGGGTCACCTGACCTAGGGGTATAAGAGGCTTGGAGGGAAATCTTTTAGTCAGTTGGGGCACCACTGATCCTGGGAGAACCTCTGCCGGAGTACAGGCTGTAGGGCCTAGGGGGGAGACCTACACTACTGCTGCTGACAAGGCTTAGGCACTGCTGTAGTAAGATAGCTGAGGAACGCCCACCACCCACTGACCTTGCCCAGCGTGAGGGGACCCAGGGAACCACCTTCAGCGTGCTGGGAAGTAACATCCAGCACTCCCAGAACCACCAACTCATTCCCCCCCCTTCATAAGAAGAAACTCCTGACAAGAAACTCCTGACAAGAAACTCCTAAGAAGAAACTCATAAGAAGCAACCAATCAAGAACAGCCGCAAGAAACCTTAATTTGAAAGGCCTGACCGACCAGCAAGGCCTGAACCCTGAACTGCCAAACTGGGGATCACCAGGTAAAGCGCCGTGCCCTGAAGCGCTAGACCTTCACCCCCTATCTACTCCTGCCTGCTGCTGGGCTGCCCCCCAAGAACCTTTCCAGTCAGCCCTGCCCACAGGCTGCTGGTGCGCCCCGCGCTATATCTCCACGAGGGAGAAACTGCCACCCAAGTCACTGACCTCGTGACTGAATCGCCGCCGCGGCCGCCGCCGCGTGAGGAGAAGTGCTGAGGTGAGGGAGGCCCCCTCGAGTGCGTGTGGTGAGGTGCGCCGACCGCGCCCTCACCGAAGCCTCCAAATTGCCCCCAAAGATCACCGCCGGGCCCGGGGCCCCACCGACGAAGTCGCGGCCAAAGGAATCGCCGCCGCAGCCCAAGGGGGCCGCGTGAAGAAGCAGCGGCCTAGCGGGACCAACGAGGCCTCCAGGCCCCGCCGACGCCGTTGCTGGGCGACCGGGGACGCCGGCCGCGCCCCCGGGAAGGCCGCGCAGCGATTGGGCGCCGGCTCCCGCCACGCCCCCAGCGCCGACAGAGGCCGAGGAAGAGCTCCGGACCAGCAGAGGGAGACGGGAAGCCGGCCGGAGAGGGCTGCCGGCTCCCGCTCCCCTTCCCGCAATCCCCCACTTGATCCCGGGGGCCGGAGGAGGGTGATACCGGCCCCGCAGCGACCCGCAATTCCGGCCGGAAGGCCGAGGCACCCCGACCGGGCCCTGCCCTTCAGAACACGGGCCGGCCCGGGAGATCGATAGTCGCATTGAAGCGTGACCAACGACCATCACATCAGGTGAGCCCAGGAGGCCCCTAGGGCCCGCAGAGACGCCACTGGGGGCCGGGGGCCACCATTAACCCTTGAAATTATCCCTATGAGGCGAGGCCCCGGAGAGGAGTGGGCCTGGCCTGAATTAACCCTTGAGGGACACAGAAGCCCCCATTGCCAGGGAAGCCCCAGAATACAGGACATGTTGAGGGGTTCCCTACATTGCTCATTAGTCTAATGATGACGCCTGCTGTAATTACTGTCTAGGCCTATGCTTATACTTGCAAAGTCTTTACCTAGTGTGAAGGTGTTTAATTGAATTGAGCTGAAGTGTACACCGCCAAGAGTTGAAGTGTTTTATGTTACAGGTGTACCGGAGTTGCGATGCCCACTGTACTGAATGTGGGTGCGCCTAGATTAATGCAGGCCCTGTTTGAAATGTAACGTGAAAAGCCTTCTTTTAAGTAATTGAGTATTCTTGAAGTGAACTGTATGTTTAGGCCATGTTTTATTATTGCACCTTGTGATCATTATTGGTGCTACGTTTAGGAGATGATTCCTGCGGCCTTTTAGTGGCCTACAATGTTGATGAGCTAAGATGCTTTAATGAAAATGCGCACCAGTTGAGTAATGCAATGATTTTAAATGTAGATCTGAATTAATCTGCCTCATCTGATGCTACCTTGATTTATATAAAAGATCTTGATTTTAAATACACAAGCCTGGTGTGGTGTCATGTTATTGCGTCCGCATTCCTGAGTCAAAGTAAGAGTGTGCTGCACAACTGCCTTACACATTGCCTTCGCGTGCTTTCCCGCCTCGCGCCATGCTACCGTGACGGACTCGGTAACCCCGGTTCCAACACCCAGGCTCGTCTGTGCCAACCCTCAGTTACCCAGGCTCCTTTGTGCGAACCCTCAGTTACCCAGGCTTCAAGCCCTCAGTTACCCAGGCTCGTCTGTGCCAACCCTCAGTTACCCAGGCTCCTTTGTGCGAACCCTCAGTTACCCAGGCTCCAAACCCTCAGTTACCCAGGCTCCAAACCCTCAGTTACCCAGGCTCCTTTGTACAAACCCTCAGTTACCCAGGCTCCAAGCCCTCAGTTACCCCGGCTCCTTTGTGTGAACCCTCAGTTACCCAGGCCCCTTTGTGCGAACCCTCAGTTACCCAGGCTCCAAGCCCTCAGTTACCCTAGCCCCTTTGTACAAACCCTCAGTTACCCAGGCTCCTTTGTACAAGCCCTCAGTTACCCAGGCTCCTTTGTACAAGCCCTCAGTTACCCAGGCTCCTTTGTACAAGCCCTCAGTTACCTAGGCTCCTTTGTACAAACCCTCAGTTACCCAGGCGCCTTTGTACAAGCCCTCAGTTACCCAGGCTCCTTTGTACAAGCCCTCAGTTACCCAGGCTCCTTTGTACAAACCCTCAGTTACCCAGGCGCCTTTGTACAAGCCCTCAGTTACCCAGGCTCCTTTGTACAAGCCCTCAGTTACCCAGGCTCCTTTGTACAAACCCTCAGTTACCCAGGCGCCTTTGTTCTAGCTGTCCAATCTGCACTCATACACTGCCACCATTGACAGAACTGGTCTGACAGGGCTCTGGCATTTGAACTATGAGGGTGACGTCAGCTGGGGATTTCCCAGCCTGCCCGGAGCTATTTCTGTCTGTCACTCCACAGACAGGACCTGACGCCTGAGCTTGATGCTAACCCAGGGACCGGCTAGGCGTACCCACCCCATTCCACCTCCAAGTGTTTGGGTCATAAGATGAACTGATTTTTAGTCCTAATGTGGGCGGCTCTCAGCTTGGACTTGTGGATGGGATCTCTCGAGTGCCCAGCGAGGCGAATGCATCTCAGCACTGATGTGTCGGTGCGTCCCTTCATGGTCTCTAGGAGTACCCTGAAGTCGCGGTAAGCGGCAGCCCTCTTGTCTGCAGGCACCTTAGTGACTGACTAAGATGGATACTGGACAAGGCACACATTTCTGTCAGGTGCCTCAGGGAAGACACTGCAGCTCTGTGAGGCATGGACTGGTATCACTTGGTATCACCCTTGACAATCATCTCAACCGTCACAGTCACATCACAGCCATGGCCAACAGTGCACAACGCCAACTTTGGGGCATCAGACAATTGATCCCAGAACAAGACCCCAAAACAGTGGTGAAGTCTTTCGTTCTCTTTAGACTAGATTATGGAATCGCCCTTCTCTCAGGCATTCCCAAAGTTCACGTAGGCCCAATGAGAGCAACACTACATGCTGCAGCGCGCTTCGTTTTAGATCGCAAGAAATTTGACTATATTTCCTCTGCCCTGTTAACCATCCACTGGCGTCCCATCGAAATGCGGGCCCAATTCAAAGCGCCTGCATTACCCACAGGACGTTGCACTCCTCTTCACCCTCCTGTCTAAACGAGAAACTAAACATTCTCAATCTCTGGAGCTAATTAGGGTTCCAGAAATGCTGAAATTCTGCTCCTGGAACCCCCCTACATCAGTCGAGAACTATACATGAACTAGTCTTTTTTCATGAACTGGTCTTTCTCCGGTAGTGCCAAACGAATCTGGAACTCTATACCTCCCTCCGCCTAACCACCTGCCTAGTCACCTTCAAAAAGGACGTCAAGCTCCTCCTATTTGACAGACAGCTTGGGTAATCACCCCCGACAAGACTAAGTACTCTCTTCACCAGGATCCGAACTACTTTTGTTATGTGACCCCACCATCTAAATTGATGCTTTAACTGTGTACGACCTTTGACCAGCTGCTGCAATTGCCTCATGTGGTAACTCCTGCACGCATCCACCGATGTAAACGTCTGAGTTTAATTATTGTAACTCGCTGTAACCCATGTACCCTGCTACTGTTGTAAAGTGCTCTGATGCCTTCGGGCCATGTCCGCGCTATATAAAATTACAAAAAACTTGTGGGTAGTGGAGGAATCTCTCTACAGGATAATACACCGCTCAACTGCCTGTACTGGCTGTTAATGCCCCTTTCCCTCATTAGTACGCCAGAGGTAACGGGGTAAGTCGGAGAGCACGGCTGCATGTCCTATCAAGTGAAGAGCGCTTGAAGCAATGTCCCTAGATACTGGCATGACCGACAATCCTGGACATGCAGCACCCTGCAGGATCGGAGCGCACCTGAAACCCTGGCATCCGGTAATGTGGGTGCCTCGTGCCCTCTTCCACAAATGGTATCAGGGAGGCCATCCCACCTAAGCACACACCCCTGGGGAACAGTCATTCAAGATCAAAGTGTCCCCTGAACCAGAGAACATCATTGGTATCCATTGACATACCTCACTGCACACAGGCGCACACACCCACTGTTCACGCCTCAAGTCCCTGCTTCGTACTCCCACCGAGCTTAGAATGAAGGCAAACACTAGTAGCTATTTTAAGCGTTGTGATTGGCTGAGCCACTCTCCTTATTCTATACAGGTCCTAATAAACAATCCCACCTGAGCCTGGCATACCTGTTACCTGTCTATATTGGTCTGACCCAGGTGTAAGGACGTGGCGAGGTCATGGGCCGGCGAACCAAGGAGCCGGAATGTGCTGCAGCCCAAGACCTGTGGTAGGAACCACAGGTAACAAAGGCTGAAGAAGAAATAGCAGCTTTACTCCTGGCAGAGGATGAGAAGACAACATACAACATGGACCCAAAACAAGTGCACTGGCATGGCAGAACCTGAAACAGGGTCGTCCGCGTGTAGGCGAACCCAGGACAGAAGGCAACGCTACTGAGCCATAGCTCCTTGCCACAGGAAGGCATTATCTTAGCCGAATTGTTTCGTAGAAACAGAAAGAATGGAAACCAAGAACCCATGCGCAAGGGAGAGCACGGAGCAGGACCTGAACAACAAGTCGGCATAGGCAACAAAGAACAACAGCTGTCTGGATGAAAAAACTACCATAGATGGAGGTAGCACCTCTGGAATCACCCATAACGATAGTCGTATGGGAGGAAGAAAGAGGGAGGAAGAAAGAGGGAGGAAGAAAGAGGGAGGAAGAAAGAGAACACTGGTACTTGTAAGAGAAGAAGGCAGTGTATGTATATGTGTGTATATATATATATATATATATATATAT
Organism: Calotriton arnoldi; assembly: GCA_963921515.1. Lineage (NCBI taxonomy): Eukaryota > Metazoa > Chordata > Amphibia > Caudata > Salamandridae > Calotriton > Calotriton arnoldi. The sequence continues at coordinate 2,758,565 of CAWUFW010000975.1, forward strand.
ATATATATATATATATATATATATATATATATATATATACACACACATATATATATATATATACTTATACATATATATAGAATAGATAATACAGACAATGGGCAAGGACCCCAATATTGCACCATGATGTCAGAGACAGGAGTACCAGGCCGAATGAGCCTCACAACTGGGATAAAAGACATGGAGAGTTTGGGAAGAATCACACAGAGACAGAAAAGAAAGTCCGCTAGCACAAGAAAACAAGGCCAATAGACTGATGCAGCTGCAAAAAGACCCAGAAGGTTATATCGTGACTGAAGAGTGCAGGGTGAAAAATATCACTAGAGAGAAATCAAGACCCGCATCCATGTTCATGAAAAGCTAACACCCGGAGGAGTAGGCTAGGAAGGCCTCCGGAGCAACCGATAGTAAGTGAGACAGAAGAAGGAGAACCTGGTTGGGGCGTCGGACGAGCAAGAGAGGGTACATCCTCTGCAAATACGAGCATGCACGAAAAGCTGAACCCAACAAGGGTGCAGTCCACAGCTGCCAGAGGGAGGTGAAGACACAACAAAAGGAAAGAACTCAAGAAGAGAGATCATGAGATCAAGGGCGAATTGGTACAACTAACCCTGAATGGGCTAGACGCATGAATATGTTCCGTGTGGGAAAAAAGAGACACCTTCGAAGAAAAGAACGGTCGAAAAGAGGAGCCAAGTTCGTGACTCTAGAAGAAAAGGAAAACAAAGGGTCAAAGAACCTCGCTAAAAGATTTAAACAACAGGCAGCACACAGAACAAGGTGAGGGCTGAAGAATAAAGGCTGGACAGGTAGAGGCCATGGCGGAGCTGACCTCGAAGAGCGGTGTGTGTGTGTGGTAACAAGAAGGGATGAGCTAGGTCCCCAGCGAGCAAAGACAGACATCGGTCTGCAAGGATGAAGCAGCCAAAGAGACCAGGGGCGGAGGTACAAGAGAGCAGGCCGTGAACGGCCGGACTCACGGGAGGAGTCGGACCAACTGCAACCCTACAACAACCAGCAGGAAAAAGGGAGGAAGAAAACGTCGTCCCAGTTCCATGAATGAAAGGACATATATAACTTACTATAAATATAGATATAGCATTGTATTACATTTGATGTGTATAAAGTCCTGTTTATTTATTATTTTTTTAGAACAAACAAGCGCCGCAGGAGTCCGAGAAAGGAGCGGCCAGTCCATCCCGTCCAGAATATCAACCGCAGGCCGCTAAAGCAGAGCAAGATGCACTGATAGGGGCACAAGACACTGCAGGGGGAACGTCCCAAAACACTGCTTGGGAAAGAAGAGCGTGTCGGGAACACTATTTAACGCCATAAGAAAGTGGAAGGAATACACCACGGAAGAAGGGAGCTGAACGAGAGAAACACCCTTATAGGGCGTATGTACAAGGCAGAAATCCACGTGAACAACGTTTCAGTGTACAATAAAAATCCCCTAAAGGATACTAAAATACCATAAGTACACCCAGGAACGCCTATGAGGCATACAGAAGACGACTCACGAGGAACAGGGAACAAGGCAATACTGCAGATGCACATAATGCCATAATAATGATAACTTGCATGAAGTCTGGAAAGAAGAAAAACCCCTACACCTTAGGGATTAAAACCCACTCAGGGCCATAAAACAAAAAATTGACTACAATCCGTCTTGACGGTTAAGAAGAAAAAATATAACACCTGACGAAGGCACAAACACCTCACCGGGTGCCACCTGAAGGGTAAATCGTTAAAAAGAAACAGAAGCCTGCCAATGGCTCATTGGAAAGAGAAAAGAGCATCCGCCGACTAACCAAGTCCGTGGGGAGCTAGGGAAGCAAGTCTGCTGAGAAGGCAGACATAGAGAGTAAACAGAATTAAGAGGCCTCACCGCCCGACTGTCCCGAAACCTCTGTAATGCAGAGTCGGCATGGGCGCCAAATAGATGGGCGCCATCAAAGGGCATGTCAACCACAGTGTTTTGAACAGCCTCCGAAAACCCAGAGGTGTGCAACCAGGCATGCCGATGTAGTGCCACTGAAGAGGCCATAGCCTAACCTACGGAGTCAGTGGTATCCATACCCCATTGAATGATTCATTTTGCAGCTTTTTGTCCATCTCATATTAATGGGGCAAGATCGTTCCGGGTCTCATCCGCAAGGGAGGGCAGCAGACGTGCCAATAAGTCCCACAATGTCTGGGAGAAGTGTCTAAGGACACAAGAAGTATTAAGGGATCGCAGTGCAGAACTGGGGGAGGAGAAAATATGCCTGCAACAAGTGTCCAGTCTTCTAGTTTCGCTGTCTAGAGGGACAAAAGGAAGAGAGTTGATATTTTGGGCGGTCGAAGCAGCCTGTACCACAAAACTCTGATGAGTAGGAGGTCGGAGAAGACAGACCGGATCACCGGGGGCCGGACGGTGTCTGTGAGAAATAGAGCGATCCACAGGGGGAGGGAGGGAGAGGTGTGGCGCAGCGGCCAGAGCAACTGACTCCGGAGCGTGGGGATCACAGTTCGATCCCAGGAGCTGCTGGCAGCTCAGCTCAGCATCATGCGACTCCTGGCATTAGCTCATTTAATCTCCCAGACGGCCCCCAGTGCCTTGAAACCCTAACAGGAGTAAAATGTTTGCGCTTTACAAATAGGAATTACAAATAGAAATTACAAATCCTCTCCATTTCCCCATAATCGTGTTCCACAGAAGGAAAAATAGGAGGGGGCTCCATAGAGAAGGTAGAAAAGGTGTCGGAGAGAGGCGGCTCCAACGACACCGCATCTAGCGTCGAAGAGACGGCATCGGAAATGTGAAATGGTGTGGCGCTGAACGACGCCGTCGTTGGGGTTGGTTGAATGGGCCCAGGCGCCGAAGGTAATAACTCCGAAGGGCTGTGCACTGGCGTTGAAACAGATTTGAAATCCAAAGGACGAACTGAGGCCGAGAGCGAACCCATCGGCGTGGTCACAGTCATGGCTCTGTGCACCTCCTCGGGGTCCGAGGGAGGTCCAGATGAAGGTGAAGATACAAAGATAGCATGAAGAGAATTGTAATATTCTCACATCTGGGTCAGAGTCGCCCCAGCTCCAGGGTAGGTTGGGAGGCATGGGGCAGGCAAGTGCACCGACTCTTCAACCAAAGATGGGGAACAGGCTTTGGAGAGTGGACAAGTCCTAGATGAGTGAAGGTAAGAAGAGTGCCAAGCGTGAGGACCAGGCCTGAAGAGTGGACAAGTCCTAGATGAGTGAAGGTGCGAAGAGGGCCTAGCGTGAGGACCAGGCCTGAAGAGTGGACAAGTCCTAGATGAGTGAAGGTACGAAGAGTGCCAAGCGTGAGGACCAGGCCTGAAGAGTGGACAAGTCCTAGATGAGTGAAGGTACGAAGAGGGCCAAGCGTGAAGACCAGGCCTGAAGAGTGGACAAGTCCTAGATGAGTGAAGGTACGAAGTGGGCCAAGCGTGAAGACCAGGCCTGAAGAGTGGACAAGTCCTAGATGAGTGAAGGCATGAAGAGTGCCAAGCGTGAAGACCAGGCCTGAAGAGTGGACAAGTCCTAGATGAGTGAAGGTGCGAAGAGTGCCAAGCGTCAGGACCAGGCCTGAAGAGTGGACAAGTCCAGGATGAGTGAAGGTACGAAGAGTGCTAAGCGTGAGGACCAGGCCTGAAGAGTGGACAAGTCCTAGTTGAGTGAAGGTACGAAGCGTGCCAAGCGTGAGGACCAGGACTGAAGAGTGGACAAGTCCTAGATGAGTGAAGGTACGAAGCGTGCCAAGCGTGAGGACCAGGCCTGAGGAGTGGACAGTCCTAGATGAGTGAAGATACGAAGAGTGCCAAGCGTGAGGACCAGGCCTGAAGAGTGGACAAGTCCTAGATGAGTGAAGGTACGAAGAGTGCCAAGCGTGAGGACCAGGCCTGAAGAGTGGGCAAGTCCTAGATGAGTGAAGGTACGAAGAGTGCCAAGCTTCAAGACCAGGCCTGAAGAGTGGACAAGTCCTAGATGAGTGAAGGTACGGACAGTGCCAAGCGTAAGGACCTGGCCTGAAGAGTGGACAAGTCCTAGATGAGTGAAGGTGCGAAGTGGGCCAAGCGTGAGGACCAGGCCTGAAGAGTGGACAAGTCCTAGATGAGTGAAGGTACGAAGAGTGCCAAGCGTGAGGACCAGGCCTGAAGAGTGGAGAAGTCCTAGATGAGTGAAGGTACGAAGCGTGCCGAGCGTGCCGAGCGTGAGGACCAGGCCTGAAGAGTGGAGAAGTCCTAGATGAGTGAAGGTACGAAGCGTGCCGAGCGTGAGGACCAGGCCTGAAGAGTGGAGAAGTCCCAGATGAGTGAAGGTGCGAAGAGTGCCAAGCGTGAGGACCAGGCCTGAAGAGTGGAGAAGTCCCAGATGAGTGAAGGTGCGAAGAGTGCCAAGCGTGAGGACCAGGCCTGAAGAGTGGACAAGTCCTAGATGAGTGAAGGGTACGAAGAGTGCCGAGCGTGAGGACCAGGCCTGAAGAGTGGACAAGTCCTAGATGAGTGAAGGTACGAAGAGGGCCGAGCGTGAGGACCAGGCCTGAGGAGTGGACAAGTCCTAGATGAGTGAAGGTGCGAAGAGGGCCGAGCGTGAGGACCAGGCCTGAAGAGTGGACAAGTCCTAGATGAGTGAAGGTGCAAAGAGGGCCAAGCGTGAGGACCAGGCCTGAGGAGTGGCAAGTCCTAGATGAGTGAAGGTACGAAGAGTGCCAAGCGTGAGGACCAGGCCTGAGGAGTGGACAAGTCCTAGATGAGTGAAGGTACGAAGAGGGCCAAGCGTGAGAACCAGGCCTGAAGAGTGGACAAGTCCTAGATGAGTGAAGGTACGAAGAGGGCCGAGCGTGAAGACCAGGCCTGAAGAGTGGACAAGTCCTAGATGAGTGAAGGTACGAAGAGGGCCAAGCGTGAGGACCAGGCCTGAGGAGTGGACAAGTCCTAGATGAGTGAAGGTACGAAGAGGGCCGAGCGTGAAGACCAGGCCTGAAGAGTGGAGAAGTCCTAGGTGAGTGAAGGTGCGAAGAGGGCCAAGCGTGAGGACCAGGCCTGAGGAGTGGACACGTCCTAGATGAGTGAAGATACGAAGAGTGCCAAGCGTGAGGACCAGGCCTGAGGAGTGGACAAGTCCTAGATGAGTGAAGGTACGAAGAGGGCCAAGCGTGAGGACCAGGCCTGAGGAGTGGACAAGTCCTAGATGAGTGAAGGTACGAAGAGGGCCAAGCGTGAGGACCAGGCCTGAGGAGTGGACAAGTCCTAGATGAGTGAAGGTACAAAGAGGGCCAAGCGTGAAGACCAGGCCTGAGGAGTGGAGAAGTCCTAGGTGAGTGAAGGTGCGAAGAGGGCCAAGCGTGAGGACCAGGCCTGAGGAGTGGACACGTCCTAGATGAGTGAAGATACGAAGAGTGCCAAGCGTGAGGACCAGGCCTGAAGAGTGGACAAGTCCTAGATGAGTGAAGGTACGAAGAGGGCCAAGCGTGAGGACCAGGCCTGAGGAGTGGACAAGTCCTAGATGAGTGAAGGTACGAAGAGGGCCAAGCGTGAGGACCAGGCCTGAGGAGTGGACAAGTCCTAGATGAGTGAAGGTACAAAGAGGGCCAAGCGTGAGGAGTAGGCCTGGAGAGTGGACTTCACCAGTGGTGACCTGCCATGCGATGCTCACTACCTGGTCAAGAGAAGGGCTTTGCGTAGTTTCTTTTATGTAGTGTAATGCTGAGTAGACCCTGCTTACGGGACAGCCAGTAGCTTGCTTATACCCAGGGCCACTGGATCTATGTGATTGTGCTGCCTCTGCGATTTTCGCATACTTATAGATTTTCCTCATTTGCCACATAATCCATCTCATGCATAATCTGCAGATTTTAACAAAAAAAATTGTTTGTAGCTCGAACGGTTCAAACGTTACTAGAAACGCAGCGGCACGTGTTGCTGCGCAGTGGAAGGGCTTCTGCAAAGGTTGATTGGTCACTTTTATGCTGCTTATTGCTATATTTTGGACCTAAACTGGTACCAATGAGGTGTGCCCACTGCCCAGACAGTGGTAGCAAGTGTAAAAACTACAAAATAATGAAGTAATACTAGTAAAAAATGTGCTACATTACTCCGCATAATTTGCCTTTTCTTGACGCATAATTGACTCAACCCTGCCACATAATTTGACCTTCTCCTGCTGCATAATTCAAGTGGCCCTGCTTATACCTACCGCTTATCTTTCTCTTGTGCAAGACTTAATTTGAGCAGCAATTCTGTGCAGGAAGTCCAGCTGTGGCGCTTGTGCAGTGCTAGCCACATTCACCACGTGACTTAGTGTTGACATCACAGGGACTCAGCTAGGCTGGCCTTCTGCATCTGGGGCCCCGTCTGGACTAAAGACGGAAGCCTGGTGGAGAGTTGGTAGCGCCTCTAATTATGGCGAGGTCGGTTTAATTTAAACGCCATTTTTAGGTCTGGCCTTCGAGAAGCCTTGGCTGTCTCTCCAGAGTATTGTTTTATTAAATTATACATTTTAATATAAATATTTCGGGTGCTTTTGGTAGTCTCTCTTCATTCACGGGTCTGTTGCTGTGTCGTTCACGCTTTGCTTCCGCCCACCAGGATGGGGCCAGGGGTCAGCCCACTTCAGCCCTTGGCTGCCCCCTATGTGGGTCACCACACTTTGCTGATACACAGTGTGTATTTCCGCTCTACAAATAGTCACGGACGGTGGAACAATGCGTGTGTGTTTTTTTTAAAAAAGTATTTTCCTTTTAAACATTTATCTAGTATTTTTGGCAAAGTGCTGACTTTTGTTCTCCTCGGTAAGAAGAAGGGGGCCGGGCCGCAGTTTATCCGTGACCCTCACTCACGAGATGGACAACTGGGCCAACGAGGCCCCGGGCACACACAGGGAAGTACTGGCAATGAAAAGAAATGAGTCTGAAACTATAACATGCTTCTTCTATAGCTCCTCTCCAAGCGCGAGAAGAGGCCAGCACTAGGCGCTGCCGCCTGCCCTCCACACAGCACGTCTGCTGACAAGGCTCTTCAATGGGCCGGTGCGGGGTGCAGAGGGGCCCGAGGTGCCCAGCAGCAGGACTGGACTCTCCTACGAAGCACCCTTCAGGACTGGACTCTCCTACGAAGCACCCTTCAGGACTGGACTCTCCTATATAGCACCCTTCATGACTGGACTGTCCTATGAAGCGCCCTTCAGGACTGACCCAGCCGGACTGAGACTCCTATGAAGCGCCCTTCACGACTGGACTCTCCTATGAATCACCCTTAAGGACTGGACTCTCCTATATAGCACCCTTCATGACTGGACAGTCCTATGAAGCACCCTTCATGACTGACCCAGTCGGACCGGACTCTCCTATGAAGCGCCCTTCATGACTGAACTCTCCTATGAAGCTCTCTTCATGACTGACCCAGTCGGACTGGACTCTCCTATGAAGCACCCTTCATGACTGGACTCTCCTATGAAGCACCCTTCATGACTGGACTCTCCTATGAAGCACCCTTCATGACTGACCCAGCCGGACTGGACTCTCCTATGAAGCACCCTTCATGACTGACCCAGTCGGACTGGACTCTCGAATGAAGCACCCATCATGACTGGACTGTCCTATGAAGCACCCTTCATGACTGGTCTGTCCTATGAAGCACCCTTCATGACTGACCCAGCCGGACTGGACTCTCCTATGAAGCACCCTTCATGACTGACCCAGCCGGACTGGACTCTCCTATCAAGCGCCCTTCATGACTAGACTCTTATGAAGCACCCTTCATGACTGGACTCTCCTATGAAGCGCCCTTCACGACTGGACTCTCCTATGAAGCGCCCTTCATGACTGGACTGTCCTATGAAGCACCCTTCATGACTGACCCAGCAGGACTGGACCCTCCTATGAAGCACCCTTCATGACTGGACTGTCCTAAGAAGCACCCTTCATGACTGGACTGTCCTATGAAGCACCCTTCATGACTGGACTGTCCTATGAAGCACCCTTCATGACTGACCCAGTCGGACCGGACTCTCCTATGAAGCACCTTTCATGACTGACCCAGACAGACTGAGACTCCTATGAAGCGACCTTCATGACTGACCCAGACGGACAGACTCCTATGAAGCGCCCTTCATGACTGGACTCTCCTATGAAGCGCCCTTCACGAATGGACTCTCCTATGAAGCGCCCTTCATGACTGGACTTCCTATGAAGCACCCTTCATGACTGGACTGTCCTAAGAAGCACCCTTCATGACTGACCCAGCCGGACTGGACCCTCCTATGAAGCACCCTTCATGACTGGACTGTCCTATGAAGCACCCTTCATGACTGACCCAGTCGGACCGGACTCTCCTATGAAGCACCCTTCATGACTGACCCAGACGGACAGACTCCTATGAAGCGCCCTTCATGACTGGACTCTCCTATGAAGCGCCCTTCACGACTGGACTCTCCCATGAAGCGCCCTTCATGACTGGACTGTCCTATGAAGCACCCTTCATGACTGGACTGTCCTAAGAAGCACCCTTCATGACTGACCCAGCCGGACTGGACTCTCCTACGAAGCACCCTTCAGGACTGGACTCTCCTATGAAGCACCCTTCATGACTGACCCAGCCGGACTGGAATCTCCTAGGAAGCGCCCTTCAGGACTGGACTCTCCTATGAAACACCCTTCATGACTGACCCAGCCGGACTGGACTCTCCTATGAAGCGCCCTTCAGCACTGAACTCTCCTATGAAACACCCTTCATGACTGACCCAGCCGGTCTGGACTCTCCTATGAAGCGCCCTTCATGACTGACCCAGCCGGACTGGACTCTCCAATGAAGCACCCTTCATGACTGACCCAGCCGGTCTGGACTCTCCTATGAAGCGCCCTTCATGACTGGACTCTCGTATGAAGCACCCTTCATGACTGACCGAGCCGGACTGGACTCTCCTATGAAGCACCCTTCATGACTGACCCAGCCGGTCTGGACTCTCCTATGAAGCACCCTTCATGACTGGACTCTCGTATGAAGCACCCTTCATGACTGACTCAGCCGGACTGGACTCTCCTATGAAGCGCCTTTCACAACTGGACTCTCCTATGAAGCGCCCTTCAGGACAGGACTTTCCTATGAAGCACCCTTCATCACTGACCCAGCCGGACTGGACTCTCCTATGAAGCGCCTTTCACAACTGGACTCTCCTATGAAGCGCCCTTCATGACTGGACTCTCCTATGAAGCGCCCTTCATGACTGGAATCTCCTATGAAGTACCCTTCATGACTGACCCAGCCGGACTGGACTCTCGTATGAAGCGCCCTTCATGACTGGACTCTCCTATGAAGCGCCCTTCAGGACTGGACTCTCCTATGAAGCGCCCTTCAGGACTGGACTCTCGTATGAAGCGCCCTTCAGGACTGGACTCTCGTATGAAGCGCCCTTCATGACTGGACTGTCCTATGAAGCACTCTTCATGACTGACCCAGCCGGACTGGACTCTCCTATGAAGCACCCTTCATGACTGGACTCTCCTATGAAGCACCCTTCATGACTGACCCAGCCGGACTGGACTCTCCTATGAAGCGCCTTTCACGACTGGACTCTCCTATGAAGCGCCCTTCATGACTGGACTGTCCTATGAAGCACCCTTCATGACTGACCCAGTCGGACCGGACTCTCCTATGAAGCACCCTTCATGACTGACCCAGACGGACAGACTCCTATGAAGCGCCCTTCATGACTGGACTCTCCTATGAAGCGCCCTTCACGACTGGACTCTCCTATGAAGCGCCCTTCACGACTGGACTCTCCTATGAAGCGCCCTTCATGACTGGACTGTCCTATGAAGCACCCTTCATGACTGACCCAGCAGGACTGGACCCTCCTATGAAGCACCCTTCATGACTGGACTGTCCTAAGAAGCACCCTTCATGACTGGACTGTCCTATGAAGCACCCTTCATGACTGGACTGTCCTATGAAGCACCCTTCATGACTGACCCAGTCGGACCGGACTCTCCTATGAAGCACCTTTCATGACTGACCCAGACAGACTGAGACTCCTATGAAGCGCCCTTCATATCTGACCCAGACGGACAGACTCCTATGAAGCGCCCTTCATGACTGGACTCTCCTATGAAGCGCCCTTCACGAATGGACTCTCCTATGAAGCGCCCTTCATGACTGGACTTCCTATGAAGCACCCTTCATGACTGGACTGTCCTAAGAAGCACCCTTCATGACTGACCCAGCCGGACTGGACCCTCCTATGAAGCACCCTTCATGACTGGACTGTCCTATGAAGCACCCTTCATGACTGACCCAGTCGGACCGGACTCTCCTATGAAGCACCCTTCATGACTGACCCAGACGGACAGACTCCTATGAAGCGCCCTTCATGACTGGACTCTCCTATGAAGCGCCCTTCACGACTGGACTCTCCTATGAAGCGCCCTTCATGACTGGACTGTCCTATGAAGCACCCTTCATGACTGGACTGTCCTAAGAAGCACCCTTCATGACTGACCCAGCCGGACTGGACTCTCCTACGAAGCACCCTTCAGGACTGGACTCTCCTATGAAGCACCCTTCATGACTGACCCAGCCGGACTGGACTCTCCTAGGAAGCGCCCTTCAGGACTGGACTCTCCTATGAAACACCCTTCATGACTGACCCAGCCGGACTGGACTCTCCTATGAAGCGCCCTTCAGGACTGAACTCTCCTATGAAACACCCTTCATGACTGACCCAGCCGGTCTGGACTCTCCAATGAAGCACCCTTCATGACTGACCCAGCCGGTCTGGACTCTCCTATGAAGCGCCCTTCATGACTGGACTCTCGTATGAAGCACCCTTCATGACTGACCGAGCCGGACTGGACTCTCCTATGAAGCACCCTTCATGACTGACCCAGCCGGTCTGGACTCTCCTATGAAGCACCCTTCATGACTGGACTCTCGTATGAAGCACCCTTCATGACTGACTCAGCCGGACTGGACTCTCCTATGAAGCGCCTTTCACAACTGGACTCTCCTATGAAGCGCCCTTCAGGACAGGACTCTCCTATGAAGCACCCTTCATCACTGACCCAGCCGGACTGGACTCTCCTATGAAGCGCCTTTCACAACTGGACTCTCCTATGAAGCGCCCTTCATGACTGGACTCTCCTATGAAGCGCCCTTCACGACTGGAATCTCCTATGAAGTACCCTTCATGACTGACCCAGCCGGACTGGACTCTCGTATGAAGCGCCCTTCATGACTGGACTCTCCTATGAAGCGCCCTTCAGGACTGGACTCTCCTATGAAGCGCCCTTCAGGACTGGACTCTCCTATGAAGCGCCCTTCATGACTGGACTCTCCTATGAAGCGCCCTTCATGACTGGACTGTCCTATGAAGCACTCTTCATGACTGACCCAGCCGGACTGGACTCTCCTATGAAGCACCCTTCATGACTGGACTCTCCTATGAAGCACCCTTCATGACTGAGCCCAGCCGGACTGGACTCTCCTATGAAGCGCCCTTCACGACTGGACTCTCCTATGAAGCGCCCTTCATGACTGGACTGTCCTATGAAGCACCCTTCATGACTGACCCAGTCGGACCGGACTCTCCTATGAAGCACCCTTCATGACTGACCCAGCCGGACTGGACTATCCTATGAAGCACCCTTCATGACTGACCCAGTCGGACCGGACTCTCCTATGAAGCACCCTTCATGACTGACCCAGCTGGACTGAGACACCTATGAAGCGCCCTTCAAGACTGACCCAGCCGGACTGAGACTCCTATGAAGCGCCCTTCAGGACTGGACTCTCCTATGAATCACCCTCCATGACTGGACTCTCCTACGAAGCACCCTTCATGATTGACCCAGTCGGACCGGACTCTCCTATGAAGCACCCTTCATGACTGACCCAGCCGGACTGGACTCTCCTATGAAGCACCCTTCATGACTGACCCAGCCGGACTGGATCTCCAATGAAGCGCCCTTCATGGCTGACCCCGCCGGACTGGACTCTCCAATGAAGCGCCCTTCATGGCTGACCCCGCCGGACTGAGACTCCTATGAAGCGCCCTTCAAGACTGACCCAGCCGGACTGAGACTCCTATGAAGCGCCCTTCAGGACTGGACTCTCCTATGAATGACCCTCCATGACTGGACTCTCCTACGAAGCACCCTTCATGACTGAAACGCTCCTATGAAGCTCTCTTTATGACTGACCCAGTCGGACTGGACTCTCCAATCAAGCACCCTTCATGACTGACCCAGCCGGACTGAGACTCCTATGAAGCACCCTTCATGACTGACCCAGCCGGACTGGACTCTCCTATGAAGCACCCTTCATGACTGGACTGTCCTATGAAGCACCCTTCATGACTGGACTGTCCTATGAAGCACCCTTTATGACTGGCCCAGTCGGACTGGACTCTCCTATGAAGCACCCTTCATGACTGGACTGTCCTATGAAGCACCCTTCATGACTGACCCAGTCGGACCGGACTCTCCTATGAAGCACCTTTCATGACTGACCCAGACAGACTGAGACTCCTATGAAGCGCCCTTCATATCTGACCCAGACGGACAGACTCCTATGAAGCGCCCTTCATGACTGGACTCTCCTATGAAGCGCCCTTCACGAATGGACTCTCCTATGAAGCGCCCTTCATGACTGGACTTCCTATGAAGCACCCTTCATGACTGGACTGTCCTAAGAAGCACCCTTCATGACTGACCCAGCCGGACTGGACCCTCCTATGAAGCACCCTTCATGACTGGACTGTCCTATGAAGCACCCTTCATGACTGACCCAGTCGGACCGGACTCTCCTATGAAGCACCCTTCATGACTGACCCAGACGGACAGACTCCTATGAAGCGCCCTTCATGACTGGACTCTCCTATGAAGCGCCCTTCACGACTGGACTCTCCTATGAAGCGCCCTTCATGACTGGACTGTCCTATGAAGCACCCTTCATGACTGGACTGTCCTAAGAAGCACCCTTCATGACTGACCCAGCCGGACTGGACTCTCCTACGAAGCACCCTTCAGGACTGGACTCTCCTATGAAGCACCCTTCATGACTGACCCAGCCGGACTGGACTCTCCTAGGAAGCGCCCTTCAGGACTGGACTCTCCTATGAAACACCCTTCATGACTGACCCAGCCGGACTGGACTCTCCTATGAAGCGCCCTTCAGGACTGAACTCTCCTATGAAACACCCTTCATGACTGACCCAGCCGGTCTGGACTCTCCAATGAAGCACCCTTCATGACTGACCCAGCCGGTCTGGACTCTCCTATGAAGCGCCCTTCATGACTGGACTCTTGTATGAAGCACCCTTCATGACTGACCGAGCCGGACTGGACTCTCCTATGAAGCACCCTTCATGACTGACCCAGCCGGTCTGGACTCTCCTATGAAGCACCCTCCATGACTGGACTCTCCTACGAAGCACCCTTCATGACTGAACGCTCCTATGAAGCTCTCTTTATGACTGACCCAGTCGGACTGGACTCTCCAATCAAGCACCCTTCATGACTGACCCAGCCGGACTGAGACTCCTATGAAGCACCCTTCATGACTGACCCAGCCGGACTGGACTCTCCTATGAAGCACCCTTCATGACTGGACTGTCCTATGAAGCACCCTTCATGACTGGACTGTCCTATGAAGCACCCTTTATGACTGGCCCAGTCGGACTGGACTCTCCTATGAAGCACCCTTCATGACTGGACTGTCCTATGAAGCACCCTTCATGACTGACCCAGTCGGACCAGACTCTCCTATGAAGCACCCTTCATGACTGACCCAGACGGACTGAGACTCCTATGTAGCGCCCTTCAGGACTGGACTCTCCTATGAATCACCCTCCATGAGTGGACGCTCCTACGAAGCACCCTTCATGACTGACCCAGCCAGACTGGACTCTCCTACGAAGCACCCTTCAGGACTGGACTCTCCTATGAAGCACCCTTCATGACTGACCCAGCCGGACTGGACTCTCCTATGAAGCGCCCTTCAGGACTGGACTCTCCTATGAAACACCCTTCATGACTGACCAGCCGGTCTGGACTCTCCTATGAAGCGCCCTTCATGACTGGACTCTCGTATGAAGCACCCTTCATGACTGACCGAGCCGGACTGGACTCTCCTATGAAGCACCCTTCATGACTGACCCAGCCGGACTGGACTCTCCAATGAAGCACCCTTCATGACTGACCCAGCCGGTCTGGACTCTCCTATGAAGCGCCCTTCATGACTGGACTCTCCTATGAAGCGCCCTTCACGACTGGACTCTCCTATGAAGCGCCCTTCATGACTGGACTGTCCTATGAAGCACCCTTCATGACTGGACTGTCCTAAGAAGCACCCTTCATGACTGACCCAGCCGGACTGGACTCTCCTACGAAGCACCCTTCAGGACTGGACTCTCCTATGAAGCACCCTTCATGACTGACCCAGCCGGACTGGACTCTCCTAGGAAGCGCCCTTCAGGACTGGACTCTCCTATGAAACACCCTTCATGACTGACCCAGCCGGACTGGACTCTCCTATGAAGCGCCCTTCAGGACTGAACTCTCCTATGAAACACCCTTCATGACTGACCCAGCCGGTCTGGACTCTCCTATGAAGCGCCCTTCATGACTGGACTCTCGTATGAAGCACCCTTCATGACTGACAGAGCCGGACTGGACTCTCCTATGAAGCACCCTTCATGACTGACACAGCCGGACTGGACTCTCCAATGGAGCACCCTTCATGACTGACCCAGCCGGTCTGGACTCTCCTATGAAGCGCCCTTCATGACTGGACTCTCGTATGAAGCACCCTTCATGACTGACCGAGCCGGACTGGACTCTCCTATGAAGCACCCTTCATGACTGACCCAGCCGGTCTGGACTCTCCTATGAAGCACCCTTCATGACTGGACTCTCGTATGAAGCACCCTTCATGACTGACTCAGCCGGACTGGACTCTCCTATGAAGCGCCTTTCACAACTGGACTCTCCTATGAAGCGCCCTTCAGGACAGGACTCTCCTATGAAGCACCCTTCATCACTGACCCAGCCGGACTGGACTCTCCTATGAAGCGCCTTTCACAACTGGACTCTCCTATGAAGCGCCCTTCATGACTGGACTCTCCTATGAAGCGCCCTTCACGACTGGAATCTCCTATGAAGTACCCTTCATGACTGACCCAGCCGGACTGGACTCTCGTATGAAGCGCCCTTCATGACTGGACTCTCCTATGAAGCGCCCTTCAGGACTGGACTCTCCTATGAAGCGCCCTTCAGGACTGGACTCTCGTATGAAGCGCCCTTCATGACTGGACTGTCCTATGAAGCACTCTTCATGACTGACCCAGCCGGACTGGACTCTCCTATGAAGCACCCTTCATGACTGGACTCTCCTATGAAGCACCCTTCATGACTGACCCAGCCGGACTGGACTCTCCTATGAAGCGCCCTTCACGACTGGACTCTCCTATGAAGCGCCCTTCATGACTGGACTGTCCTATGAAGCACCCTTCATGACTGACCCAGTCGGACCGGACTCTCCTACGAAGCACCCTTCATGACTGACCCAGCCGGACTGGACTATCCTATGAAGCACCCTTCATGACTGACCCAGTCGGACCGGACTCTCCTATGAAGCACCCTTCATGACTGACCCAGCCGGACTGAGACACCTATGAAGCGCCCTTCAAGACTGACCCAGCCGGACTGAGACTCCTATGAAGCGCCCTTCAGGACTGGACTCTCCTATGAATCACCCTCCATGACTGGACTCTCCTACGAAGCACCCTTCATGACTGAACGCTCCTATGAAGCTCTCTTCATGACTGACCCAGTCGGACTGGACTCTCCAATCAAGCACCCTTCATGACTGACCCAGCCGGACTGAGACTCCTATGAAGCACCCTTCATGACTGACCCAGCCGGACTGGACTCTCCTATGAAGCACCCTTCATGACTGGACTGTCCTATGAAGCACCCTTCATGACTGGACTGTCCTATGAAGCACCCTTTATGACTGGCCCAGTCGGACTGGACTCTCCTATGAAGCACCCATCATGACTGGACTGTCCTATGAAGCACCCTTCATGACTGACCCAGTCGGACCGGACTCTCCTATGAAGCACCCTTCATGACTGACCCAGACGGACTGAGACTCCTATGTAGCGCCCTTCAGGACTGGACTCTCCTATGAATCACCCTCCATGAGTGGACGCTCCTACGAAGCACCCTTCATGACTGACCCAGCCGGACTGGACTCTCCTACGAAGCACCCTTCAGGACTGGACTCTCCTATGAAGCACCCTTCATGACTGACCCAGCCGGACTAGACTCTCCTATGAAGCGCCCTTCAGGACTGGACTCTCCTATGAAACACCCTTCATGACTGACCAGCCGGTCTGGACTCTCCTATGAAGCGCCCTTCATGACTGGACTCTCGTATGAAGCACCCTTCATGACTGACCGAGCCGGACTGGACTCTCCTATGAAGCACCCTTCATGACTGACCCAGCCGGACTGGACTCTCCAATGAAGCACCCTTCATGACTGACCCAGCCGGTCTGGACTCTCCTATGAAGCGCCCTTCATGACTGGACTCTCCTATGAAGCGCCCTTCACGACTGGACTCTCCTATGAAGCGCCCTTCATGACTGGACTGTCCTATGAAGCACCCTTCATGACTGGACTGTCCTAAGAAGCACCCTTCATGACTGACCCAGCCGGACTGGACTCTCCTACGAAGCACCCTTCAGGACTGGACTCTCCTATGAAGCACCCTTCATGACTGACCCAGCCGGACTGGACTCTCCTAGGAAGCGCCCTTCAGGACTGGACTCTCCTATGAAACACCCTTCATGACTGACCCAGCCGGACTGGACTCTCCTATGAAGCGCCCTTCAGGACTGAACTCTCCTATGAAACACCCTTCATGACTGACCCAGCCGGTCTGGACTCTCCTATGAAGCGCCCTTCATGACTGGACTCTCGTATGAAGCACCCTTCATGACTGACAGAGCCGGACTGGACTCTCCTATGAAGGACCCTTCATGACTGACCCAGCCGGACTGGACTCTCCAATGGAGCACCCTTCATGACTGACCCAGCCGGTCTGGACTCTCCTATGAAGCGCCCTTCATGACTGGACTCTCGTATGAAGCACCCTTCATGACTGACCGAGCCGGACTGGACTCTCCTATGAAGCACCCTTCATGACTGACCCAGCCGGTCTGGACTCTCCTATGAAGCACCCTTCATGACTGGACTCTCGTATGAAGCACCCTTCATGACTGACTCAGCCGGACTGGACTCTCCTATGAAGCGCCTTTCACAACTGGACTCTCCTATGAAGCGCCCTTCAGGACAGGACTCTCCTATGAAGCACCCTTCATCACTGACCCAGCCGGACTGGACTCTCCTATGAAGCGCCTTTCACAACTGGACTCTCCTATGAAGCGCCCTTCATGACTGGACTCTCCTATGAAGCGCCCTTCACGACTGGAATCTCCTATGAAGTACCCTTCATGACTGACCCAGCCGGACTGGACTCTCGTATGAAGCACCCTTCATGACTG
The DNA here is from genome assembly GCA_963921515.1 of Calotriton arnoldi. Lineage (NCBI taxonomy): Eukaryota > Metazoa > Chordata > Amphibia > Caudata > Salamandridae > Calotriton > Calotriton arnoldi. The sequence goes on from CAWUFW010000975.1 coordinate 2,776,130, forward strand.
GACTCTCCTATGAAGCGCCCTTCAGGACTGGACTCTCCTATGAAGCGCCCTTCAGGACTGGACTCTCGTATGAAGCGCCCTTCATGACTGGACTCTCCTATGAAGCGCCCTTCATGACTGGACTGTCCTATGAAGCACTCTTCATGACTGACCCAGCCGGACTGGACTCTCCTATGAAGCACCCTTCATGACTGGACTCTCCTATGAAGCACCCTTCATGACTGGACTCTCCTATGAAGCACCCTTCATGACTGACCCAGCCGGACTGGACTCTCCTATGAAGCGCCCTTCACGACTGGACTCTCCTATGAAGCGCCCTTCATGACTGGACTGTCCTATGAAGCACCCTTCATGACTGACCCAGTCGGACCGGACTCTCCTATGAAGCACCCTTCATGACTGACCCAGCCGGACTGGACTATCCTATGAAGCACCCTTCATGACTGACCCAGTCGGACCGGACTCTCCTATGAAGCACCCTTCATGACTGACCCAGCCGGACTGAGACACCTATGAAGCGCCCTTCAAGACTGACCCAGCCGGACTGAGACTCCTATGAAGCGCCCTTCAGGACTGGACTCTCCTACGAAGCACCCTTCATGATTGACCCAGTCGGACCGGACTCTCCTATGAAGCACCCTTCATGACTGACCCAGCCGGACTGGACTCTCCTATGAAGCACCCTTCATGACTGACCCAGCCGGACTGGACTCTCCAATGAAGCGCCCTTCATGGCTGACCCCGCCGGACTGAGACTCCTATGAAGCGCCCTTCAAGACTGACCCAGCCGGACTGAGACTCCTATGAAGCGCCCTTCAGGACTGGACTCTCCTATGAATGACCCTCCATGACTGGACTCTCCTACGAAGCACCCTTCATGACTGAACGCTCCTATGAAGCTCTCTTCATGACTGACCCAGTCGGACTGGACTCTCCAATCAAGCACCCTTCATGACTGACCCAGCCGGACTGAGACTCCTATGAAGCACCCTTCATGACTGACCCAGCCGGACTGGACTCTCCTATGAAGCACCCTTCATGACTGGACTGTCCTATGAAGCACCCTTCATGACTGGACTGTCCTATGAAGCACCCTTTATGACTGGCCCAGTCGGACTGGACTCTCCTATGAAGCACCCTTCATGACTGGACTGTCCTATGAAGCACCCTTCATGACTGACCCAGTCGGACCGGACTCTCCTATGAAGCACCCTTCATGACTGACCCAGACGGACTGAGACTCCTATGTAGTGCCCTTCAGGACTGGACTCTCCTATGAATCACCCTCCATGAGTGGACGCTCCTACGAATCACCCTTCATGACTGACCCAGCCGGACTGGACTCTCCTACGAAGCACCCTTCAGGACTGGACTCTCCTATGAAGCACCCTTCATGACTGACCCAGCCGGACTGGACTCTCCTATGAAGCGCCCTTCAGGACTGGACTCTCCTATGAAACACCCTTCATGACTGACCAGCCGGTCTGGACTCTCCTATGAAGCGCCCTTCATGACTGGACTCTCGTATGAAGCACCCTTCATGACTGACCGAGCCGGACTGGACTCTCCTATGAAGCACCCTTCATGACTGACCCAGCCGGACTGGACTCTCCAATGAAGCACCCTTCATGACTGACCGAGCCGGTCTGGAGTCTCCTATGAAGCGCCCTTCATGACTGGACTCTCGTATGAAGCACCCTTCATGACTGACCGAGCCGGACTGGACTCTCCTATGAAGCACCCTTCATGACTGACCCAGCCGGTCTGGACTCTCCTATGAAGCACCCTTCATGACTGGACTCTCGTATGAAGCACCCTTCATGACTGACCCAGCCGGACTGGACTCTCCTATGAAGCACCCTTCATGACTGGACTCTCCTATGAAGCACCCTTCATGACTGACCCAGCCGGACTGGACTCTCCTATGAAGCGCCCTTCACGACTGGACTCTCCTATGAAGCGCCCTTCATGACTGGACTGTCCTATGAAGCACCCTTCATGACTGACCCAGTCGGACCGGACTCTCCTATGAAGCACCCTTCATGACTGACCCAGCCGGACTGGACTATCCTATGAAGCACCCTTCATGACTGACCCAGTCGGACCGGACTCTCCTATGAAGCACCCTTCATGACTGACCCAGCCGGACTGAGACACCTATGAAGCGCCCTTCAAGACTGACCCAGCCGGACTGAGACTCCTATGAAGCGCCCTTCAGGACTGGACTCTCCTACGAAGCACCCTTCATGATTGACCCAGTCGGACCGGACTCTCCTATGAAGCACCCTTCATGACTGACCCAGCCGGACTGGACTCTCCTATGAAGCACCCTTCATGACTGACCCAGCCGGACTGGACTCTCCAATGAAGCGCCCTTCATGGCTGACCCCGCCGGACTGAGACTCCTATGAAGCGCCCTTCAAGACTGACCCAGCCGGACTGAGACTCCTATGAAGCGCCCTTCAGGACTGGACTCTCCTATGAATGACCCTCCATGACTGGACTCTCCTACGAAGCACCCTTCATGACTGAACGCTCCTATGAAGCTCTCTTCATGACTGACCCAGTCGGACTGGACTCTCCAATCAAGCACCCTTCATGACTGACCCAGCCGGACTGAGACTCCTATGAAGCACCCTTCATGACTGACCCAGCCGGACTGGACTCTCCTATGAAGCACCCTTCATGACTGGACTGTCCTATGAAGCACCCTTCATGACTGGACTGTCCTATGAAGCACCCTTTATGACTGGCCCAGTCGGACTGGACTCTCCTATGAAGCACCCTTCATGACTGGACTGTCCTATGAAGCACCCTTCATGACTGACCCAGTCGGACCGGACTCTCCTATGAAGCACCCTTCATGACTGACCCAGACGGACTGAGACTCCTATGTAGTGCCCTTCAGGACTGGACTCTCCTATGAATCACCCTCCATGAGTGGACGCTCCTACGAATCACCCTTCATGACTGACCCAGCCGGACTGGACTCTCCTACGAAGCACCCTTCAGGACTGGACTCTCCTATGAAGCACCCTTCATGACTGACCCAGCCGGACTGGACTCTCCTATGAAGCGCCCTTCAGGACTGGACTCTCCTATGAAACACCCTTCATGACTGACCAGCCGGTCTGGACTCTCCTATGAAGCGCCCTTCATGACTGGACTCTCGTATGAAGCACCCTTCATGACTGACCGAGCCGGACTGGACTCTCCTATGAAGCACCCTTCATGACTGACCCAGCCGGACTGGACTCTCCAATGAAGCACCCTTCATGACTGACCCAGCCGGTCTGGACTCTCCTATGAAGCGCCCTTCATGACTGGACTCTCGTATGAAGCACCCTTCATGACTGACCGAGCCGGACTGGACTCTCCTATGAAGCACCCTTCATGACTGACCCAGCCGGTCTGGACTCTCCTATGAAGCACCCTTCATGACTGGACTCTCGTATGAAGCACCCTTCATGACTGACTCAGCCGGACTGGACTCTCCTATGAAGCGCCTTTCACAACTGGACTCTCCTATGAAGCGCCCTTCAGGACAGGACTCTCCTATGAAGCACCCTTCATGACTGACCCAGCCAGACTGGACTCTCCTATGAAGCGCCTTTCACAACTGGACTCTCCTATGAAGCGCCCTTCATGACTGGACTCTCCTATGAAGCGCCCTTCACGACTGGAATCTCCTATGAAGTACCCTTCTTGACTGACCCAGCCGGACTGGATTCTCCTATGAAGCGCCCTTCACGACTGGACTCTCCTATGAAGCACCCTTCACGACTGGACTCTCGTATGAAGCGCCCTTCATGACTGGACTCTCCTATGAAGCGCCCTTCAGGACTGGACTCTCCTATGAAGCGCCCTTCAGGACTGGACTCTCGTATGAAGCGCCCTTCATGACTGGACTCTCCTATGAAGCGCCCTTCATGACTGGACTGTCCTATGAAGCGCCCTTCATGACTGGACTGTCCTATGAAGCACTCTTCATGACTGACCCAGCCGGACTGGACTCTCCTATGAAGCACCCTTCATGACTGGACTCTCCTATGAAGCACCCTTCATGACTGACCCAGCCGGACTGGACTCTCCTATGAAGCGCCCTTCACGACTGGACTCTCCTATGAAGCGCCCTTCATGACTGGACTGTCCTATGAAGCACCCTTCATGACTGACCCAGTCGGACCGGACTCTCCTATGAAGCACCCTTCATGACTGACCCAGCCGGACTGGACTATCCTATGAAGCACCCTTCATGACTGACCCAGTCGGACCGGACTCTCCTATGAAGCACCCTTCATGACTGACCCAGCCGGACTGAGACACCTATGAAGCGCCCTTCAAGACTGACCCAGCCGGACTGAGACTCCTATGAAGCGCCCTTCAGGACTGGACTCTCCTATGAATCACCCTCCATGACTGGACTCTCCTACGAAGCACCCTTCATGACTGGACTGTCCTACGAAGCACCCTTCATGATTGACCCAGTCGGACCGGACTCTCCTATGAAGCACCCTTCATGACTGACCCAGCCGAATTGGACTCTCCTATGAAGCACCCTTCATGACTGACCCAGCCGGACTGGACTCTCCAATGAAGCGCCCTTCATGGCTGACCCCGCCGGACTGGACTCTCCAATGAAGCGCCCTTCATGGCTGACCCCGCCGGACTGAGACTCCTATGAAGCGCCCTTCAAGACTGACCCAGCCGGACTGAGACTCCTATGAAGCGCCCTTCAGGACTGGACTCTCCTATGAATCACCCTCCATGACTGGACTCTCCTACGAAGCACCCTTCATGACTGAACGCTCCTATGAAGCTCTCTTCATGACTGACCCAGTCGGACTGGACTCTCCAATCAAGCACCCTTCATGACTGACCCAGCCGGACTGAGACTCCTATGAAGCGCCCTTCAGGACTGACCCAGCCCGACTGAGACTCCTATGAAGCGCCCTTCAGGACTGGACTCTCCTATGAATCACCCTCCATGACTGGACTGTCCTATGAAGCACCCTTCATGACTGACCCAGTCGGACCGGACTCTCCTATGAAGCACCCTTCATGACTGACCCAGCCGGACTGGACTCTCCTATGAAGCACCCTTCATGACTGGACTGTCCTATGAAGCACCCTTCATGACTGACCCAGTCGGACCGGACTCTCCTATGAAGCACCCTTCATGACTGACCCAGCTGGACTGGACTCTCCTATGAAGCACCCTTCATGACTGGACTGTCCTATGAAGCACCCTTCATGACTGGACTGTCCTATGAAGCACCCTTCATGACTGACCCAGTCGGACCGGACTCTCCTATGAAGCACCCTTCATGACTGACCCAGCCGGACTGGACTCTCCTATGAAGCACCCTTCATGACTGGACTCTCCTATGAATCACCCTCCATGACTGGACGCTCCTACGAAGCACCATTCATGACTGAACTCTCCTATGAAGCTCTCTTCATGACTGACCCAGCCGGACTGGACTCTCCTATGAAGCACCCTTCACAACTGGACTCTCTTATGAAGCACCCTTCATGACTGACCCAGCCGGACTGAGACTCCTATGAAGTGCCCTTCAGGACTGACCCAGCCGGACTGAGACTCCTATGAAGCGCCCTTCAGGACTGGACGCTCCTATGAATCACCCTCCATGACTGGACTCTCCTACGAACCACCCTTCATGACTGAACTCTCCTATGAAGCTTTCTTCATGACTGACCCAGCCGGACTGGACTCTCCAATGACGCACCCTTCATGACTGACCCAGCCGGACTGGACTCTCCTATAAAACACCCTTCATGACCTACCCAGCCGGACTGGACTCTCCTATGAAACACCCTTCATGACTGACCCAGCCGGACTGGACTCTCCAATGAAGCACCCTTCATGACTGACCCAGCCGGTCTGGACTCTCCTATGAAGCACCCTTCATGACTGGACTCTCGTATGAAGCACCCTTCATGACTGACTCAGCCGGACTGGACTCTCCTATGAAGCACCCTTCATGACTGACCCAGTCGGACTGGACTCTCCTATGAAGCACCCTTCATGACTGACCCAGCCAGACTGGACTCTCCTATGAAGCACCCTTCATGACTGACCCAGCCGGACTGGACTCTCCTATGAAGCACCCTTCATGACTGGACTCTCCTATGAAGCACCCTTCATGACTGACCCAGCCAGACTGGACTCTCCTATGAAGCACCCTTCATGACTGGACTGTCCTATGAAGCACCCTTCATGACTGGACTGTCCTATGAAGCACCCTTCATGACTGACCCAGTGGGACTGGACTCTCCAATGAAGCACCCTTCATGACTGACCCAGCTGGACTGGACTCTCCTACGAAGCACCCTTCATGACTGGCCTCTCCTATGAAGCACCCTTCATGACTGACCCAGACGGACTGGACTCTACTATGAAGCGCCCTTCAGGACTGGGCTCTTCTACGAAGCACCCTTCATGACTGTACTGTCCTATGAAGCACCCTTCATGACTGGACTCTCCTATGAAGCACCCTTCATGACTGACCCAGCCGGACTGGACTCTCCTATGAAGCGCCCTTCAGGACTGGACTCTCCTACGAAGCACCCTTCATGACTGGACTGTCCTATGAAGCACCCTTCATGAATGGTCTGTCCTATGAAGCACTCTTCATGATTGACCCAGTTGGACCGGACTCTCCTATGAAGCACCCTTCATGATTGGCCGCAGCCCAGGGGTGATGAGTGAGTGGGTGTGTCAGTGGCTGTATGAGTGAGTGAGTGGCTGTGTGAGTCACTGTATGGGTGGGTGTGTAAGTGACTGTATGGGTGAGTGAGTGGGTATCTGAATGGCTGTATCAGTGAGTGACTGGCATTGGAAGTGGCTGTATGGGTGAAAATGTGGCTGTTTGGTTAAGGTTTTTTGGGGGAAATTGTATATAGCACAAAGTTGTGAGTTGGTGTGTGAGTAGCTGTATTGTAAAGTGTCTGTGTGAATGGATGTATGGGTGAGTGAGATGATGTGTGAGGGCTTATATGGATGTGTGAATGGGTATGTAAGTGGTTGTGTGGCTGTGTGAGTGCTTGTAAGTGTGTGAGTGACTGTGTTAAGAGGCCGGATGGGTGAGTGGCTGTATAGGTGAATAAGTGGGTGTGTGAGTAGCTGAATGGGTGAGTATGTGGCTATGTGAGTGGCCGTATGTTTTAGTGACTGGTTGTATGAGTAGTTCTATGGATGAGTGAGTGGTTGTGTGAGTACTTGTATGGGTCTGTGAATGGGTATGTGAGTGGTTGTGTGGCCGTGGGTGTATGAGACGTTGTATAGGGGTGTGTGAGTGCTTCTGATGATGATGTCATCAGTGATATCATCAGTGATGCCATTTGAGATGTCATGAGTGATGTCGTCAGAGATGTCACTGACCATGTCATGAGTGATGTAATATGTGAGGTCATAAGCAGTGCATTGCGGGGGCGTAAGTTATAGTTAACTCAGCTAACTATACCTGCTGAATTTCATTGGTTTTATACGAGTGAAATCTGAGCCTAACTATAATGTCCCTGTAACCTTTGTTTTTTCCAGTGAAAAAAAAAATAATTACAAAAAATAGATACATATATATGTCTTAACTGAGGTACATCACTTGAGTACGTCATCACACAGGCTCTTGAGGGATACTATGCCAGGCTGGGACGCCATCACACAGGCTCTTGAGGGATACTATGCCAGGCTGGGACGTCAACACAGGGGCTCTTGAGGGATACTATGCCAGGCTGGGACGTCATCACACAGGCTCTTGAGGGATACTATGCCAGGCTGGGACGTCATCACACAGGCTCTTGAGGGATACTATGCCAGGCTGGGACGTCATCACACAGGCTCCAGAGGGATACTATGCCAGGCTGGGACGTCATCACACAGGCTCTTGAGGGATACTATGCCAGGCTGGGTAAGTGACCTTATGGCTTGAATGACCAGAAGGCTTTAACTCGTTCCGTCCTCTGCCACGGTGCTTGTTACACCTGATCTGCCCCCCTGGGTGGGGGCAGAAAGCCGACTGGGCACCAGGGATTTGTTTATGGGCATATTCGGGAGCGGCCCCATAGTCAAGGGTCGCTCCCCTTTCTTTTAGGCACGCATTTTAGCTGTTTCTGCCCCCTGAGTAATATTTTTAGGCTCATCTGCTCCCAAGGGGGGGGGGGGGGAGGAGGGGGGAGAAAACCACCAGATACCAGGAAAGGTTTCTGTTTTTGTGTGTGAATTGGAGTTCGGATATCAGACCAAAAACCCAGGTGCCCCCCTATCTATTACAAAACAAACTGTTTTTGCAAGGGTGGGGGGGCACCTGTGTTTTTGGTCCAAGGATCGGCGATCATCTAGGGAAACCTACCAACCTCAGACTTTTCTGAAAACTAGACACCCGGGGGAGTCCAGGGAGGTGTGGCTTCCATTGATCCCCCAATGTTTTCTTACCCAGAATTCCCTGAAAACCTCACATTTTTCTAAACAAATTACATTTTCCTTACATTTCTGAGTGGGAAAGTTGTGGGATCACCGGGGCGATACAAATTTCCTACCACCCAGCGTTCCCCCAGGTCTCCCGATAAAAATGGTACCTCACTTGTGTGCCTGCTACAGGGAAGGGCCCAAAATATATTGTGGAGACATCAAATTATCTATCAGAAAACAAACCGGTTTTGCAGGGGGAGCACCTGCGTTTTTGGTCCCGGGCTTTGCGGTCATCTGAAAACTAGACACCTGTGGGGTTGACGATGTGTGGCTTATGTGTGGCTTGCATGGATCCCCCAACATTTTCTTACCCAGACTCCCTGCAAACCTGCAAATTTAGCTAAAAAATCAAATTTTTCTCACATTTCTGTGTGGGATCACCGCGCTGGCACAAATTTCCTACCACCCAGAGTTCCCTTCATTCTCCCAAGTAAAATGATACCTCACTTGTGTGGGTGGGCAAAGTGCCAGTGACAGGGAAGGGCCAAAAATGTCTAGAGATTGAAGGGATATCACAGCGAACTGATAAGCACAATTTTTTTTTTATACGTTTTTAGGCGGACTCTGCTTTGGTCACCCACACAAGTGATGTGGTTGTTTTTCAGCTTCTGTGTAGATTTAATCAAATAAGGAAAAATTAACAATAAAGCAGAACACATCTGTCATAAATGAATTAAAGAACAACTTATATTGCCCAATTATTGCTGTCATAGAACTCAGTTCAGCCGAACTGAGTTATTTATTTAACGGCCGCCGCATGGACGTACTGTTTTCCCTACTGTCTGGGGGCAAGAAAGCTGCATGATGGGGGCCTGTGGCGTTCCTGGCCCCAACGGGGTTTTGGGATGCCGGGGTGGCCTTGACAGCATAGGTGGAGCTGGGCAGGGGCAGAAGTTGCGGGCCATGGGCTGCGGCCGCTGGAGGTGTTTTTGTCTCGGTCGCTGGATCTATGGGCCCACGGCCGGTTTGTGCGGTGTAGCTGGACCCCATTAGTGAGTCGCAAGGAGGATGCCACGGGAACGGGTGGGCCCTCCTTGTCACGGCAGGATTGGGCCCTCCTTGTCACGGCAGGATCCATGGTGCCCCGCCCCAGCAGTTAGCACACTGGGGCGGCAACAGACTAGTGCATGGGCACCGGTTGCAGGCGCTAGGCGTGGGGGAAGGTGCCACGAGTACACACCGCCCCCCCCCCAATGGGCCAGGCCGCCTCCGCAAACCATATATTGCAATGCGCGGCGAGCTCGGGGGCTTGTGTAGCGTGTTTCAGGGCGCGGTGGGGCAAGTTCCGGCAGGAGTGCCTGCCTTATTGTGTTGACAAAGTTGACTAGGAGGATCTTGATGAGGGCGCGCAACATGCATGCTGACCTGAGTTGCGTTTATTTTCCTGCGAAACCGACGGCCCTCCTCGTGTGGGGGCCTGGGACATTTCCGCTGGCTTCCATTGTTATGGGGGATTTGCGAGCAAGTTGTGCGTGTCCGACTTTCTTCTCAGACGGGAACCCGATGCAGCAGCACGTTGTGGCGCTCGGCTCTGTCGTCTCTAATCCCAGTGGGTTGTTTGTACGGGAACCATTCCCATGTGGGGCCGCTGCTTGTTTTGCCTCTCAGGATTTGATATCACTCATCCTGATGTCCGCTGCGGGCTGTTTACACCACCTTTGCTCGGCCCACCGAATATAGGATTAAAGCAGACGGGCGAGTCGCCAAACTGGCTGTTCCTGCTGCTCCTGTGCAGCTCCTGCAGTGCTGCTGCTTTTGCAGCCGGTTCGTGTCACCCCAGCTGGGGCTGGCCCTTGCTGCTAGTTTTCCTCTTGTCTGGCTTTCTGCCTTTGCCCTGTGGGTCGCGTCGCCGCTGTGGGCTGTCCCCACGTGCTCCTTCAAGCCTTGGCCTATTGTGCAGTGAGTTTGTCCTCGAATCCTTTCACTGTTCCTTTGCGCTGCGGGTCGTGTTGCCCGTGTGGGCTGCCCCCATGGGCTCATTTCAGGCCTGAGTCTTATTGTGCAATGAGTATGAAAATGATGTGCGGCAATGCCCGTGCTTTTGCGTGCAGCCATTGGTTCAGCTGGGATGGCATTTACCCTGAGCGTAGCGGTTGCATGTGGGGTTTGTTGTTGGAGGTCCTGTGGTGCGTTTTCCGCGGATGTGGTGTGGGTAAATTATTTGGGCGTTGACCCTACGTCCGCAGTTGGGTTTGCCGCCATTTCGGTCCAGGTTTGCGCCGGACATGCCGCCTGGTGTGTTTTGTGAAGTGGCTGCCCTTGAATAGTCCTCTCAATGTACCAGGCACTACACAGGCGAATGCTATGGTGAGGGCCTGGGGACACGTGGGAGGCTGGAGTCACCCGCTGCTGCAGGACAGAGACGCAGGCACATGTTCCACAAAAGCAACCAGCATGGCTCGGGCAAGTTGCGCCGCCATGGGGAGGGAGCGCTTTCTCGGGCGTCCTTCTCAAAAAACGTCGCCCCCTCCCCCTTTGTTTCCTCCTGGTCACGCCGTCGGGTCATGTCGCGGGTGCCCTTGCGGTCCCTGGTCTCGCTGGATACGTTGTTGTCCCCCTGCTTTGTGTTGTGGGGTGCCCTGAGCCCGGTGGCAGCATAGGTCGTCGGCGATGTATGATGGTGAGTCTGAGGCCCCCGTTGACATTATACTCGAATAAAGTTTTCGATAGTGTTGATGAACTCCACAACACATTTCATCACTGAATACCCCTTCATAGTGTTCTGTCGACTACTTTGTTCTGAAATGTGCAGGGGTAGCTGGCATGGGTAGGTTGGATATGCATCGTATCATTGTTTAATTTTGCTCGCAAGAAAGTGTCATCCATAGCCTTTTGAATGTCACTCACAGCTGCACTGAAATGATGAAAATGTCACACACAGCAATTGGAAACCTGGGCAGCTATGGATGGGGCGGCTAGCTCTCGGTTGGCTATGCAACTGAGCTATAATTGTGGCGTATTTCACCTTTTGCAAATAGAAGCACTGATTAGCCAATAGATGGGCTTGTTGTAGGTAGTGCTCCTATTGTAGGAAATATAGGGATGCAATGACATGTGATGAATATGTAATGTAACTGGCGCCCATGTATAGCGTTTCAATACCTTTGCATTCTCATACACGTTACATTTGTATGAGTAGTATGTAATTCTCAATCCGTGTTAGATTAACGCTATGAATAGCGGATCGGTCCGGCTTTTCAGGGAGCGGAATACCTAGTAAATGCGCGGTGTGCCGGTGGCTGGTCTGAATGCCATAGTTATTGCCTGAGCCATGAAATGGACCCGGTTCTCCTTACGGACAAAGAGTAGGTATGAGCATATAAAGATAATCAATATTTCGGGTCATTTAGCTATTAGCTGCCCGGCTGTGTGAGCATATAACCTGCAGGTAATTTTGGAGAGTGAGGCTGCTGAGTTGCTCAGGCATTTTCTGCCTCGTTTCAGGGCCAGTGTTTGTTACTTTTCAAGGTTGAGGCTCAATGTCTTAGTTACGTTTGGTGGTGCTTGAATAGTTGCCAATATTCATAATAGCACGGCGATAAAGTAGTAGTCCTGTGGAATGTTGGATTGGGAGGTAACTTACAAGAAACGCATTATGGACCTGGGAGTCTTCGCTACAGGCTAGCAGTGCAGGCACGGTGCTCTGGTTGTGTGCCTGGTTGTGGACTTCTGCATCGTGGGGCACACAGTTCACGGGGTAATGATCCCATTTGCTGTTCAATTTGCTTTCAAGTGAATTGAGACATTTTATTCAATGGTCAACACATTATGATTGACAGACCCACCATTAAAGAATGAAGCATTCTCAATACGCTATGCAACGAAGCTTATATTAGGGCTTAATTTACCTTATACAACTAAACAAGCAGTGTCTAAGCCAATGGTAGTGACGTGTTGCAGGTATAGTGTGGTTGTGCAGTATATAGCTGGAGGCAATGACAGAAGCCGCGAAATGCCTGCCGGCGGCACACTAAGCTTATACAAAATGTCAGCGTATGGGTCACCCATACACATATGCATTGACCAGGCATCCAGGAGGTGCCGACACAGCATCCGTCAGTGCAGATGACGGATGGGTTTGCAGGCGATAAGGACAGGGTGATCCACCCTTGCCTTGGTTTAGGCGAAGTGGCACACCGAGCGGCCTTGTAGGGCATGAGTTAGTGTAAATTCACGCCATGTCTACGTGTTGATTGGCTGGCGCAGCACTTGGTCATCAGTCTGTACCCTTGTACTGGGGATCATCCAGGTAAGGGGGTACATTAGGGCTTAGTCACCCCAGAATTATATGCACAAAGGCGCTACGAAAGGCGGAGACTGCATTGGGCAATTGGCTACAAGGGCCTTTATGAGGAACACCTGCTGGCACCATATAGAAACAGGTACCATGTACACTGGGTGGGCATTCCTCTGCAACCAAGGGCAGGTTTAAGGTCGCTTCAGTTAAGACCTTTTCACCCGCGCTTTAGCCAGGGCAGCAGGCGGGTGGTGGTAGTTGTCATCTAAACAAGGGTGCTGCGGCGAAAAACAGTTTGGTAAACACTGCGTTAGAGCCGAATGGCGACAGGGTACTATAGACCATTTGGCAGTCCCAATATTCAGGAAAGTGCAGGTATTTGCACAGTGTTTCCCTCTGGTTCCCACAGACTTGTCTGCCCCATGGGTTTTCCTTATGGGCTAGCACCTGAGACTGGAAGGGCGTCTTCTGCTAACAGTGGCCAAATAAGTTGATAGTCACCGCTGGGGTAGATGTACCATGCAGGGCATGATTACTCCTTGGGTTGTCCCAAATATTTGGGGGTCTAACTGGGTGGAGTATTAAGTTCACAGTCCTTAGGAATCATCCAGCATTCCTTCAACCCAAACAAGGGCAGTTAGCGTTGCACAGTATCAGGGAGTGGGTAAACATACACCGGTTATTCAGCGACAGCATGCCCGGGGGCACGCACGCTTCACAAAACACAGAGCTGCAACCAGAAAGGTGCCAAGTGGCGGAAATAAGTTTAATGTGTGTCTCTGCCCTTACAGCGGGGTGGAGCCAATCTCCTTTAGAGGTACACACAGGTGAGAATTGGGTGCTTCTTAGGGTTCGCATGACCAATGCGGTTTGTGGTATCTCCCTGCGGATCCACTGAAGGTGTACTGCAGCTGAGCAGAGAACGGGGAATCTGGGAGTCCGACACTTTTGCGAGTTTAAGCAGCCAGGGTCAGGGATGGGTTGCAGATACTGGCATCTGTGATCCGACGGCAGTTAAGCAAGCGGGGTGTGCTGCTCAAGCTGTCACTACACGGCAGGGTGAGGTATCACCAATAGTGGGAATACATATATGGTTCAGACCAGATTTGACACCAATAAGGTGTTGACCGGGGTTTAGCAATCAGAAGGGTCTGTGCAATTGTCTGGTCAACAAGGCGAAGTATATGCATCCCAGAACCAAGGGTAGGTACCTGTTGCTGCAGTTAAGGTCAAAAGCCCCGCACGGTCAACTATATTAGCCACGCTGGGTTGGACGCCGTCAACCAACATAGCGTGCTGCTGTTTCTATAAATGGGAAAAACAGGGTGCCGAGCACAAAAGGCTACGATGCGGTAAGAACATTTGGCACGTCCAGTGTTCAACAAAAAGGTAAATTTAACGGAGCAGATAATTTCCCACCGCAGGGGCAGCTTAGGGGGGGCGGTGTGAACCCCCCCCCCCACCATCTATCTGGGAGTTGCTAGGATGGGGGTAAAGTAGGACTTAGCAATCGTTAGTGTCAGGCACCATTGCAGACAGTGCGCACTGTACTAATTCAGACAGATTCTCTAAGCTGGTATGCCTAGGGGGTTCCGCCACTGAGGGAGCTGAGCGGGCGAAACTCCCATAAGGTATAGGGGATGCATGGCAAGGGCGGGATGGCACCCTTGCTTATTGTCACATACTTCTAGTTGTGGACATTCCGGTGCGTCAGGATTTCAAAAGCTAAGGGGCCCTTCAAATGTTAAGGACAACCCTTCCCGCCCTAATAGCCAAGGCGGGTTGATTGGAACAGAGATTGACCAAAGGGGGGGGGTCCCCCCCCCCCATTTTCTTAGGATACACCTAGGGGGCAACGACATCATTGCCATGAGGAGGAGGTCACTCTTACAAGCCGTGAAAGCTGACTTAGGGGAGATCTGTAAATACATGGATCAACGTGAGCTCAAGTGGTCTGAGATTATTCCCCGCAGAGTGGGGCTCGGGATGGGGACACAGGTGTTCAGGTACATACAGTGTTAGAAGGACGGCAACCAGGTGATATCAACACATACATGGGGCAATGTGAGCTATGGTTGTCTGAAAGCATCCCGCGCAGATAGGCACGGGGCTAAGCCATGTATGGCCGAGGAACATGCCTGCAGGGGTGGACAGTCAATGTACAAGTTCTCAGGCCTAATGGGCCTCATGAACAGATTGGAACAGAGATTGGCCCAAGGGGAGTACTCCCCTACGTCTTAGTGACACATCTAGGGGGCAACAACCTCACTGCCATGGGGAGGAGGCCACTTTGACAAGCCAGGAACGCTGATTTAGGGAAATCAGTAAGTCCATGGGTCAATGTGAGATCTGGTGGTCTGAGATTATCCCCGCAGAGTGTGCCACGGGGCTAATTCAGAGGAGGCCGTTGAACATTCCCGAAAGAGAGTGAATAGTTCTATGCGTAAGTTCGCAGACCAGAGGGGTCTGGGCTTCATCAGACACGAGCTGATTGAGGCTAAGGTCAAGGGCTACTTTGAAACATGGTGTTTATGGTCACCATTGGGTATGGATTTGTTCCCTTGACCTTGCAGGGGGCCCTGGAAATGAGAGGTGGCAAGTGAGAAGACAGCTGCCTTGAGGGCACTGGCCATCCAGGCGTACGCCTAAGGTTAAGTTGACAAACATGCGGTGCATTTGTCACAGCATGGACACGTTTCACTGGACATACAGGAGGCCCTAGAAAGCAGGTTACAGGTGAGAAATTAGCTGTTTTGGTGGGGGGCCCTGGCTGCGACGGTGGCCGCCTCCAGGGCTGTGGCGGAGTTACAGGGCGATCTGGAAGCAGACCGGTACAGTAAGGGTACCTCTGCGGCAGACCGGTACAGTAAGGGTACCTCTGCGCGGCACAGTAGGGGTGCCAGAGCCAAAGACCAGGAGCCTCAGGGCAGGTTCCGGGAAAACCGCGACGGCGCCCCGTTAGTCCTTCGGGCGGTTGGGGGCCTGACCAACCGGGGGTTTGCCCTGCTACGCTCCGCCCTGAAAAGGGCGTGAGTAGAACAGACCAACGTGTCACGTGATCCGGAAGAGGATCATCAAAGGTAGCACTGACTGGGTGTCCCACAGTGCTGGCTCACCAGGCGGGCGGGGGCAGCATAGGTTGGTACAGCTGCCCGCCCTTGGATCGCCCGTAAGATAACCCACATATTGCATACTCCTGTATGGAATAAACCTGCAGCAATATTTTCCCACTACAAAGTTGTCTCGTGTATTTATTCATTCTTGCATGCTCAGACGGGGGTGGGAGAAGTTGCCGGTAATGGCACTATGCGGCTGTCCGCGGCCCCCGCAGGGGGCCACCTCAGCAGGGCGGCCCTTTAGTGCCATTTCGGCACCGCCCAGCCGCTCTAGTCTCTGGAGGGGTTCTTGGAGCCCTCTAGCTTGGTCACCTCAGTGACGTCCTTCCGGTGCGCCGAGGTGGGGGGAGGGCATATATGCCTCCCCAGCCCCTCCTGGCGTCCTCTGTTGCACCAGCCACGCCGTCTCCCACCCCACCTCTTACCCAGCGGACAGGCTGGTGGACAAGCTACTCAGAATGTTTTAATGTTTTCTTTTTGTGTTGCAGGCGGAGTTACAGGGCGATCTGGAAGCAGACCGGTACAGTAAGGGTACCTCTGCGGCAGACCGGTACAGTAAGGGTACCTCTGCGCGGCACAGTAGGGGTGCCAGAGCCAAAGACCAGGAGCCTCAGGGCAGGTTCCGGGAAAACCGCGACGGCGCCCCGTTAGTCCTTCGGGCGGTTGGGGGCCTGACCAACCGGGGGTTTGCCCTGCTACGCTCCGCCCTGAAAAGGGCGTGAGTAGAACAGACCAACGTGTCACGTGATCCGGAAGAGGATCATCAAAGGTAGCACTGACTGGGTGTCCCACAGTGCTGGCTCACCAGGCGGGCGGGGGCAGCATAGGTTGGTACAGCTGCCCGCCCTTGGATCGCCCGTAAGATAACCCACATATTGCATACTCCTGTATGGAATAAACCTGCAGCAATATTTTCCCACTACAAAGTTGTCTCGTGTATTTATTCATTCTTGCATGCTCAGACGGGGGTGGGAGAAGTTGCCGGTAATGGCACTATGTATGGCCGCCGCCTGATTTGGACAGCTGCCCTTCATTAGCAAGGCGAGTTTCGCTAAGGGCTGTAATGTCAGTGTTGTAGCGTGTGAGCTGTACGGCGACAAGTGCGATCTTCTCTCCGATCTGTCTGCCATGATGTTGTCCAGTACTCTTGGAATACGAATATATATATATATATATATATATATATATATATATATATATATATATATATATATATATATCGACGCTCCACTTTCTGCCAAAGCACTCACTAGCGGGTGCTTGGTGCGCGAGGACAGACTCGCGCAAATCTCCACGCTCCCACAAATAATTACCAGCACTCGCAGGGGGTAAATCCTCGTCCGGATTTTAATGGTACAAATTTACAAAACAACAAATGCGTTTTCAGCGGTACGCCTTCCTCAGTCAAGGAAGGCGTACCGCTGAAACGCGTTTGTTACCTGTGAGTGCTGGTAATTATTTGTGGGAGCGTGGGGTATATATATATATATATATATATATATATATATATATATATATATATATATATATATATATATATATATATTTCACCAATCCTGGCATCCATAAAGAACAGGCGCTCACTCCGTGGGAAGTTAATCAAAGAAAAGTTTTATTCCAAGAGGTTGAACTAGACGCGTTTCGGCGGCGGACCGCCTTGCTCATACATATATATATCTCAAGTCCACCACCCCACTCACTCTACGAATGCGTCCAACACTGCTCGGGTGAATTAACAAGTGGAATTTATTCAAATAAAATATTGCACATAGCGTTTGGCGTTTAGTTCAAGGGTCCGTGAAACGCTCAGGCAGACGCGTTTCAGCCGTGTGGCTTTCACTACAGAGAGGCATTACACCTGGGGGCTTGTTTAAATATTTGAATGTCCACTCCCATTGAAGTATGATCTTGGCCCCTCCTCCGCATTGGAGTTGTACTGCCCCATCCTAGGGCTACACCGTGCGCTGCTCCCGAAACTGCTCCACGCCGGTATGGATATCCCGCTGCGGACGCCCATTAAGTAATAAGGCATTCGTACACCCAGTGGTGTCCCTATCCTGTTGGCCCGCGGTCTGTATATCCGCCGCGGCAGCCTCTCCAAGGGAGTATGTTATTGCTGATAAGTCCACGTGTAAGGCCCCTTCATGCAGTGAATACTGCTTCCTCTCTCTCCTTGCAGCAGCATTGACACTGTGCTTTTTCATCTGACAGGAGGGGGTCCAGCCAGGGCCGGACCTGGAACCGAAACCGGCCCTGGCAAAGTGCTCGGCCGGCCCCCCTGGGGGGAGGGTGGTTGCAGCCGAGCTGTTTGTGAGGGCCGGTTTCGGCCGATTGTGTTACAGGGGCTGATATTGCCGATCCCCGGTAACAAAAACGGCCCCCAGGGGCCCAAAACCGGCCCCCACCCTGGCGGCCCACCGGGGAACCGCCCGGTGGCCGCTACGGCCAGTCCGGCCCTGGGTCCAGCGCATTGTATTTCGTACACTTTCCAAACTTGCCGGCAGGCGCGTTGCTCCTGACCGAGAGGGCGTGCCGGTTGCCAGTGCCTGCAAACTGGCCAAACATGCCAAACATAAAGTCCTCCACTCCACTCACTGTACGAATGGGTCTGACACTGCTCGGGTGAGTACATACAAAACAAGCATTGGCATAGCCAATAGGTCTCGCTTTTGGGACCTTATAAGTATTTAGTTATGCAGCACAATAACCTTGGTGCAACAACATCAACTGTTGCATGGCTAAACACTTATAAGGTCCCAAAAGTGAGACCTATTGGCTCAGTGGGTTAATGTGAATGCAACACAGTTAATGATGCACAAGGGTTCAGTTCTGGTGGTTGGGTCAGCTTTTCACCCAAGACTAAAGAGCGGGTAATTAAAAGAGAAACACTGCAAACACTCTGCTCCAGTCTATTGGCACCAGACGTCGTTTATAGGAGGGGTCTTTTATTAGCACTTCTGTAAGAAGAGTTACTGTTCCCTTTCCCCTCCTGGACCAATAAACTTCTAAAGCAACACAGAGTTTGTAGGGGACATGCCGCGTGCATTCATTATTG
The DNA here is from genome assembly GCA_963921515.1 of Calotriton arnoldi. NCBI lineage: Eukaryota > Metazoa > Chordata > Amphibia > Caudata > Salamandridae > Calotriton > Calotriton arnoldi. The sequence goes on from CAWUFW010000975.1 coordinate 2,795,029, forward strand.
AGAAAAGGACAGGCAGCGTAACCCGAAAGCAAAACAGATTCTCCTGCTCGACCAGTTGCATTTTCCCAATTCTGGTAAAACAAAACTGGGACGTAAATATGCAGTCACTGCCACTAAAGCTGCGGAGCTCTGTAACCAGCAACCGGACGTGCGACCCCGGGCACATTTGGCGTGCACCTGAGGCCTTATGCCGTGCCCTTTCCTTGTAGTTTAAGGGGGTGCGAGAGTTAGAGCACAGGCATGCTACAAAACGTGTCTTTAGAACTAGTGCCTTACAAACTACATGTCACCAAATTTTTTTGGTTAAATAGCGCCATCAATAGTTTACGATAAAAACTTTGAAATCGTGCTGCTGAAAGTGGTCACTTGAGGTGGTAGGTTTTGATGATTCAACAGAATATTACAAGCATTCTGTTAGTTAGTGTGCGGAGCACCGATATCTTCGAATATTACTATACACGTTTACAATTATGTAGGGGCTTTCGTTCAAAGGTCCGTTCTTTGTGTTTACGTCGCGACCCTAACCAGCTTTCTCCTTAGCTGTCAGGTTTTTCCAAGCGCAGTGACAGCAATGTCCCAGCTCGGCCCGAACTGCCTACCCTGCAGCACACCATCCTCACAACAACTTCGTGAAGTGTGAAAATAAGGAGCGGTCATGGTGCCTACAAATGGACTCCTATCAGGTGCGCAGCCACACAACACGCAGTAAAATGGCAAAATGCTGTCACGCACGGCGAGGATTGACAAATGTTGCCGGGTGAGTGAGGGAGAGCCAGGTAAACCGGAAAAGGTGACAGAAGGCAGAGGAAGAGAGAAAATGCCGGGGGAGTGAGGGTCATGCGGCGGGAGTATGGATAGGCGGGCGGGGAGTGGAAGGGACTGCTCTGTGTAGAGAAGGGGAATTGAAAGAAAGATTAAAAACTGGCTGCGCGCGGAAAAGGTGACAGAAGGCAGAGGAAGAGAGAAAATGCCGGGTGAGTGAGGGTCATGCTGCGGGAGTATGGAGAGGCGGGCGGGGAGTGGAAGAGAATGCTCTGTGCGGGCGGGGAGTGGAAGGGACTGCTCTGTGTAGAGAAGGGGAATTGAAAGAAAGATTAAAAACTGGCTGCGCGCGGAAAAGGTGACAGAAGGCAGAGGAAGAGAGAAAATGCCGGGTGAGTGAGGGTCATGCTGCGGGAGTATGGAGAGGCGGGCGGGGAGTGGAAGAGAATGCTCTGTGCGGGCGGGGAGTGGAAGGGACTGCTCTGTGTAGAGAAGGGAAGTGAAAGAAAGATTAAAACTGGCCGCGCGCGAAAAGGTGACAGAAGGCAGAGGAAGAGAGAAAATGCCGGGTGAGTGAGGGTCATGCTGCGGGAGTATGGAGAGGCGGGCGGGGAGTGGAAGAGAATGCTCTGTGCGGGCGGGGAGTGGAAGGGACTGCTCTGTGTAGAGAAGGGGAAGTGAAAGAAAGATTAAAACTGGCCGCGCGCGGAAAAGGTGACAGAAGGCAGAGGGAGAGAGAAAATGCCGGGGGAGTGAGGGTCATGCGGCGGGAGTATGGAGAGGCGGGCGGGGAGTGGGAGGGACTGCTCTGTGCGGGCGGGGAGTGGAAGGGACTGCTCTGTGTAGAGAAGGGGAAGTGAAAGAAAGAGTAACAAGCATTTGCCGCGCGACGCGGGAAGCTTGTAATAAGAGAAGCTGACGAGGAGGGAGTGGGAGAAGGGAGGGGGTAGGGGAGGGCATTCACGCGCTGTAAGGCTTAATGAGCCATTACAGAAAGCCAGATGGCCTGTGCACGTCCACGCGCGCGTAACCGCACGCTGGTGGCCGGCAAAAGCCTCTTTGATAGCACTTTCAAAAGCCCCTACTAAATGTCTCGCAGATCAGCGCATGCGCTGGCTCAGCGAGACCTAAAAACAAATCAAGACCTCCTTCAGATAAATGAAAGTCACGGCACTCCGGGAAATTTCTGATACTCAGTTTAATACTTGTAATGCGGAGAAAAGCGTCAACGCGAATTCCACACCGGTTCAGGTTTTTTCTTTGCATTCTGGGATTTTTAATCTAGATTCCTTGATGAGGTAAAAACTCCTGGAAGTACTTGAAAAATCTTGACTGGGTGACTTACTCGCACATTAACATAACGTGTATTTGTAAAGCACACGTTCACCCAAGTGTATTTGGGCACTTAATAACGAATGTTTATCGTTACCCAACTCAATGGTACTCATTTTATCGACCTCAGAAAGATGAAAGGCTGAGTGGACTCGCAGGGATTTGAACTTGTGAACATGAAGTCGAACACAGGCCCCTACAGGGGGCGCCCTTAGTCCACTAAACCACCGGACTCGGCATTAAACGTTCGACCTCTACACCTGTGGTTGATCACATGTAGGAGAGCCCTACTGCACACAGCTACAAGGTGAGTAAACGAGAAGAAAGCAAGCCCCCTGGCCCTTCTCGCTCCCAAAGAATTCAGGCACATCCCACTGATAAATCCTAAGCAGGGCTTAAGGTGTCTGTGATTGTTGAATCTCTTTGAGAGGCTGGGTTCCAGGTCGCAGTCACGTTTGAGACCACGCTGCCTTTAGATGATGACATTCACGAGCCATGTGCTCGAGGCTGGTCTGGTAATGTAATGTGTAATGTAATCAGTCAGCCCTGGATGTCTGCTCTCAGGCAGACACAATCGGCCCCTGGGGGGCACGGCCTTGGTGAAGAGTTGATTGTGACCAGGGGCGCCCGGATCAGGCGCTGGATCCGACAGCGGCCCTGGGGTGTCTGCTCTCCTGGCAGAAACAAGGACCCCTGGGAGGGCACGACCTCGGTGAAGAGACGGCCATCTCAGGGGGCGGGGTGCTGTTTACACCCTCCAGCTCCCTGGTGGACCGTCCAGACGCCCGGACCTGGTGGGTCCAGGGGCCATCTCGAGGGGCGGGGCCCTGTTTACACACCCCCAGCTCCCTGGTGGACCAGCCGCCCGGCCCTTGGGGGAGGGAGGGGGGGTGGTGGTGTCAGGTCCCATCTCAGGGGCGGGGCGGTGATGCTGTTTACACACTTCCACCTCCCTGGTGGCTAGGCGCCTGGCCCTGGGCGCTCAGGTAGCATTGTTCAAACTCACTGTGGCGGGCAGTAGACGGACAGCGGGGAGGGGAGCAGCCGCCCGACTTGTTACAGCTACCCTCTGGAAGCAGAGATTGAAATCCAAGGCTCTACGGGAGACTCCCATGGGCGTCAGGGTGACTGCTCCCCAAAACTGACCCCACATACTGCATCGGATCTCAGCCGGTCCAGTGTGCCACAGACTGGGGGCACCCGTGCCCTCTGAGGCAGGGGTTCACGCCAGCCTCCCTCGGCCCACCGGTTCCCTACCACGGTCCACTCTACGATGCCGAAGGACTTTGGGGATGGTTGCTATGGGCGCCAGCATCTGTTGCCATGGGCCCCAGCATCTGTTGCCATGGCAGGCTCCACGTTTATCAAAACCACAACGTTTCAAGGCGGCCTCCCTTAGGGCTTTCAGCTGCTTTGTAAACATGGGTTGGGCTCAGAGCTAAGTGAATGTGAGCAAAGACGTCAAGATGGCGGGGCTCAGAGATCAATCAGCGCTCTACTAAATGGAGACCAGGCGAAGGGTCCGCCTGGGCTCCACTCTCTACTAAATGTAGCCCTGGCGTCGAGTCCACCAATACTCAGCTCTCTACTAACTGTAGACCAGGCGAAGGGTCCCCCAGGGCTCAGCTCTCTACTAAATGTAGACCAGGTGAAGGGTCCGCCAGGGCTCAGCACTCTACTAAATGTAGACCAGGTGAAGGGTCCGCCAGGGCTGCTCTCTCTTCTAACTGTAGGTCAGACGAAGGGTCCGTCCGGGCTCCACTCTCTACTAACTGTAGACCACGTCTAGTTCCAGCCAGGGCTCAGCTCTCTACTAAATGTAGACCAGGTGAAGGGTACGCCAGGGCTGCTCTCTCTTCTAACTGTAGACCAGACGAAGGGTCTGCCTGGGCTCCACTCTCTACTAACTGTAGACCAGGCCTAGGACCCGCCAGGGCTCCGCTCTCGACTAAATGTTGACCAGGCGAAAGGTCCGTCAGGGCTCCACTCTCTACTAAATGCAGACCAGCCGAAGAGTCCATAATTGGAGAGTACCGGCACTTCTTAGAAACAAGCAGGTACTCTGGTACAGAGTACCTGCACTTCTATTTTTCCATTTCAAGCACTGGGCCAGACGAAGGGTCCACCGGGGCTCCACTCTCTACTAACTGTAGACCAGTTTAAGGGTCCGCCAGGAGCTCTGCTCTGTACTAAATGTAAAAGACACACAATTTTGCATTTGTCACCCCGAGTGGGACGGGTATGCCAAAACGTGGGTCCTGTGCTCTCCATGCCACTGGAGTCAAGCTATCCTGGCTGATGAGGGGTGAAACCCCGAAACTGGTCCTAGGATGCTTGTTTCCAGTCCAAGGAGGACCTGGCCTGGCAGTTCGGGCTGGACTGTTCCCATTGGGCGTAGGGCCAAGACTGATTTGCATATGGCTGGGTCCAAACTGGAATGGCATGGTGAGCAAAAAAACTATGGATTTAGGCCCAGATCTCTGTACTGGGGTGAATGTATGACATTGTTCTGCATTCTGTCCATCAATTGTTCTTTTTGCATTTGTCACCCAGAGTGGGACGGGTATGCCCAGACGTGGGGGTCCCGTGCTCTCCATGCCACTGGAGTCAAGCTATACTGGCTGATGAGGAGTGAAGCCCCGAAACTGGTCCTAGGATGCTTGTTTCCAGTCCAGGGAGGACCTGGCCTGGCAGTTCGGGCTGGCCTGTTCCCATTGGGCGCAGGGTCAAGACTGATTTGCATATGGCTGGGTCCAAACTGGAATGGCATGGTGAGCAAAAAAACGATGGATTTAGGCCCAGATCTCTGTACTGGGGTGAATGTATGACATTGTTCTGCATTCTGTCCATCAATTGTTCTTTTTGCATCTGTACTAAATGTAGACCAGGCGAAGGGACCGCCAGGGGTCAGCTCTCTACTAAATGCAGCCCTGGCGTCGGGTACGCCAATGCTCTTCTCTTTACTAATTGTAGAGCAGGCGAAGGGCCTGCCAGGGTTCCGCTCTCTACTAAATGCAGCCCTGGTGTAGGGTCCGCCAAGGCTTAGTTCTTCTCCACTAAATGTAGACCAGGCTAAGGGTCCTCCAGGGCTCAGGGCTCAATGCTCTACTAAATACAGCCCTGGCGTAGGGCCCGCCAAGGCTCTGCTCTCTACTAAATCAGCTCTGGTGTAGGGTCTGCCAGGGCTCAAAGCTCTTATAAATGTAGCCCTGGCGTCGGGTCGGCCAATGCTCAGCTCTCTACTAAATGTAGACCAGGCTACGGGTCCGCCAGGGCTCAATGCTCTTGAAAATACAGCCCTGGTGTAGGGCCCGCCAGGACTCAGTGCTGCCCCAAATGCAGCCTAATCCTAGGGTTCGCCAGGCAGGGGCGTGGGTATCAATGGTACCGCACATGCCGTGGCACCAGGGTTCACTGAACCCTGATTACTGCGGACCAGCGGTCAGAAGGCCCATATTCCTTTTTGCACTGGGGCCTCTGGCATCCTTCCTATGCCACTGCCGCCAGGGCTCAGACCCAGTGCTGGAATTCGAAGCACTTTAATCTGGGAGCCCATAAATTGGTGGTCAAGGTGGGCAACAAAAAGGGGGCGGAGTCACTAGGAATGGAGTCATAAAAAGACATTTATTTTGAAGAAGAAATATAACTGCCACAAAGAAATTGGCTCTAAGGAGAAACTCGACAGTAAATGTTTTCTGGCTTAATTGGTTACAAAGGCTGCATCTTAAAATATCTTAACAAGTTAAGGTACCGGTGTAAATCTCAGGGGAAACTAATAATGCTAAAATAACTCAGGTGGTTAAAGCACTTGCTGGCAAAATCTGTGTTTTGTTTAGTTAGTTTTGACTCATAAAGTAGCATAGAGGGTTAATGCGTCTCCTCCAAAGCACAGATGACAGGTTATGATGCTATGTAGATAGGTATGTGCGTCACCGCCTTTGATACAGAGGTCCTTGTATTACTTGCAGTTCATAAACTGCAGTACTTCTAATATAGCACAGTGAGCTATGAACCGGCCTCAAAGACTGCATGCAAACTGCAAGACATGGCTTAAAAACCCTATCGATTTTTCTCAATCTGTTATTATAAGGCTGCTAAAAAGGGTTTCTTTGGGTAATAATAAAGGACAACTCCGAGCACTGCATCACATTTTAAATCCTAACTTTGTGTTTCTCCTGCACATATAATCCCCAACAGTAAAGCCGATGTGTGACTCCTACACCTTGAAACCCTTTTTGTCCAAGGAAACATCCTGTACATTGAATTACACTACAGAGTTGCATGATTCATTGTCAGTGTATACTGAGTGCGTGTCATGTAAAGCGCTCTGACATCCTACAGTGGGATGAGTAGCGCTATAAAAGTATTAAATACAACAAATTAGCAAGTGCTTTTTAAATTGTTATTCGTGTAAGCACTCACACATACGTGTACATGTGACACTCTTACAGTGCATGCATAGCTCTTGCATAGGGGGGTTGCACAAAGTCAAAAACCTGACTCCAAATCTCTAAAGTTTCTCTTAAGTACTTGTGAAGTGATACCAAGCTGTGCGCCTTTGTTTCCCCACTGCAGTGGCATCTAGGTGTTAGGCCGCAGACAGCTCCCAGCCAGCATTCTACTCCACCAAAAAGAGGGCCGCTGGCCCTTTAAATTGTCCTTTGTTTTAGGCCCAAGCTGGAAGAGAACATAAAAAGCTCCCACACCCCAGCCCGTTGCTGCTCCGAGCAGAGAACGTGCCGTACGGGCTCTGCTGAGTTACATCCTGGTGTAGCCAAATTACACCGGGGACAATGCAGCATAATTCAATGGGGTTCTGGTGACCTGAAGAGAGCTGGGAGTGCCTGGTGAGACTGAAGAGTGTCCTGTTGTTGGAGACCTAGAGAGAGCTGGGAGTGCCCGGTGAGGTGGAAGAGTGTCCTGTTGTTGGAGACCTAGAGAGAGCTGGGAGTGCCCGGTGAGGTGGAAGAGTGTCCTGTTGTTGGAGACCTAGTGTTAGAAATGGGGGGCTCTAGTTGGCAATGGCTGGCCACTGTCCAAGTAGGGACCCTTCTTCCTAAGTCAGAGTGAGAGGGCTACCCTCTTTAATACCCCTGCTCAACCCTGTGGTAACGTAGCACGAGCAGGTAGGCTTATCTCAGAGGCAGGGTGTGAAGCATTTATGACCATACACAGTAACACAGTGAGGAACACTACAAAGGGACACCACACAAGTAGTTATTATAAAAAATAAGTATCTTTATATAAAGGCAGATTTATCACAAGACCAATAACTGTAAAAACCACAATACTGTCAAAAATAGGATAGCTGTTGAAGGGCTGTCAAAAATAGTTCAAAGGTTGCAAAAATAAGGTTCAAGTTCAAAGCAGTGGTCTCTGCGACCCTTTCTTTCACAAAGTACCTGGGTTTAGTAGCAAAACCAACAAAATGTCGCAAATAAGCTGTAGCGATGATTCTCGGCACGCGAGGCCGGCGATGCGATGAAATCCTTGCCGCAAGGGAGGATGATGCGCCGATCTGCGGGATGCGTGCGGAGACGATGCGACAAACTTCTGCACGCTGGACTGCCGATGCGATGAATTTCTTGCCGCGTGGGAGAAGTCGATGCAGCGATCCTGTTGCGCTGTGCGATCGTGTTGCGATGCGAAGACAAGACGCTCCGCGAGGAGCGACGAAATTCGGTGCGATGCGATCAAAGTGGCGGACGCACGGCGTCCGCAATGCGATGTCTCGAAGCGATGATTTCTTTAGGGGTTGCGAGTGCGCGGCGACAGCAGCGCGATGATTTTCCCAGCGCGTCTCGGCTGCAGCGGCTCGCAAAGGGGCGTCAGCGATGGTCTCGTGTTGCGAGCCCTCGGCGGCAGCAGCGCAATGATTTTCCCAGCGCTCTTGACTGCAGCGGCTCGCAAAGATGCGTTAGCGTCGATTTCCAACACTTTCTTCTCTGATCAAACTAGAGGCCCTGGAACTCACAGGAGCCTCATCAGCAGATAGCAATCCTCGCAGGGAGGAAGCAGGAGGTTGGTGGTGGAGTCTGATGTGCCTGAGACTCCAGCAGGAGGCTAGCTCTTTTCCTAGCCCTTGGGTAATTGCTGTAACAAAAATAAAAGTTCTCTCAAAAGTCCTTTTCTCTCTTCTTCAAGGTCCAGTGGTCACTGCTGCAGGCCAGTGCAAGAAACAACACACAAGGACAGTCACTTCCTGCAGATTCCTCCAGTGGCACGGACAGAGTTTCCTCTCCAGATCCAAAAGCAATACAAAAATGTAGGGGTTTGAGCACAGATATTTATACCCCAAAAGTCTTTGTTCTTAGAAGCTACCAGTCACTGAACCTAGCCAGAACCAGTTCTGCTCAGGCCTGGAGCACTTTGTTTACCAGGCTGCATCCTTCCTTTTAGAAAGAGGGGGTCTGCTAGCAGACACACAGTGTGAGGTGGAGCCAGCATTCACCTTGCCAGGCACAGCCCTATTCAGGTCAACGAGCCACCCCTCCCCACACTCTAAATGCAGATCTCTCTATTCAACCCAGGTCTGACTCAGCCTGCCCTGCCCCTCTAAAACCAGACAGCCAATACACATAACGGCAGAGCACACTGGAAGGCTTAGGCAAGAAAATACCTACTTTCTAAAAGTGGTATTTTCAAACACAGAATATAAAAATAAACTTCACTAAAAGATGTATTTTAATATTCTGAGCTCAGGCATACTAAATTCGTTTTTCTACCATGTCCCTGGGGTCAGTTAGGACTATAGAATGTAATAGTCAAACTGCCCATTCTAGCCTATGAGGAACAGGTAGCCTTACAGTAGTGAAAAACGAAATGGGGTGTAATTCACTACCAGGACATGCTACATACACCAAGGCATGTCCTACCTTACACATACAATGCACCCTACCATAGGGGTGACTTACAGGCTGCCAAGGGAAGGTTCAGGGGCTGGGAAGTGAGTGCACTTCACAGCCAAGATGACAGTTCTGGACTGCACACAGACACTGCAGTGGCAGGTCTGAGACACACTTTACAAGCTGCTTCTGTGGGTGGCACACATCAGTGCTGCAGGCCCACCAGCAGCATTTGGTTTACCAGCCCTGGGCACACATAGGCCACACTACTAGGGACTAACAGGTAAACCAAATAAGCCAATCAGGGATATACCAATTCACATAGACATATTTACACAGGGAGCATTCGCGCTGTGACACTGAATGGCAGTGGCACAGCGCCCAGAGCATCTAACACCAGTAAAACAGAGGAGACAACAGCGAAAAATGGAAGGGAGACCCACGCCAATGGTGCCAGATCTAACACCTAGAGAGAGCTGGGAGTGCCCGGTGAGGTGGAAGAGTGTCCTGTTGTTGGAGACCTAGAGAGAGCTGGGAGTGCCCGGTGAGGTGGAAGAGTGTCCTGTTGTTGGAGACCTAGAGAGAGCTGGGAGTGCCTGGTGAGGTGGAAGAGTGTCCTGTTGTTGGTGACCTGAAGAGAACTGGGAGTGCCTGGTGAGGCTGAAGAGTGTCCTGTTGTTGGAGACCTAGAGAGAGCTGGGAGTGCCTGGTGAGGCTGAAGAGTGTCCTGTTCTTGGAGACCTAGAGAAAGCTGGGAGTGCCTGGTGAGGCTGAAGAGTGTCCTGTTGTTGGAGACCTAGAGAGAGCTGGGAGTGCCTGGTGAGGCTGAAGAGTGTCCTGTTGTTGGAGACCTAGAGAGAGCTGGGAGTGCCTGGTGAGGTGGAAGAGTGTCCTGTTGTTGGAGACCTAGAGAGAGCTGGAAGTGCCTGGTGAGGTGGAAGAGTGTCCTGTTGTTGGTGACCTGAAGAGAGCTGGGAGTGCCTGGTGAGGCTGAAGAGTGTCCTGTTGTGAGAGACAGCCAGAGGTGCTGGTGTCCTAGAGAGAGCTGGGAGTGCCTGGTGAGGTGGAAGAGTGTCCTGTTGTGAGAGACAGCCAGAGGTGCTGGTGTCCTAGAGAGAGCTGGGAGTGCCTGGTGAGGCTGAAGAGTGTCCTGTTGTGAGAGACAGCCAGAGGTTCTGGTGACCTAGAGAGAGCTGAGAGTGCCTGGTGAGGCTGAGGAGTGTCCTGTTGTGAGAGCCAGCCAGAGGTGCTGGTGTCCTAGAGAGAGCTGGGAGTGCCTGGTGAGGTGGAAGAGTGTCCTGTTGTTGGAGACCTAGAGAGAGCTGGGAGTGCCTGGTGAGGCTGAAGAGTGTCCTGTTGTTGGAGACCTAGAGGAGCTGGGAGTGCCTGGTGAGGTGGAAGAGTGTCCTGTTGTTGGAGACCTAGAGAGAGCTGGGAGTGTCTGGTGAGGCTGAAGAGTGTCCTGTTGTTAGAGACCTAGAGAGAGCTGGGAGTGCCTGGTGAGGCTGAAGAGTGTCCTTTTATGTTGGAGACCTAGAGAGAGTTGAGAGTGTCTGGTGAGGCTGAAGAGTGTCCTGTTGTTGGTGACCTGAAGAGAGCTGGGAGTGCCTGGTGAGGTGGAAGAGTGTCCTGTTGTTGGAGACCTAGAGAGAGCTGGGAGTGCCTGGTGAGGTGGAAGAGTGTCCTGTTGTTGGAGACCTAGAGAGAGCTGGGAGTGCCTGGTGAGGCTGAAGAGTGTCCTGTTGTCGGTGACCTGAAAAGAGCTGGGAGTGCCTGGTGAGGCTGAAGAGTGTCCTGTTGTTGGAGACATAGAGAGAGCTGGGAGTGCCTGGTGAGGTGGAAGAGTGTCCTGTTGCTGGTGACCTGAAGAGAGCTGGGAGTGCCTGGTGAGGTGGAAGAGTGTCCTGTTGCTGGTGACCTAGAGAGAGCTGGGAGTGCCTGGTGAGGCTGAAGAGTGTCCTGTTGTTGGAGACCTAGAGCGAGCTGGGAGTGCCTGGTGAGGTGGAAGAGTGTCCTGTTGTTGGAGACCTAGAGAGAGCTGGGAGTGCCTGGTGAGGCTGAAGAGTGTCCTGTTGTTGGTGACCTGAAGAGACCTGGGAGTGCCTGGTGAGGCTGAAGAGTGTCCTGTTGTTGGAGACCTAGAGAGAGCTGGGAGTGCCTGGTGAGGCGGAAGAGTGTCCTGTTGTTAGAGACCTAGAGAGAGCTGGGAGTGCCTGGTGAGGCTGAAGAGTGTCCTTTTGTTGGAGACCTAGAGAGAGTTGAGAGTGTCTGGTGAGGCTGAAGAGTGTCCTGTTGTTGGTGACCTGAAGAGAGCTGGGAGTGCCTGGTGAGGTGGAAGAGTGTCCTGTTGTTGGAGACCTAGAGAGAGCTGGGAGTGCCTGGTGAGGCTGAAGAGTGTCCTGTTGTTGGAGACCTAGTGAGAGCTGGGAGTGCCTGGTGAGGTGGAACAGTGTCCTGTTGTTGGAGACCTAGAGAGAGCTGGGAGTGCCTGGTGAGGTGGAAGAGTGTCCTGTCGTTGGAGACCTAGAGAGAGCTGGGAGTGCCTGGTGAGGTGGAAGAGTGTCCTGTTGATCGAGACAGCTGGAAGTTCTGGTGACCTAGAGAGACCTGGGAGTGCCTGCTGAGGTGGAAGAGTGTCCTGTTGTGAGAGACAGCCAGAGGTGCTGGTGTCCTAGAGAGAGCTGGGAGTGCCTCGTGTGGTGGAAGAGTGTCCTGTTGTTGGAGACAGCCAGAGGTTCTGGTGACCTGAAGAGAGCTGGGAGTCCTGGTGATACTAGAGAGAGCTGGGAGTGCCTTGTGATCTTGAAGAGTGTCCTGTTGTTGGAGACAGCCAGAGGTCCTGGTGATGCTAGAGAGAGCTGAGACTGCCTTGTGAGTTTGAAGAGTGTGTGATGACGGGGGGCGTGGTCTCACCGAGCAGCAACATGGCCGCTCGTTGAGTGAGCTCTGCCGGCCGAGGCAGAATCCTTTCATCATCCTGCCATTTGGCAAGCCAGAAATACCTGCTATTGCGGGGACCTATGCATTAGTGGGCTGTGCATCAGAAGAGCTGACTTTTATGATCAGATGAGCCTCGGGTCTGCCTGAAACCTGCGTAGGAGAAGCCCCGGTCCGGCGCGATGCACGCCTCGGACGTGCAAAGCTGGGCGGCTTTGTCCCGGTGACGGAGTGAGTACGCCTTGCTGCACAGAGAAGCGGAAACACATTACCTGCGGCTGCTGTGGTCCCGGGAGCGGTGCAGCGCTGTACCTGTCCTGAGAGGTCTTGGCTTCTACACGATACCCCCCGGACGCACAGTGGGTGAGGCCTGGAGGACCGGAGGCGGAGCGCGCTGGGCCTGGTGCCGTGCCGCCTCCGGCTGAGACAGAGGCGGAAAACAAACAGTGCACTGGTGCTCCTGTGAGCCGAAGGCGAGTTGCGGATGCGGCCCTTTGCCAGCAAGCTTGGAGCGGTGCCTGGAGCGCTGTGAGGCCCGATCAAAGTGCTGCTCCTGACGGGGGCTGGCGAGGCTGAGGCCGCCGTATTGGGAGGTGTTGCCCCCCCCACCCGGGGCGATCGGGGGCCCGTCCAGCGGATTTCCGCAGCTCTGGGACCCTGGCTGTGTCCCTTCCGGCTCGGGACCAGGGGCTGTGGTCGGCTCATTGACTGATTAGGGCCGCCCTTGTTGGGTTTGAGACGAGCGGGTACTTTCGGCAACCACTACTCGCGCTAAGGAGCCCCTTCATCATAGCCTCCGTGAAGATAGAGTGGCACAAACTGAGCTTTAAGTGTGACCAGCTGTCTAGTGCAGTGGCCAAAACACACTGGACTGTTGCACTCCTTTTTCAGCCATTAGCCCCCTTGGACCTGGGGACACTGAGCTCATCGATATGGGGAAACACGATGCCAAGCAACCCAAATTAACATTCGAAAGCAATCGACTCACAAGACACGCAGAGGCTGAGACAGAGGGGGATGCCGATCGTGGCCCCGGTGAGGTGGTCGACGACCAGGGTGACGACCTCTGTTCACTCTTACTTGACATGAAGTCCAGCCTGAAAACCACAGATATCAAGCTGGATGTCCTCACCTCCCAACTGGACCAGGTTAAGAAGCGGGTCGACGCTCATGAGACGCGTCTGGACTAGCTGGGGGGCCACACCTCGGACTCCCACGACTTCCAGGTAGAAGCAAAGGAGCACCTGCTACAAATGGACAAGGTATTAACTATAATCAGAGCCAAGAACGACGATTTGGAGGCCAGATCCCGTCGAAATAACCTCTGAATTACAGGCGTACCAGAAACAACAGCAATTTACAAGATGGAAACCTATGTAGATGAACTTTTACGTGAACTGTTTGGTCAGGATCTATTGGAGGTGTTCACCATTGAGAGAGCCCACCGTACTTTGCGGCCCAGGCCACTGGTAGGTGCCCCGCCCAGGCCGATCCTTGCACGTCTGTTAAATCACCGGGATCGGGATACCATCTTACGCCTAGCCAGAGAACGAGGCAGTATTAACCTCAAAGGAAACACCATCTCCTTCTATCCCGACTTCACTCCCGCTGTGCAGGCGGCCTGCAGGGAATTCACACCTGTCAAGCGGATCCTTCTACAGGCTAAAATCCCATACACCTTGTTATATCCTGCTAAACTGAAAGTCACACATGATGGCTCCATCCACCACTTTACTGACGCTACATCTGCCATGAAATTTGCCAAGCACGTGGGTGGTCAGAGACGCACTACAAAACCTTCAACAAATCAACCCTCTGACGCCGGCCTAAGTGATAATGACTGACCGTCTTTATAAGGGGTCCGGCAGAACTCTCTTAACTTTGCCCTAATTGTTCCATATGGCCTCCTGGGCGGGTGGAGGCGGTACTGACTCCAAGAGAACCATACATATATGAGATAATCAGTGATCGCCTTTGACGCTGTGGCCCGATCTATTGCCTAATGGTTTTCCTTCATACGCTTGGCCACCCAGTCTTTTGGCTGTACGCCGGTGAACTCACGCCTCCAGGGAGAGCTCCCGTAATTCTGCCTCCAAGCCTCTGCTGGAGCGAAATGTTATGTTTGCTTAATGGGTGGGGGTTGGGGGGGGGGGGAATTCTAACACAACCTAATTGGGGGTTTGGTGTGGGAGGAGGGTGGGTTGGGAATGTTACTGTTGTTGTTGTAGTCAGAGCGGCACCATATGATCATAGATATACACTCCAACACTACAGGCCACATGATACCTTCTTGCAGATCCAACAGTTGGGCTCGTATACATGCAGGGAACCTGGGGGGATTGATATGGAAGTAACAGTGGAGATGACTATAGTACCTGGAACGGTCCTAGATCATTACCACTCGTAACATCGTACAATCTCCTCACTTGGAACATCCGAGGGTTAAATGATCATAGGAAAACCAGACTCTCCCAATCCTATTTACTCAGGCACAACATAGATATACGTTTCATACAGGAAACACAACTGAATAGCGCCTCTCCCTCTAAACTCCACCACAAGAGATGGGGACACATATACTCCTCGATATACTCCAACTATGCCATACTAATACGCCAGGGGCTGGCATTGACAACAACTGAATCACACACTGACCCGGAGGGGAGATATGTAATACTCTGTGGGGTCCTTGGGTGGGGGGGGTGGTGGTAAAAGTGACCCTTGCGGTGATATATGGGCCAAATGTTGACCAACCTGAATTCTTCCAGAACATATGAGCTAAAATTAAGTGTTCGAGGCATGTGAGCTGCAGAGCTCACACTGTGCATTAGATCGCCATCTGGTGTTGGGCTCGGATGCTTGCACTTTGTTGTTGTCTTCGAAGAAGTCTTTGTAGTCATGTGATAGGGGACTCCTCCTTAGGACAATAGTGCGCATGGGCATCGACTCCATCCTCAGATTGTTTTTTTCCGCCATCGGGTTCGGATGCAATTTCGACACTCCGGTTCGAAACTTGTTTTTTTGCAGCGTTTTCCACTTTTCAACACCTGATACCGACATCGACATCTCGACGTCCCTTCCTCGATCTCCTTTCCAGCCGTCGACGCGGGCCGTTGGGCCCATCGACGCCGTAAGGCCTACTGCCCATGGAAAGGACGCCATTCCGAAAATGCCCCCAATGTGGAGCAAAGTTTCCTCACAGTGACCACCACCAGGTCTGTAATCGGTGCCTCTCACCAGACCAGACCATAACGAGGCCACTTGTCCGGCCTGCGCCTCCTTCCGCTCCAAGAAGACAATCCGCGATCGTCGAGCCCGAAGGCACATCATGGCGCACAGGTCCGCTCCGGAACCCGTCAACATCTTCGATGAGGGTCCCGATGTTCCGGAAGAAGACTCCGAAGACCTCGCTATCATCTCCGAGGCAGAGGACTCCGACGGTTCCATCCCTTCAGGGCAGCGCGTGAGTACTACTGCCCCTGCCCCAACCCTCCCTGCAAAATCGAAGGCACCGGTCAGCACTTCGCCTACGGGCCCCAGTCGAGACCGTAAACGTGCTTCGGACGCCCCGCCTCCGGGCTCGGCACCGAACAAGAAAACAAAGCCTTCTAGTTCCTCGGCACCGACCAAACCACATGTGCCCGTTACACCGGCACCTTCGGCGCCGAAACACAAAGACCACCCGGGCGCCGAAATCCAGTTCGGTCCCCAAATCCGCCTCAAGCACGCGGATCCCTCGGCACCGAAACCGAAGCTACTCGACACACCCCTAAACTAAAGCCGGTCGAGCCTGTAGCTAAGCCGAAGGACGCCTCGACGCCTTCTAAAGCAAAGGAACATTTAAAGAAGCCATCACCACGTTCGGAACCGAAAAAGTCGGCGCCGAAAACTAATATTCAAGGGGAGGAACTGTTTACACCGGATCCCATCGATCCTAATCAACACAAGCTTTATATCAATCCTAAAACAGGACACATTTCCTCTGTGCCACGTCACAAGCCTGTCCCTCCAAAGAAGAAGGACTCTTCCACTTCCCCTATGCCTCCTTCTTCCCCTATACCTCTCTCTAACACCCCTCCTCTCCACATCCCTATCACACCTCCTCAACCTGCGGATTCTCCCCCACATGAGTATGAGGACAACATGGGGTACGGGGATGACCCTCATAATTTATTTCTGGATCCAGATAATCCACCACAGGATGACTGGGGTTATAATGACCCCCAGACCCTACAGACCTCCCCAGCCCTCCACCTTATCCCACAAAACCATCTCCACCAGATGATCACATAGGTTTTGGGCAACTCATACATAGGGCGGCCGTTTTTCATGGGGTGCATATTCACACCGACCAACCAGAAGAAGATTTTCTTCTAGACACTTTTGAACGGTCTCAAAAAACTGTTCAAACTTTGCCCATGATCAAGGGTGTCATTAAACATGCACCTGAAATTTTTAACGACCCAGTCAGAGCCAGGATCCTTAATCCTAGAGTGGATAAAAAGTATAGACCTGCCCCCGATGACCCCACCTACATCAAAGGTCAGCTCCCCCTTGACTCACTGGTTGTTTCTAATGCCAGAAAACGCGCCAATTCCCAAACTTCAGGGGATGCTCCGCCCTGATAAAGAATCCAAATTGTTAGATTCCTCTGGCAAACGCGTAGCTGCGCAAGCCACCAACATCTGGCGCATCGCTAACACCCAAGCTCTACTAGCTAGGTACGACAGGGCACACTACGATCAGCTAGAAACCCTCCTTCAACATCTACCTGATCAATACAAAACACAAGCCACTGACCTCATTCAAGAAGGCAAACTTATTTCAAATGCCTCCATTAAGTGCGCCTTAGACGCAGCCGACACCGCCGCTAGGTCAGTTAACACTAGCGTGCTTATCAGACGACACGCCTGGCTTCGCATTTCAGGTTTTAAGCCAGAAGTCCAGACTACCATACTAAACCAGCCATTTAACCAAAACCAACTATTTGGTCCTGCTGTCGACACAGCACTAGAAAAGATGAAGAAGGATACTGACACTGCCAAATCAATGGGAGCATTGCAGTCCCCGCAGCAACGTGGCTCCTTTCGCCGCTCCTTTTACAAAGGGGGCTCCAGGAATACCACCGCAGACAGTTCCTCTTCCTATCGAACAAACACCCAAACCTCTCCTAATAGAGGATACTTTAGGGGTGGTTACAGAGGCAACAACTCTAAGGGCAGAGGTCGAGGTAATAATAACAACACCCGTACCTCCACCACTCCCAAACAGTGACTTTCCTCCACTTCCCCCCGACCACAACACCCCTGTCGGGGGACGGCTATCACAGTTCCTACCTGTCTGGAACTCAATTACAACAGACAGGTGGGTGAGACAAATTATCCAACATGGCTACTGCCTGGAGCTAACAGCTACCCCCCCCACCATACCACCCAGGCAGCGTCCAATGTCCACAGACCATCTTACACTTTTACAACAAGAGGTACTTTCCCTGCTTCAAAAGCACGCCATAGAGCCAGTGCCTCTGCTACAGCATGGCACAGGGGTTTACTCCCTGTATTTCCTCATTCCCAAGAAGGACGGCACTCTCAGGCCTATTTTAGACCTCAGACCTCTCAATCAATACATACACTCAGATCATTTTCACATGATCACTCTCCAACAAGTGCTTCCCTTACTACAACAACAAGACTTCCTTGCCACATTAGACCTCAAGGACGCCTACTTCCACATTCCCATACATCCTGCTCACAGGAAGTATCTAAGGTTCGTTCTCAATGGGCAGCACTACCAGTTCAAAGTACTCCCATTCGGAGTCACCACTGCTCCAAGAGTGTTTACCAAATGCCTTGCAGTAGTAGCAGCGCATCTACGAAGACAACAAATACATGTCTTCCCATACCTGGACGACTGGCTTATCAAAGCCAAATCATTCAACCAGTGTGTCCAACACACCCACCAAACGATACAAACATTACACAACTTGGGGTTCACAATAAACTATACCAAGTCCCACCTTCAGCCCTCCCATGTCCTTCAATATCTGGGAGCCACAATAAACACTTCCACTGCTCTAGCTTACCCCAGCCCAGCCAGGATAGCCAGTATACAAACCCTTGTCCCCAGGTTTCAAATGCAACACTCTCTTCCAGCCAGAGTGTTTATGCAGCTAATCGGCATGATGGCATCCTGCATTTTTATCGTCCCTCATGCAAAACTTCAAATGCGTCCTCTACAAGAGTGCCTAGCGCGCCAATGGAACCAGGCTCATGGACATCTTACAGATCTGGTGTTGGTGGACAGCCGCACACATCGCTCTCTGCAGTGGTGGAAAACCAACAATTTGTCCAAGGGGCGGCCGTTCCTAGAGCCGGTTCCACAAGTAGTACTAACCACGGACGCATCCCTTACAGGATGGGGAGCACACCTGTTACATCATACAACACAAGGCAAGTGGACCACTCAGCAGAAGCTGCTCCACATCAACCACCTAGAGTTACTAGCTATATTCCTAGCTCTCAAGTCCTTTCAACTCCACGTACAAAACAAAGCTGTCCTGATCCGAACAGACAACATCACAGCTATGTACTATATACAAAAACAGGGGGGACACACTCTCCACAACTGTCCCAACTAGCACAGAACATTTGGAGGTGGGCCATTCCACAAAACATATACCTTCTAGCAGAACACCTACCAGGGGTTCACAATCAGATTGCAGATCTGTTAAGTCGACAGACACAACAGATTCACGAGTGGGAACTACATCCACAAGTTCTTCTACCTTTTTTCCAGATGTGGGGCCAGCCAGACTTAGATCTGTTCGCCACACACCAAAACGCCAAATGCCCAACCTTCGCCGCCAGGCTTCCACACCCGCAGTCCAAGGGCAATGCGATATGGATGAACTGGTCCGGCAGATTTGTGTACGCTTTTCCACCGCTCCCACTCATCCCACTTGTAGTACGCAAGCTTCGACAACAGTCTCTCAAAATGATACTAGTAGCCCCTACATGGGCACGCCAACCGTGGTTCACCACACTACTAGAGCTATCAGTAGTCCCATACCAAAGACTACACCTCTCCCCAACAATGCTAACGCAGAGCCATGGAGAGATAATGCACCCAGATCCATCTCAGCTGAACCTTGCAATTTGGCTCCTGAAGTCCTAGAATTCGGTTACCTTAACCTACCCCCAGACTGCATGGACGTTATAAAAGAAGCTAGACTCCCAACTACCAGAGCCTGCTATGCAGCTAAATGGAAAAGATTCGCTATTTACTGCACTAATAATAACATCCAACCATTACAAGCCTCCACGCAAAACATCATTTGCTATTTGCTACATTTGCAAAGATGTAATCTTGCATACTCATCCATACGTCTGCACCTCGCAGCCCTTGCTGCTTACTTGCAAAACAGGCAACACTTATCACTCTTTAGAGTCCCAGCCATTAAAGCCTTTATGGAAGGCCTTAAACGGATCATACCTCCCAGATTACCACCTTCCCCAGTGTGGAATCTTAACATAGTACTTACCAGGCTCATGGGACCACCTTTCGAACCCTTACATAAATGTGAACTTCAATTCCTTACATGGAAAGTCGCGTTCCTAATTGCAATCACCTCTCTCAGGAGAGTCAGTGAGATCCAGGCTTTAACTATACAAGAGCCCTTCTTACAAATACAGCATAACAAAATAGTTCTCAGGACTAACCCAAAAGTCATTTCGCCTTTCCACCTTAACCAATCAGTAGAACTACCTGTGTTCTTCCAAAACCCAGATTCCGTGGCAGAAAGAGCTCTCCACACCCTAGATGTCAAAAGAGCCCTTATGTATTACATTGACAGAACCAAATCCTTTCGCAAAACCAAACAATTGTTTGTGGCTTTCTCTCCACCACACAAAGGTAATCCCATCTCAAAAGCCGGGGTTGCAAGGTGGATTGTTAAATGTATCCAAATCTGCTACCAAAAAGCCAAACGCACATTATCAGTTCCCCCTAGAGCGCACTCAACACGCAAACTAGGGGCCTCCATGGCATTCTTAGGGAACATTCCCTAGAAGACATATGTAAGGCAGCCACGTGGTCTACAACACACACCTTCACTAAACACTATTGTGTTGATGTGCAAGCCAAGCAACAAGCTTCCGTGGGCCAAGCTGTCCTTAAAACCCTTTTTCAAACTACTGCAACACATACAGGTGACCACCGTTAGGGGAGATACTGCTGTACAGTCTATGCACAGTGTGAGCTCTGCAGCTCACATGCCTCGAACGGAAAATGCTACTTACCAGTATGCATCTGTTCTTGGCATGTAGAGCTGCAGATCCTCACACACCCACCCACCTCCCCGGGACCTGTATGTGCTCCAGTCCTATCTTAATTAGATACACACACATGGACATCTCTTTTCTTTTCTACTAACTCCATCACTCCCCAATATGGCGAAAAACAATCTGAGGATGGAGTCGATGCCCATGCGCACTATTGTCCTAAGGAGGAGTCACCTATCACATGACTACAAAGACTTCTTCGAAGACAACAACAAAGTGCAAGCATCCGAGCCCAACACCAGATGGCGATCTAATGCACAGTGTGAGGATCTGCAGCTCTACATGCCAAGAACAGATGCATACTGGTAAGTAGCATTTTCCTTATTGGCTGTGACACTATTATTTGGCGGGGGGATTTCAATGCAATTCTTGACGACGCCTTAGACAGAAAGGGGGCTTCCCGCAGGTTGCACCCCCGATCGAGAGACACTCTGAACCCCATTATATCAGACTGCAACCTCACAGATATATGGCGGCAGCGACACCCAGGTGCAACCGAGGGCACATGTATTTCAGCACACCATAGTGCCTGGTCCAGGTTGGATTATTGGCTAGTGTCTCAAGATATAGCAACCTGGATAACGGACGTCACACACCTACCCAGGGCACTATCAGACCATTCCCCCTGCCGCCTGCAACTGACCATCCCAGGACCACCCCAGCAGATTTTTAGCTGGAGGCTTCTCCCCAATGCCCTTTTGGACATGGCCTTTCGGGAAGACATACAGGGCGACATAGAAGACTACTTTGCAATAAACACAGGGTCTGTCTCCACACAGGCCTCCCTGTGGGAGGCATTCAAGGTAGTGATCCGAGGGAAATGTATAGCTTGACATTCTGGGGTATTGAAAGCAATTTGGAAAACACTAGCTACTCTAGAAACACGTATTAAAGAGATTGAATCACAATACTGTGCCACTGACAACCCGATAGCATCACTTAAGGAGAAAACTATAGAATTCAAAGAAGAGGCGCAAAGGGAGTTGAAGCTTTTAGGTAAATACACTCAAGCCAGGCGTTTTGGGGAAGGGGATAGGCCTGGCAGAACGCTTGCGAGCATACTTCGTGCACCGCGTAACGCTACTTACGTCACTGAGGTCCTCGATGAGAACCAAGCACCCATTAGAGGTCCTCAAGAAATATTGGACCATTTCACACTTTTTTATTCATCTCTATATACCTCCACATCTCAGACAACCCCCAAAGATCTTCAACCTTACCTAGACTCTATTGGGGTATTATGGCTTGGGAGGGCGCATAGAGCATATTTAGATGAACCCTTCACCTCCGATGACATACTACAGGTTATTAACAGTTTGCCCCAGGACAAGGCCCCGGGTCCTGATGGACTAACTCCCGCTTTTTATAAAACCTACGCTACGCCACATCTTCTTACAGTCTTTGAGGAGGCACAAGCACTCGGCATTCTCCCTCCCTCCATGCGGAAAGCAGGTATACAGACACTGCTAAAACCTGGGAAGCGCCCCAACGAGCGAGATTCTTACCGCCCCCTATCATTAATAAACATTGGCGCCAAAATTTACGCCAAACTATTAGCAAATAGATTGCAGCCACTGCTCCCCTTGATCGCCCGGCCCGATCAATCAGGCTTTATTCACGGGAGATCTACGGCACACAATCTCCGTACCTTCTTTGCAGTACTGCACTAACTACATCCCCAAACACAGGCACTCGCGGCACTCCTAGACGCCACCAAAGCGTTTGATTAGCTAGAATGGCCGTATTTGTTTGCCATCCTGGCGAGGCTAGGGATGAGCCTGTTATTCTTAAAACAGGTCCACTATTATACACCATGCCCGCTGCCAGGCTGCGTATGAATTGTATGCTCTCGAACCCATTCCCGATCACGCGAGGCACTAGGCAGGGGTGCCCGCTTTCTCCCCTCCTCTTTGCCATCGCCATGGAGCCGCTCGCGGCTCGGCTCAGACAACATCACACTTCTAAGGGGCTAGGGTTTAGCACAAGATGGCTCCTCATATCGCTGTATGCGGATGACATAACTGTGTACATTAACAACCCCGCAGAGAATCTGTCTCCAATCCTTCGAGAAATCATAAAGTTTGGGGGCTTGTCAGGCATACATATTAACTGGACTAAATCAATCCTATTTCCACTGACCGAGGCGACAGCACCCTTCGATTTGGAATGTCCCCTAAAATGGGCTGAGGGCCCAATGAAATACTTAGGGATCTGGCTAAGCCGCAGCGAACAGGAACTCTGGAGTATGAACTATGGACAGGCCATATCCTGGCTAGAAGGGAAGATATGTGGCTGCCCGCGGCCCCCGCAGGGGGCCACCTAAAAGGGCGGCCCTTTAGTGCCATTTGGGCACATACGCCACCCTCCTGGTCTATGTAGTGGCACTAAATACATGGTCTAAATTGCAATTTTCCTTAGCTGGGAGAATTGCGATAAATAAAATGATTATCCTGCCCAAATTCTTGTATATATTTATAAATCTCCCACTCCCACTCACCCAAGCCTTTTTTAAGACTATACGGTCTTTATTGCTATCCCTGGTGTGGGCGGGGAAACAAGCAGGTGTCTCGTGGGAGCTACTAACACTCCCCTTGACACAGGGGGGACTGGGCGCTCCGGATATACCGCTCTAGGCGTTTTGTACGCAGGCCCAATTTTTGCATCACTGGATGCACCCGAGCCCGTTTCAGCCGCATGTTGTGGTGGAGACGGACAGAGCAGTGCCGATCACACTCCTTACAGCGCCGATCACACTCCTTACAGCGCCGATCACACTCCTTACAGCGCCGATCACACTCCTTACAGCGCCGATCACACTCCTTACAGCGCCGATCACACTCCTTACAGCGCCGATCACACTCCTTACAGCGCCGATCACACTCCTTACAGCGCCGATCACACTCCTTACAGCGCCGATCACACTCCTTACAGCGCCGATCACACTCGCTTACAGCGCCGATCACACTCCTTACAGCGCCGATCACACTCCTTACAGCGCCGATCACACTCCTTACAGCGCCGATCACACTCCTTACAGCGCTCTACCAGCCCTACCGGCGGCCCGAGAGGAAATAGAAACGATTGAAACGCTGATGTGGGCATGAGAGATCCTTCGTCACAGAGCTAAGCTAGGGGAGCTATACGCACCATCCATACCCTTGGCACATAACCCGTTACTCCCACCACTGGCAGATAAGGGGAGTGTGGCGCTAGGGAGACAACTGGGCTGGAATACATTTGCTGATCTCTACCCAGGCGACCATTTCTGCCCCCCGCCGTCCTCGACCGAGAACACACTGAGTTTCTCCGCGATGTTTTTTTACTACCGCGTCCGCGCTACATGCCGTCAGCTGCACAACTCCTTTCCCCCCCCCCCCCCCATCTACACCACAGGCCCTAGAACATATTATAACTGAAACCTCGTCCCGCCGGCTCATCACACGACTGTACAACTCTATGCAGAGTACCTCTCCGTTGGTTAAGCCTAAAGCTCTCATATGTTGGAATGCAGAACTAGGCCCACCAGTCACGCATGCGCAGTGGACATTCTGCTGTGGTCAACTACAAATGCTTTCCCCAAACTATAAGTTACGGCTGATCCATTTCAAGTATCTACACCGGTTTTATAGAACGCCCACCCAACTCCACCGTATGGGGATAAGACCGGACGCAAATTGCTGGAGATGCTGCTCCGCACAAGCCACCTTTGTACATTTGGCGTGGTACTGCCCCCCCCAAGCAAACTACATGACATACTGGGACACCTGATATACCTGCACCACTAGTGGGGCTGCTCGGCTATGTGAAAGACACTGCAGCTGGAACCAGCAAGCTCCACGCTAGTCTCTTACTACTGGCGAACCAGGGGCGCCATGCACTGGGGAAAGAGGGGGACCCCTTCAGTGAAGGCTTGGATACAAGACGCCGTTTTCTGTCAAAGCCAACCCCCCACATTCTGGGAATTAATGCCGATGACCTCCAGACCCAAAGACATGGACTGGTTGCGTTCACTCCATTCAGATGACGCCAGAACCAGAGGCCGCAGGCTACCTGCCTACCCCCTCCCAGTAATTGTAGGAACCAACTAGGCCTGAGGAGACACAGAGGGAAATGCACCCCCTGACATCCCTAAACGCAGTATCACAATATGGGCCTTACTGGATCAGTACACTGTAAATGTGTCATTACCTTGTTTTAAGACAGCCACGTGGAACTCCGTCCAGGTTGTGGTGTGCACCTTTGCATTCACAAACACCTCGGGCACACGTCTTGTTTGTTGAGAAACCTGAAAACTGCGATCTGAATTACTCGAAGAGAAGGCGCGCAGCGCTGAAAAGAGTAAACCGTCCTCGCATGTACACAGGTGAAGAGACACCGTTCTCGCATGCACACAGGTGCAGAGACACCGTCCTCGCATGTACACAGGTGCAAGGACACCGTTCTCGCACGTACACAAGTGCAGGGAAAACGTCTTTGCATGTACACAGGTGCAGAGACACCGTCCTTGCATGTACACAGGTGCATAGACACCGTCCTCGCATGTACACAGGTGCAAGGACACCGTTCTCGCACATACACAAGTGCAGGGAAAACGTCTTTGCATGTACACAGGTGCAGAGACACCGTCCTTGCATGTACACAGGTGCAAGGACACCGTCCTCGCATGTACACAGGTGCAGAGACACCGTCCTCGCATGTACACAGGTGCAGCGACACCGTCCTCGCATGTACACAGGTGCAGCGACACCGTCCTCGCATATACACAGGTGCAGAGACACCGCCCTCGCATGTACACAGGTGCAGCGACACCGTCCTCGCATATACACAGGTGCAGAGACACCGCCCTCGCATGTACACAGGTGCAAGGACACCGTTCTCGCACGTACACAAGTGCAGGGAAAACGTCTTTGCATGTACACAGGTGCAGAGACACCGTCCTTGCATGTACACAGGTGCAAGGACACCGTCCTCGCATGTACACAGGTGCAGAGACACCATCCTCGCATGTACACAGGTGCAGTGACACCGTCCTCGCATGCACACAGGTGCAGCGACACCGTCCTCGCATATACACAGGTGCAGAGACACCGCCCTCGCATGTACACAGGTGCAGAGACACCGTCCTCGCATGTACACAGGTGCAGAGACACCGTCCTCGCATGTACACAGGTGCAAGAACACCGTTCTTGCATGTACACCGGTGCAGAGACACCGGCCTTGCATGTACACAGGTGCAAGGAAAATGTCTTCGCTTGTACACAGGTGCAGGGACACTGTTCTTGCATGTACACAGGTGCAGAGACACCGTCCTCGCATGTACACAGGTGCAGAGACACCATCCTCGCATGTACACAGGTGCAGAGACACCGTCCTCGCATGTACGCAGGTGCAGAGACACCGTCCTCGCATGTACGCAGAAGCAGAGACACTGTCCTCGCATGTGCGCAGGTGCAGAGACACTGTCCTCGCATGTGCGCAGGTGCAGAGACACCCTCCTCGCATGTACACAGGTGCAGAGACACCGTCCTACCATGTACACAGGTGCAGAGACACCGTCCTACCATGTACTCAGGTACAGAGACACCGTCCTCGCATGTACACAGGTGCAGAGACACCGCCCTACCATGCACACAGGAGCAGAGACACCGCCCTACCATGCACACAGGTGCAGAGACACCGCCCTACCATGCACACAGGTGCAGAGACACCGCCCTACCATGCACACAGGTGCAGAGACACCGCCCTACCATGCACACAGGTGCAGAGACACCGCCCTACCATGCACACAGGTGCAGAGACACTGCCCTACCATGCACACAGGTGCAGAGACACCGTCCTCGCATGCACACAGGTGCAGGGACACCGTCCTCGCATGCACACAGGTGCAGGGA
The DNA here is from genome assembly GCA_963921515.1 of Calotriton arnoldi. Taxonomy (NCBI): domain Eukaryota; kingdom Metazoa; phylum Chordata; class Amphibia; order Caudata; family Salamandridae; genus Calotriton; species Calotriton arnoldi. The sequence continues at coordinate 2,821,135 of CAWUFW010000975.1, forward strand.
CACCGTCCTCGCATGCACACAGGTGCAGGGACACCGCCCTACCATGCACACAGGTGCAGAGACACCATCCCCGCATGCACACAGGTGCAGAGACACCGCCCTACCATGCACACAGGTGCAGAGACACCGTCCTCGCATGCACACAGGTGCAGAGACACCGTCCTCGCATGCACATAAAAGACACACGTACAGAGGTAGTAGAAAGACTACTTTTTACTATATTATGGTAGATTCTATCTGCTACCTCAAGGCTTCCAGAGGAGGCGTAGATCCTCGTGCGTGTAATGTAAATATAACTCAGGGACATGACACTACAAGAGGGGCAGGGGAGAGACCCCAGGCTGTAATGTAAATATTACTCAGGGACGTGACACTACAGGAGGGGCAGGGGAGAGACCCCAGGCTGTAATGTAAATATAACTCAGGGACGTGACACTACAGGAGGGGCAGGGGAGAGACCCCAGGCTGTAATGTAAATATAACTCAGGGACGTGGACACTACAGGAGAGAGGCAGGGGAGAGACCCCAGGCTGTAATGTAAATACAACTCAGGGACATGACACTACAGGAGGGGCAGGGGAGAGACCCCAGGCTGTAATGTAAATATAACTCAGGGACGTGGAGACTACAGGAGAGAGGCAGGGGAGAGACCCCAGGCTGTAATGTAAATATTACTCAGGGACGTGACACTACAGGAGAGGCAGGGGAGAGACCCCAGGCTGTAATGTAAATATAACTCAGGGACGTGACACTACAAGAGGGGCAGGGGAGAGACCCCAGGCTGTAATGTAAATATAACTCAGGGACATGACACTACAAGAGGGGCAGGGGAGAGACCCCAGGCTGTAATGTAAATATAACTCAGGGACATGACACTACAGGAGAGAGGCAGGGGAGAGACCCCAGGCTGTAATGTAAATATAACTCAGGGACGTGACACTACAGGAGGGGCAGGGGAGAGACCCCAGGCTGTAATGTAAATATAAGTCAGGGACATGACACTACAGGAGAGGCAGGGGAGAGACCCCAGGCTGTAATGTAAATATAACTCAGGGACATGACACTACAAGAGGGGCAGGGGAGAGACCCCAGGCTGTAATGTAAATATAATTCAGGGACATGACACTACAGGAGGGGCAGGGGAGAGACCCCAGGCTGTAATGTAAATATAACTGAGGGACATGACACTACAGGAGGGGCAGGGGAGAGACCCCAGGCTGTAATGTAAATATAACTCAGGGACGTGGAGACTACAGGAGAGAGGCAGGGGAGAGACCCCAGGCTGTAATGTAAAAATAACTCAGGGACATGACACTACAGGAGGGGCAGGGGAGAGACCCCAGGCTGTAATGTAAATATAACTCAGGGACGTGGACACTACAGGAGAGAGGCAGGGGAGAGACCCTAGGCTGTAATGTAAATATAACTCAGGGACATGACACTACAGGAGGGGCAGGGGAGAGACCCCAGGCTGTAATGTAAATATAACTCAGGGACATGACACTACAAGAGAGAGGCAGGGGAGAGACCCCAGGCTGCAATGTAAATATAACTCAGGGACATGACACTACAGGAGGGGCAGGGGAGAGACCCCAGGCTGTAATGTAAATATAACTCAGGGACATGACACTACAGGAGAGGCAGGGGAGAGACCCCAGGCTGTAATGTAAATATAACTCAGGGACATGACACTACAGGAGGGGCAGGGGAGAGACCCCAGGCTGTAATGTAAATATAACTCAGGGACGTGGACACTACAGGAGAGAGGCAGGGGAGAGACCCCAGGCTGTAATGTAAATATAACTCAGGGACATGACACTACAGGAGGGGCAGGGAGAGACCCCAGGCTGTAATGTAAATATAACTCAGGGACATGACACTACAGGAGAGAGGCAGGGAGAGACCCCAGGCTGTAATGTAAATATAACTCAGGGACGTGACACTACAAGAGAGAGGCAGGGGAGAGACCCCAGGCTGTAATGTAAATATAACTCAGGGACATGACACTACAGGAGAGGCAGGGGAGAGACCCCAGGCTGTAATGTAAATATAACTCAGGGACGTGACACTACAGGAGAGGCAGGGGAGAGACCCCAGGCTGTAATGTAAATATAACTCAGGGACGTGACACTACAAGAGAGAGGCAGGGGAGAGACCCCAGGCTGTAATGTAAATATAACTCAGGGACGTGACACTACAGGAGGGGCAGGGGAGAGACCCCAGGCTGTAATGTAAATATAACTCAGGGACGTGACACTACAGGAGGGGCAGGGGAGAGACCCCAGGCTGTAATGTAAATATAACTCAGGGACGTGACACTACAAGAGAGAGGCAGGGGAGAGACCCCAGGCTGTAATGTAAATATAACTCAGGGACGTGACACTACAGGAGGGGCAGGGGAGAGACCCCAGGCTGTAATATAAATATAACTCAGGGACGTGACACTACAGGAGAGGCAGGGGAGAGACCCCAGGCTGTAATGTAAATATAACTCAGGACATGACACTACAGGAGGGGCAGGGGAGAGACCCCAGGTTGTAATGTAAATATAACTCAGGGACATGACACTACAAGAGAGAGGCAGGGGAGAGACCCCAGGCTGTAATGTAAATATAACTCAGGGACATGACACTACAGGAGGGGCAGGGGAGAGACCCCAGACTGTAATGTAAATATAACTCAGGGACGTGGAGACTACAGGAGGGGCAGGGGAGAGACCCCAGGCTGTAATGTAAATATTACTCAGGGACATGACACTACAGGAGGGGCAGGGGAGAGATCCCAGTCTGTAATGTAAATATAACTCAGGGACGTGGAGACTACAAGAGAGAGGCAGGGGAGAGACCCCAGGCTGTAATGTAAATATAACTCAGGGACATGACACTACAAGGGAGAGGCAGGGGAGAGACCCCAGGCTGTAATGTAAATATAACTCAGGGACATGACACTACAAGAGAGAGGCAGGGGAGAGACCCCAGGCTGTAATGTAAATATAACTCAGGGACCTGACACTACAGGAGAGAGGCAGGGGAGAGACCCCAGGCTGTAATGTAAATATAACTCAGGGACCTGACACTACAGGAGAGAGGCAGGGGAGAGACCCCAGGCTGTAATGTAAATATAACTCAGGGACATGACACTACAGGAGGGGCAGGGGAGAGACCCCAGGCTGTAATGTAAATATAACTCAGGGACATGACACTACAGGAGGGGCAGGGGAGAGACCCCAGGCTGTAATGTAAATATAACTCAGGGACATGACACTACAGGAGGGGCAGGGGAGAGACACCAGGCTGTAATGTAAATATAACTCAGGGACATGACACTACAAGAGGGGCAGGGGAGAGACCCCAGGCTGTAATGTAAATATAACTCAGGGACATGACACTACAAGAGAGAGGCAGGGGAGAGACCCCAGGCTGTAATGTAAATATAACTCAGGGACATGACACTACAGGAGGGGCAGGGGAGAGACCCCAGGCTGTAATGTAAATATAACTCAGGGACATGACACTACAAGAGAGAGGCAGGGGAGAGACCCCAGGCTGTAATGTAAATATAACTCAGGGACATGACACTACAAGAGGGGCAGGGGAGAGACCCCAGGCTGTAATGTAAATATAACTCAGGGACATGACACTACAAGAGGGGCAGGGGAGAGACCCCAGGCTGTAATGTAAATATAACTCAGGGACGTAACACTACAAGAGGGGCAGGGGAGAGACCCCAGGCTGTAATGTAAATATAACTCAGTGACATGACACTACAAGAGGGGCAGGGGAGAGATCCCAGGCTGTAATGTAAATATTACTCAGGGACGTGACACTACAGGAGGGGCAGGGGAGAGACCCCAGGCTGTAATGTAAATATAACTCAGGGACATGACACTACAGGAGGGGCAGGGGAGAGACCCCAGGCTGTAATGTAAATATAACTCAGGGACATGACACTACAGGAGAGGCAGGGGAGAGACCCCAGGCTGTAATGTAAATATAACTCAGGGACATGACACTACAAGAGAGGCAGGGGAGAGACCCCAGGCTGTAATGTAAATATAACTCAGGGACATGACACTACAGGAGGGGCAGGGGAGAGACCCCAGGCTGTAATGTAAATATAACTCAGGGACGTGGACACTACAGGAGGGGCAGGGGAGAGACCTGTGAGAAGTTGGCCTGGTATATGCTGTTCATTAAAGTGGACACCTTGCACCAGGACAATTCGACTCTTATGGTAGATAGGTTTAAGACAACCTTTATAGAAAGCTATCCTAGTGGTAGCTGTGGAGAGCAACCTTCAGGCTAAGTCTAGAAGGTATGTAAAGCAGCTTGTTTTACCACACAATCTCTTGAATCACCAAATGAAAAGACACCACACAGGTATATATATCAAATATATATGTATTTATTAATAAACAACTCTCTACTAATCTCTTTATGAGATTAGAAGTCAGGAACATATGTACAAGTCAAATGTTATCAAAATAAGTTAAGCACAATCAAATATCACAATCTTAGTTTGTTAGACCTAGGTCTTTGGCATCTAGAATCGAGGGACCCCCAAGAACCACCCCAGGTAGTTGTAGGAGACCCACAGGGGACGGACGCGGTGACCTGGCACCGGTGCGAGTCCTGTGCGAGTCTATGCACTCAGACGCGATTGAGATTTCAATGTTAAAGGTCCCTTGCGTGTTCGAGGCGAACACACCGATCGGACTCAGTACGAGTCGAAGGATACGGTTTACAGATAGGATTTGCAAGGGAGTTGGACGCGGTGTGTCTAACACAGACGCGAACCATGTACGAGTCAGCGCAATAGTCGCACTTGGAAAGTTAGAGTTTTAGGACACTTCGAGGGAAGCTACAAGCAAGTCACTTACAGGGTAAGTAGTTCTAGGGCCCACACCCACAGGAGCACCGTAGTGCTGAAGTTACCTCACCCAGGGGAGCTGGGTGCATAGGTGTTCTTTGGTGTCGGGTCGCGGCGTCGTTTTCAATGGGAGCCAGTGAAGACTTGCTGCTTGCGGCGACAGGAGAAGTGTCCGCAGGAATCCAAGCCTGGATTCAGAAGATGAAAGACCTGAAAGCAGAGGGGACAGTGTTCAAAGTCACTTGGCAGTGACTCGGGGCACGGAAGATGGATGCCCACCGTCGTCGCAGGATTCAGGTCGTTCGTGGTTGCCTTGACTCTTCAGCGCCGAGGTCCAGGAGGCGTCGACGACGACCAGGAGCTGGATTTCGCGTGTGCCACAATGTCTGCAGCTTACTGCGGTGTCGGCGGCTCGATCGGAGCCAACAAGCCTTGGTAACAGCAAGTCTCGGGGAAAGTGTGAAGAGGCAATGGCGCAGACCAGCAAGGTCTGTGGGACTCACCCAGCGAGGGTAAGTCAGGGCAGGCCTGGAGCAACCAGGGGAGCCCTTCGGTTTCTTTAGAAAGTCTTCTGGGGACCCACAAGCCGGCTGGCAAGGGATCGCAAAGACGCCTCAGGAGGATTCACACACAGGGGCCCACGGTCACTCGGGACGGGGTAGGCCTCTGATCTTAGGAGGGATTCCTGCTGGAGGCTGGGACCACACGTGGTCCAAAGCACAATTTCGTGGAACATTGTGAAGGGGTTGCACTCGACAATAGTGCACGGTACCCAGGGGTCGCGGTTCCTCGTTACTCTTGGGGTCCACTGGCCTCAGCTTCGCTGGGGACTCACGATGGCCTTTGAGAAGTCAGGAAATCCACTTCTTGGGCTGCAGAGACTTCGGACTCCGGCGGGAGCGGCATAGTTTGTGACCGTCGTTTGTAGTTTTTGGTGCCTGCCAAGCAGGGGAGTCACTCCTTGACTCCAAGGGAGATTCTTCAGTCTTCCAAGGTAGTGGAACGTCGAAGGTCCGGGATTCTTCTTGTAGAGCGTCGTCCAGGGAAATCTAGGGTGCTATGCACAGGTTCCCCCTCTTATACTAAAAGAAAGGGAGGGACTAGCTCTATGACCCTACCTATGGGAGGGTCAGGGGAGTGGGTGGCTACACCCACTTCCCTTTGTCCAGTTTCGCGCCAGAGCAGGGACAGGTAGCCCCTGAGCCGGTTTGAACTGGCATATGCACAGAGGAGCCTTCTGCTCCCCCAGTGCAGGACTTCAAAGCACTCTAAGAGTGCACCCACCCAGCCCCAATACACTAAACCCTGTCTGGAAGGTGGTCACACCCCTTGGGACAGGATATCTATTGTTGGGCTTCCTCCACTGCGAGTGTTGGTCATCAGCAGGAGGGCAGCCCAGTGTCTGTGACTGGTGGCATCCATTTTGTGATGCCAGGGCTCTGCAGGATTCTACCGCATTTCCACAGTAGGTACATGTCTATCCCTCTAGAAAGGTGGAATGCTACCCCCGCCGCCAGGACTGGCGGGGGTAGTATTCCAAGATGTTTGACACCAAACACGACATGTTTTGATGCAGCCATTCCAAAGTTAGCATTTTACCGCGAGGATATAATGCACTTAAGAGTATATGGTTTAACCACATCCACAAACAGCACCAGAGAATGGACTCTGAGAGCTGCAGAGAAGCCCTGCTCAAGCAGAGGCACCCCCTCACATAGAAGCCAAGCACCCTGCCCTCAGGATTGATAGGGCCTGCCTTAGGGGTGACTGATAGGTTTATATGTGTGTGTAGGAGAGATATAGGGAACCTATATCTCAGTGAGAGTGCTAGCACCACCTCACCCAGGCTGCAGTAGCAGGCCTGTGGTGTCAGATTTAGTCTGCTTCCCAGGGGTGGCATAATACATGCTGCAGCCCCTGGTAGGCCTGTGAAGTACCTATGCCCTTGGTACCTAAGGTACCATATACTAGGGACTCATAAGGTACCACAGTATCCAATCACTAGTGCACCTAGAGTGCACTCCAAGTCATTTAAAGAGAAAGCAGATAGGCTGGGGACCTGAATAGCAGGTTCCCAGCCAAACTAAGTCAAAAGCCAACAAAACACCAGGAAAAAAGTGGGGCAACCATGTAGTCAGATTCCACCTTCCTACATAACCCCCCCCAAACGAAAGGAGCTGAGGCTGACCTTGTCCAGGTGAGCCTGTATTTACTGAGTGGCCATATAAGGAAGTACCTGCACTAGCATGGTTGCCCCCTGTCTTATGGTCCACTAAGTTATTCCTCACCCTAAGGGTATGAGAGGGTCTCCACCATGGGGAATTACTACCTGTGGGGTGTTTTGGTAAAGGACAAGGCTGATGAGGTGTCTGAGCAGGGAAGGGAAACCCTAGGGAAGTTGGTCTCAGTTTCCTCAGATCACTGGTCACCATGTATGCCTGTCTTTCCATGACTGAGCTGCACTTTGCTCTAAGGGTCAACCTTTGGCTGCCTACAGCTGGGGGTTGGGTCCCTTTGGGTGGAACTCTGGAGGGACATGGCAGGTTTGGAACCTTTTGGTTCCAGCTTTGCCCTTGCCTAACAGAGTCCTTCTGGGGAAGGTCCCTACACAAAGGTATGGGGGATCCCTCAGTGTGCGGAGGAATTTTCACCTGGCTAGGGCTACTAGACTGGGTGCCCCTAATCTGCTGATGGGGGGTTCCTCTGGACAGGGGGCCCTGTGGGGTCCACTGACCTCCCTGACCTCTGCAGCCCTGGGCTGACTGAGGTAGGGTAGAGAGGGCAGGTTACCTGCTCCAGACTGGGTACCACCTTGGAAGGGTCCTCTGCCATGAGGGGTGGGGCCAGGCCAGGCCTGACTACCTCTGGGGCAGTTCCTTCACTAGGGGTAGGATCAGTTCCCTGAGGAGGCTGACCCTTACCTGCTGTCTGGGGGGAAGGAGATTTTTCTGCAACCCCTGTGCTCTCTTTTGGGGGAGAGTGGGCCATTCTTCCAGGCTCCATCTCTCCAGCATTTCCCTGGGCTGGGGCTGTGGCCATCACAGCCCCACTAGCTTTTTCAGGGACGCCTAGCATCTTCAGATGGGTTTGGTGTTCAGCTTCATCCAGGCTGAAATTTCCAGATCATTGCCCATCAGGCAAGTTGGGGGACACTGCCACTCTTTTTGGGCCTGTGACCCCCTCCCAGCTGAGATTGACTATGGCCATGGGGTGATCTGTCCTGACACCATCAATGTTGGTCACCTGGTACTTAAACTCAGGTAAAAGCTGGTGAGGGGGACTAGTTTCCTGCCACCATGGTGACACTAGCCCCTGTGTCCCTGAATGCCACAGCCTTCCGACCATTAATCATCGGCTCCAGTCTGTACCTGCCCAATGCAATGGGACCCATGGTAAAGGTGGCAAATCCTATACCACCATCAGAGTCTGAGGAGTCTGTTGAGGGGGCCCTGTCTAAACTAGGGCCCACCTCTGTTCCCCTTGCAAAAGCACCTAACTTTTTGGGTGCACTACTCCCAACTGGAGGATTACTTACTGGTAGTACCAGGAGGGGTGGTAGTAATAGCTGGAGGAACAGTTTCTTTATTGCCAATCCTGGGGCAACTGGGATCAGTTTTCCAGTGTCCAGGCTTTTTACAGACATGGCAATATGGTTTCTTTTCAGGAGAGGAAGGAGTTTGGGACCCACCCCAGAAGAGGACTTTTGGGGCCCTGTAGTGGACTTATCCTTAGATTTATTCCCACCTTTCTCTTGGGACTTGGTAGAATCTTTCTTCTGGTCACCACCCTGATTCTTAGGCCTCACCCTGGTTCTGACCCATTTGTCTGCCTTCTTTCCCAATTCTTGGGGAGAGGTCAGATCAGAGTCCACCAGGTACTGGTGCAAAAGCTGGTTTTGACAATTATTAAGGATCTGCTCCCTCATAATCAAATTGTACAATCCTTTGAGATCAGTAACCCTACTGCCAATCAGCCAACCCTCCAGAGCCTTGGTTGCACAATCAACAAAGTCAGTCCAGTCCTGAGTCTGTGCCTTCTGGGTGTCTCTGAACTTCAACCTGTACTGCTCAGTGGTTAAGCCAAACCCATCTATCAGTGCACTCTTCAGGACTTCATAATTATCAGCATCCTCTTCTCTAACAGTGAGGAGCTTGTCTCTACCTTTGTCTGAAAGGAGAGCCACAAGATTGCTGCCCACTGCTTTTGGGGGACCTGCTGTACTCTACAGGCCCTCTCCATAGCAGTTATCCACTTGTGGATATCATCCCCACTCTGGTAGGGAGGAACAACCTTGCTCAGGTTCCTATGGTCTGGAATAGATTCTCTGCCTCTAGGGACACTGTTGCTGCCACCAAGGGGTTCTAACCCCTCTCTTCTAGAAGCTCTCTGGATCTCCAGGGCTTCTCTATCCAGTGCCAACTGCTTGGTTCTGAGGGCAACTCTTGCTTCCTCATACTGCAGCAGTTTGCACATTCTTTCAGAGGAGGTCTCTCTTATGGGAAAGTATGAGTTCCTCTGGTGGACAAATTCTCTGCCAGAGTGATAAGAGTGGTCAGATTCCCTGGAAGGGGACCTATGCCTCTCCTCCACTCTGTCAGCTCTCTTAGGAGAATTTCTCTGTCCTTTTCAGGCCCCTTGGAGCCTGGCCCTTCAATCACAGAGTCTTGGTCATTCTGATTTTCATCATCTGGCCCAGATACTGTAATTGACCCACTCCTGATTCAGACCCATTAGCTCCTAGAGCCAATCTAAGATCATCTGCTGTCAGCAGATCTATCAGGTGTAGTGTGGAGGGACTCTGTCCTAGCTTCAGGTGTCTTTCAACACACATGGCTCTCAAGTCAGAGAAAGCCATGTCCTTATACTGAGGCTGAGTGGATCCACTGGTTCCACCCTTTAAGGACATTCTAGTGTTGTGCAGTGTTGTACTACCTACACTAGTTTGTGGCCTACTGATACTAGCTTGAGCTGTAGAAAGGGTGTGCTATCCCTTGGCACACAGCTCTAAGTTCTGTAGAACTTATTGATACCAACCTTGACTTTATATGTACCTTGAGTACCTATAGTGGTTTTCAGTTAGTAATTCAAATAGAGATTTTCTGGTAAAACAATAGCAAGCTGGAATCCGACACGCTGCCCACCAATGTGAGAAGTTGGCCTGGTATATGCTGTTCACTAATTAAAGTGGACACCTTGCACCAGGACAATTCGACTCTTATGGTTGGTAGGTTTAAGACAACCTTTTAAAGAAAGCTATCCTAGTGGTAGCTGTGGAGAGCAGCCTTCAGGCTAAGTCTTGAAGGAATGTAAAGCAGCTTGTTTTACCACACAATCTCTTGAATCACCAAATGAAAAGACACCACACAGGTATATATATCAAATATATATGTATTTATTAATAAACAACTCTCTACTAATCTCTTTATGAGATTAGAAGTCAGGAACATATGTACAAGTCAAATGTTATCAAAATAAGTTAAGCACAATCAAATATCACAATCTTAGTTTGTTAGACCTAGGTCTAGGGCATCTAGAATCGCGGGACCCCCAAGAACCACCCCAGGTAGTTGTAGGAGACCCACAGGGGACGGACGCGGTGACCTGGCACCGGTGCGAGTCCTGTGCGAGTCTATGCACTCAGACGCGATTGAGATTTCAATGTTAAAGGTCCCTTGCGTGTTCGAGGCGAACACACCGATCGGACTCAGTACGAGTCGAAGGATACTGGTTTACAGATAGGATTTGCAAGGGAGTTGGACGCGGTGTGTCTAACACAGACGCGAACCATGTACGAGTCAGCGCGATAGTCGCACTTGGAAAGTTAGAGTTTTAGGATACTTCGAGGGAAGCTACAAGCAAGTCACTTACAGGGTAAGTAGTTCTAGGGCCCACACCCACAGGAGCACCGTAGTGCTGAAGTTACCTCACCCAGGGGAGCCGGGTGCATAGGTGTTCTTTGGTGTCGGGTCGCGGCGTCGTTTTCAATGGGAGCCAGTGAAGACTTGCTGCTTGCGGCGACAGGAGAAGTGTCCGCAGGAATCCAAGCCTGGATTCAGAAGATGGAAGACCTGAAAGCAGAGGGGACAGTGTTCAAAGTCACTTGGCAGTGACTCGGGGCAAGGAAGATGGATGCCCACCGTCGTCGCAGGATTCAGGTCATTCGCGGTTGCCTTGACTCTTCAGCCCCGAGGTCCAGGAGGCATCGACAATGACCAGGAGCTGGATTCGGCGTGTACCACGATGTTTGCAGCTTACTGCGGTGTCGGCGACTCGATCGGAGCCAACAAGCCTTGGTAACAGCAAGTCTCGGGGAAAGTGTGAAGAGGCAATGGCGCAGACCAGCAAGGTCTGTGGGACTCACCCAGCGAGGGTAAGTCAGGGCACGCCTGGAGCAACCAGGGAGCTCTTCGGTTTCTTTAGAAAGTCTTCTGGGGACCCACAAGCCGGCTGGCAAGGGATGGCGAAGACGCCTCGGGAGGATTCACTCACAGGGGCCCACAGTCACTCGGGATGGGGTAGGCCTCTGATCTTAGGAAGGATTCCTGCTGGAGGCTGGGACCACACGTGGTCCAAAGCACAAGTTCGTGGAACGTTGTGAAGGGTTGCACTCGACAATAGTGCATGGTACCCAGGAGTCGCGGTTCCTCATTACTCTTGGGGTTCATTGGCCTCAGCTTCGCTGGGGACTCACGATGGCCTTTGAGAAGTCAGGAAATCTACTTCTTGGGCTGCAAGGACTTCGGACTCCGGCGGGAGCGGCATAGTTTGCGACCGTCGTTTGTAGTTTTTGGTGCCTGCCAAGCAGGGGAGTCACTCCTTGACTCCAAGGGAGATTCTTCAGTCTTCCAAAGGTAGTGGAACGTCGAAGGTCCAGGATTCTTCTTCAGAGCGTCATCCAGGGAAATCTAGGGTGCCATGCACAGGTTCCCCCTCTTATACTAAAAGAAAGGGAGGGACTAGCTCTATGACCCCACCTATGGGAGGGTCAGGGGAGTGGGTGGCTACACCCACTTCCCTTTGTCCAGTTTCGCGCCAGAGCAGGGGCAGGTAGCCCCTGAGCTGGTTTGAACTGGCATATGCACAGAGGAGCCTTCTGCTCCCCCAGTGCAGGACTTCAAAGCACTCTAAGAGTGCACCCACCCAGCCCCAATATTGGGACAGGATATCTATTGTTGGGCTTCCTCCACTGCGAGTGTTGGTCATCAGCAGGAGGGCAGCCCAGTGTCTGTGACTGGTGGCATCCATTTTGTGATGCCAGGGCTCTGCAGGATTCTACCGCATTTCCACAGTAGGTACATGTCTATCCCTCTAGAAGGGTGGAATGATACCCCCGCCGCCAGGACTGGCGGGCGGGTAGTATTCCAAGATGTTTGACACCAAACACGACATGTTTTGATGCAGCCATTCCAAAGTTAGCATTTTACCGCGAGGATATAATGCACTTAAAAGTATATGGTTTAACCGCATCCACAAACATCACCAGAGAATGGACTCTGAGAGCTGCAGAGGGGCCCTGCTCAGGCAGAGGCACCCCCTCACATAGAAGCCAAGCACCCTGCCCTCAGGATTGATAGGGCCTGCCTTAGGGGTGACTGATAGGTTTATATGTGTGTGTAGGAGAGATATAGGGAACCTATATCTCAGTGAGAGTGCTAGCACCACCTCACCCAGGCTGCAGTAGCAGGCCTGTGGTGTCAGATTTAGTCTGCTTCCCAGGGGTGGCATAATACATGCTGCAGCCCCTGGTAGGCCTGTGAAGTACCTATGCCCTTGGTACCTAAGGTACCATATACTAGGGACTCATAAGGTACCACAGTATCCAATCACTAGTGCACCTAGAGTGCACTCCAAGTCATTTAAAGAGAAAGCAGATAGGCTGGGGACCTGAATAGCAGGTTCCCAGCCAAACTAAGTCAAAAACCAACAAAACACCAGGAAAAAAGTGGGGGCAACCATGTAGTCAGATTCCACCTTCCTACAAGACCCCAGGCTGTAATGTAAATATAACTCAGGGACATGACACTACAAGAGAGGCAGGGTAGAGACCACAGGCTGTAATGTAAATATAACTCAGGAACGTGGAGACTACAGGAGAGAGGCAGGGGAGAGACCCCAGGCTGTAATGTAAATATAACTCAGGGACGTGGAGACTACAGGAGAGAGGCAGGGAGAGACCCCAGGCTGTAATGTAAATATAACTCAGGGACGTGACACTACAGGAGGGGCAGGGGAGAGGCCCCAGGCTGTAATGTAAATATAACTCAGGGACATGACACTACAGGAGAGGGCAGGGGAGAGACCCCAGGCTGTAATGTAAATATAACTCAGGGACGTGGACACTACAGGAGGGGCAGGGGAGAGACCTGTGAGAAGTTGGCCTGGTATATGCTGTTCATTAAAGTGGACACCTTGCACCAGGACAATTCGACTCTTATGGTTGGTAGGTTTAAGACAACCTTTTAAAGAAAGCTATCCTAGTGGTAGCTGTGGAGAGCAGCCTTCAGGCTAAGTCTTGAAGGAATGTAAAGCAGCTTGTTTTACCACACAATCTCTTGAATCACCAAATGAAAAGACACCACACAGGTATATATATCAAATATATATGTATTTATTAATAAACAACTCTCTACTAATCTCTTTATGAGATTAGAAGTCAGGAACTATATGTACAAGTCAAATGTTATCAAAATAAGTTAAGCACAATCAAATATCACAATCTTAGTTTGTTAGACCTAGGTCTAGGTCATCTAGAATCGAGGGACCCCAAGAACCACCCCAGGTAGTTGTAGGAGACCCACAGGGGACGGACGCGGTGACCTGGCACCGGTGCGAGTCCTGTGCGAGTCTATGCACTCAGACGCGATTGAGATTTCAATGTTAAAGGTCCCTTGCGTGTTCGAGGCGAACACACCGATCGGACTCAGTACGAGTCGAAGGATACGGTTTACAGATAGGATTTGCAAGGGAGTTGGACGCGGTGTGTCTAACACAGACGCGAACCATGTACGAGTCAGCGCGATAGTCGCACTTGGAAAGTTAGAGTTTTAGGATACTTCGAGGAAGCTACAAGCAAGTCACTTACAGGGTAAGTAGTTCTAGAGCCCACACCCACAGGAGCACCGTAGTGCTGAAGTTACCTCACCCAGGGAGCCGGGTGCATAGGTGTTCTTTGGTGTCGGGTCGCGGCGTCGTTTTCAATGGGAGCCAGTGAAGACTTGCTGCTTGCGGCGACAGGAGAAGTGTCCGCAGGAATCCAAGCCTGGATTCAGAAGATGGAAGACCTGAAAGCAGAGGGGACAGTGTTCAAAGTCACTTGGCAGTGACTCGGGGCAAGGAAGATGGATGCCCACCGTCGTCGCAGGATTCAGGTCATTCGCGGTTGCCTTGACTCTTCAGCCCCGAGGTCCAGGAGGCATCGACAATGACCAGGAGCTGGATTCGGCGTGTACCACGATGTTTGCAGCTTACTGCGGTGTCGGCGACTCGATCGGAGCCAACAAGCCTTGGTAACAGCAAGTCTCGGGGAAAGTGTGAAGAGGCAATGGCGCAGACCAGCAAGGTCTGTGGGACTCACCCAGCGAGGGTAAGTCAGGGCACGCCTGGAGCAACCAGGGGAGCTCTTCGGTTTCTTTAGAAAGTCTTCTGGGGACCCACAAGCCGGCTGGCAAGGGATGGCGAAGACGCCTCGGGAGGATTCACTCACAGGGGCCCACAGTCACTCGGGATGGGGTAGGCCTCTGATCTTAGGAAGGATTCCTGCTGGAGGCTGGGACCACACGTGGTCCAAAGCACAAGTTCGTGGAACGTTGTGAAGGGGTTGCACTCGACAATAGTGCATGGTACCCAGGGGTCGCGGTTCCTCATTACTCTTGGGGTTCATTGGCCTCAGCTTCGCTGGGGACTCACGATGGCCTTTGAGAAGTCAGGAAATCTACTTCTTGGGCTGCAAGGACTTCGGACTCCGGCGGGAGCGGCATAGTTTGCGACCGTCGTTTGTAGTTTTTGGTGCCTGCCAAGCAGAGTCACTCCTTGACTCCAAGGAGATTCTTCAGTCTTCCAAAGGTAGTGGAACGTCGAAGGTCCAGGATTCTTCTTCAGAGCGTCATCCAGGGAAATCTAGGGTGCCATGCACAGGTTCCCCTCTTATACTAAAAGAAAGGGAGGGACTAGCTCTATGACCCCACCTATGGGAGGGTCAGGGGAGTGGGTGGCTACACCCACTTCCCTTTGTCCAGTTTCGCGCCAGAGCAGGGGCAGGTAGCCCCTGAGCTGGTTTGAACTGAGCATATGCACAGAAGGAGCCTTCTGCTCCCCCAGTGCAGGACTTCAAAGCACTCTAAGAGTGCACCCACCCAACCTCAATATTGGGACAGGATATCTATTGTTGGGCTTCCTCCACTGCGAGTGTTGGTCATCAGCAGGAGGGCAGCCCAGTGTCTGTGACTGGTGGCATCCATTTTGTGATGCCAGGGCTCTGCAGGATTCTACCGCATTTCCACAGTAGGTACATGTCTATCCCTCTAGAAGGGTGGGAATGATACCCCCGCCGCCAGGACTGGCGGGCGGGTAGTATTCCAAGATGTTTGACACCAAACACGACATGTTTTGATGCAGCCATTCCAAAGTTAGCATTTTACCGCGAGGATATAATGCACTTAAAAGTATATGGTTTAACCGCATCCACAAACATCACCAGAGAATGGACTCTGAGAGCTGCAGAGGGGCCCTGCTCAGGCAGAGGCACCCCCTCACATAGAAGCCAAGCACCCTGCCCTCAGGATTGATAGGGCCTGCCTTAGGGGTGACTGATAGGTTTATATGTGTGTGTAGGAGAGATATAGGGAACCTATATCTCAGTGAGGAAGTGCTAGCACCACCTCACCCAGGCTGCAGTAGCAGGCCTGTGGTGTCAGATTTAGTCTGCTTCCCAGGGGTGGCATAATACATGCTGCAGCCCCTGGTAGGCCTGTGAAGTACCTATGCCCTTGGTACCTAAGGTACCATATACTAGGGACTCATAAGGTACCACAGTATCCAATCACTAGTGCACCTAGAGTGCACTCCAAGTCATTTAAAGAGAAAGCAGATAGGCTGGGGACCTGAATAGCAGGTTCCCAGCCAAACTAAGTCAAAAACCAACAAAACACCAGGAAAAAAGTGGGGGCAACCATGTAGTCAGATTCCACCTTCCTACAAGACCCCAGGCTGTAATGTAAATATAACTCAGGGACATGACACTACAAGAGAGGCAGGGTAGAGACCACAGGCTGTAATGTAAATATAACTCAGGAACGTGGAGACTACAGGAGAGAGGCAGGGGAGAGACCCCAGGCTGTAATGTAAATATAACTCAGGGACGTGGAGACTACAGGAGAGAGGCAGGGGAGAGACCCCAGGCTGTAATGTAAATATAACTCAGGGACGTGACACTACAGGAGGGGCAGGGGAGAGACCCCAGGCTGTAATGTAAATATTACTCAGGGACGTGACACTACAGGAGGGGCAGGGGAGAGACCCCAGGCTGTAATGTAAATATAACTCCGGGACATGACACTACAAGAGAGAGGCAGGGGAGAGACCCCAGGCTGTAATGTAAATATAACTCAGGGACCTGACACTACAGGAGGGGCAGGGGAGAGACCCCAGGCTGTAATGTAAATATAACTCAGGGACCTGACACTACAGGAGGGGCAGGGGAGAGACCCCAGGCTGTAATGTAAATATAACTCAGGGACATGACACTACAGGAGGGGCAGGGGAGAGATCCCAGGCTGTAATGTAAATATAACTCAGGGACATGACACTACAGGCGGGGAAGGGGAGAGACCCCAGGCTGTAATGTAAATATAACTCAGGGACATGACACTACAAGAGAGAGGCAGGGGAGAGACCCCAGGCTGTAATGTAAATATAACTCAGGGACCTGACACTACAGGAGGGGCAGGGGAGCGACCCCAGGCTGTAATGTAAATATAACTCAGGGACGTGGACACTACAGGAGAGAGGCAGGGAGAGACCCCAGGCTGTAATGTAAATATAACTGAGGGACGTGTCACTACAGGAGGGGCAGGGGAGAGACCCCAGGCTGTAATGTAAATATAGCTCAGGGACGGTGAACTACAGGAGGGGCAGGGGAGAGACCCCAGGCTGTAATGTAAATATAACTCAGGGACATGACACTACAGGAGGGGCAGGGGAGAGACCCCAGGCTGTAATGTAAATATAACTCAGGGACGTGGAAACTACAGGTGAGAGGCAGGGGAGAGACCCCAGGCTGTAATGTAAATATTACTCAGGGACGTGACACTACAGGAGGGGCAGGGGAGAGACCCCAGGCTGTAATGTAAATATAACTCAGGGACGTGACACTACAATAGAGGCAGGGGAGAGACCCCAGGCTGTAATGTAAATATAACTCAGGGACGTGACACTGCAAGAGAGAGGCAGGGGAGAGACCCCAGGCTGTAATGTAAATATAACTCAGGGACATGCCACTACAAGAGAGAGGCAGGGGAGAGACCCCAGGCTGTAATGTAAATATAACTCAGGGACATGACACTACAAGAGAGGCAGGGGAGAGACCCCAGGCTGTAATGTAAATATAACTCAGGGACATGACACTACAAGAGAGGCAGGGGAGAGACCCCAGGCTGTAATGTAAATATAACTCAGGGACGTGACACTACAGGAGGGGCAGAGGAGAGACCCCAGGCTGTAATGTAAATATAACTCAGGGACATGACACTACAAGAGAGGCAGGGGAGAGACCCCAGGCTGTAATGTAAATATAACTCAGGGACATGACACTACAAGAGGGGCAGGGGAGAGACCCCAGTCTGTAATGTAAATATAACTCAGGGACGTGACACTACAAGAGAGAGGCGGGGGAGAGACCCCAGTCTGTAATGTAAATATAACTCAGGGACATGACACTACAGGAGAGGCAGGGGAGAGACCCCAGGCTGTAATGTAAATATAACTCAGGGACATGACACTACAAGAGAGAGGCAGGGGAGAGACCCCAGGCTGTAATGTAAATATAACTCAGGGACCTGACACTACAGGAGAGAGGCAGGGGAGAGACCCCAGCCTGTAATGTAAATATAACTCAGGGACATGACACTACAGGAGGGGCAGGGGAGAGACCCCAGGCTGTAATGTAAATATAACTCAGGGACATGACACTACAAGAGAGGCAGGGGAGAGACCCCAGGCTGTAATGTAAATATAACTCAGGGACATGACACTACAAGAGGGGCAGGGGAGAGACCCCAGTCTGTAATGTAAATATAACTCAGGGACGTGACACTACAAGAGAGGCAGGGGAGAGACCCCAGGCTGTAATGTAAATATAACTCAGGGACCTGACACTACAGGAGGGGCAGGGGAGAGACCCCATTCTGTAATGTAAATATAACTCAGGGATGTGACACTACAAAGAGGGGCAGGGGAGAGACCCCAGGCTGTAATGTAAATATAACTCAGGGACCTGACACTACAAGAGAGAGGCAGGGGAGAGACCCCAGGCTGTAATGTAAATATAACTCAGGGACGTGACACTACAGGAGAGAGGCAGGGGCGAGACCCCAGGCTGTAATGTAAATATAACTCAGGGACATGACACTACAAGAGAGAGGCAGGGGAGAGACCCCAGGCTGTAATGTAAATATAACTCAGGGACATGACACTACAAGAGGGGCAGGGGAGAGACCCCAGGCTGTAATGTAAATATAACTCAGGGACATGACACTACAAGAGGGGCAGGGGAGAGACCCCAGGCTGTAATGTAAATATAACTCAGGGACATGACACTACAAGAGGGGCAGGAGAGAGACCCCAGTCTGTAATGTAAATATAACTCAGGGACATGACACTACAAGAGGGGCAGGGGAGAGACCCCAGGCTGTAATGTAAATATAACTCAGGGACATGACACTACAGGAGAGAGGCAGGGGAGAGACCCCAGGCTGTAATGTAAATATAACTCAGGGACGTGACACTACAGGAGAGAGGCAGGGGAGAGACCCCAGGCTGTAATGTAAATATAACTCAGGGACATGACACTACAGGAGAGAGGCAGGGGAGAGACCCCAGGCTGTAATGTAAATATAACTCAGGGACGTGACACTACAGGAGAGAGGCAGGGGAGAGACCCCAGGCTGTAATGTAAATATTACTCAGGGACGTGACACTACAGGAGGGGCAGGGGAGAGACCCCATTCTGTAATGTAAATATAACTCAGGGACGTGACACTACAGGAGGGGCAGTGGAGAGACCCAGGCTGTAATGTAAATATAACTCAGGGACATGACACTACAAGAGGGGCAGGGGAGAGACCCCAGGCTGTAATGTAAATATAACTCAGGGACATGACACTACAGGAGAGAGGCAGGGGAGAGACCCCAGGCTGTAATGTAAATATAACTCAGGGACGTGACACTACAGGAGGGGCAGGGGAGAGACCCCAGGCTGTAATGTAAATATAACTCAGGGACGTGGACACTACAGGAGAGGCAGGGGGGAGACCCCAGGCTGTAATGTAAATATAACTCAGGGACATGACACTACAAGAGGGGCAGGGGAGAGACCCCAGGCTGTAATGTAAATATAACTCAGGGACATGACACTACAAGAGAGAGGCAGGGGAGAGACCCCAGGCTGTAATGTAAATATAACTCAGGGACGTGACACTACAAGAGAGAGGCAGGGGAGAGACCCCAGGCTGTAATGTACATATAACTCAGGGACATGACACTACAAGAGAGAGGCAGGGGAGAGACCCCAGGCTGCAATGTAAATATAACTCAGGGACATGACACTACAGGAGGGGCAGGGAAGAGACCCCAGGCTGTAATGTAAATATAACTCAGGGACATGACACTACAAGAGGGGCAGGGAGAGACCCCAGGCTGTAATGTAAATATAACTCAGGGACGTGGACACTACAGGAGAGAGGCAGGGGAGAGACCCCAGGCTGTAATGTAAATATAACTCAGGGACATGACACTACAAGAGAGAGGCAGGGGAGAGACCCCAGGCTGAAATGTAAATCTAACTCAGGGACGTGACACTACAAGAGAGAGGCAGGGGAGAGACCCCAGGCTGTAATGTAAATATAACTCAGGGACGTGGACACTACAGGAGAGAGGCAGGGGAGAGACCCCAGGCTGTAATGTAAATATAACTCAGGGACATGACACTACAAGAGAGAGGCAGGGGAGAGACCCCAGGCTGTAATGTAAATATAACTCAGGGATGTGACACTACAAGAGAGAGCCAGGGGAGAGACCCCAGGCTGTAATGTAAATATAACTCAGGGACATGACACTACAAGAGAGAGGCAGGGGAGAGACCCCAGGCTGTAATGTAAATATAACTCAGGGACGTGGACACTACAGGAGAGAGGCAGGGGAGAGACCCCAGGCTGTAATATAAATATAACTCAGGGACATGACACTACAAGAGGGGCAGGGGAGAGACCCCAGGCTGTAATGTAAATATAACTCAGGGACATGACACTACAAGAGGGGCAGGGGAGAGACCCCAGGCTGTAATGTAAATATAACTCAGGGACATGACACTACAAGAGAGAGGCAGGGGAGAGACCCCAGGCTATAATGTAAATATAACTCAGGGACGTGGACACTACAGGAGAGAGGCAGGGGAGAGACCCCAGGCTGTAATGTAAATATAACTCAGGGACGTGGACACTACAGGAGAGGCAGGGGAGAGACCCCAGGCTGTAATGTCAATATAACTGAGGGACATGACTCTACAAAGAGGGGCAGGGGAGAGACCCCAGGCTGTAATGTAAATATAACTCAGGGACGTGACACTACAGGAGAGAGGCAGGGGAGAGACCCCAGGCTGTAATGTAAATATAACTCAGGGACGTGACACTACAAGAGAGAGGCAGGGGAGAGACCCCAGGCTGTAATGTCAATATAACTGAGGGACATGACACTACAAAGAGGGGCAGGGGAGAGACCCCAGGCTGTAATGTAAATATAACTCAGGGACCTGACACTACAAGAGAGAGGCAGGGGAGAGACCCCAGGCTGTAATGTAAATATAACTCAGGGACGTGACACTACAGGAGAGAGGCAGGGGAGAGACCCCAGGCTGTAATGTAAATATAACTCAGGGACATAACACTACAAGAGAGAGGCAGGGGAGAGACCCCAGGCTGTAATGTAAATATAACTCAGGGACATGACACTACAAGAGGGGCAGGGAGAGACCCCAGGCTGTAATGTAAATATAACTCAGGGACATGACACTACAAGAGGGGCAGGGGAGAGACCCCAGGCTGTAATGTAAATATAACTCAGGGACATGACACTACAAGAGGGGCAGGGGAGAGACCCCAGTCTGTAATGTAAATATAACTCAGGGACATGACACTACAAGAGGGGCAGGGGAGAGACCCCAGGCTGTAATGTAAATATAACTCAGGGACATGACACTACAGGAGAGAGGCAGGGGAGAGACCCCAGGCTGTAATGTAAATATAACTCAGGGACGTGACACTACAGGAGAGAGGCAGGGAGAGACCCCAGGCTGTAATGTAAATATAACTCAGGGACATGACACTACAGGAGAGAGGCAGGGGAGAGACCCCAGGCTGTAATGTAAATATAACTCAGGGACGTGACACTACAGGAGAGAGGCAGGGGAGAGACCCCAGGCTGTAATGTAAATATTACTCAGGGACGTGACACTACAGGAGGGGCAGGGGAGAGACCCCATTCTGTAATGTAAATATAACTCAGGGACGTGGACACTACAGGAGAGGCAGGGGAGAGACCCCAGGCTGTAATGTAAATATAACTCAGGGACATGACACTACAAGAGAGAGGCAGGGGAGAGACCCCAGGCTGTAATGTAAATATAACTCAGGGACGTGACACTACAAGAGAGAGGCAGGGGAGAGACCCCAGGCTGTAATGTAAATATAACTCAGGGACCTGACACTACAGGAGAGAGGCAGGGGAGAGACCCCAGGCTGTAATGTAAATATAACTCAGGGACATGACACTACAAGAGAGAGGCAGGGGAGAGACCCCAGGCTTTAATGTAAATATAACTCAGGGACATGACACTACAAGAGGGGCAGGGGAGATACCCCAGGCTGTAATGTAAATATAACTCAGGGACATGACACTACAGGAGGGGCAGGGAAGAGACCCCAGGCTGTAATGTAAATATAACTCAGGGACATGACACTACAAGAGGGGCAGGGGAGAGACCCCAGGCTGTAATGTAAATATAACTCAGGGACGTGGACACTACAGGAGAGAGGCAGGGGAGAGACCCCAGGCTGTAATGTAAATATAACTCAGGGACATGACACTACAAGAGAGAGGCAGGGGAGAGACCCCAGGCTGAAATGTAAATCTAACTCAGGGACGTGACACTACAAGAGAGAGGCAGGGGAGAGACCCCAGGCTGTAATGTAAATATAACTCAGGGACGTGGACACTACAGGAGAGAGGCAGGGGAGAGACCCCAGGCTGTAATATAAATATAACTCAGGGACATGACACTACAAGAGGGGCAGGGGAGAGACCCCAGGCTGTAATGTAAATATAACTCAGGGACATGACACTACAAGAGGGGCAGGGGAGAGACCCCAGGCTGTAATGTAAATATAACTCAGGGACATGACACTACAAGAGAGAGGCAGGGGAGAGACCCCAGGCTGTAATGTAAATATAACTCAGGGACGTGGACTCTACAGGAGAGAGGCAGGGGAGAGACCCCAGGCTGTAATGTAAATATAACTCAGGGACGTGGACACTACAGGAGGGGCAGGGGAAAGACCCCAGGCTGTAATGTAAATATAACTCAGGGACATGACACTACAAGAGAGGCAGGGGAGAGACCCCAGGCTGTAATGTAAATATAACTCAGGGACATGACACTACAGGAGAGAGGCAGAGGAGAGACCCCAGGCTGTAATGTAAATATAACTCAGGGACGTGACACTACAAGAGAGAGGCAGAGGAGAGACCCTAGGCTGTAATGTCAATATAACTGAGGGACGTGACACTACAGGAGGGGCAGGGGAGAGACCCCAGGCTGTAATGTAAATATAACTCAGGGACGTGACACTACAAGAGAGAGGCAGGGGAGAGACCCCTTGTCTCATGGGGAGCAGTCTCTTTAGGAGGTCCCATCTCACTAGCCCTCCACAGGGCTCTGGACCCTAGAGATGGCCTGACTATCCCCTCAGCTTTAATAAAAGCAGCCACAATGGCGGCTTTAGTTGAAGCCAGTTCATAGTGCCTTAGGCCAGGGATACAGCACAGTTATAAGCGGTCATTTCTTGAAGGATGCATGCAGTACGCTTCTGGTTGTGCAGTTACACCATGATTGTTGGCATCTTGTGGGCTCCTCGCCATTGTGTAGAGGTGCCCCCATCCTTCTATACTGAACAGTGACAGTGCTTTCCACCAATACCAAGAGACGGAAAGTCCCTCTAGAGAGCAAGGAGGCAGAGGCAGTATCCATGGCGGTCATGAGATGAACACATCAACAAACACAAGCGAGGCACGCGCTACGGGCTTCGCCAATGCTCTTTTGATTTGTCAGAAAGAGAAATAAACACACAATAGCCACTGTGGCACGCCCATGTGTTGTGATGTCACAGCGGCCATCTTTGAGTGGGGTGTTTGCAAACAAGACCCCATTCAAAGAGGGCCCCCGCCACATTGTAACGTTATGATCCATGTACATGCCACAGCAGACATATGAATAGTATTTTCTCAATGAAATAGCACCCCAACAAGGCATTTACTGACCGAAAAGGACTGACCCCCATTTTCATAAGAGATACTTTTCTAAAAATGTGCACGAGCCAAAAAGAAGGACCAGTCAAGTAGCGTTGAATATCTGCTGTGGCCCCCCTGAAGAAATATGCATTTTTAAATAATGAAAAGAAAGGGATGGGGAGCGCAGGACGAGCCGAGATGTGGGGGGGAGGGGGGAGGAGGGATCAAGGAGTAGGCTGGTAGCAGTGTACAGCTGTCAGGACCCCGTGTTACTAATAATAATAATAAAATAATAAAATAAAAAAGGGAAGGGTTTTTAAAGGTGCGTAAAATAGTTTATTAGTTGATAAAAACCATAAACAGAAGCAAAACATACATTTGAGATTACCTTCTAAATGATTATTAATAAGAGAAAGGGAAAAAAGAATATAAAAACATCACACTGGAGGCCTCCCCCCCTTACCTCCCTTCCTATATAAACCGATAAAAAACCTAACAGAGCTAATGTCCCAAAAATTGCATTGAGCATTACCGTGCCCCCCCCGAATGCCTAGAGCAGGCAGTGATGATTAACGGAAGGGGAGGGGTGAAGCGAGCAAGGAATGACAGGGCTCCTGTGGAGTGGACAGAGCTCTAAAAGTCAAAGAAAAAAGAGTTCCCTGATGTCAGCAGCGGAAGGCCCAGGGTCATCCATTCAACAACACAGTAAAGAAGCGATACTCCACATGCGGGTCTAACAAGGAATAGGGAGGGAAGTCGTCCAATAAGAAGCGGGGAAATAAACTCATCCAATCAGGTGCTGACGAGTGTCCCAACGCCCAGGATAGGTGCGTGCTCTAATGAACAGGAGACAGAAGGTCTTCGACAACAGGCCTCTAAAGCTGTCTGCAGGTGAGACCTAAAAAGGTAAACGGGAGGAGACAGCAGGAACAGAAGGAAGTTGAGGGCGAGGATTGGTGACAGCAGTTGTTAGAGGGGTGGTATCAAAAGAAGGCAAGCCATGTGCCAGCCGAGAGGCCAGGATGAGGCACAGACAGGGCAGGTGTCTGTAGGGCTGGATCCCACCAGTCTGAAGGGATAAAGGGGGAAGAGAGAATGGGAGAAAAAAACACAATAAGAGCGGTTTTACAGCCCCCCGCCCCCCGATGATATTTGAGAACACACCAACTTTTTGTTATGGACAAGAAGAAAACCGCAGGCCAATGTCAAAGGTTAAAGGTGAGAATGAGTGCCCTCTATTAATGTCACTCAGTGTGGGAGGGACAGGTTTGTTTCTATCACTCATCTTGATTCATTGCTCTGAGGCACCTGGAGGCCTCTATCAAGTCTGCCATCGCCTGCGTTTGGCGTAGTAATACCAGTAAAATATTAAAATGTCTCTTTAATAGTTCCAACCCCCCCACTGCTGGGGAGGTGTTTAAATGTCTCTATAACATCTGCCCTCGCCAGTGCCTGCATTTCCCTTCATTAGACTTCAGCCCTGACACCTACAGCACACACACAGCTACAGGCCCTGACACTGGCCTCATCATAAGCCTTTCTGCACCAATGGGCTGAAACATGTCGACACGCAGCCAGAGTCTGGCCTGCCTTTTTGGTTTCTGGATTTAGGATTTCACAATACAACAAGGCACATATACAGTTTTGCTTTCCCCTTTTTAGCCCATCGGAGCCCCGCCTTTCTGAAATATTTCTCACATCTGGGTGTGGCAAACAAAGCCTGGGTAAAGACCGTGGCAACCTAAAAGTACCTTAGAAGAATGATTTACCACTTTTAACACAAAACAGAGGACTTTCCATTACCACTCAGCTGTAACCCGGGCCCAAGTCTCGAAAGAGAAGCTTGCATTGGCTCCCTGTCATGTCAAAGTTCACACGTGTTTTTAAAAAAAAATAATACTTTTTATTAAATATTTTTCCAATTTTTACCAAAGCGTAAACCCACCCTCCCCTTTCCCCCCCACAGCTGATGGCATGTCATTAATAAATAGATATAATTCATTCTTAAGCAGCATCCTCTATAAACATATTACATTGCATACAATTCATAAAACCTACTCAGATACAGTACAAGAAAATGCAGCGAATATTTAAGCACACCTAGCTACCCTCGTACCCTAAAGTGCCTGTGCCATAGCAGCAATCTTCTAGTTGTCAGGCCTAACCACACCCTCATTCTGCCAGTTATCCACCCACTCCGTCAAGGGAGCCCAGATTCTCAGGCCTTTCTGCCCTGCACGGTCACCCTTTCTTGCGTACACCGCTTTCTCTAGATTGTAAACCGCCAAAAACTGGGTCAACCATAGCTGAAACCCCGGAGGGTTAGGGTCTAACCGTTGCTGAAACCCTTGAGGGTTAGGGTCTAACCGTGCTGAAGCCCCAGAGGGTTAGGGTCTAACCATGCTGAAACCCCAGAGGGTTAGGGTCTAACCGTTGCTGAAACCCCGGAGGGTTAGGGTCTAACCGTTGCTGAAACCCCGGAGGGTTAGGGTCTAACCGTGCTGAAACCCCGGAGGGTTAGGGTCTAACCGTGCTGAAACCCCGGAGGGTTAGGGTCTAACCATGCTGAAGCCCCGGAGGGTTAGAGTCTAACCGTTGCTGAAACCCCAGAGGGTTAGGGTCTAACCGTGCTGAAACCCCGGAGGGTTAGGGTCTAACCATGCTGAAGCCCCGGAGGGTTAGAGTCTAACCGTTGCTGAAACCCCAGAGGGTTAGGGTCTAACCGTTGCTGAAACCCCGGAGGGTTAGGGTCTAACCGTGCTGAAACCCCGGAGGGTTAGGGTCGGTTAGGGTCTAACCGTGCTGAAACCCCGGAGGGTTAGGGTCTAACCGTGCTGAAACCCCGGAGGGTTAGGGTCTAACTCTACTGAAGCCCCGGAGAGTTAGGGTCTAACCGTTGCTGAAACCCCAGAGGGTTAGGGTCTAACCGTGCTGAAACCCCGGAGGGTTAGGGTCTAACCATTGCTGAAACCCCGGAGGGTTAGGGTCTAACCATGCTGAAGCCCCGGAGGGTTAGGGTCTAACCGTGCTGAAGCCCCGGAGGGTTATGGTCTAACCATGCTTAAGCCCCGGAGGGTTAGGGTCTAACCCGACTGAAGCCCCGGAGGGTTAGGGTCTAACCCTACTGAAGCCCCGGAGGGTTAGGGTCTAACCCTACTGAAGCGATACAGAACCTCAAGACAGCCATAGCTATGTAAATCAAATCTCGCCTTTCCACACCTGCATCTTCCCTCAATACTAATAAAATCAAGACAGGAGTCAGAGAAATCTCCACATTCAACTCCTCACAAAGAAATGTAGAGATTTCTTGCTTCAGATTTGCAATCTCACTACACGATGCAAAGATATGGACAATGTCTGCCCTATATAAAGCGCATCGGGGGCAACATGTACCTTTTCCATCCCCCACTTAGCAACCTTATATGGAGCATAATAAAGAATGAAACCCGTCTTGTAGTACTGCGCTTGCAATCGTGCAGGTATTAAAATGTCTTGCGCGGAGTCTAAAGATTGAAAGAACATTGTATCCATGATCCCGACCTTCTCTCGCCACTTCTGGGGATATTTATCCAGATCATCTTTCACTGCGGAGTTGAGAAGATTATAGATTACACCAATCGACGACTATCGCACATTTGGCTAATCCAGTTGGATCACCCCCTTTTCTTAACCAAAAGTCTCTCACTTGGGGTATTTAAATATATCTCTCCAGCCAACACTAAATGTATTTTTAAGATCGTCAAATGAGGTTATACCCATGGGGGAGAAAAGAAATCCCAACCTACACAGCCCTATCTTGACCCATCTACTTATTAGTTGATCCCTAAAAATCCCTGGTAAATTTGCGTTCTTTGCCAAAGGCGTGTAAAAATTCAATCTACCAATTCCCAACAATGTCCGAGCAGCACTCCATACCTTGAAAGCCCCATAAAGGGTCTTAAAACATACTTTTTTGTAATAGCTATCATTTAGCTGTGCCATAAGCAACCCCATGCTCTTTCCTCATTACTAAATCATACGGTGAGGGCACACAGCCTACTGCCCTTTCCTTGGGGTATTCTTGCATCAAGACTACGCTGTGTAGCAGAGAGGTAGCCCAGTAGTGTAGTTTCACATTGGGCAAAGCCCAGCCTCCTCTCTCTTTTGGTAACATAAGGAATTTAAGCGCCCTTCCAGGTCTAGGGTAGGCCCATATAAACCATGAGAAAAGGTCTTCCATTTTCTTAAGCCACTGAGCAGAAAATTCCAACGGAATGGCTAGAAAAAAAATTTGAGTCTTGGGAAAGAAAAGCCTCTTTACAACATTACATCTACTCACTAAGGATAGATGAAGGTTGTTTAATCTACCTAGATCTTGTTTAACTTTATTTAACAGGGGTTCTGTATTCTCTTTAACTATATTATGTATTTCTGCTGAGATGCTAACTCCCAGATATACTGCTTTATACACGACCCGCTCATAATGCAATTTTATTTTCTGATTGACAACTACCTGGGTCTTATTTTCGTTTATCGCGTAGCCAGAGAGCCTCCCAAATTTTACTGCCTCTTCCACCTCTCTTTGAGTGCACTTAAGGGATCACGAGTCACCAGGGCAATATCGTCGACATACGCCAACACCTTTGTTTCCCACCCTTGTATCTGAATTGGTAAGACTACACCATTATTTTCAAGCCTACATACAAAGGGGTCAATGTAAACTGTAAATAGGAGCGGGGAACACGAACAGCCTTGCCGAGTCCCCCGTGAGATTGAAAATGGATCTGACAATACCTCGTTCACAGATACCCTGGCCAGCAGATGATAATATAGCACTTTGATTGCTTGAACGAAGCCCTCACCGACACCCACCCTTGACAGGGCCACCCACAAAAACTGCCAGGAGACCCTGTCAAAGGCTTTTTCTGCATCAAGTAGAATTAGAGCCATTGGGTCGCCTGCTACAAAAATAGCATCCAGAAGCGAGATAACCCTCCATACATGGCCAGTTGTTCCTCTTCCTGCGATAATGTCAGACTGATACTATCGTGTGAATTATTGGCGCGAAACGGGAGGCCAAGATCTTAGAATATATTTTGGACTCGCCACTGACCAGAGTGATCGGGCGATAGGACCCCAGCTCTACTACCGGCTTATTTTTTGGGGGAAATACCACAATTTTTGCAGAGGACCAAGAGCTCGGAGGTCTGCCTCCCTTAAAAACTATGATCAAACAACCTGGTCATACGATCCTTAAGTTGTCGAGCAAATGTCCTATAAAACTCCCAGGGGATACCGTCCATACCAGTAGCTTTACCACTTGGAAGACTGTTCATCCCCAGAAGAAGCTCTACCCACTGAGGGGCACCTTCTAGCTGCTCCTGCTCTTCAGCAGAACATTTGTCACAAGGGATTGCATCTAAATATTCATTGAATTCACAGGGACCCCCCTTGGTACTATCCAGGTAAAGGAGTTGATAGTATTGTTGGAATGACGCCCTCATTTTAACTGGGTCATTTATCAGTCCCATGGCATGATCCTGAATTTCCCGGACTAGATTTTGCATACTATGTTGTCTAGTTTGAATAGCCAGGTGATGCCCAATCTGTTCACTACATTCATAAGATTTTTCTTTCCAGACGGTAAGCTTGTCAGCGGCTTCCTTAGACAATGTTTCCAAAATAGCAGATTTGGACACTGACACCTTTGCTTGTACTTCCCCCAAATCACCCCCTTGCTGTGAGGCCATGACCAACTCCTCTTCCGCCTCAGCCAAAGCCCCTTGAAGATCCTGCAATAACTGACGCCCTTACCTATTAAGATTCAACGAGAACCTTAAAGTTTCCCCACGGATACCCGCCTTCAAGGTGTCCCACACTGTATCTATTGATGCGCTCCCCAAATGATCCTTCAGGAAGATATGAATCCAATTTATCATATGATTACGGTAGTCTACACTTACCAGAAGAGCCGGGTCAAAGCTCCATGACATCACCTTAGGCATTAGACCTACCCCCTTGATTTCTACCACTAATGGGTTATGATCTGAAAATATTTGAGGGGCTTTTTCTATGGTACAGTCATGGATTAAAAAATGAGTAACAAACACATAATCCAATCAAGTATGAGATGTGGTAAAGAAAAAAGGTATACCAGGCTTTTGCCAATTCCAGATATTGAACAGACCATGATCCCTACACAGACCCCTCAGGGCATAAAAACCTTAGGTTTCCTCCCGGTATAAACCCAATCCGCATTCGGGGACCAGCTGGCCGGTATATTAATGTTGAAATCCCTGCAGAGAATTACAGGAAGGGGCCACAGTGCTGATTCTCTGATCACCCATTCAAATACTCCTTGGTCATCCACATTGCTTCCATAAATTGACCATATAGAACATTTTTCTCCAGAGCATAACTGACATTCAGATATAACCCATCGGCCAAATTTATCAGCTATTAATGGTAGCTATTTGCAATTTACACATTCCTAACCTGCAAGAGAATCCAGATGCTTAATCTTTGAGACCATATTCACTGCAAGAGATAATCCCTGTAAAGCATGCAACCGTCCCGCCAGCATGAGTTCCCCCTCACCCTTCTGACCTCTACCCCACACTCCACCTACCTCCCCCCCCACCACCAAAAAAAGGGCAACCCGGCCCCTGCCTGAGCCAAGATGGTAACCATTATAGCCAATGGGGTAACTCAAAATAGTCCACGGACCTGGGTGTAAATTGTTACAAAAAACAATGGTCCTAGACCAATCAATTAGAAATTTGTAAATTCAAGGTGATGATCATTAAACCTATTAAGAGCTCGCAACTTGTCAGCTCACAAACGTACATCAATCGTAAATTTCTTTAACAGAAACATGAAGTGCAGCACAACAATAATTATTATTTACCATGTATTTATTAGAAAAATTAAGGACTGAGATTAAACAAACCTCCGAGGGTCATAAAGGAGAGATGAATTGAAGGAACGAGTGGAAAGGAGTGCTCAAAAAATAAGAAAGAGTCAAGAGGACTCGAAGTTTGTCAAACAGAGGATGAGGAGCATGTATTTACATAAATGTACAGAAACTGATATTCGATATACAGTTCAATGCAACCTGGCCATATTAAAAAGCAGTCATTTGTAAATTATATTTTTGAAAACCAAATATATTATTCTTTGACAGGGACGAGGGTAGTGGGAAAGATGGTCCAAGATGGTGACATGTGACACAATCATGCAGCTACTTTAGGGTCTAAGTGAGGGTCAGACCGCTCTGAAAAAGAAAGTAACAGCCTATCTTTTCCCTTCCCCCGTAGACTACGCCCTTAACCCTAGATAGTAAGCCCCTTCTCTTGGCACCACTCCCTGACCCAGTCAAAATATCTTTTAAGTATGCCCGAGCCTGGACTTCTGAGGTGAAGCTATCGATTTCCCCCCTAAAGATAATCTTTAACCCGGCCGGATTCTGTAGGCAGACCTCAGCTCCCAGTTTTTGGAATGGCGCGAAAAGCTGCCTTAATCGCCGTCTTCGTTCGACTATGGCAAGAGCAAAGTCAGGTCTGGCAAAAACGTCACTCCATCATATTCTCTGTTTGCATTGGGGCGAGCCAGATCGTAGACAGTTTGCCGTAATAAAAAAATGCTGATATACAGCAACACTGCCCGTGGTCGTTCCGGTTCCTTGGAAGCACGCTTGGACACCATCATTGGAAATCGGTGGGCCCGCAGAGTTTCCTTGTCCCAATCCAATGAGGACATCTCGGGTAATGTGCCGTTCAAGAGGGATACCATACATGTTCTAACATCGTTTCCCTCTTCCCCTTCAGGTACCCCCCAAAAATCGTTGCCGATTTTCCTGGTCTTCCAGCTTCCACATCACATCCTTCAGCCCCCCTCCTGTGTTGCACCCTTGGACTTAAGGGCCACCCTTTCAGTTTCAAGGATTTCCGTCCGGTTTTCTACCATAACAGCAATATCAGTGCACGTTTGACCAATTTTTCTAACTGCAGCTTTTTGTGACAAGACGGACTCGTCGATTATCGCTCCTAACTTCCTCATGGAAGTGTTTTATAGATTGAAAGATCGTTGCGAGTGAAGGATCCCCAGCTCTCGTGTGCCCCGGGCAGCCATTGAGCCCGGCTCAGCCAACTCTTTCTCACTTTCTTCCTCCACAGGAAACATTAACTGTGTGATATAATAGTCCCACCTTAAGTCCCCCGTACTGCCTCTGTCAGGTGCTTCCTGTGAGCTCTTTTCCTTCCTTTTCTTCTTCCCCCTTTTGGAGAGTGATTTTCTTTGCTGAGATGGACAAGTCGAATCTTCTTGCCCAGTACTTCTGCTCCACTTTGCAGCCCCTTCTCCACTTGACACAGAGATGCTAGCATCCGAGATGTCTGAGTCATCTGTAAGGGAAAAGAACTTCTCAATAGCATCAGGGGGCATACCCCCCTCTTTAGGAGCATTTTCTATCTTATCTTAGGCTTTATCTACCTGAGACTTGACAGACCAGAGTGTTGCTTTTCTGCCTGTCGCAGCTGCCTTATCGGCTAATGCGGGTCCTAGCATAGGACCCGTCACGTCTCCTTTCGAAGGCACCTCTAAAACAGTCACTTCATTTTGCTGCGACCAAGATCCGGAGTCGCCTTCTTGTACATCCCCTGTATCTCTGTTCCCTGCTGGGCGCATATCTACCAACAAGATATTTTGCCCCTCAACAGCACAGCCAATATTCTGTACAGGCTGCGTCTCTGTTCCCGCCTTATGACCATCCGCACTCATCCCATCAGCCCCAGAAGGAGAAAATACGTGAACAATTAGGGGCTGAGATCCCCCTCCATCCCAGGAGTTTCGCTGTGGTGTTTTTTTGATTAGATCAGTTTTGTTCTTACCAGGTCGGTTGTCACATTTGAATGAATGATGTAACTTATAAAGCGTACGTATGCCCAGAGGGAATTCTACTGGATTCAAGATGGCCGACAGGTGAGGAGCTCCGGCCGGGAGCTCCCCGGCTAGGGATTGCCTTTTTGGCTCAAATCCCCTGGAACCGTCCCCTTCCGTGAACCTTTTTCACTCACCTGGGCTTCTACTGACTCCGGTCCCCAGTTTCTCCTATTTCCCAGGTTTTTACTTCAAGACCTGCCTCTGCAACCTCTGATCAACCGTGTGTGTGCCGCCGACCGTGGAGACCTAGCGTTGTGACCGATGCCCGGTGGAGCTACCAAGGTAGCTATATGGGAGACTGGCTGCGGATCCCCTCCCCGGCCGTCACCTACCCAGCCGGACATTGGGCGCACCTTCCTTCGTCTCTCCGTTTCCTTTTGCCCCCGCCTGCTGACGACGCACCGAGGATCTTCCGATGACGGATACAAGTCCGAGCTGCCGACGCCTGATTGAGATGCCTGGGTGGCTATGAGGGGGATGGCTGGAGATCTACCCTCCGGCCGCCTCCTGTCTTTCCCGGGCTTAACCGCAGTGGCCTGACCCCGAGCTTCGCCTTCCGGATTAGCGACTGGGACAACCGAGTGTTGTTTCTCCCATCATGGGTGCAATTGAGGGAGTTCTGCGACACTACGATCTAATGGCCCCCGAGCTTGTTTTTTACTTCTCAAGTCGGGGTAAGAGCGCCCTCTTGGTCCCCGCTACTGCCATCTAGGCCGGAAAAATAAAAACTGAAACATGGAATCCCTATTGCCTGGCATCCATCCAGCCGTTTCTGGGGTAGGTCTCAATATTGGCTTTTCGTTCAGATTTTTGTTTTTCCCGCCATCCTGTTTTACAAAGCTACCGGGGTCCTTGTCCTGGATCCTCCATCTTGCGGTTTTCGACAGTCCTCCTGATTGATTCATGTCGCGGGTCAGTGACCTGTGCCGCCGAAGTGACCATTTGCCCTATGTCGACCCCCTCCGAGTCTGCCTCACCCCTCTCTTCTTGTTTTGCCCTGTGAAGCACCCTTTCGCTCCCTCCTTCACACCCTTCCAATTTCTAATTTGCTACCCACCTCTGCCCCGATCCCCCTCTCTCATTTCTTAATAAATCACTCTGCCTCGGTATTGTACCCGATGTATTCAAGTGCGCAGAAATTCTTCCTATCTTGAAGAAATCGGGCTCGGACCCGTCGGTTCTTAGTAACTACCGCCCTATTTCCCTGTTGCCTTACTTGGGCAAAGTCCTGGAGGCTCATGTGGCAAACTGCCTCAGCTCATTTGTTGAACATTGCCAAGCTCTAGATTCCCATCAGGCAGGTTTTAGACCCGCCCAATCTACGGAATCTGTCATTTTGACAGTGCTGGATGAACTTAGGAAAGGAGCCGACAGGAGTGTCCCCCAAGCCCTGATCCTTCTGGACTTGTCAGTTGCATTCGACACGGTCGATCACAACATTCTGGTCGACCGTGTCAGAAATGCCGGGATCCAGGGTATGGCGTTGAAGTGGCTCTTCTCTTTTCTTAGCAACCGGTTCCAAGCGGTGCGGCTCGGCAATTTCTCCTTCAGAAAAAGGGAACTGACGTGTGGGGTCCCCCAGGGCTCCTCTCTGTCCCCCCTCCTCTTCAATTTGTACCTCTGTCCCCTAATCCGCTCTCTGAGAGAAAGAAAGATTGGAACATACAACTATGATGATGATCTTCAATTGGTGTTTGACATCAACTCATCAGCATCCTCAGTTCTTAACTTTCAAGCCACCATGACCTTCATAAGTGATTGGATGAACTACAACCAACTTAAAGTTGAACCCAGACAAAACTGAGCTGATTCTTACTGGGGGACCTTCCAACCCGTGGCACTCCAATTTTTGGCCATCCTCGCTGGGTAACTCCCTTGTGCCAGCCAGTTCCGCCAAAAGTTTGGGTATAGTGATTTCCAACGACTTGTTACTTAATGCCCAGATCGGCTCAGTGGTCTCCGCTAGCTTCTTTCAATTGAGGAGAATAAGAAAGATCAGCAGATTCCTGTCCAGGGATGCTCTGACCCTGGTTATTTTAGCTTTGGTTATCTCTCGTTTGGACTATGCCAACTCATTGTATGTCGGCATCCCAGCCTACCAACTAAGACGCCTCCAATTGGTTCAGAACCAAGCCGCCAGACTTATCTTTCATCTACCCAAGTGGCAGCACATCAGACCTCTTATGAAGAAGCTACATTGGCTTCCTGTGGCCAAGAGGAGTGCTTTTAAGCTGGGATGCACCATCTTCAAAGCTCTTCACGGCAATAGTCCAACTTTCATCTCTTCCAGGATCCAACGCTACATCCCTTCTCGAGACTTGCGATCCTCCCACCTGAATCTGTTAGCGACGCCCTCTTTCAAACGCAAGAAGCTTGGCGGCTCCAGATTTGCCATCCTAGCCCCTCAATTTTGGAACTCCCTCCCCGTGGAGTTAAGGTCGGTGTCTTCCTATGCCCAGTTCAGGAAACTGCTTAAGACACGGCTGTTTACTCAAGCATACAGTGACCTAATCTAGATCTTGCGGCTCCTCTCTACCCGCCGTCCTTAGCACCATGAAACCGTCCGGTGAACGTGCGCTTTATAAGTGACTATAACATAACATAACAAGAAGTTCGGCACTGGTTGTTGTTGATCCCTGGACCCTCTCCGGTTTGTTTCAACTCGTTTAATCTGACTTTTTTGGACCCCCTGATGTTCTCTTCTCCATGTCCGGTCACCCATACTTGATCTGTTTTCAATCCCCTGCACTTTTCCCCCCTCGACCATTAGATTTAGATTTTATAGATTTGTAGAGCGCGTGGCTACTCAAGGGCTTCCCAGCGCTGAGAGATTCCACTCCACGAAGGCTAGCGATAGATTAGTGATACTGCTTGAACAGCCATGTTTTGATCTCCTTCCGGAAGGCTGCTTCCGATGTCAGTACACGAGATATACGTGGTAGTGAGTTCCATAGCTTAGGTGCTAGGAGGGAGAATGATCTACCTCCCCATCTGGCTCTTCTGATTCGTATGGTTTTTATTAGTCGTTCGGAGCCGGATCTCAGGCTTCTACTTGGAACGTAAGGGGTCAACAGGTTTCTAATTTTACTTGGGCCCTTATTGTGTAGAACTCTGTGGGTCATGACGAGTGCCTTAAATTTGATTCGGGCCTCCACCGGAAGCCAGTGTAGCTCTTTTAGATGCTTCCTAGCTGACTCCCGGGTAGGGGCCTTGCACAGTAGCCTTGCTGCGGCATTCTGGACCACCTGGAGTCGGTTAATCACGAACTTGGCAGCCCCCAGGAAAAGTGAATTACCGTAGTCCAGGCGTGATGTGACCAGGGAGTGGACCACTGTCTTTCTGAGCTCTAAAGGAATACGCTCCAGTATTTTGCGGAGGATTCTGAGTAGTCCAAAGCATATGCCTGTCAGTTTCTTGGCTTGGGTTGCCATTGTTAGGTCCTTGTCGAGCCAGAATCCCAAATTTTGTATCCATTCCTTTGGTGTGGGTGGGTTACCCAGGCATTTGGGCCAACTGATTGACGGCCTGGGGACTGCCTTGTTACCGAGAACCATTAGTTCCGTTTTGTCCCCATTCAATTTCAAACAGCTGTTAGTCATCCAGCTCATCACTCTTACCATGCAGGGAGCTAAGCTTCCGGCATCCCCGTTGGTTCTGGGATCTAGGGAGATCACCAACTGGGTGTCATCAGCATAGGCTGTCATGAAGACATCGAACTCTTGGACAATCTGTGACAGTGGCTTCATGTAGACGTTAAACAGTGTAGGCATTGTTCTGGAAAGGAGATCCCTTTCCATAACTTGGAAGGTTCTTCCTTCCAGAAACGAAGCTAGCCACTTAAGAGTGTTACCTTGGACACCGATGGCCCTTAGTTTATTTCGTAAGATATGGTGGTCTACCGTATCGAACGCTGCGCTCAAGTCCAACAGTATTAGAGCTGCAGCACTGCCTTGGTCCAGCGACATTTTGATTTCCTCAACCACTGTCAATAACGCTGATTCTGTGCTGCGCACGGAATCCCATCTGTGAAGGGTGGAGGCATTGGTTTATTGCCAGAAACTCTGCCAATGCTCTGTTAACGTGTTTCTCCACCAGTTTCCCCACAAATGGCAACATTGAAATGGGGCGGTAATTCCCCAGTTGAACTGGGTCTAAGGTGGGCTTTTTTAGCAGTGGGCGAATTCTGGCGTGCTTCCATGCCCCTGGTACTACGCCCGATTCAAGAGAGAGGTTCATAATCTTGACTAGTGTTGGAAGAATGGTTTCTGCAACTCTCTTTAGAATGTGTGGTGGGGCCGGGTCTAGTGGCGAGCCTGACTTCACCTTGTCCATCAGTAGCTTCGCCTCTTCCAAAGTCAGTGGGGGGAACTGGTAATGATTTCAGGGCCGGACTGGCCGTAGCGGGCACCGGGCGTTTCCCTGGTGGGCCACTAGGGTGGGAGCCGGTTTTGGGCCCCTGGGGGCCGGTTTTGTTACTGGGGGTCGGCAATATCGGCCCCCTGTAACAAAATCGGCCAAATCCGGCCCTCGCAAACTGCTCGGCTGCACTCCCCTTCACCCTGGGGGGGGGAGGGGACTGAGCAGTTTGCCAGGGCCGGTTTCTGTTCCCAGTCCGGCCCTGAGTGATTTGCGTAGGGGCGGTCTGTGCCTCCTCAACTTCCTGCCTTGGGAGTGTTTCTCTTTCGGTCAGGAGTGTGGTGTAAATGCCCGTAACTTTAGTGCAAAAATAGGTTGCTAGGTTGGTGCATCTTTTCTCTGAGGCCACCGTCGTGTGGGTAATTTGTGGAGGGGCGGTTAAGGCCTTGACTACAGTGAAAAGTTCCTTTGACTGACTAATTTGTGTTTCAAAGAATTTAGTCTGAGCCTCTTCAATGCTGTTGTGGTAGGATCTGATCGCCACCTTGTTCTTGGCTTTAAGATGTGGATCATAGGATTTCCTCCATTCTCGTTCCAAATTTTTTGCAGCTTTTCTTTAGGGAGAGTAGTTGAGGGTTGAACCAAGAAGCAATTATGGACCTTGCTTTTGATTTGATAGAGGTTTTGGGAACTATTTTATCCAATGACTGCGTTATCTGAGTTTCCCAGTTGTAATAGGCTTCTGTCACTGTTTCCGGTACCTAGGAGTTCGGTGAGGCCATGGGTTCTAGTGTATTCCCCCAGGTATTCAGGTGAGTTCAACTTAGCCCATCTTCTTTTCTTCCTATCAACTGATGGGGGGGGCTTGCTCTTCTCTCCTGATCGGTTATCTAAATTGAATGGGATGAGGTAGTGATCTGACCAGGGCACTGGTATTGGTGGGGCGACTATAATCTTAGGGTCATTTGATATAATTACGTCAAGCGTATGGCCTTTGATGTGTGTGGCAGATGTGACCAGCTGTGAGAGTGGGAGGCCCTCAAGATCTAGCTGCGGCCTTTTGACACTAGGGAGGTTCTTGTCCTCGAAGTGTAGGTTTAGGTCCTCTACTATGGTTGTGTGCGGTTTCTTTACCAGAGTACTAGCTAGAAAATCCGGTAGGCTGTCTAGGATTCTCCATAGGGGCCCGGGGGTCTGTAAATTAGCAGTCCTAAAAATGTATTTGTTGGCGATAGGGAAATTGCGAATTGGAGGCTTTCGCAGCCCTGGATGGGGAGGGCCTCGATGGTGCAGTTGAGTTCTCTTTTTATCAGGATGGCAAGTCCGCCTCCCGCCTGCCCTGTACGCTCCAGTCTGAATATTTGATACCCTGGTGGGAGGGCCATTACAATGTCTGGGGTGGAACTGTCAGTAAGCCAGCTTTCCGTGACATCTAGGTTAGCTTCCTCCAGTAGCAAGCTGATTTCGATTTTGTGTTTGGGAAGTGAGCGGCAATTGATTAAGCCTATTCTCCACGCTTGTGCATTCCTGTCCGAGCTGTGCTTGGTTATTATGGGCTTGACCGGCGCTCTTAACCTCCAGTTACAAAGATTGCAGACCTTAGTTTGTGTTTGCTCCGGGTTCAATTTGCCAGCCCTCTCCACAGCCATCTTTGCCCCTTATGACTTCTTTTCTATGTTATCTAATTTGCTCTATTAACGAATGTATTTATGTAACACTGTTTTGCTCTATTCTATGTTTTCTCTAGTAACACTGTTCCTTTGTAACGATATTCCTCATGTAAAGCGTTCTGATTCCTCCGGGTCTAGCCAGCGCTATATAAAACTCTTCAAATAAATAAAAAAAATTAAAAAAGGGGTCTTGGCGCTATGCGGAACAGAGAGGAGCCAACGGTGTCCTGGGAAGTATTATAGAAGATCACTGGTTAAAAAGCCAAGTTTTAAGTTGCTTTCTGAACACTGAGAGTGAGGGTGCTGTTTTCAATTCAGGTGGCAAGTGGTTCCAATGAAGAGCCGTGGCTCTGAAAAATCCTCTTCTCCCCCATGTGGCAAGTTTGAAGGGAACAACCTTTATGAGTTTGGCTGTGCTGGAGCGTACACAAGGTTTTTCTTAAAGTAGGCTGGGGCTTTCCCATAGAATGTTTTGTAGGCTAGGCAGAGTGCCTTAAAGGTGATACGATGGCCGGGAGCCAATGCAATAGTCTAATGGAAGACCGAGCTGAATGTGATTTAGGAATTTTATGGCGAAATCGAGCGGTCGCATTTTGAATGGTCTGCAATTTCTTAAGGGGACCTTTTGGGAGGCCAATATAGAGCCCATTACAATAATCCAGTCGTGATAGAACTAGAGCAATGACCACCACTTTCAGAAGATCTGCTGGGAATTTGTTTTCAATTTTTTAAGTAATTTTGAGCCAGTGAAAGGAGGAGGAGGTGACCTTGTTGACTTGGTCTTTAAACTTTAGCTCCCTGTCCAACAAGATTCCCAGATTCTAAGCTTTGGGAGTTGGCGTGGGTGCCAGGCCCAAATCCGATGGCCACCAGTCCGGGGACCATATGGATGGATCATTGCCGAACTGGACGACCTCTGTTTTTATAGAGTTGAGCTTCAAGCACTTGCTATCCATCCATTTGCTAACTGGGCACATGCATTCATTGACAATGCTACCAGAGAAGATTTCACTTCTCGCAAGTGAAACTATTATTTGTGTGTCATCGGTGTACGACACCAGAGACAGGCCAAAGACTTTGATCAGGGGGCAATCGGTGTAACATACAGATTAAACAGGGTGGGGGATAAGAAGGAGCCATGAGGGACCCCGCAAAGCAAGAAATATGGATCTGAGTGAAATTCTCCAAGTGATACCACTTTTCGGCGTCCCGAGAGACAGGGCTGAGTCTCTAACCCCCAGTTCCTACATACAGTCTAGCAATTTTTCGTGGTTAACCGTATCAAAAGCCGCTGAGAGATCCAGCAGGATAAGAATCGCACTACCCCCTCTGTCGAGGGATGTTCTATTTTCCTCAGTGGCTGTAATCAGAGCAGTTTCTGTACTGTGATTTCCTCTGTACCTTTCTTCCCTCCAGCCTTGCTTTCCACAATAGTCTCACACCGGGGGAGGGGCTGGATGGCCGTCAATGCTGAAGCAGAGGCAGTCGGGGGCACAGACCGTTGTTTGGCACTTTTGCCGCCTTTCCCAGTCATTTCTCCTGCTGGGCGTCCTTGTAGTCTCAGCGGTATAGGTGAAAGCAATATCGAGCTCGGCTGAGCCAGCAACCGCCAGAAATTGACCGACGCCGCTGAAACAGGTGGCCCAAAACGCCCCAGCGAGCAAAGCCTGCTCCGGTATTCCAACCTTGAATCCGATTGCAGTGCTCGTCCTCCAGGGTCCTAGCGCTAGTGCAGAATCCGCCCTGCATTCTTTTCTCGCCATCGGGCGGCAGGCTAACGGAGTGGTGCTCTGACACGGGGAGAGGATAGACTTAAATTCACTCAGACACCATCTTGCCCGTAAGTTCACACGTGTGCCTCATTTTCAGATATTGGGACAGGCTTACTCAGTATAAGTAGGCACATTACAAACCCCCAGGAATGGAATACCATGCCACTCAAGCTATACCAGGATACCCCAGCCAGGGGTTTCAAATGTAAACTTAGGATTTCATTAGTTTTCATTCAACCCCCCATCCCCCATGTAGGTGAATAATATCCCACTACACTGGTGTACAAACAAGCAAGCAAGCCAGCCTCTCCCATGAGTGAAATACACACTCCTGGAATGAACGACCCACAGGCACGAATACACAATGGGTCATGCAGTGAATCCATCACCGGGAAAACAATGCTCCAGAGCTTTCCTTTTACAAATGAATGTAATCTAGTATAAGCAAACAAAAACACCAACGGCAGACTCAAATGGCCGCACCTCACACAAAGTTCCAATCAATTATGGCCGCATGCACTTCTTTTCCGTCACCTGCCGTCATTAGATACCACTGCCCAGCAGAAATTAAATCCAATTGTAAATGGAATGGTGCACCTGGAGATGTTGTAATCCACAAATCCTCAGTTGTGTTTAAAGATGTTTTTAATCTTCCTTTAATTCTTATCCATAAAAGCATTTTTCCATCCATAAGAACATCAAGCCAACGCGTTTCGTTCAAACAGGTCTTGAACTTCATCAGGGCTCAACTGAATTCACATTCTTTGTACTCCCAGTGCGGAGATTTCTTCAAAATCAGTCCAAGAAATTCGTAAATTACATCAGATGAGTGTTAGTCAGATGAACCTCATGATCATGAGTGGGGCCCATCAAAGGGCATAGTCGTCCTGTCCAATAATATACTGGGAAATAGTATCTCTTGGATGATACCTTAGTTCGTATCAAACTCCGAATGCCATGCTCGTCACCATGGACGAAACGCGTTGGCTGGATGTTCTTATGTATGGAAAAATGCTTTTATGCATATGAATTAAAGGAAGAATAAAAACATCTTTAAACACAACTGAGGATTTGTGGATTAAATATTTCCAGGTGCACCATCCCATTTATAATTGGATTCAAACGTAATCTAGTACTGCAGCTCAAAGCGGTTAATTGAACTGGACACAGGCTCCAGCTCCCAGAATGCACAGTCTTGGTTAAATCAAAACCCAGGGCTTAAGGCATGGTAAAACCCTCTGACATGGAATCCTTTAGCCACTTTGCTTTGATGACATGTT
The DNA here is from genome assembly GCA_963921515.1 of Calotriton arnoldi. Classification (NCBI taxonomy): domain Eukaryota; kingdom Metazoa; phylum Chordata; class Amphibia; order Caudata; family Salamandridae; genus Calotriton; species Calotriton arnoldi. The sequence continues at coordinate 2,862,775 of CAWUFW010000975.1, forward strand.
TCAGACAGTAATATAAAGTCCATGGCCTTCAGCTGGGTTTAGTGAACAGCGTGGAGTGTAACCACTTGTTCTATGTGAAGGTCAACTGTCCCCACAGAAACTTTAAATGCATTAACGACTGGAATATCGGTGTCTCAGCACCATTAAATGAAAAGCAATTATTAATAACATCCGAGACTCACCACTGGTCTCTGGAGAAGAGGGTAATGCATCGGATTCCAGGGGGCAGCACGGCCATAGACACTAGAGGTGAAGATGAGGAGGGCAAACTGACTCCCAGGCTTGCACAGATCACACAAGAGCTTTACTCAAATATTCTTCTGCAGGGGTCCCAGAGCACAGAGGTGACTTTGCTTTCAAGCTCCGGAGAGAACTTCTGCTCACGCCAAGGTCCCTAGAGAGGAGTGAAGGCAGGAGATGATGGTGATGCACAACACAAGATCACAGGTAGATGGTGCCACTGTGATCAGGGTCCAGAGGAGGCGATGGTGGTGCACAAGGGGAAATTATCATCAAGAGAAGAAGAGGCAGAACATGGGTCCACCGGAGGCAATGTTGTGGACAAGAGAAGATCATAGGCAGGGTTGAGCCGCAGGAGGTAGAGTTTGTGCGAAGTTGCTTTCAGATTTTCTTGGGGTGGAAGCACACCTACACAAGAAAAAGACATGCAGTTATGAGGAAAGAAGGCAAGGCAGAATGAGTGAAGGGCTGACAATCTGTCATGTTAACAAACATGATCTTCTTACACTGAAACATTAGTCTTCCTCCCATTTCACAATGAAACACCTTGGACTGGATGAAGACGGGGAAATTCTCATGGTCCCACAGCCTCTGATGGAGTGATCCATCCTACTCACTCCCAGGCTCCTACACCATCTCGTGCTAGGGCACCCCATCTGATCAACACCCACAGGCTCTGGCACCATCTTGTGAAGGAGTGATCCATCTACTCAACACTCACAGAATCCAACACCACCTCATGATATCCACTCAATCTACTCACGCTAGCACCATCTCATAGTAGAGTGATTCATTTACTCAACACTGAAAGTCTCTAATACCATTGCATTGTCTCCGCTCCATCAAATCAATGACCACAGACTATGACATCATCTCATGGCCCACGCTTCATCCACCAATCTTGCAGGGTCTTACACCATCTCATGATACCCGCGCCATCTACTCAACACTTGCATTGTCTCCGCTCCATCTACTCAATGACCACAGACTATGGCATCATCTCATGGTCCGTGCTCCACCCACCAATCTTGCAGGGTCTTACACCATCTCATGATACCTTCTCCATCTACTCAACACTTGCATTGTCTCTGCTCCATCTACTGAATGACCACAGACTATGACATCATCTCATGGTCCGCGCTCCATCCACCAATCTTGCAGGGTCTGACACCATCTCATGATTCCCCCTCCATCTACTCAACACTCACAGTCTCTGACACTATCTCATAATAACTGCTGTATATATTCAATGCCCACAGACTCAGAAACCATCTCATGGTCCCCGCTCAATCCACCCAACTCGCAGGCTCTGACACATCTCATGATTTCTGCTCCATCCGCTCAAAACCGACAGGCTCTGACACTATCTCATGGTCTCAGCTCCATCTATTCAACACTCACAGGCTCATACACTTTCTAATGATCCACACTCACTCTACTCATTACTTGCAGACTCAAAGATACCATCTAATGGTCCCCAACCCCGCTCCATCCATCTACGCAGCACTCAAGACGTCTGAAACAACCTCATGGTCGCTACTCCATCTGCTCAACACTCAGAGGCTCTGACACAGTCGGATAATCCTCACTCATTCTACTCAATACTCACAGGCTCTGAAACCATCTCATGCTAGAGTGGTCCATCTATCAACACTCACAGGCTTGACACCAACTGATGGTGCCCCAGATCCACTCGCTCTACTTAACACTCACAGGCTCTGAAAACATCTCATGTTAGAGTGGTCCATCTACTCAACACTCACAGGCTCTGAAACAGTCTAATGCTGGAGAGGTCCATCTACCCAACACTCACAGGTTTTGAAACTATCTCATGTTAGAGTGGTCCATCTACTCAACACTCACAGGCTTGACACCAACTGATGGTGCCCCAGATCCATTTCCTCTACTTAACACTCACAGGCTCTGAAACCATCTCATGCTAGAGTCGTCCATCTACCCAACACTGACAGGTTTTGAAACTATCTCATGTTAGAGTGGTCCATCTACTCAACACTCACAGGCTTGACACCAACTGATGGTGCCCCAGATCCATTCCCTCTACTCAACACTCACAGACTCTGAAACCATCTCATGCTAGAGTGGCTGTTGGAAGCCGGAGTCCCCATCCCGCACCACTGTCCCCAAATGCAAGAGACCCGGGACTCCTCACTCAACGTTAGGCCAAGTAAGGACACCGTTTCAGATAGCCCTGCTCAACCCCTTAGTAGCTTGGCACGAGCAGCCAGGCCTATCTCCAAGGCACGAGTGTACAGTATGTGCAACCACGCCCACAGCAACCCCCTGGTGACACCAGAAATGGACTCCACACGAGTTTGATAAAACGAGTATAAACTTTATGACAGTCAGCCTCTTCGATAACAGTTGCCCCCCACACATATCAACAATGACATAAAGTACAGCTTCTCGCTCTGGCCCCAGTACTGCCACTCCTGAACGCAGTACGGGCCCCAATCTGAGTCGAAGCAAAGGCTCACGTCGCCAGAAGGACTGAGAGGCAGAGAGAGTGTCCCTCCGAGCCCGCGCCCCGCCCAGGCAGTGATCCACGTTACCTAGGGGCGCGACCCCACTCTCGTCTCCTCCTTCAGCGAACTGGGCCTTTCGTGTAGAACTTTCTCAATGGGCCTCAGCGGCTCGGCCTGGCAGCTCAGCTCCTCCGGGGCTGCCGGTCCGGGCCGCGACTGTTAGGAAGGTCTCAGGCGGCCGCAGGGCACACGTACCCCATGCCCCTGAGATTGCGTTACTCCGGGTGCACGTTCACCACAGCACCCTCCGGGTCTCCTCTGGCACAAAGCCACACACATAACGCTGATGGGACTTCACATCGACTCCGAGTGCACGTTCACCAGGCACTCCTTCCTGCGGTCTCAGTTGGCACCAAGACACGCACACCGCGGTGCAGAGACTCACTTTCTTCCGGTGCACACAATGATCAGCCGATCACCTCCACAGTCCCAGGTTGCACCAAAGCACGGACACTGCTTCACTGAGACTTACTCCAACTCTGGTGCCCCGATATCCAGGCGCTCTTCAACAACGCCTTCGGCCGCACCCCGACACGCTCACCGGGTCCGAGCCTCACTTCTCCGGTGCACTCGATGACCAGGCGCTCTTCACCAGTGCCTCCGGTGCACCCGGACACGCACCCTGCGCGTCCGAGACTCACTCCACTTCCGATGCACATGTTGACCAGGCGCTCCTCACCCTCGCCTCCTGTGCACCACGACACGCACCCTGCGCATCCGAGACTCCCTTCACCTCCGATGCACCTGCCGACCAGGCGCTCTCCACCAGCGCCTGCGGTGCACCACAACACACACCCTGCGCGTCCGAGTCTCACGTCACCTCCGATGCACACGCTGACCAGGCGCTCTTCACCAACGCCTGCTGTGCACCACGACACGCACCAAGCACGTCCGAGACTCACTTCACCTTCGGTGCACACGTTGACCAGGCGCTCTTCACCAACACCTCCTGTGCACCACGACACGCACCGAGAGCGTCCGAGTCTCACTTCTCCTCCGTGTGTCCAAGATCACAGGGCACACCTTCCGAGGGTCTCAAGCTGCCACAACACACGCCCACCGCGTCGCTTGAAACTTCTCCGGAAACTTTTATGTTCCTGTGTTTCCAAACAGGGAGCCAGCTCACCTCGGGCCCTTGGGGTAACAAGACACAGCACAAAGCACAGTCTTCTTCAAGCAGGGGGACCCAGCGCACAAAGCACAGTCCCAACAGCCTCTTCCTTGGTTAAAACAGCAAACTGCAGACCAGCCCCAGATCACGAAGCAAGGGTTGGTCCTTCCCAGCAGTCTCTTCAGTTGTTCCTTCCTTGGCAGAGGTTCCTCTTGACCACGAAATGGGTCCAAGCCTTTTTAGTCTCAATCTATTTCTATTCCAACATTCAGGGGTCTCAGCTCTCATAGTTATACCCCTAAATGTCTTTGAAGTTCGTTGTGCTCAGGGCTCCCTGACACCTGCCTAAATCAGTTCTGGGTGTCAATCTCCCAGTGTCACCTTTCTCCCTTTGATACTGGGGGTCTGGAACCTTAATCACTCAGCCGGAGATGGGTCAATTGTTTTATAGCCGCAACCCAGGCCTCTTCACCTCCTGGTGCTTTTCCTCGCCTACTCTCCAGATGCAGGTCAGCCTGGTGCCATCTCAACCTCTCCCTGGGTCAAGACCTCCCCCAGCTCCTCTCCCCTCTCAGATCCAGACAGTCAATCCACATTCAGCAGAGACACACAGAAATGCTTAAAGCACAAATCTCAGCCACTTCCTAAAAGAGTGGCTTCTGAACACACAGTGACAAAACCACTTTCATAGAAAGATGTGTTATGACGCTGTGAGTTCATACATACTAAACTTCACCTCTCCATTTTAAACTGATGGGAAACTAGGCTAACAAACACAATACCCAGCCTCCCCCATTCTGTCCTATGGGCAGGATGGCCTTTCACCAGTGAAAAACGAAATGGAGTGTTTTTCACTGTCAGGACATAACACACACCTCAGTATATGTCCTGCCTTTTACTAACACTGCACCCTGCCCAGGGGTTACCCGGGACCTACCACAGGGGTGCCCACTGTGTACGCAAAAGGGAAAGTAAGGCCTGACAAGTGGTTGCACTTGTCAGGACAACATGCTAACTTAGCAAACTGCGTGCAGGCCCTACACTGCAGGCCTGAGTTCCCTTCTCCGCGCACCTTTGCATTACTAGTCCTGGCACACACAGTGCACATCACTAGGGATTTTACTAGTAAGGCAACATACGAATCATGGTCAACCAATTACCATTACACTTTACACAGGGAACACTTGTACTTTGACACTGATCAGCAGTGGCAAAGTACCCAAAGCAGCTAAATTGGCAACTCTATGTCAGGAAAACGGTCTAGGGGAAAAGCTAAACGTTTGGGGAACTTTAGCCAAAAAGGCCAAGTCCTACAGTGGCCCATCTACTCAACACTCAAAGGCTCAGAAACCATCTCATACTAGAGTGGTCCATCTACTCAACACTCAAAGGCTCTGAAACCATCTCATGCTAGAGTGGCCCATCTACTCAACACTCAAAGGCTCTCAAACCATCTCATGCTAGAGTGGCCCATCTACTCAACACTCAAAGGCTCTCAAACCATCTCCTGCTAGAATGGTCCATCTACTCAACACTCACAGGCTCTGAAACCATCTCATGCTAGAGTGGTCCATCTACTCAACACTCACAGGCTCTGAAACCATCTCATGCTAGAGTAGTCCATCTACTCAACACTCACAGGCTCTGAAACCATCTCATGCTAGAGTGGCCCAGCTACTCAACACTCACAGGCTCTGAAACCATCTCATGCTAGAGTAGTCCATCTACTCAACACTCACAGGCTCTGAAACCATCTAATGCTAGAGTGGCCCAGCTACTCAACACTCACAGGCTCTGAAACCATCTCATGCTAGAGTGGTCCATCTACTCAACACTCACAGGCTCTGAAACCATCTCATGCTAGAGTGGTCCATCTACTCAACACTCACAGGCTTGACACCAACTGATGGTGCCCCAGATCCATTCCCTCTACTCAACACTCACAGGCTCTGAAACCATCTCATGCTAGAGTGGTCCATCTACTCAACACTCAAAGGCTCTGAAACCATCTCATGCTAGAGTGGCCCAGCTACTCAACACTCACAGGCTCTGAAACCATCTCATGCTAGAGTGGCCCAGCTACTCAATACTCACAGGCTCTGAAACAGTCTCATGCTTGAGTGGTCCATCTACTCAACACTCACAGGCTCTGAAACCATCTCATGCTAGAGTGGTCCATCTACTCAACACTCACAGGCTTGACACCAACTGATGGTGCCCCAGATCCATTCCCTCTACTCAACACTCACAGGCTCTGAAACCATCTCATGCTAGAGTGGTCCATCTACTCAACACTCAAAGGCTCTGAAACCATCTCATGCTAGAGTGGCCCAGCTACTCAACACTCACAGGCTCTGAAACCATCTCATGCTAGAGTGGTCTATCTACTCAACACTCACAGGCTCTGAAACCATCTCATGCTAGAGTGGTCCATCTACTCAACACTCACAGGCTTGACACCAACTGATGGTGCCCCAGATCCATTCCCTCTACTCAACACTCACAGGCTCTGAAACCATCTCATGCTAGAGTGGTCGATCTATTTAAAACTCACAGGCTCTGAAACAGTCTCATGCTTGAGTGGTCCATCTACTCAACACTCACAGGCTCTGAAACCATCTCATGCTAGAGTGGTCCATCTACTCAACACTCACAGGCTTGACACCAACTGATGGTGCCCCAGATCCATTCCCTCTACTCAACACTCACAGGCTCTGAAACGATCTCATGCTAGAGTGGATCTACTCAACACTCACAGGTTCTGACACCATCTCATGTTAGAGTAGTCCATCTACTCAACACTCACAGGCTCTGAAACCATCTCATGCTAGAGTGGTCCATCTACTCAACACTCACAGGCTCTGAAACCATCTCATGCTAGAGTGGTCCATCTACTCAACACTCACAGGCTTGACACCAACTGATGGTGCCCCAGATCCATTCCCTCTACTCAACACTCATATACTCTGAAACCATCTCATGCTAGAGTGGTCCATCTACTTAATACTCACAGGCTCTGAAACAGTCTCATGCTAGAGTGGTCCATCTACTCAACACTCACAGGCTTGACACCAGCTGATGGTTCCCCAGATCAATTCCATCTACTCAATACTCACAGGCTCTGAAAGGATCTCATGCTAGAGTGGTCCATCTACTCAACAATCACAGACTCTGAAACCATCTCATGTAGAGTGGTCCATCTACTCAACACTCACAGACTCTGAAACCATCTCATGTAGAGTGGTCCATCTACTCAACACTCTCAGGCTCTCAAACCATCTCCTGCTAGAATGGTCCATCTACTCAATACTCACAGGCTCTGAAACCATCTCATGCTAGAGTGGTCCATCTACTCAACACTCACAGACTCTGAAACCATCCCATGCTATAGTGGTCCATCTACTCAACACTCAGGCTCTGAAACCATCTCATGCTACAGTGGTCCATCTACTCAACACTCACAGGCTCTCAAACCATCTCCTGCTAGAATGGTCTATCTATTCAACACTCACAGGCTCTGAAACCATCTCATGCTAGAGTGGTCCATCTACTCAACACTCACAGGCTCTCAAACCATCTCCTGCTAGAATGGTCTATCTATTCAACACTCACAGGCTCTGAAACCATCTCATGCTAGAGTGGTCCATCTACTCAACACTCACAGGCTCTGAAACCATCTCATGTGAGAGTGGTCCGTCTACTCAACACTCACAGGCTTGACACCAGCTGATGGTGCCCCAGATCCATTCCCTCTACTCAATACTCACAGGCTCTGAAACCATCTCATGCTACAGTGGTCCATCTACTCAACACTCACAGGCTCTGAAACCATCTCATGCTAGAGTGGTCCATCTACTCAACACTCTCAGGCTCTAAAACCATCTCATGCTAGAGTGGTCCATCTACTCAATACTCGCAGGCTCTGAAACTAACTCATGCTGGAGTGGTCCGTCTACTCAACACTCACAGGCTTGACACCAGCTGATGGTGCCCCAGATCCATTCCCTCTACTCAATACTCACAGGCTCTGAAACCATCTCATGCTACAGTGGTCCATCTACTCAACACTCACAGGCTCTGAAACCATCTCATGCTAGAGTGGTCCATCTACTCAACACTCACAGGCTCTAAAACCATCTCATGCTAGAGTGGTCCATCTACTCAACACTCACAGGCTCTGAAACCATCTCATGCTAGAGTGGTCCATCTACTCAACACTCACAGGCTCTAAAACCATCTCATGCTAGAGTGGTCCATCTACTCAATACTCGCAGGCTCTGAAACTAACTCATGCTGGAGTGGTCCATCTACTTAATACTCATAGGCTTGACACCAACTGATGGTGCCCCAGATCCATTCCCTCTACTCAAAACTCACAGGCTCTGAAACCATCTCATGCTAGAGTGGTCCATCTCCTCAACACTCACAGACTTGACACCAACTGATGGTGCCCCAGATCCATTCCCTCTACTCAACACTCACAGGCTCTCAAACGATCTCATGCTAGAGTGGTCCATTTACTCAACACTCACAGGCTCTGACCCCATCTCATAGCCCACCTCGCTCTATCTACTCAACACTCGCAGGCTCTGACACCTTCTCATGGCCCACCTCGCTCTATCTACTCAACACTCCCAGGCTCTGACCCCATCTCATGGTGGAGCAGTCAATTTACTCAACACTCCCATCCTCTGACCCCATCTCATGGCCCACCTCGCTCTATCTACCCAACACTCCCAGGCTCTGACACCATCTCATGGCACACCTCGCTCTATCTACTCAACACACCAAGGCTCTGACAATATCTCATGGTGGAGCAGTCCATCTACTCAACACTCTCAGGCTCTGACACCATCTCATGTCCCACCTCGCACTATCTACTCAACACTACTAGGCTCTGACGCCATCCTATGGTGGAACGGTCCATTTACTCAACACTTTCAGCCTCTGACCCCATCTCATGGCCCACCTCGGTCTATACTCAATCTAATCAATGCCTGCAGGCTCTGACAATATCTCATAGTCCCAGCTGCAGTTAATCAACTCACCATCTCAGGGACCCAGATCTATATACTCACCACCGTCCTGCTACACTATCATCTCTTGATTCCACTACATAAATTCAGGACGTGCAGGCTCTGAAAAGGATTTACATATTGGTAGCTGAGGCACTAACACAGAACACCACACTTATCACTACTGTCAATAATAGTCAAAATCAATTGGAATGTTTCCTTACTGGTGCCAGAGTTAAGCAGGGATCAGCTGCCACCATCCCTCACATTGCGGCAACCAAAAGTTGCTCCATAACCACATTAAATCAAAAAACTCGCCACTCAATATATTAATATAAAATCAGTTTGAAATCGTAATAGCAGAGAACAAGGGTGGTCTGTGTGCAAATTTTGATTCCTTCCAATTCACACAGATTACAAGAGGTTCTGATGCAGGGATAAAACCAATTCTTTATTGACCATTCATAAGTGTGTAAAATTGTTTGTAACCTAAACAATGTATCATTCGTTGCAGCCAACCTGTTTCATTCTTTTTGAACTTCTTCTGGGCTTCAAAAACCATGTGATCTCATTAGATACATAAAGACGATCAATATCAGGAAACCAATGTTTAAATCACACTGCGTGGTCTAACATTATCCTTCTCTGTTAGAGCCATGTGTGTGTGCCCGGATCATATCACGCTCCCTGAAAATGTAGACACACACCACGCTTGTTCTCTGCCACAACAATGTCTAACTGATTTCATCATAATGTTTTCAGTGCCTAGTTTTTGACACCATCTCATGGTCTCTGCTCCATCCACGCAACACTGGCAGTTCAGATGGATTCCTACGAGAATACTGTGGGCAGATTATTGTTCTACAAAAATATAGTGGCTTAAATGTCAAGTACAAAAGTATATTTATGTATGATACTCTCACCCCTCATGCCAGGGCCTCACACTACAAGATACCAGACATTCCACACGCCCCTGAGACTCACACACCATGCATGAGCTGTCCCGACCACTCAACAGCCTGTATTTCCATCCATGAGCTGTCCTGCCACCTCACCGTAGAGGCCCACAGACCAAGAGATGTCCTTCCACCTCACTGCTGACACCCACAAACCAAGAGATGTCCTGCCACCTCACCGCAGAGGCGCACAGACCATGAGTTGTCCTGCCACCTCACTGCTTACACCCACAAAGCAAGAGATGTCCTTCCACCTCACTGCAGAGGCCCACAGACCATGAGATGTCCTGCCACCTCACCGCAGAGGCCCAGAGATCATGAGATGTCCTACCACCTCACTACAGAGGCCCACAGACCATGAAATGTCCTGCCACCTCACTGCAGAGGCCCACAGACCATGAGTTGTTCTGCTACCTCATCGCAAAGGCCCACAGATCACAAGATGTCCTTCCACCTCATTGCAGAGGCCCACAGACCAAGAGATGTCCTGCCATCTCACCGCAGAGGCCCACAGACCATGAGCTGTTCTGCCACCTCATTGCATAGGCCCACAGACCATGAGATGTTCTGCCACATCACTGTTGACACGCAAAGACCATGAGATGTCCTGCCACCTCACCACAGAGGCCAACAGATCATGAGAGGTCCTGCCACCACACCGCAGAGGCCCACAGATCATGAGAGGTCCTGCCACCACACCGCAGAGGCCCACAGACCAAGAGATGTCTTTCCACATCACTGTTGACACGCACAGACCAAGAGATGTCCTGACACCTCACCACAGAGGCACATAGACCATGAGATGCCCTTCCACCTCATTGCAGAGGCCCACAGACCATGAAAGGTCCTTCCACCTCACTGCAGAGGCCCACAGACCATGAGTTGTTCTGCTACCTCACCGCAAAGGCCCACAGATCATGAGATGTCCTTTGACCTCATTGCAGAGGTCCACAGACCATGAGATGTCCTGCCAACACACCACAGAGGGCCACAGATCATGAGATGTCCTGCCACCTCATTGCAGAGGCCCACAGACCAAGAGATGTCCTTCCACCTCACTGCTGAGGCCCACAGACCAAGAGAGGTCCACCAACCTCACCGCAGAGGCGCACAGACCATGAAATGTCCTGAACCCTCATGTCCTAAACCCATCACATAATAACTCATACCATAAGGTCCTTAACCCTCACCACATGGACCCAAGAGAACATTACATTTATTGGCCCTCAACACAGAGACTCAACGATATAGATGTTTTAAACGCCTCACACTAGTTACGACCTTTCCTGGCATGGGCTCACACCATGAGATGGCCTAAATCATCCTGGACTCACACTATGAGATACCCTGACCCATCCTGGACTAACACCATGAGATGCCCTAGACTCCTCGTGGACACACACACCATGAGATGCCCTGCCCCCTCCTGAACTCACACACTATGATATACCCTAACCCACCCTGGAATCACAAACCATGAGAAACCCTGACCCCTCATGGACTCACACTCCGTGAGATAAGCTGAACCCTCCTGGACTCACACACCCTGAGATGCCCTGACCCTCCTGGACTCACACCATGAGATAACCTGACCCTCCTGGACTCACCCATGAGATAACCTGACCCTCCTGGACTCACACCATGAGATACCCTGACCCCTCCTGGACTCACACCTTGAGATACCCTAACTCCTCCTGGACTCAAAGACCATGAGATGACCTGACCCCTCCTGGACTCACACCATGAGATAACCTGACCCCTCCTGGACTCACACCATGAGATACCCTGACCTCTCCTGGACTCACACCATTAGATGTGTGTGACCCCTCGTGGACACACACACCTTGAGATACCCCGACCCCTCCTGGACTCACACCCCATGAGATGCCCTGACCCCTCCTGGACTCACACCCCATGAGATGCCCTGACCCCTCCTGGACTCACAGACCATGAGATACCGTGACCCCTCCTGGACTCACACCATGAGATACCCTGACCCCTCCTGGCCTCTCACACAGTGTGATGCCCATATCCCTCCTGGACTCACACCATGAGATGCCCTGACCACTCCTGGCCTCACACCATGAGATACCCTGACCCCTCCTGGCCTCTCACACAGTGTGATGCCCATATCCCTCCTGGACTCACACCATGAGATACCCTGGCCTCTCCTGGACTCACACACCATGAGATACCCTGACCCCTCATGGACTCACACGCCATGAGATAAGCTGACCCCTCCTGGACTCACACCATGAGATAAGCTGACCCCTCCCGGACTCACAAATCATGAGATACCCTGACCCCTCCTGGACTCACACATCGTGAGAAGCCCTGAACGCTCCTGGATTCACACACCATGAGATACACTGACCCCTCCTGTACTCACACCCCATGGGATGCCCTGACCCCTCCTGGACTCACACCATGAGATACCCTGACCCCTCCTGGACTCACACACCATGAGATACCCTGACCCCTTCTGGACTCACGCCATGATATACCTTAACCCCTCCTGGACTCTTACACCATGAGATACCCTGACCCCTTGTGGACTCACATCATGAGATACACTGACCCCTCCTGGACTCACACACCATGAGATACCCCGACCCCTCCTGGACTCACAGACCATGAGATACCCTGACCCCTCCTGGATTCACACCCCATGAGATACCCTGACCCCTCCTGGACTCACACCATGAGATACCCTGAACCCTCATGGACTCACACCCCATGTGATGCCCTGACCCCTCAAGGACTCGCACACCATGAGATACCCTGACCCCTCCTGGCCTCACACCATGAGATACTCTGACCCCTCCTGGACTCACAGACCAAGAGATACCACGACCCCTCCTGGACTCACACCATGAGATACGCTGACCCCTCCTGGACTCAGACCATGAGATACCCTGACCCCTCCTGGACTCACATCATGAGAAGCCCTGAACTCTCCTGGACTCACACACCATGAGATACCCTGACCCCTCCTGGACTCACACCCCATGAGGTACCCTGACCCCTCCTGGACTCACACCATGAGATACCCTGACCCCTCGTGGACTCACACATCATGAGAAGACCTGAACCCTCGTGGACTCACACATCATGAGAAGACCTGAACCCTCCTGGACTCACACACCATGAGATGCCCTGACCCCTTGTGGACTCACATTATGAGATACCCTACCCCTCCTGGACTCACACACCATGAGATACCCTGACCCCTCATGGACTCATCCCATGAGATGCTCTGACCCCTCCTGGACTCACAGACCATGAGATACCCTGACCCCTCCTGGACTCCAAGACCATGAGATACCCTGACCCCTCCTGGACTCACACCCCATGAGATGCCCCAACTCCTCCTGGACTCACACCCCATGAGATACCATGACCCCTCCTGGACTCACACCATGAGATACCATGATCCCTCTTGGACTCACACCATGAGATACCTTCACCTCTCCTGGACTCACACACCATGAGATGCCCTGACCCCTCCTGGACTCACACCATGAGATTGCCTGACCCCTCCTGGACTCACACACCATGAGATACACTGACCCCTCCTGGACTCCCACTTCATGAGATACCCCGACCCCTCCTGGACTCACACACCATGAGATACACTGACCCCTCCTGGACTAACACACCATGAGATGCCTTCACCTCTCCTGGACTCACACACCATGAGATACCCCGACCCCTCCTGGACTCACACCCCACGAGATACCCTGACCCCTCCTGGACTCACACCCCATGAGATACTCTGACCCCTCCTGGACTCACAGACCATGAGATACCCCGACCCCTCCTGGACTCCCCGACCATGAGATACCCCGACCCCTCCTGGACTCACACCCCATGAGATGCCCTGACCCCTCCTGGACTCACACCCCATGAGATGCCCTGACCCCTCCTGGACTCACACCCCATGAGATACCGTGACCCCTCCTGGACTCACACCATGAGATACCCTGACCCCTCCTGGCCTCTCACACAGTGTGATGCCCATACCCCTCCTGGACTCACACCATGAGATGCCCTGACCACTCCTGGCCTCACACCATGAGATACCCTGACCCCTCCTGGCCTCTCACACTGTGTGATGCCCTGACCCCTCCTGGAATCACCCCATGAGATACCATGACCCCTCCTGGACTCACGCCATGAGATACCCTGACCCCTCCTGGCCTCTCACACAGTGTGATGCCCACACCCCTCCTGGACTCACACCATGAAATGCCCTGACCACTCCTGGCCTCACACCATGAGATACCCTGACCCCTCCTGGCCTCTCATGCTGTGTGATGCCCTGACCCCTCCTGGACTCACCCCATGAGATACCCTGACCCCTCCTGGACTCACACCATGAGATACCCTGACCACTCATGGACTCACACACCGTGAGATAAGCTGACCCCTCCTGGACTCACACCATGAGATAAGCTGACCCCTCCCGGACTCATAAATCATGAGATACCCTGACCCCTCCTGGACTCACACATCGTGAGAAGCCCTGAACGCTCCTGGATTCACACACCATGAGATACACTGACCCCTCCTGTACTCACACCCCATGGGATGCCCTGACCCCTCCTGGACTCACACCATGAGATACCCTGACCCCTCCTGGACTCACACACCATGAGATACCCTGACCCCTTCTGGACTCACGCCATGATATACCTTAACCCCTCCTGGACTCTCACACCATGAGATACCCTGACCCCTTGTGGACTCACATCATGAGATACACTGACCCCTCCTGGACTCACACACCATGAGATACCCCGACCCCTCCTGGACTCACAGACCATGAGCTACCCTGACCCCTCCTGGATTCACACCCCATGAGATACCCTGACCCATCCTGGACTCACACCATGAGATACCCTGAACCCTCATGGACTCACACCCCATGTGATGCCCTGACCCCTCAAGGACTCGCACACCATGAGATACCCTGACCCCTCCTGGCCTCACACCATGAGATACTCTGACCCCTCCTGGACTCACAGACCATGAGATACCACGACCCCTCCTGGACTCACACCATGAGATACCACGACCCCTCCTGGACTCAGACCATGAGATACCCTGACCCCTCGTGGACTCACATCATGAGAAGCCCTGAACTCTCCTGGACTCACACACCATGAGATACCCTGACCCCTCCTGGACTCACACCCCATGAGGTACCCTGACCCCTCCTGGACTCACACCATGAGATACCCTGACCCCTCCTGGACTCACACATCATGAGAAGACCTGACCCCTCCTGGACTCACACACCATGAGATGCCCTGACCCCTTGTGGACTCACATTATGAGATACCCTGACCCCTCCTGGACTTACACACCATGAGATACCCTGACCCCTCATGGACTCACCGCATGAGATGCTCTGACCCCTCCTGGACTCACAGACCATGAGATACCCTGACCCCTCCTGGACTCCCAGACCATGAGATACCCTGACCCCTCCTGGACTCACACCCCATTAGATGCCCCAACTCCTCCTGGACTCACACCCCATGAGATACCATGACCCCTCCTGGACTCACACCATGAGATACCATGATCCCTCTTGGACTCACACCATGAGATACCTTCACCTCTCCTGGACTCACACACCATGAGATGCCCTGACCCCTCCTGGACTCACACCATGAGATTGCCTGACCCCTCCTGGACTCACACACCATGAGATACACTGACCCCTCCTGGACTCCCACATCATGAGATACCCCGACCCCTCCTGGACTCACACATCATGAGATACCCCGACCCCTCCTGGACTCACACACCATGAGATACACTGACCCCTCCTGGACGCACACACCATGAGATGCCGTCACCTCTCCTGGACTCACACACCATGAGATACCCCGACCCCTCCTGGACTCACACCCCATGAGATACCCTGACCCCTCCTGGACTCACCCCATGAGATGCCCTGACCCCTCCTGGACTCACAGACCATGAGATACCCCGACCCCTCCTGGACTCCCCGACCATGAGATACCCCGACCCCTCCTGGACTCCCCGACCATGAGATACCCCGACCCCTCCTGGACTCACACCCCATGAGATGCCCTGACCCCTCCTGGACTCACACCCCATGAGATGCCCTGACCCCTCCTGGACTCACACCCCATGAGATACCGTGACCCCTCCTGGACTCACACCATGAGATACCCTGACCCCTCCTGGCCTCTCACACAGTGTGATGCCCATACCCCTCCTGGACTCACACCATGAGATGCCCTGACCACTCCTGGCCTCACACCATGAGATACCCTGACCCCTCCTGGCCTCTCACACCGTGTGATGCCCTGACCCCTCCTGGAATCACCCCATGAGATACCATGACCCCTCCTGGACTCACACCATGAGATACCCTGACCCCTCCTAGCCTCTCACGCTGTGTGATGCCCTGACCCTTCCTGGACTCACCCCATGAGATACCCTGACCCCTCCTGGACTCACACCATGAGATACCCTGACCTCTCCTGGACTCACACACCATGAGATACCCTGACCCCTCATGGACTCACACGCCGTGAGATAAGCTGACCCCTCCTGGACTCACACACCATGTGATACCCTGACCCCTCCTGGACTCACACCATGAGATAAGCTGACCCCTCCTGGACTCACAAATCATGAGATACCCTGACCCGTCCTGGACTCACAAACCATGAGATACCCTGACCCCTCCTGGACTCACACCCCATGAGATGCCCTGAACCCTCCTGGACTCACACACCTAGAGATACACTGACCCCTCCTGTACTCACACCATTAGATACCCCAACCCCTCCTGGACTCACACACCATGAGATACACTGACCCCTCCTGGACTGCCAGACCATGAGATACCCTGACCCCTCCTGGAATCACACCCCATGAGATAAGCTGACCCCTCCTGGACTCACACCCCATGAGATAAGCTGACCCCTCCTGGGCTCACACCATGAGATAAGCTGACCCCTCCTGGACTCACAGACTATGAGATACCCTGACCCTCCTGGACTCACACACCATGAGATACCTGACCCCTCGTGGACTCACACCCCATGAGATGCCCTGACCCCTCCTGGACTCACAGACCATGAGATACCCTGACACCCCATGGGCTCACACGCCATGAGATGCCCTGACCCCTCGTGGACTCACACACCATGAGGTACAAGCGATGCCAGCCCTCTCACCCCAGGGACTCACTCATCATGGAAGAGCCCTCCTGACACAGACCCCACCCGGATACCCAGGCTGGTTGTGGCGCCGGCTGCACTGACCTGTGCGTGTGATGAGCAGGGCCTCCTCGGGGATGATCGTGGCTCTCTCCTCGTCTTTCTTTCTCGGTCTCTCCTGTCCTGTCTCTCCTCCTGCCCCTGACTCTCCCCTCTTCCTCCTGTGCCTGCCTCTCCTCTCTCAGAGCACCGCTGATCCGGGCAGTGAATAAACCCAAAGCCACTTCCTGGAAACGTCTTCCTCCTCCACCCCCTCCACGCCCTGCTGTCCACACCCACCCGCGGAGGCACCTGCTGCCGGGTCCGGGGGGGAGTGGCACACGCACCTCAGCAGGAGACACCTCACGTGCACACGAACCTGAAATGTGCACACACCTCACGTGCACACGAACCTCAACTATGGACACTCTACACGTGCACACACCTCACGTACACTACACACACCTCACGTACACTACACACACCTCACGTGCACACGCACACACCTCACGTGCACACGAACCTCTACTATAGACACACTACACGTGCACACACCTCACGTGCACACGAACCTCAACTATGGACACACTACACGTGCACACACCTCACGATCACTACTCACACCTCACGTGCATACGCACACACTCACGTGCACACGACCCTCTACTAAGGACACACCACACGTGCACACACCTCACGTTCACTACACTCACCTCAGGTGCCCACCCGCTCACATCACCTGCACACGAACCTCTACTATGGGCGTGCATTCACAAACGAACCTCATATGTGGGCACACTTCACGTGCACACGAACCTCTACTATGGACACAAGACACGTGCACACACCTCACGTGCATACGCACACACCTCACGTGCACACAAAACTCTAGTCTGGACACACTACACGTGCACACGCACACCTCACGTGCACACGAACCTCTACTATGGACACACTACACGTGCACACATCTCACATTCACTACACACACCTCAGCGGCACATGCGCACACATCACCTGCACACGAACCTCTACTATAGACGTGCTTTCACAAACGAACCTCGAATGTGGGCACACTTCACGTGCACACGCACCTGAAATGTGCACACACCTCACGTGAACACGAACCTCTACTATGGACACAAGACCCGTGCATACACATACACTACATGCAGCTCACGTGCATAAGCACTCACGTCGCGTGCACATGAACCTGAAATGTGCACACTCCCCACGTGCACACGAACCTCTACTGTGGACACACTACACGTGCGCAGTCCTCACGTTCACTACACACACCTCACGTGGATACGAACCTCAACTATCGACACTCTACACGTGCACACACCTCACGTTCACTACAAACACCTCACCTCACCTGCACACGCACACACCTGACGTGCACACGAACCTCAACTATGGCCCTCGTGTGTACATTGGGGCAGTTCCGCACTTGTGAAGAGGCTGTGTGAGGGTTTTGCAAGGTATGGGGGAGGGCATGTATTTGAGGTTGCTGCAGGCAATGTGTGTGGTAAGAGCAGGGAAATCAACAGTAAAAACCGGCCCACCAGGCCATGAACCGGCCCACACTGACCTGTCAGACCAGCTCTTAGGCCAGTCCGACCATCATCACCTCCTTTAGCCACGGAGGCCGAGGGATGGGCCGGACCCTTGAGACTGGTTGCCGTCTGGCAGTCAGGGGTCTGTATTGTCGGGCGCCTGTTCCTTGAAAGGCTGGGTGAAGGATGCCGTGGTGCAAGCGAGGGCCCCGGCCCCTCTGACTGTTGTTGGGCAGTAAACTACAGCCATTACCAGGGTTCACAGGGCTCCTCGGGCCTCTGGGCCCGGTGCCACTGCACCTGCTGCACCAACAGCAGCCACGCCCCTGGGTATGAGAGGGGGTCAGCATTTCTATAGAGACCGAGGTGTGACGTCAGCTACACACCCAAAGCTGCAACTCTAACTCACCCCTCGTTTCTGAGACCCTTTGCACCCGAGCCTTAAAGCACCGATGGCAGGACATTTACTTGTTGAAAAAACGCGCTCTTTAAACACACCAGGCACGGCGCCCCCCCCTTTTTAAAATGTCATTTTAACTAATTCATAAAGTCCACACCTCACGTGGAAATGTGCATGCGACTCACAAGTAAAATAGCTTCTATTCACATCTTCATTCGGGATGCAATCTAGTTTATTTTTAGGTCTCGCTCTGAGCGAGACATTTTGTAGTGTGGTTGCAGAAATGCAACCACTCTTTTTGGCTGGCATCGAGTGTGCGGTTACGCGCACAAGGACGAGCGGAGGTGCCATATGGCTTTCCTCTCTCGTCATGGTGCGCGCACATCGCACACCATTTGCCAGCCTGCTTCTGCACTCTCCTCCCTTCTCCCCTCCCTTTTCGGCTTTGATGAAGCTCCTCTGCTGCTGGCATTCCCCCTCCCTTCTCGCCCAGCCCTTCTTGTCTAACTTTCTCTCTCTCTCTCTCGCCTGCCTCTGCTGCTGGCATTCCCCCTCCCTTCTCGCCCAGCCCTTCTTGTCTAACTTTCTCTCTCGCCTGCCTCTGCTGCTGGCATTCCCCCCTCCCTTCTCGCCCAGCCCTTCTTGTCTAACTTTCTCTCTCTCTCGCCTGCCTCTGCCTCAGGTGTGTGCAGTATCAAATGCCCGAAATGAATAAAGCATAACCGGATACGCACTGTGAACGAACGTGGGCATTTCAGGATGAGATGAAAGCACACATCTGACATGGGACTTAACAGTGGTTTGTTGGAAACAGTTCCAGCCTCTGACTGCCTAAAAGTGTGTCACTATCTGCAAAAAAAAAAACTACAATAAATGCTTGTTTATTGCTCATTCTCCTGCCAAACTCTCTGCGAATTAACCTCTCTCTCTACCTCTCTCTCTCTCTCTCTCTCTCTACCTCTCCCTCTCTCTCTCTACCTCTCCCTCTCTAACTCACTGCCACTCTATCTCTGCCTCTACCCCTCTATCTCTCTACCTCTCTCTACACCTCTCTACCTCTCCCTCTCTCCACCTCTCTCCCTCTCTCTCTCTCTCTCTCTCTCTACCTCTCTCTCTCTCTCTCTCTACCTCTCCCTCTCTCTCTCTACCTCTCCCTCTCTAACTCACTGCCACTCTATCTCTGCCTCTACCCCTCTATCTCTCTACCTCTCTCTACACCTCTCTACCTCTCCCTCTCTCCACCTCTCTCCCTCTCTCTCTCTCTCTCTCTACCTCTCTCTCTCTACCTCTCTCTCTCTACCTCTCTCTCTACCCCTCTCTCTCTACCTCTCTCTGTCTACCTCTCTACCTCACTACCTCTATACCATCTCCTTCTACCTCTCTCTCTCTACCTCTCTCTACCTCTCTCTCTACCTCTCTCTACCTCTCTCTCTACCTCTCTCTCTCTACCTCACTGCCACTCTACCTCTGCCTCTACCACTCTATCTCTCTACCTCTCTCTCTCTCTCTCTCTACCTCTCCCTCTCTACCTCACTGCCACTCTATCTCTGCCTCTACCCCTCTATCTCTCTACCTCTCTCTCTCTAACTCTCTCTCTACACCTCTCTCTCTCTACCTCTCTCTCTCTCTACCTCTCTCTCTCTCTATCTCTCTCTCTCTACCTCTCTCTCTCTCTCTCTCTCTCTCTCTCTCCCTCTCTCTCTCTCTACCTCTCTCTCTCTACCTCTCTCTCTGTCTACCTCTCTACCTCACTACCTCTATACCATCTCCTTCTACCTCTCTAACTCTCTACCTATCTCTCTACCGCTCTCTCTCTACCGCTCTCTCTACCTCTCTCTACCTCTCTCTCTACCTCTCTCTCTACCTCTCTCTCTACCTCTCTCTACGTCTCTCTCTCTACCTCTCTCTCTCTACCTCTCTCTACTCTCTCTCTCTACCTCACTGCCACTCTACCTCTGCCTCTACCTCTACCCCTCTATCTCTCTACTCTCTCTCTCTCTCTACCTCTCTCTCTCTCTACCTCTCCCTCTTTCCACCTCTCTAACTCTCTCTCTCTACCTCTCTCTCTACCTCTCTCTCTCCACCTCTCTCTCTATACCTCTCTCTACTCTCTCTCTCTACCTCTCCCTCTCTCCACCTCCCTCTCTCCACCTCTCTCTCTACCTCTCTCTCTCCCTCTCTCTCTCTCTACCTCTCTGCCTCTCTCTCTACCTCACTACCACTCTACCATCTCCTTCTACCTCTCTACCTCTCTCTCTCTACCTCTCTCTCTCTACCTCTCTCTCTCCCTCTACCTCTCTCTCTACCTCTCCCCCTCTCTCTCTCTCCCTCTCTCTCCCTCTCTCTCTACCTCCCTCTCTCTCTCTACCTCTCTCTACCTCTCTACCTCTCTCTCTCTGTACCTCTCTCTGTACCTCTCTCTCAACCCTCTCTCTCTACTCTCTCTCTCTCTCTACCTCTCTGCCTCTCTCTACCTCACTACCACTCTACCATCTCCTTCTACCTCTCTAACTCTCTACCTCTCTCTCTCTCCCTCTACCCCTCTCCCTCTCTCTCTACCTCTCTCCCTCTCTCTCTCTACCTCTCCCTCTCTACCTCTCTCTACCTCTCTCTCTGCCTCTCTCTCTACCTCTCTCTCTACCTCTCTCTCTACCTCTCTCTCTCTACCTCTCTCTCTATCCCACCTCTCTCTCTTTCTACCTCTCTCTCTACCTCTCTCTCTACCTCTCTCTCTACCCCTCTCTCTCTACCCCTCTCTCTCTACCCCTCTCTCTCTACCCCCCTCTCTCTCTACCCCTCTCTCTCTCTACCCCTCTCTCTCTACCCCTCTCTCTCTACCCCTCTCTCTCTACCCCTCTCTCTCTACCCCTCTCTCTCTACTCCTCTCTCTCTACCCCTCTCTCTGCCTCTCTCTCTACCTCACTACCACTCTACCATCTCCTTCTACCTCTCTAACTCTCTACCTATCTCTCTCTACCTCTCCCGCTACCTCTACCTCTCTACCTCTCTACCTCTCTCTCTCTACCTCTCTCTCTCTCTCTACCTCTCTACCCCTCTCTCTCTCTCTACCCCTCTCTCTCTCTCTCTACCTCTCTCTCTACCTCTCTACCTTTCTCTACCTCTCCCTCTACCTCTCTCTATACCTCTCTACCTCTCTCTCTCTACCTCTCTCTACCTCTCTCTCTCTCTACCTCTCTCTCTACCTCTCCCTCTCTCTCTCTACCTCTCACTCTCTACCTCACTGCCACCCTAACTCTGCCTCTACCCCTGTATCTCTCTACCTCTCTCTCTCTAACTCTCTCTCTCTACCTCTCTACCTCTCTCCACCTCTCTCCCTCTACCTCTCTCTCTAACTCTCTCTCTCTCTCTACCTCTCTCCCTCTACCTCTCTCTCTAACTCTCTCTCTCTCTCTACCTCTCTCTCTCTCTCTACCTCTCTCTCTCTCTACCTCTCTCTCTACCTCTCTACCTCACTACCTCTCTCTACCTCTCTCTTTCTACCTCTCTCTCTACCACTCTCTACCTCTCTACATCTCTTTCTCTACCTCTACCTCTACCTCTCTCTACCTCTCTCTCTACCTCTCTACCTCTCTCTCTACCTCTCTCTCTCTCTCGCTCTACCTCTGTCCACCTCTCTACCTCTCTACCTCTGTCCACCTCTCTACCTCTCTCTACCTCTGTCCACCTCTCTACCTCTCTCTACCTCTGTCCACCTCTCTACCCCTCTCTACCTCTGTCCACCTCTCTACCTCTCTCTACCTCTGTCCGCCTCTCTACCTCTCTCTACATCTCTACATCTGTCTAGCTCTCTCTCTACCTCTATACACCTCTCTACCTCTCTCTACCTCGCTACCTCTCTCTATACTTCTCTCCCTCTCTCTACCTCTCTACCTCTCTCTCTACCTCTCTCTCTCTACCTTTCCCTCTCTCCCTCTACCTCTCGCCCTCTCTCTATCTCTACCTCGCTCTCTCTCTACCTCGCTCTCTCTACCTCGCTCTCTCTCTACCTCTCTACCTCTACCACTCTACCTATCTCTCTCTACCAGTCTACCTATCTCTCTCTACCTCTCTCTCTACCTCTCCCTCTCTACCTCTCCCTCTCTACCTCACTGCCACTCTACATCTGACTCTACCCCTGTATCTCTCTACCTCTCTCTCTCTAACTCTCTCTCTACCTCTCACTACCTCTCTACCTCTCCACCTCTACCTCTCGCTCTCTCTCTCTCTCTCTACCTCTCTCTCTCTATCTCTCTCTCTCTCTCTCTCTCTCTCTACCTCTCTACCTCTACCTCTCTACCTCACTACCACTCTACCATCTCCTTCTACCTCTCTAACTCTCTACCTCTCTCTCTCTCCCTCTACCCCTCTCCCTCTCTCTCTACCTCTCTCCCTCTCTCTCTCTACCTCTCCCTCTCTCTCTCTACCTCTCTCTACCTCTCTCTCTACCTCTCTCTCTACCTCTCTCTCTACCTCTCTCTCTCTCTCTCTCTCTCTCCACCTCCCTAACTCTCTCTCTCTACCTCTCTCTCTCAACCTCTCTCTACCTCTCTCTCTATCTCACTACCACTCTACCATCTCCTTCTACCTCTCTAACTCTCTACCTCTCTCTCTCTACCTCTCTCTCTACCTCTCTCTCTACCTCTCTCTCTACCCCTCTCTCTCTACCCCTCTCTCTCTACCCCCTCTCTCTACCCCTCTCTCTACCCTCTCTCTCTCTACCCCTCTCTCTACCCCCTCTCTCTACTCCCTCTCTCTCTACCCCTCTCTCTCTACTCCTCTCTCTCTACCCCTCTCTCTGCCTCTCTCTCTCTACCTCACTACCACTCTACCATCTCCTTCTACCTCTCTAACTCTCTACCTCTCCCGCTACCTCTACCTCTCTACCTCTCTCTCTCTACCTCTCTCTCTCTCTCTCTCTCTACCTCTCTACCCCTCTCTCTCTCTCTACCTCTCTACCCCTCTCTCTCTCTCTCTCTACCTCTCTCTACCTCTCTACCTTTCTCGACCTCTCCCTCTACCTCTCTCTATACCTCTCTACCTCTCTCTCTCTCTACCTCTCTCTCTCTCTACCTCTCTACCTCTCTACCTCTCTACCTCTCTCTCTACCTCTCCCTCTCTCTCTCTCTCTACCTCTCTCTACCTCTCTCTCTCTCTCTCTCTCTCTCTCTACCTCTCTCTCTACCTCTCCCTCTCTCTCTCTACCTCTCCCTCTCTACCTCACTGCCACTGTACCTCTGCCTCTACCCCTGTATCTCTCTACCTCTCTCTATCTAACTCTCTCTCTCTACCTCTCTACCTCTCTCTCCACCTCTCTCCCTCTACCTCTCTCTCTAACTCTCTCTCTCTCTCTCTCTACCTCTCTCCCTCTACCTCTCTCTCTAACTCTCTCTCTCTCTCTACCTCTCTCTACCTCTCTCTCTCTCTACCTCTCTCTCTCTCTCTACCTCTCTCTCTACCTCTCTACCTCACTACCTCTCTCTACCTCTCTCTTTCTACCTCTCTCTCTACCACTCTCTACCTCTCTACATCTCTTTCTCTACCTCTACCTCTCTCTCTACCTCTCTCTCTACCTCTCTCTCTCTACCTCTCTACCTCTCTCTCTCTCTACCTCTCTCGCTCTACCTCTCTACCTCTCTCGCTCTACCTCTGTCCACCTCTCTACCTCTGTCCACCTCTCTACCTCTCTCTACCTCTGTCCACCTCTCTACCTCTCTCTACCTCTGTCCACCTCTCTACCCCTCTCTACCTCTGTCCACCTCTCTACCCTCTCTCTACCTCTGTCCGCCTCTCTACTCTCTCTCTACATCTCTACATCTGTCTAGCTCTCTCTCTACCTCTATACACCTCTCTACCTCTCTCTACCTCGCTACCTCTCTCTATACTTCTCTACCTCTCTCTCTCTACCTCTCTCTACCTCTGTCCACCTCTCTACCCCTCTCTACCTCTGTCCACCTCTCTACCTCTCTCTACCTCTGTCCGCCTCTCTACCTCTCTCTACATCTCTACATCTGTCTAGCTCTCTCTCTACCTCTATACACCTCTCTACCTCTCTCTACCTCGCTACCTCTCTCTATACTTCTCTACCTCTCTCTACCTCTCTACCTCTCTCTACCTCTCTACCTCTCCCTCTCTCCCTCTACCTCTCACCCTCTCTCTATCTCTACCTCGCTCTCTCTCTACCTCGCTCTCTCTACCTCGCTCTCTCTCTACCTCTCTACCTCTACCACTCTACCTATCTCTCTCTACCAGTCTACCTATCTCTCTCTACCTCTCTCTCTACCTCTCCCTCTCTCTCTACCTCTCCCTCTCTACCTCACTGCCACTCTACATCTGACTCTACCCCTGTATCTCTCTACCTCTCTCTCTCTAACTCTCTCTCTAGCTCTCTCTACCTCTCTACCTCTCCACCTCTCTCTCTCCCTCTCTCTCTCTACCTCTCTCTCTACCTCTCTACCTTTCTCTCTCTCTCTACCTCTACCTCTCTACCTCTCTCTCTCTCTCTCTACCTCTCTCTCTCTATCTCTCTCTCTCTCTACCTCTATACACCTCTCTACCTCTCTCTACCTCGCTACCTCTCTCTATACTTCTCTACCTCTCTCTACCTCTCTACCTCTCTCTCTCTACCTCTCTACCTCTCCGTCTCTCCCTCTACCTCTCGCCCTCTCTCTATCTCTACCTCGCTCTCTCTCTACCTCGCTCTCTCTACCTCGCTCTCTCTCTACCTCTACCACTCTACCTATCTCTCTCTACCAGTCTACCTATCTCTCTCTACCTCTCTCTCTACCTCTCCCTCTCTCTCTAC
Organism: Calotriton arnoldi; assembly: GCA_963921515.1. Lineage (NCBI taxonomy): Eukaryota > Metazoa > Chordata > Amphibia > Caudata > Salamandridae > Calotriton > Calotriton arnoldi. The sequence continues at coordinate 2,888,645 of CAWUFW010000975.1, forward strand.
CTCTCCCTCTCTACCTCACTGCCACTCTACATCTGACTCTACCCCTGTATCTCTCTACCTCTCTCTCTAACTCCTCTCTCTACCTCTCTCTACCTCTCTACCTCTCCACCTCTCTCTCTCTCTCTCTCTCTCTACCTCTCTCTCTACCTCTCTACCTTTCTCTCTCTCTACCTCTCTACCTCTCTCTCTCTCTACCTCTCTCTCTCTCTCTCTCTCTACCTCTCTACCTCTACCTCTCTACCTCACTACCACTCTACCATCTCCTTCTACCTCTCTCTCTCCCTCTACCCCTCTCCCTCTCTCTCTACCTCTCTCCCTCTCTCTCTCTCTCTACCTCTCCCTCTCTCTCTCTACCTCTCTCTACCTCTCTACCTCTCTCTCTACCTCTCTCTCTACCTCTCTCTCTACTCTCTCTCTCTCTCTACCTCTCTCTCTCCACCTCCCTAACTCTCTCTCTCTACCTCTCTCTCTCAACCTCTCTCTCTATCTCACTACCACTCTACCATCTCCTTCTACCTCTCTAACTCTCTACCTCTCTCTCTACCTCTCTTTCTACTCTCTCTCTACCTCTCTCTCTACCTCTCTCTCTACCTCTCTCTCTACCCCTCTCTCTCTACCCACTCTCTCTCTCTACCCTCTCTCTCTCTACCCTCTCTCTCTACCCCTCTCTCTCTACCCCTCTCTCTCTACCCCTCTCTCTCTCTACCCCTCTCTCTACTCCTCTCTCTCTACTCCCTCTCTCTGCCTCTCTCTCTACCTCACTACCACTCTACCATCTCCTTCTACCTCTCTAACTCTCTACCTATCTCTCTCTACCTCTCCCGCCACCTCTACCTCTCTACCTCTCTCTCTCTACTCTCTCTCTCTCTCTACCTCTCTACCTCTCTCTCTCTCTACCTCTCTACCCCCTCTCTCTCTCTCTCTACCTCTCTCTACCTCTCTACCTTTCTCTACCTCTCCCTCTACCTCTCTCTATAACTCTCTACCTCTCTCTCTCTCTAACTCTCTCTCTCTCTACCTCTCTACCTCTCTCTCTACCTCTCTCTACTCTCTCTCTCTCTCTCTCTCTCTCTCTACCTCTCTCTCTACCTCTCCCTCTCACTCTCTACCTCTCCTTCTCTACCTCACTGCCACTCTACCTCTGCCTCTACCCCTGTATCTCTCTACCTCTCTCTCTCTAACTCTCTCTCTCTACCTCTCTACCTCTCTCTCCACCTCTCTCTCCCTCTACCTCTCTCTCTAACTCTCTCTCTCTCTCTCTCTCACCTCTCTCCCTCTACCTCTCTCTCTAACTCTCTCTCTCTCTCTCTCTCTCTCTCTCTCTCTCTCTACTCTCTCTCTCTCTACCTCTCTCTCTACCTCTCTACCTCACTACCTCTCTCTACCTCTCTCTTTCTACCTCTCTCTCTACCACTCTCTCACCTCTCTACATCTCTTTCTCTACCTCTACCTCTCTCTCTACCTCTCTCTCTCTACCTCTCTCTCTACCTCTCTACCTCTCTCGCTCTACCTCTGTCCACCTCTCTACCTCTCTACCTCTGTCCACCTCTCTACCTCTCTCTACCTCTGTCCACCTCTCTACCTCTCTCTACCTCTGTCCACCTCTCTACCCCTCTCTACCTCTGTCCACCTCTCTACCTCTCTCTACCTCTGTCCGCCTCTCTACCTCTCTCTACATCTCTACATCTGTCTAGCTCTCTCTCTACCTCTATACACCTCTCTACCTCTCTCTACCTCGCTACCTCTCTCTATACTTCTCTCCCTCTCTCTACCTCTCTACCTCTCTCTCTACCTCTCTCTCTACCTTTCCCTCTCTCCCTCTACCTCTCGCCTCTCTCTCTATCTCTACCTCGCTCTCTCTCTCACCTCGCTCTCTCTACCTCGCTCTCTCTCTACCTCTCTACCCCTACCACTCTCACCTATCTCTCTCTACCAGTCTACCTATCTCTCTCTACCTCTCTCTCTACCTCTCCCTCTCTCTCTACCTCTCCCTCTCTACCTCACTGCCACTCTACATCTGACTCTACCCCTGTATCTCTCTACCTCTCTCTCTCTAACTCTCTCTCTACCTCTCTCTACCTCTCTACCTCTCCACCTCTCTCTCTCTCTCTCTCTCTCTCTACCTCTCTCTCTACCTCTCTACCTCTCTCTCTCTCTCTACCTCTCTACCTCTCTCTCTCTCTCTCTCTCTCTCTCTCTCTATCTCTCTCTCTCTCTCTACCTCTCTACCTCTACCTCTCTACCTCACTACCACTCTACCATCTCCTTCTACCTCTCTCTCTCTCTCTCTCCCTCTACCCCTCTCCCTCTCTCTCTACCTCTCTCCCTCTCTCTCTCTCTCTACCTCTCCCTCTCTCTCTCTACCTCTCTCTACCTCTCTCTCTACCTCTCTCTCTCTACCTCTCTCTCTACCTCTCTCTCTACCTCTCTCTCTACCTCTACCTCTCTCTCTCCACCTCCCTAACTCTCTCTCTCTACCTCTCTCTCTCAACCTCTCTCTCTATCTCACTACCACTCTACCATCTCCTTCTACCTCTCTAACTCTCTACCTCTCTCTCTACCTCTCTTTCTACCTCTCTCTCTACCTCTCTCTCTACCTCTCTCTCTACCCCTCTCTCTCTACCCCTCTCTCTCTAACCCTCTCTCTCTCACCCTCTCTCTCTCTACCCTCTCTCTCTACCCTCTCTCTCTACCCCTCTCTCTCTACCCCTCTCTCTCTACCCCTCTCTCTCTACTCTCTCTCTCTACCCTCTCTCTGCCTCTCTCTCTACCTCACTACCACTCTACCATCTCCTTCTACCTCTCTAACTCTCTACCTATCTCTCTCTACCTCTCCCGCTACCTCTACCTCTCTACCTCTCTCTCTCTACCTCTCTCTCTCTCTCTACCTCTCTACCCCTCTCTCTCTCTCTACCTCTCTACCCCTCTCTCTCTCTCTCTACCTCTCTCTACCTCTCTACCTTTCTCTACCTCTCCCTCTACCTCTCTCTATACCTCTCTACCTCTCTCTCTCTCTACCTCTCTCTCTCTCTACCTCTCTCTCTACCTCTCTCTCTCTCTCTCTCTCTCTCTCTCTCTCTCTCTACCTCTCCCTCTCGCTCTCTACCTCTCCTTCTCTACCTCACTGCCACTCTACCTCTGCCTCTACCCCTGTATCTCTCTACCTCTCTCTCTCTAACTCTCTCTCTCTACCTCTCTACCTCTCTCTCCACCTCTCTCCCTCTACCTCTCTCTCTAACTCTCTCTCTCTCTCTCTCTACCTCTCTCCCTCTACCTCTCTCTCTAACTCTCTCTCTCTCTCTACCTCTCTCTACCTCTCTCTCTCTCTACCTCTCTCTCTCTACCTCTCTCTCTACCTCTCTACCTCACTACCTCTCTCTACCTCTCTCTTTCTACCTCTCTCTCTACCACTCTCTACCTCTCTACATCTCTTTCTCTACCTCTACCTCTCTCTCTACCTCTCTCTCTACCTCTCTCTCTCTACCTCTCTCTCTACCTCTCTACCTCTCTCGCTCTACCTCTGTCCACCTCTCTACCTCTCTACCTCTGTCCACCTCTCTACCTCTCTCTACCTCTGTCCACCTCTCTACCTCTCTCTACCTCTGTCCACCTCTCTACCCCTCTCTACCTCTGTCCACCTCTCTACCTCTCTCCTACCTCTGTCCGCCTCTCTACCTCTCTCTCTACATCTCTACATCTGTCTAGCTCTCTCTCTCACCTCTATACACCTCTCTACCTCTCTCTACCTCGCTACCTCTCTCTATACTTCTCTCCCTCTCTCTACCTCTCTACCTCTCTCTCTACCTTTCCCTCTCTCCCTCTACCTCTACGCTCTCTCTCTCTATCTCTACCTCGCTCTCTCTCTACCTCGCTCTCTCTACTCTCGCTCTCTCTCTACCTCTCTACCTCTACCACTCTACCTATCTCTCTCTACCAGTCTACCTATCTCTCTCTACCTCTCTCTCTACCTCTCCCTCTCTCTCTACCTCTCTCCCTCTCTACCTCACTGCCACTCTACATCTGACTCTACCCCTGTATCTCTCTACCTCTCTCTCTCTAACTCTCTCTCTACCTCTCTCTACCTCTCTACCTCTCCACCTCTCTCTCTCCCTCTCTCTCTCTACCTCTCTCTCTACCTCTCTACCTTTCTCTCTCTCTACCCCTCTACCTCTCTCTCTCTCTCTCTCTCTCTACCTCTCTCTCTCTCTCTCTCTCTCTCTCTCTCTCTCTCTCTACCTCTACCTCTCTACCTCACTACCACTCTACCATCTCCTTCTACCACTCTAACTCTCTACCTCTCTCTCTCTCCCTCTACCCCTCTCCCTCTCTCTCTACCTCTCTCCCTCTCTCTCTCTACCTCTCCCTCTCTCTACCTCTCTCTCTACCTCTCTCTCTACCTCTCTCTCTACCTCTCTCTATACCTCTCTCTCTCTCTACCTCTCTCTCTCACCACCTCCCTAACTCTCTCTCTCTACCTCTCTCTCTCAACCTCTCTCTACCTCTCTCTCTATCTCACTACCACTCTACCATCTCCTTCTACCTCTCTAACTCTCTACCTCTCTCTCTCTACCTCTCTTTCTACCTCTCTCTACCTCTCTCTCTACCTCTCTCTCTACTCCCTCTCTCTCTACCCCTCTCTCTCTACCCCTCTCTCTCTACCCCTCTCTCTCTCTACCCCTCTCTCTCTCTCTCTCTACCCCTCTCTCTCTACCCCTCTCTCTCTACCCCTCTCTCTCTACCCTCTCTCTCTACCTCTCTCTCTACCCTCTCTCTCTACCTCTCTCTCTCTCCTCTCTCTCTACCCTCTCTCTCTCTCCTCTCTCTCTACCTCTCTCTGCCTCTCTCTCTACCTCACTACCACTCTACCATCTCCTTCTACCTCTCTAACTCTCTACCTATCTCTCTCTACTCTCTCCCGCTACCTCTACCTCTCTACCTCTCTACCTCTCTCTCTCTACCTCTCTCTCTCTCTCTCTACCTCTCTCCTCTCTCTCTCTCTACCTCTCTACCCCTCTCTCTCTCTCTCTACCTCTCTCTACCTCTCTACCTTTCTCTACCTCTCCCTCTACCTCTCTCTATACCTCTCTACCTCTCTCTCTCTCTCTACCTCTCTCTACCTCTCTACCTCTCTACCTCTCTCTCTACCTCTCCCTCTCTCTCTCTCTCTACCTCTCTCTACCTCTCTCTCTCTCTCTCTCTCTCTCTCTACCTCTCTCTCTACCTCTCCCTCTCTCTCTCTACCTCTCCCTCTCTACCTCACTGCCACTCTACCTCTGCCTCTACCCCTGTATCTCTCTACCTCTCTCTCTCTAACTCTCTCTCTCTACCTCTCTACCTCTCTCTCCACCTCTCTCCCTCTACCTCTCTCTCTAACTCTCTCTCTCACTCTCTCTACCTCTCTCTCTAACTCTCTCTCTCTCTCTCTACCTCTCTCTACCTCTCTCTCTCTCTACCTCTCTCTCTCTCTACCTCTCTCTCTACCTCTCTACCTCACTACCTCTCTCTACCTCTCTCTTTCTACCTCTCTCTCTACCACTCTCTACCTCTCTACATCTCTTTCTCTACCTCTACCTCTCTCTCTACCTCTCTCTCTACCTCTCTACCTCTCTCTCTCTACCTCTCTCTCTCTACCTCTCTCGCTCTACCTCTCTACCTCTCTCGCTCTACCTCTGTCCACCTCTCTACCTCTCTACCTCTGTCCACCTCTCTACCTCTCTCTACCTCTGTCCACCTCTCTACCTCTCTCTACCTCTGTCCACCTCTCTACCCCTCTCTACCTCTGTCCACCTCTCTACCTCTCTCTACCTCTGTCCGCCTCTCTACCTCTCTCTACATCTCTACATCTGTCTAGCTCTCTCTCTACCTCTATACACCTCTCTACCTCTCTCTACCTCGCTACCTCTCTCTATACTTCTCTACCTCTCTCTCTCTACCTCTCTCTACCTCTGTCCACCTCTCTACCCCTCTCTACCTCTGTCCACCTCTCTACCTCTCTCTACCTCTGTCCGCCTCTCTACCTCTCTCTACATCTCTACATCTGTCTAGCTCTCTCTCTACCTCTATACACCTCTCTACCTCTCTCTACCTCGCTACCTCTCTCTATACTTCTCTACCTCTCTCTACCTCTCTACCTCTCTACCTCTCCCTCGCTCCCTCTACCTCTCGCCCTCTCTCTATCTCTACCTCGCTCTCTCTCTACCTCGCTCTCTCTACCTCGCTCTCTCTACGTCGCTCTCTCTCTACCTCTCTACCTCTACCACTCTACCTATCTCTCTCTACCAGTCTACCTATCTCTCTCTACCTCTCTCTCTACCTCTCCCTCTCTCTCTACCTCTCCCTCTCTACCTCACTGCCACTCTACATCTGACTCTACCCCTGTATCTCTCTACCTCTCTCTACCTCTCTACCTCTCCACCTCTCTCTCTCCTCTCTCTCTCTCTACCTCTCTCTCTACCTCTCTACCTTTCTCTCTCTCTACCTCACTACCACTCTACCATCTCCTTCTACCTCTCTAACTCTCTACCTCTCTCTCTCTCCCTCTACCCCTCTCCCTCTCTCTCTACCTCTCTCCCTCTCTCTCTCTACCTCTCCCTCTCTCTCTCTCTATCTCTCTACCTCTCTCTCTACCTCTCTCTCTACCTCTCTCTCTCTCTCCACCTCCCTAACTCTCTCTCTCTACCTCTCTCTCTCAACCTCTCTCTACCTCTCTCTCTATCTCACTACCACTCTACCATCTCCTTCTACCTCTCTAACTCTCTACCTCTCTCTCTCTACCTCTCTCTCTACCTCTCTCTCTACCTCTCTCTCTACCTCTCTCTCTACCCCTCTCTCTCTACCTCTCTCTCTACCACTCTCTCTCTACCCCTCTCTCTCTCTCTCTACCCCTCTCTCTCTACCCCTCTCTCTCTACTCCTCTCTCTCTACTCCTCTCTCTCTACCCCTCTCTCTGCCTCTCTCTCTACCTCACTACCACTCTACCATCTCCTTCTACCTCTCTAACTCTCTACCTATCTCTCTCTACCTCTCCCGCTACCTCTACCTCTCTACCCTCTCTCTCTACCTCTCTCTCTCTACCTCTCTACCTCTCTCTCTCTCTCTCTACCTCTCTACCCCTCTCTCTCTCTCTCTCACCTCTCTCTACCTCTCTACCTTTCTCTACCTCTCCCTCTACCTCTCTCTATACCTCTCTACCTCTCTCTCTCTACCTCTCTCTCTCTCTACCTCTCTACCTCTCTCTACCTCTCCCTCTCTCTCTCTCTCTACCTCTCTCTACTACTCTCTCTCTCTCTCTCTCTCACTCTCTCTCTCTACCTCTCCCTCTCTCTCTCTACCTCTCCCTCTCTACCTCACTGCCACTGTACCTCTGCCTCTACCCCTGTATCTCTCTACCTCTCTCTATCTAACTCTCTCTCTCTACCTCTCTACCTCTCTCTCCACCTCTCTCCCTCTACCTCTCTCTCTAACTCTCTCTCTCTCTACCTCTCTCCCTCTACCTCTCTCTCTACCTCTCTCTCTCTCTCTACCTCTCTCTACCTCTCTCTACCTCTCTCTCTCTCTACCTCTCTCTCTACCTCTCTACCTCACTACCTCTCTCTACCTCTCTCTTTCTACCTCTCTCTCTACCACTCTCTACCTCTCTACATCTCTTTCTCTACCTCTATCTCTCTCTCTACCTCTCTCTCTACCTCTCTACCTCTCTCTCTCTACCTCTCTCGCTCTACCTCTCTACCTCTCTCGCTCTACCTCTGTCCACCTCTCTACCTCTCTACCTCTGTCCACCTCTCTACCTCTCTCTACTTCTGTCCACCTCTCTACCTCTCTCTACCTCTGTCCACCTCTCTACCCCTCTCTACCTCTGTCCACCTCTCTACCTCTCTCTACCTCTGTCCGCCTCTCTACCTCTCTCTACATCTCTACATCTGTCTACCTCTCTCTACCTCGCTACCTCTCTCTATACTTCTCTACCTCTCTCTCTCTACCTCTCTACCTCTCTCTACCTCTCTACCTCTCCCTCTCTCCCTCTACCTCTCGCCTCTCTCTATCTCTACCTTGCTCTCTCTCTACCTCGCTCTCTCTACCTCGCTCTCTCTCTACCTCTCTATCTCTCACCACTCTACCTATCTCTCTCTACCTCTCTCTCTACCTCTCCCTCTCTCTCTACCTCTCCCTCTCTACCTCACTGCCACTCTACATCTGACTCTACCCCTGTATCTCTCTACCTCTCTCTCTCTAACTCTCTCTCTACCTCTCTCTACCTCTCTACCTCTCCACCTCTCTCTCTCCCTCTCTCTCTCTACCTCTCTCTCTACCTCTCTACCTTTCTCTCTCTCTACCTCTCTACCTCTCTCTCTCTCTCTCTCTCTCTCTCTCTCTATCTCTCTCTCTCTCTCTCTCTCTCTCTCTACCTCTCTACCTCTACCTCTCTACCTCACTACCTCTCTCTCTCTCTACCTCTCTCTACCTCTCTCTCTCTCTACCTCTCTCTCTACCTCTCTACCTCACTACCTCTCTCTACCTCTCTCTTTCTACCTCTCTCTCTACCACTCTCTACCTCTACCTCTCTACATCTCTTTCTCTACCTCTCTACCTCCCTCTCTACCTCTCTCTACCTCTCTCTTTCTACCTCTCTCTCTACCACTCTCTACCTCTACCTCTCTACATCTCTTTCTCTACCTCTCTACCTCTCTCTCTACCTCGCTCTCTACCTTTCTACCTCTCTCTCTCTACCTCTCTCTCTACCTCTCTCTCTACCACTCTCTACCTCTACCTCTCTACCTCTCTCTCTACCTTTCTACCTCTCTCTCTACCTTTCTACCTCTCTCTCTACCTCTCTACCTCTCTCTCTACCTCTGTCCACCTCTCTACCTCTGTCCACCTCTCTACCTCTGTCCACCTCTCTACCTCTCTCTACCTCTGTCCACCTCTCTACCTCTCTCTACCTCTGTCCACCTCTCTACCTCTCTCTACCTCTGTCCACCTCTCTACCTCTCTCTACATCTCTACATCTGTCTAGCTCTCTCTCTACCTCTATACACCTCTCTACCTCTCTACCTCTCTCTACCTCTCTACCTCTCTCTATACTTCTCTACCTCTCTCTCTACCTCTCTCAAATATAGCTACAACGTCTACGTATAATACAGTACGCTAAGTGGCAGCCGCAGCCTAAAATCACTTCTTGTCCTTAAAAAAAAAAACAATCATTACCATATCCAATATATCTCCCCTTTATGACCTTATAAGTATTTACTTCTGCAGCACAATATCCTTTCGTCAACAACATCAAATGTTGCACAGCTAAACACTTATAAGGTCCCAAAGGCGAGACCTATTGGCTATGCCAATGCTTGTTTATATTTTTACAGAGTCGGGTGGGCCTCAGAATCCTCTGAGATCCGTGACCCAGACATGTAAATGTGCGCGGTATACCCGTATGTATTTCCATATATAAAGCACATTGCTAAGTTCCCCCCTCAAGGAGTCTCGAGGTCCCTGTGATGACGTCACTAACTCTTCCCCACTTAGGTCTCAGGGTTCAAGGAAATACAAGGGTGCCATGTCTTGGTTGGTTGGCACCACCTACAATGGATGAATAAATTGCTGATGAATTGTTCTTGAGCCAGGGAGAGCTCTTTCATTTCCGGTCCTTTCCATTGAGCATCGTGCCTTGGAGGAGGGCAGGCTCGGGGCAGGCTCCGGACAGGCTCACGCGCCTCGGGGCAGGCTCCGGACAGGCTCACGCGCCTCGGGGCAGGCTCCGGACAGGCTCACGCGCCTCGGGGCAGGCTCCGGACAGGCTCACGCGCCTCGGGGCAGGCTCCGGACACGCCCCAACCCGTCTATTGGACTGCTCATATCACCTCGGACCACTAGTGATGTGGTGTACTGGCTCCCAGGCCTTCATCCCCCCTAAATACCCTTGTCCCCGACCCCAGCGGACACACATCATAAACTCTAAGCTTCTTTTACCGCTTTAGGCTTTCGTTTCTCAGCGCTATAATACATCAAAGAACGAAGCTCTGAATGAGCCAGACTTGCACCGACCGTCTATCCCCCCGAGAGTATCCACCCAGGATAGTAGTCCCAGATTCTGGCAGGAGTAAGGCCTGCAGGAATGAGTCTGGCCGAGTAGAGCCGGCAGGAGTACGTCTGGCAGGGGCAAGACTGGCAGGAGTGAGTCTGACACGAGTAAAGCCGACTAAGTCTAGCAGGAGCAAGTCTTGCAAGAGTGAGGCAAGCAGGAGTAAGGCCGGCAGGAATAAAGTCGACAGGAGTAAGTCTAACAGGAGCAAGTCCGGCAGGAGTAAGGCCAGCAGGAGTAAGGCCGGCAGGAGTGAGTCTGGCACGAGTAAAGCCGGCAGGAGTAAGTCTAGCAAGAGCAAGTCTGGCAGGAGTAAGGCCAGCAGGAGTAAGGCCAGCAGGAGTAAGGCCAGCAGGAGTAAAGCCTAAGGCCGGCACTGCAACGTAAGACAGACGCATTCTTTTCCAATGCGCTCAAAAAGATGAATGGAATAGTACGTGCCATAAATCAGGCAGGGGAGTGTGTGTAGCCTTCCATGCTAAGGCCGACTGTCTCACAGAGGCCTCACACATGGTGACACAGTGCTGCCAAGAGACCCCATGTCATGTGGGAAGCCGCCTCACCGGCCTGCATTTGTAGCCAGCAACACGTTGCATTGTGGGACTTGTAGTGTACTGTTTCCCTATTGCTCTATAGACTACAAAGTCCAGCTTTGAAAGCTTAAAATGCCTACCCTGAGAGAAAGTAACCACACATGACTTCGGCAGGATTGATAGTTGTGCTGAAGACACACATAGGAGCACATGGTGCACGCCTCGTTGGACTAAAGGCCTGTCACATGACTAATAACACACGACAGGGCACAGTAGGCCTCTGCACAGCAAACAAGGCCCTGCCATGAGGACAAACACAGGCTCTGAATGCAGGTAGCATACTGGAGCAAAACATGCAGGCCTCACACAGGGACATGACATGCAGGCATTACACCAGAGCATGACATGCAGGCAACACACCAGAACATGACATGCAGGCATCACACCAGAACATGACATGCAGGCATCACACCAGAACATGACATGCAGGCATCACACCAGAACATGACATTCAGGCATCACTTCAGAACATGACATGCAGGCATCACACCAGAACATGACATGCAGGCATCACACCAGAACATGACATGCAGACATCACACCAGAGCATGACATGCAGGCATCACATCAGAACATGACATGCAGGCATCACACCAGAACATGACATGCAGGCTTCACACCAGAACATGACCTGCAGGTATCACACCAGAGCATGACATGCAGGCAACACACCAGAACATGACATGCCAGCAACACACCAGACCATGACCTGCAGGCATCACACCAGAGCATGACATGCAGGCAACACACCAGAATATGACATGCAGGCATCACACCAGAACATGACCTGCAGGCATCACACCAGAGCATGACATGCAGTCAACACACCAGAACATGACATGCAGGCATCACACCAGAACATGACCTGCAGGCATCACACCAGAGCATGACATGCAGGCAACACACCAGAACATGACATGCAGGCATCACACCAGAACATGACCTGCAGGCAACACACCAGAGACTGACATGCAGGCATCAAACCAGAAAATGACATGTATGCATCACACCAGAGAATGACATGCAGGCATCAAACCAGAGCATGACATGCAGACAACACACCAGAACATGACATGCAGGCAAAACCCCAGAACATCACATGTAGGTAACACACCAGAACATCACATGCAGGTAACATACCAGAACATGACATGCAAGCATCACACCAGAGCATGACATGCAGACATCACACCAGAGCATGACATGCAGGCATCACACCAGAACATGACATGCAGGCATCACATCAGAACATGACATTCAGGCATCACATCAGAACATGACATGCAAGCATCACACCAGAACATGACATTCAGGCATCACATGCAAAAAGTCCAACTCCCTACACATGTGCAGGGACACTGTCTTGACCCAGTGTTTTCTAATCTGGAGAATTGTCAGGGAAATAACCCTATTCCAATCCCCTGGTCCGACCATCATTTGGTGCCCCTTTCCTGGCGTCCCCAAATCCCTAACCCCCCAGTCTGTCCTTCTCGAACATTTATCCGTCCCTGGTCTAAGCTCTCTTGGGAGAACTGGACCCACGAACTGGAAAATAATAGACCTCAGTTGGTTCCCTGCCCAGTCACAATGTATAATGATTTTTGTAGTTGGATAGAGGATTCATTGAACCAGGTCCTCCCAAAAATCCGGATTAGGAAAAGAATGGCTCAATCAGAGCGCCCTGGTATTCTGTTGAACTGCGTATCTTGAAACAGAATTGCAAAATATTGGAAAGAAGTTGGAGGAAAGACTTTGCAATGGAGAGTAAGCTCACCTATAGAAGGGCCATATGTACATACAGAGCGGAAATGAGGAAAGCTCAGGCAGCCTACTATGAGGAAAAAAATTTGGCTAGCCGCCAATTCCCCTAGAGAGACTTTCTCTATTATAAAAGGCTCCTTAAAAGCTCAGCTCCTCCTGTCCCTATTGACCCTCATGGAACTCGTTGTGAAAATCAGGCAGAGTTCTTTGACAATAAAATTCAGAATATTATAAAAAGGCTCCCTCAAATTGATCCTGTATGGGCGAGCTCTCCACCAAACTGCCCTCCCACCATTCATCGTCTGGAGTGTTTTCCCCTCTCCTCCTGGAAACACTCCTGACTCTTATGCCCACAGTAAAAGTGGATCACCAAGAGACCCAGCTCCTATGAACATCCTAACTAAAGCTGCATCCATTATCGGCCCCACAATCACCCATGTCATCAACACCTCACTTTGTACAGGAGTAGTCCCCCGACCTTGGAAAGAAGCTATGGTTAAGGCCCTTCTTAAGAAGCCGCACCTTGATCCCGCAGACTTGGGCAACTATCGCCCTATCTCGCTTCTGCCTGGGATCTCTAAAATTGCCGAAAAATATGTTAATCATGCCCTCTCTAATTTTTTGGAAACTTCCAACCTTCTACACCCATCCCAAACTGGCTTCCGGCCTCGGCAGAGTACGGAAACTGCCTTGTTGGCGGTTGTGGAGGAAACTAGGAAAATCCTCGATGCAGGAGGTGCTGCAGCCATTATCCTATTGGATCTGAGCGCAGCATTTGACACAGTGAATCACCAGGTCTTGATTCACCGCCTCGGCAATCTGGGAGTAGGTGGAATTGCTCTGAGCTGGATTCGTTCCTTCTTGAAAGGACGTTCATTCCAGGTCTTTGAAGAGAGGCAGGAGCTCTAAACCTTGGCCTCTCCAGTGTGGTGTGCCGCAGGGCTCGTCATTGAGCCCTACACTTTTCAATGTGTACATGGTCCCTTTGGCTTCAATTGTGGCTCCGTTTGGGATACATATGGTCACCTACGCTGACGACACTCAACTGGTCGTAGCTCTTAACCAATCTACACAATACTCCACGACCCTGAAAGCATGTCTTACAGAAGTCGTAAATTGGATGGGGTCCTCCCACCTGAAATTAAACGGAGAAAAGACCGAGGTCATGACTCTGGGTAATTTTGACAATATATTACTCAGAACCATCTGGCCAGCTTGCATGGGCCCAGTCCCAATCCCTAAACCTGAGATAAAGAGCCTGGGCATCTGGCTAGATCAGAATCTCACATTCCAAGTGCAAGCCAGTAAGACAGTAGCTATCTGTTTTGGCTTGATTAGAATGGCGAGGAAAATGCTTCCTCTGCTCCCTCCTCAAGCCAAGAAAATCATGGTCCAGTCTATTCTACTCTCTAGATTGGATTATGGTAATGCGCTCTATTTGGGAGCTCCGACCTCAGTGATTAATAGACTGCAGATCATCCAAAACTGTGCAGCCAGATTGCTGTCGGGAACATCCAGATCCCTTTCCGCAAAACCTGCTCTTCTATCTCTACACTGGCTCCCAGTAAAAGAAAGAATCAGTTTTAAATCATTGTGCATTGTGCACAAATCCCTTTTAGGGACTGGCCCTCCCTTGATCTCAGCCATAATTCAACCATATAAAGCAAGGAGAAAGCTTCGCTCGGACGATCTCCATCTAATTGACATCCCCAGAATCAAACGAGCCAGAAGTGGTGGCAGGCTCTTTTCTCTGAATGCAGGCAGACTCTGGAATGCCCTCCCCTCCCCTCCGAAAAGAGTCTAGCCATCTTGCCTTTAGGAAACAACTCAAAACTCTTTTATTCCCTTAAACTAATCGTTCTGTCCCTCCCCCTGTCTACTAGTCACGCTAAGCGCTGGGAGGCCTTCTGGTAGCCATGCGCTCTATAAATGTCCTTTTCATTTCATTTCATTTCATTTCACATCAGAACATGCCATGCAGGCATCACACCAGAACATGACATTCAGGCATCACACCAGAACATGACATGCAGGCATCGCACCAGAACATTACCTGCAGGCATCACACCAGAACACGACATGCAGGCAACACGCATGAACATGACATGCAGGCATCACACCAGAGCATGACATGCAGACATCAAACCAGAGCATGACATGCAGGTAACACACATGAACAGGACATGCAGGCAACACACCAGAACATGAAATGCAGGCATCACACCAGAACATGACATGCAGGTATCACATCAGAACATGACATGCAGGCATCACACCAGAACCTGACATGCAGGCATCACACCAGAACATGACTTGGAGGTAACACACCAGAACATGACATGCATGCAACACACCAGAACATGACATGCAGGCATCACACCAGAACATGACATGCAGGCATCATACCAAAACATGACATGCGGGCATCACATCAAAACATGCCATGCAGGCATCACACCAGAACATGACATTCAGGCATCACACCAGAACATGACATGCAGGCATCACACCAGAACATGACCTGCAGGCATCACACCAGAACACGACATGCAGGCAACACGCATGAACATGACATGCAGGCATCACACCAGAGCATGACATGCAGACATCAAACCAGAGCATGACATGCAGGTAACACACATGAACAGGACATGCAGGCAACACACCAGAACATGAAATGCAGGCATCACACCAGAACATGACATGCAGGTATCACATCAGAACATAACATGCAGGCACCACACCAGAACATGACATGCAGGCATCACACCAGAACATGACATGCAGGAAACACACCGGAACATGAAATGCAGGCAACACACCAGAACATGACATGCAGGCATCATACCAAAACATGACATGCGGGCATCACACCAGAACATGACATGCAGGTAACACACCAGAACATGACATGCAGGCAACACACCAGAACATGACATGCAGGCATCATACCAGAACACGACATGCAGGCAACGCACCAGAACACGACATGCAGGCAACACACATGAACATGACATGCAGGCCTCACACCAGAACATAACATGCAAGCATCACACCAGAACATGACATGCAAACATCACACCAGAGCATGACATGGACGCATCACACCAGAGCATGACATGCAGACATCACACCAGAACACGATACACAGGCATCACACCAGAACATGACATGCAGGCATCACACCAGTACATGACATGCAGGCATCACACCAGAACATGACATGCAAGCATCACATCAGAACCTGATATGCAGACATCAAACCACAACATGACATGCAGGCATCACACCAGAACATAACATACAGGCATCACACCAGAACATGACATGCAGGCAACACAGCAGAACATGACATGCAGGCATCACACCAGGACATTACATGCAGGAATCACACCAGAACAGGACATACAGGCATCACACCAGAACATGACATGCAGGTATCACACCAGAACATGACATGCAGGTATCACACCAGGACATGACATGCCGGCATCACACCAGAACATGACATGGAGGCATCACATCAGAACATAACATTAAATCATCAGAACATAACATGCAGGCATCACACCAGGACACGACATGCAGGCATCACATGAAGGCATCACATGAAGGCATCACACCAGGACACGGCATGTGGGCATCACACCGTAACACGACAAGCGGGCATCACACCGTAACACGACATGCAGGCATTACACCAGAACATGACATGCAGGCATCACACCAGAACATGACATGAAGACATCACATCAGAACATGACATGCAGGCATCACACCAGAGCATAAGACACACAATTGATGGACGGAATGCAGAACAAATCAAAACATTCACCCCCAGTCAAGAGATCTGGGTTAAATCCATCGTTCTTTTGCTCACCATGCCACCCCAGTTTAGACCTGGCCATATGCAAATCAGTCTTGACCCTGTGCCTCATGGGAACAGTCCAGTCCGAACTGCCAAACCAGGTCCCTCCCTGGACCGGAAACAAGCATCCTAGGACCGGTTTCGGGTTTCACCCCACTTCAGCCAGGATAGCTTGATTCCAGTGGCACAGTGAGCCCAGGACCCACGTCTGGGCATACCTGGCGCACTTAGGCGAGAAAGCAAAGACACACAATTGATGGACGGAATGCAGAACAAATCAAAACATTCACCCCAGTCAAGAGATCTGGGTTAAATCCATCATTCTTTTGCTCACCATGCCACCCCAGTTTAGACCTGGCCATATGCAAACTGGAATGGCATGGTGAGCAAAAAACGATGGATTTAGGCCCAGATCTCTGTACTGGGGTGAATGTACGACATTGTTCTGCATTCTGTCCATCAATTGTTGTTTTTGCATTTGTCACCCCGAGTGGGACGGGTATGCCCAGACGTGGGTCCCGTGCTCTCCATGCCACTGGAGTCAAGCTATCCTGGCTGATGAGGGCTGAAAGCCTGAAACCGGTCCTAGGATGCTTGTTTCCAGTCCAGGGAGGACCTGGCCTGGCAGTTCGGGCTGGACTGTTCCCATTGGGCGCAGGGTCAAGACTGATTTGCATATGGCTGGGTCCAAACTGGAATGGCATGGTGAGCAAAAAACGATGGATTTAGGCCCAGATCTCTGTACTGGGGTGAATGTACGACATTGTTCTGCATTCTGTCCATCAATTGTTGTTTTTGCATTTGTCACGCCGAGTGGGACGGGGTATGCCCAGACGTGGGTCCCGTGCTCTCCATGCCACTGGAGTCAAGCTATCCTGGCTGATGAGGGCTGAAAGCCCGAAACCGGTCCTAGGATGCTTGTTTCCAGTCCAGGGAGGACCTGGCCTGGCAGTTCGGGCTGGACTGTTCCCATTGGGCGCAGGGTCAAGACTGATTTGCATATGGCTGGGTCCAAACTGGAATGGCATGGTGAGCAAAAACGATGGATTTGGGCCCAGATCTCTGTACAGGGGTGAATGTACGACATTGTTCTGCATTCTGTCCATCAATTGTTGTTTTTGCATTTGTCACCCCGAGTGGGACGGGTATGCCCAGACGTGGGTCCCGTGCTCTCCATGCCACTGGAGTCAAGCTATCCTGGCTGATGAGGGCTGAAAGCCCGAAACCGGTCCTAGGATGCTTGTTTCCAGTCCAGGGAGGACCTGGCCTGGCAGTTCGGGCTGGACTGTTCCCATTGGGCGCAGGGTCAAGACTGATTTGCATATGGCTGGGTCCAAACTGGAATGGCATGGTGAGCAAAAAAACGATGGATTTAGGCCCAGATCTCTGTACTGGGGTGAATGTACAACATTGTTCTGCATTCTGTCCATCAATTGTTGTTTTTGCATTTGTCACCCCGAGTGGGACGGGTATGCCCAGACGTGGGTCCCGTGCTCTCCATGCCACTGGAGTCAAGCTATCCTGGCTGATGAGGGCTGAAAGCCCGAAACCGGTCCTAGGATGCTTGTTTCCAGTCCAGGGAGGACCTGGCCTGCCAGTTCGCGCTGGACTGTTCCCATTGGGCGCAGGGTCAAGACTGATTTGCATATGGCTGGGTCCAAACTGGAATGGCATGGTGAGCAAAAAAACGATGGATTTAGGCCCAGATCTCTGTACTGGGGTGAATGTACGACATTGTTCTGCATTCTGTCCATCAATTGTTGTTTTTGCATTTGTCACCCCGAGTGGGACGGGTATGCCCAGACGTGGGTCCCGTGCTCTCCATGCCAGTGGAGTCAAGCTATCCTGGCTGATGAGGGCTGAAAGCCCGAAACCGGTCCTAGGATGCTTGTTTCCAGTCCAGGGAGGACCTGGCCTGGCAGTTCGGGCTGGACTGTTCCCATTGGGCGCAGGGTCAAGACTGATTTGCATATCGTTGGGTCCAAACTGGAATGGCATGGTGAGCAAAAAAACGATGGATTTAGGCCCAGATCTCTGTACTGGGGTGAATGTATGATATTGTTCTGCTTTCTGTCCATCAATTGTTGTTTTTGCATTTGTCACCCCGAGTGGGACGGGTATGCCCAGACGTGGGTCCCGTGCTCTCCATGCCACTGGAGTCAAGCCATCCTGGCTGATGAGGGCTGAAAGCCCGAAACCGGTCCTAGGATGCTTGTTTCCAGTCCAGGGAGGACCAGGCCTGGCAGTTCGGGCTGGACTGTTCCCATTGGGCGCAGGGTCAAGACTGATTTGCAAATGGCTGGGTCCAAACTGGAATGGCATGGTGAGCAAAAAAACGATGGATTTAGGCCCAGATCTCTGTACTGGGGTGAATGTACGACATTGTTCTGCATTCTGTCCATCAATTGTTGTTTTTGCATTTGTCACCCCGAGTGGGACGGGTATGCCCAGACGTGGGTCCCGTGCTCTCCATGCCACTGGAGTCAAGCTATCCTGGCTGATGAGGGCTGAAAGCCCGAAACCAGTCCTAGGATGCTTGTTTCCAGTCCAGGGAGGACCTGGCCTGGCAGTTCGGGCTGGACTGTTCCCATTGGGCGCAGGGTCAAGACTGATTTGCATATGGCTGGGTCCAAACTGGAATGGCATGGTGAGCAAAAAAACAATGGATTTAGGCCCAGATCTCTGTACTGGGGTGAATGTACGTCATTGTTCTGCATTCTGTCCATCAATTGTTTTTGCATCACACCAGAGCATGACATTCAGGCAACACACCAGAACATGACATGCAGACATCACACCAGAGCATGACATGCAGGCAACACACCAGAACATGACATACAGGCATCACACCAGAACATGACATGCAGGCATCACACCAGAACATGACATGCAGGTAACACACCAGAACCTGACAAGCAGGCAACACTCCAGAACATGACATGCAGGCATCACATCAGAACATTAAGAACATCAATTAGTTGGATTAGAAGCTGTTGAATTTAAAGCCTTTCCTGAAAAGAAAGCTGCAGTCAAGATGGCCGCCGAGATGGAGCTCGACAAAGAAGCTCCGGGGTTAGGGATCATTTTTCTGTGAATATCCCTGTATATGCCCCCCATCCACCCCTCTACATTATATCTTCGCAAAGAATATTACGTTTGGAAAGCAACTGATTTGACGGAAACCTAATGCGGCGGTAGATGTGCCCCTCGGACTGCCTCTGACTCTGGAAGTGGACCTGAGGCTGCCGAGTCCCGTCCCCTCAGCCGTTGGGTGAGTCTCTCCCGTTAACCTGCGGCATGCCTCGGGCTCTCCGCGGTGCTGCGGACGATTTGTGGCAGTGAAAGGAGATCCCCCTCCTCTGCGATCCTGGTTGCGGGGCTGAGCTTGCCGGTCCGAGCCGCCCCTGAAGTGACGGCTCTTGCTGGCGGCGTGCCCGTGCTCCAAGAAGCACTGCAGAGGAGCTTGCCCGTGCTCCAAGAGGAGCTGAGGAGGAGCCTGCTGCCAGCGGAGGTTGCAGAGCGGCGGTCCTGTCCTGGTTGCAAATCGGGGCATTACGAGGTGCTGAGGAGGACCTTGCTGCCGGCGGAGGCTGCCGAGCGGCGTTCCTGCCCTCGATTTCAATCCTTCGATCCCAGATGATCCCTTCAGTACCCGCTTTGCTGGTTAGTGAGTTGAAGGAGTGGGGACGTGGGGGTTGCCTGATTACTGCTGAGGATGTGGGGGTTGCCTGATTACCGCATTACTTAGCGCGAGTCACACCGGCTCCTACCTGCACGCAGGCGTCGCCTGCTCTTCCTGCTTCGTGCCGGGGATGCCACACGAGCCTGGATTGTTTTGCTGGTTCCGGCTAGGCTGTCCCGGATTTGCTGGCCCTTTTTGTTGTCCTTGAGCTCAGTTTTTCTTCAATGAAGTGCGCCCATTTTGTTTGATTTTTGATTGTTGTGGTTTGACACACATTTTGTTCGCCTGGCTCATGTAATGGAAACTGAAGAGGGGCGCTCTCTTCCCTGGTCTCTGCTAGACATGGAAAGAGAAATAGGTGTGTTCCATCCTCAACATATGGTGGCCATCTTGGAGTGGTCAATCTACCTCTATCCCACACACTTGGTTTCTGAGTTCTCCTTTTAACATCTTTCGTGAACTGCCTTGCGTGAACTCCCTTCGGCAAACAGAATAAAATCCTCCACATACGGTGGCCATCTTGGAGGGGTCAATTTACCTCTATCCCACACACTTGGTCTCTGAGGTGTCCTTTTAATGACTTGCATGAACTGCTTTGCGTGCACTCCCTACTGCAAACAGAATGAAATCCACCACATACGGTGGCCATCTTGGAGTAGTCAATATACCTCAATACCACATGCTTGGTCTCGGAGGTTATTTTTATTGACTTGCGTGAAATGCCTTGCGTGAACTGCCTACTGCAAACAGAATAAAATTCGACCCTTGGAATTGCCTTCAAGTTGATACGGCCCATCCTCCTGTCTTTTCAGCCCAGGACATTTGGTCTCACATAGGTTTTTGTCTGCATAAGTGAACCTGATTGAGCAGTGGTGGCTAATGGGAATCGACTGATCATTCCACCTCTATCTCTACCCCCTGAAACTCTCCATTAGTTGCTACACTGAACACATTTTGACACCTCTCCGACCTCTGTCTAGATTCTTGGGTTACTTGCGCCTCCTATGTCATGAACTGAGTCGAGCGTTGATATGGATCCAAAATCCTTGAACTCCATTTCTCCCAACCTCGAGCCGGCTGGCAATAATGCTTTCAGAATCATATATCCCCCTGACATATCAAAAAATGCAGCAAAAAACTTTAAACACAGATTACTTAAAACCCACTCGGAAACCCTTATCTCAGATCCCTACTTCTCCATCAAAAAAGGTGTTACTATAAATGATCTCATCTTCTACACTAAACGACATGTGCAATGGCGGAGGCCATCTACTCGCTGCTCCAGATCTCCTCTTCCCTGAAGACTCCACATGGTCTTATAGAGCTGAAGCCACCATCTCCCTTTACCAAAACGGAACCATCCTTATACAAGCTTCAGACCGCAACCTAGTGGTATTTGACAATTTTTTCCCCATCATCTTGAATACAGTGGCTAACATCAAATCCGTCCCTTCCCTAGGAGCTGCTGTCTTCCCTGAGGTCCCCCAGTCTCCTTAAAGTCAATCCCATATCACACTAGACCCATCTTCTGACCCTCCCTTAGTTCCGAAGGGCCCCCTTGTAGTTACCTTTACACTTAAGAATATTCTCCTTCAATGCCTGGTGGGAATGAGCCTCTTCAGTACAGCCACCATACTAGTCTGCATGTTGTAGGAGAGTAGGATCTGCTTCACATGGGTACCCCCACTTTTTGCTGATGCTTCACTGTTTTTCGACTTTAGTCTGGCTGGGCCCTGCTAATCAGAACCCCAGCCTAGCTGCTTCCTCTCTAAAATGGTTTCCATGTGCCTTAGGCACATCTCTGATTGGAATCTGGAGTGCCCTTATAAGTCCCTAGTATATGGTATACTATGTACCCAGGGCATAGGTACCCCAGAGGCCTGCCAGGGGCTGAAGCATGTATTATGCCAACCCTGGAAGGCCAGCCAAAATGACACCACAGGTCTGCTACTGCAGCCTAGGTAAGGTGGTGCATGCACCCCTTACTGTGATATAGGCTACCTTTATCACTACCATTGCACACACATAAACATATAAGTCACTCCTATGGCAGGCCTTAACAATCCTGAAGGCAGAGTGCTTGGTTTTTATGTGAGAGGGTGCCCCTGCATGAGCAGAGCCCCTCTGCAGCATTCGGAGTCCCTCCTCTGAGGCTGTTTGTGGTACAGCCTGACCATATACTCTTAAGTGCATTATATCCTTGCGGTACAATGCTAACTTTGGACTGGCTGCACCAAAACATGTTGTGTTTGGTGTCAAACATCTTGGAATACTACCCCCGCCAATCCTGGCGGCGGGGGTAGCATTCCACCCTTCTAGAGGGAGAGACATGTACCCACTGGGCTACCCGGTAACTTCTTTCCAGAGCCCTGGCATCACAAAATGGATGCCGCTGCCACAGACACGGGTCTGGCCTCCTGCTGCTGACTAAAACTCCGGCAGGGGAGGCCTGGACAATAGGTTTCCTGTCGAAGGGAGGTGTAACCACCTCCCCAGACAGGATAGTGTGTATTGGGGCTGGGCGGGAGCACCCTCTGGTGCTTTGAAGTCCTGCACTGGGGGCACATTTGGTGTCCCTGTGCATATGCCAGTTCAAACCGGTTGCAGGGGCTATCTGCCCCTGCTCTGGCGTGAAACTGGACAAAGGGAATGGGTTTAACCACCCCTCTTCCCTGACCCTCCCATAGGTGGGTCCCCAGAGTATGTCCAACCCCCTAACTTAGTATAAGTATGGGACCCCAGTCCTTAGGACTTTAGATTACCCTGGACGAAACTCTGACGCCGAATCTTGGACCTTCGACGCTTTACTTCAAGATTGGAGGACTGAAGAATCTCCCTTGCGGTCAAGGAGTGACTCCCCTGCTTGGCAGGCACCTAATAAGCAATTGTCCAGTCTGCATCACTGAAGCTCCCGCTGGACGCCAAAGTCTTTGCATCACCAGAGGTGGATTTCCAGACTTCCCCGAGGATGCCCTGAGTCCCCAGCAAAGCTGAGGCCCATAGCTGTCGTGGGTAACGTGGAACCGTAACCCCTGGACACCGAGCACATTTGCAAGTGCATCCTCTTCCTGGTCTTCCACGAAGTTGTGCTTTGGGCTCTAAGTAGCCCAAGCCTCCAGCACCGACTGCACCGAAGATCACTGGCCTCCACTCCACGAGTGTCCTGCAAGCCAGCTCCAAGTGCGTCCACTCGAGGCTCCTTCGCGGTCGCTAGTCCGTTGGCTAGTGGGCCCTCCCGAAGGCAACTCTTCTTCTGCTTGGGCTTCCCTGGTTGCTCCAGATGTGCCCTGACTTACCCTCGCTGGGTGAGTCCCTCAGACCTTGCTGGTCTGTACCACCATCCTTCTTCTATTTCCACGTGACTTGCCGTTGCCAAGGCTTGTTGGGTCCAATCTAGTCGCCAACACCCCAGCAATCGACAAACGTCGTGGGACAGCTCGAATCCAGCTCCTGGTTGTCATCGACGCCTCCTGGACCTCGTGGCTGAAGAGTCAAGACGACCGTCAACCTACCTGAAGCACCCGACATCGGTGGGCATCTGCTCATCGCCTTCCTAGTCACTGGCTGGTGACCCAGACTCTGTCCTCTCTGCTTTCAGGTTCTTCAGATCTTCGATCCACCTTTGGATCCACCCGAACACTTTCGACTTGGTCGCCAGCAGCACTTTGCAGCAGATCGCCATTGAAAACGACGACGAAACCCGACCCCGAAGGGCACCTATGCACACGGCTTCCCTAGGTGAGGTAACACGAGTACTCCAGTGCTCCCATGGGTATTGACTCTAGAACAGCCTAGCTCTAAAGGGGTTTGCTCCAAGTCCTCCTCTAAGTGTCCTTTTTCTTTAAAACGCCAAACGCGACATTCCCCATAGAAGTCAACGGCGGCTCGCGGCTGTAATCTCACACTGCACGCGTCCCCCGTGGGTCCCCTGTGTCACTACCTTGGGTGGTTCCTTGAGGGCCAAGCACTTCTACAGGCTCTAGGCCTTGTGTCTAGTTCAGTCGTGGTTCTTATACCACTTTATTGGTATATGGTTTGGTACGCCCCTAGGGCTCAAACGTGTATTTGTGCTATTACTGTTGATATTCGACTTGTAAGTTATGTACTTCGAACTCTAGCCTCATAAAGAGACTAGAGGGGTGTGTTTAAGACTAAATACATATATTTTAAATATATACCTGGTGTGGTCCTCTTTCATTTGGTCACTCAAGAGATTATAGACTGGTAAAACAAGCTGCTTTACATTCCTTCAAGACTTAGCCTGAAGGCTGCTCTCCATAGCTACCACTAGGATAGCTTTCAATAAAGGTTGTCTTTAACCTATCTCCAATAAGGGGTTGTTTGGACTGGTGCAAGGTGCCCACTATAATTAGTGGACAGCATATACCAGGCCAACTTCTCACATTGGTGTGCAGCGTGTGGGATTCCAGCTTGCTATTGTTTTACCAGATAATCTCAATTGAATTGATCAACTGAAAACCACTAAGGGTACCTTAAGTATATATAAATCAAGCTTAGGATACAGTAAGTTCTACTGAACTTAGAGTTGTGTGTTAAGGGATAGCACACCCTTTCTACAACTCAAGAGAGTTTAGTAGGCCACACTAGAGTAGGTATTGCATACACCACACTAGTAATGTCTTCACTGCCAGGAACCAGTGAGCTCCTGCCATCCAGATATGACAACCTCACATTCTTGGAATTGAGAGAGTTGTGCAAAGTTAGGAAGTTGAAGACAGGCAAAAGTGCCAACACCCAACGTCTCCTGGAGATGCTTCTGCTAGATGATCTTAGAAGACCCCTAAGGTCTGAAAGGGTAGGCAGAGAGGGTGGGGCAGAAGAAGAGGGAGGGGCCAGGGATGAAAATGCCCAGGACCTGACCTCTGAAACTGGCCAGGGGAATGACAATGATCCTGACCTGGAAAGTGCAGCTACTCCTGAGGAAGAGGAGGAGGCCCAGGATGACCTCCCCTTTGTCCCCCAGGAAGAGTTGTGAGTGTGCCCAGAAGGACTAGATCTCCTTCTCAGGAGTCTAACCACTCTGACACCTCAGTAGGGACCTCTGTCTCCTCTCATGGGAGGGAATCCTCTCATGAGAGGAGAAAGAGACTGCTTCAGTATGAACAAGCCCAGCTTGAGCTCAGAAAACAGCAGTTGGCTATAGACAGGGAGTCCCTAGATCTCTATAGACAGAGAAAAAGATGGGACTAGAGTCCCATGGTGGCAGCAATTTCCCCAGAGATAGGGAAAGGTCTTATGACCATAGAAACCTGAGCAAGATTGTCCCTCCCTACCAGAGTGGGGATGACATCCACAAATGGATAACTGCACTGGAGAGGGCCTGTAAAGTACAGGGGGTCCCTCAGGAGCAGTGGGCAGCAATCTTGTGGCTCTCCTTTGCAGACAAAGGTAGAGATAAGCTCCTCACTGTTAGAGAAGAGGATGCTGACAATTACAAAGTCTTGAAGAGTGCTCTGATTGATGGGTTTGGCACAACTGAACAATACAGGTTAAAGTTCAGAGATACCCAAAAAGCACAGGCTCAAGACTGGGTGGACTATGTGGATTGTTCTGCTAAGGCTCTGGAAGGTTGGTTGATGGGCAGTAAGGTATGTGACTTCACAGGATTGTACAATCGTATCATGAGGGAGCAGATTCTTAATAACTGTCAAAATCAGCTGTTGCATCAGTACCTGGTGGACTCTGATCTGACCTCTCCCCAAGAATTGGGAAAGAAGGCAGACAAATGGGTCAGAACCAGGGTGAGGCAGAAGGTACAGAACCAAGGTGTTGACCCTAAGAAGCAAGATTCTAAAAACTCTGATAAGGGTGGGGGAAGTCTTCACAAGGCCCCCAAAAATCTTCTTCAGGTGGGGATTCACAGTCTAACAAGGGAAAAGGCCAAAAGAAACCATGGTGTAAAGTCTGTAAGCAAAAGACACACTGGACCAGTGATTGCACCAAGTCCAAAGACTCTATTCCAGCCCCCACCAATGCCCCTAAGGCACCTGTTCCCCCTAGTGCAGTTACAATTGGTGGTGGGAGCACACAGGCCAAGGGTTTAGTAGGGTTGACCTTGGGTAATGAGGTGAGCTCTGGCCTAGTCAGAGAACTCACTCAGGCTGTCCTAGTCTGTGATGGAGGCATGGATGTGACCTCCTCTATGAGTCCCAGTAATCTGGGAAAGTACAGGCAACAGCCATTAATCAATGGAAAAGAGGCTTTGGCATTTAGGGACACAGGGGCGAGAGTCACCATGGTGACACAAGACCTTGTGGATCCTGGGCAGATTATACTTGGTGAGATGTACCAAGTGACCAATGCTAGCAATGTCAGAACAGACCATACTCTGGCAGTTGTTAAATTCTCCTGGGGAGGGGTAACTGGCCTTAAGAAGGTTGTGGCGAGTGCAAACCTACCAGTGGAATGCTTGCTTGGCAATGATCTTGAAACTTCAGCTTGGGCAGAAGTGGAGCTCAGGATCCATGCAGAAATGCTGGGGATCCCTGCAGATGTGTTTGCTGTGACCAGGTCACAGAGCAAAATGTCTAACAGTGAACAGGCCTTGGATCCTGGAAAAATGGACCAAGTGCCATCCAAGAGGAGGAGTAGTAGGGTTAAGGCAGTGCCTTCCCCTTGGCTCAGAAGGAAGATCAGTCTCTTGAGGGGGATGATCTCAGTCCTGAGGAAGGAACTGTCCCAGAGGAGCTTGAGCCTGACCAGGTTGAGTTCTTGGGGACAGGGGGCCCTTCCAGGGCAGATCTGAGCCAGGAGCAGCAGAGCTGCCCCTCTCTTGAACCCCTCAGACAGCAAGCTGCTGCTGAGGCTGCTGGGAATGCTAGTGGTCGCCATAAAGCGTATTGGGATGATGGACTCTTGTACTCAGAGTGTAGAGACCCCAAGCCTGGTTCCACCAGGAGGTTGGTTATACCTCTAAAGTTCAGGGGCTTCCTATTGACCCTAGCCCATGACATTCCTCTAGCAGGTCACCTGGGCCAGAACAAGACTTGGGACAGAATTGTCCCTCACTTTCACTGGCCCCATATGTCTGAAGACACCAAGGAGTTTTGTCGCTCCTGTGTAACCTGCCAAGCTAGTGGGAAGGCAGGTGGCACCACAAAGGCCCCCTGATACCACTACCTGTGGTGGGGGTTCCCTTTGAAAGAGTGGGGATTGATATTGTTGGTCCCATGGATCCCCAAACAGCATCTGGGCACAGGTTTATCCTGGTGGTGGTGGACCATGCCACTAGGTACCCAGAGGCTATTCCCCTTAGGACCACTACAGCACCTGTGGTGGCAAGAGCCCTCCTGGGAATTTTCTCAAGAGTGGGCTTCCATAAGGAGGTTGTATCAGACAGGGGGGCAAACTTTATGTCTGGATACTTAAAGGCAATGTGGAAGGAGTGTGGAGTGACTTACAAGTTCACCACACCCTATCACCCACAATGCAATGGTTTAGTTGAGAGATTCAACAAAACCTTAAAGGGCATGATTAAAGGGCTCCCAGAAAAGCTCAGGCGAAGATGGGACATACTCTTGCCCTGTCTTTTGTTTGCATACAGAGAGGTGCCTCAAAGGGGGTTGGCTACAGCCCTTTTGAACTTTTGTTTGGTCACCCTGTTAGGGGTCCATTGTGCTTGGTGAAGGAAGGTTGGGAGTTACCTCTCAAGCCCCCAAAGCAAGACATAGTGGACTATGTACTTGGTCTCCGCTCCCAGGTGGCTGAGTACATGAAAAAGGCAACTAAAAACCTTGAGGCTAGTCAGGAACTGCAAAAAGCCTGTCATGACCAAAAGGCTGTACTGACTGTTTACCAGCCAGGACAGAAGGTGTGGGTGCTGGAGCCAGTGGCCCCAGCAGCTCTCCAAGACAAGTGGAGTGGACCCCATACCATTGTTGAATAGAAGGGTGAGGTTACCTATTTAGTAGACCTAGGAACACCCAGGAGTCCCCACAGGGTTCTCCATGTCAACAGATTGAAGCCATATGTGGACAGGGCAGACATGGGCTTGCTCATGGCTACTGATGAGGGACAGGAGGAAGAGAGTGACCCACTCCCTGACCTGCTCTCACAGAACCCTGATGATGGGTCAGTGGATGGTGTAGCCTTGGCAGGCAGCCTCACTGCTCAGCACCAAACTGATTGCAGACAAGTGCTCAATCAGTACAGACATATGTTCTCTCTGACTCCAAGTCAGGCCACCTGGTTTACTCATGAAGTGGACACTGGGGACAGTCTGCCTATTAAAAATAAGATTTATAGGCAACCTGACCATGTCAGGGACTGTATCAGTACAGAAGTCCAGAAAATGTTGGATTTGGGAGTTATTGAACCCTCAGATAGCCCTTGGGCTAGTCCAGTGGTCCTTGTGCCAAAACCTCACACCAGTGGTGGGAAAAGAGAGATGAGGTTTTGTGTGGACTACAGGGGTCTCAATGCAGTCACTAGGACTGATGCCCATCCAATACCTAGGGCAGATGAGCTAATAGACACTTTGGCCTCAGCCAAGTATCTAAGCACATTTGACCTGACAGCTGGCTACTGGCAGATCAGACTAGCTGATGATGCAAAGCCAAAAACAGCATTCTCAACCCCTAGTGGACATTATCAATTTGTGGTAATGCCCTTTGGTCTGAAGAATACACCTGCCACTTTCCAAAGGTTGGTGAATACAGTTCTCACAGGTCTGGAAGCCTACAGTGCAGCTTATCTAGATGATATTGCTGTCTTTAGCTCCACCTGGGAGGATCACCTGGTCCACCTAAGGAATGTTTTAGAGGCCCTGCAAAAGGCAGGCCTCACTATCAAGGCCACCAAGTGCCAGATAGGGCAGAGTCAGGTTGTGTACCTGGGCCACCTTGTGGGTGGAGGCCAGGTTCAACCACTGCAGAGCAAAATCCAGACCATCATGGACTGGGTTGCTCCAACCACCCAGACTCAGGTGAGAGCCTTCTTAGGCCTGACTGGGTATTATAGGAGATTTGTCAAGGGGTATGGATCAATAGTGACACCCCTGAATGACTTAACTTCCAAGAAAATGCCCAAAAGGTTCAGTGGACAGCAAGCTGTCAAAAGGCATTTGATGACCTGAAGCAGGCCATGTGCACTGCTCCCATTCTCCAGAGTCCTGATTACTCCAAGAAGTTCATTGTCCAAACAGATGCATCTGAATTGGGGGTAGGAGCTGTACTGTCACAATTGAATGATGAAGGTCAGGATCAGCCACAATTGGGGGTAGGGGCTGTACTGTCACAATTGAATGATGAAGGTCAGGATCAGCCAGTAGCTTTTATTAGCAGAAGGCTGACCCCTAGAGAGAAATGTTGGTCAGCCATAGAGAGGAGGCCTTTGCTGTGGTTTGGGCTCTGAAGAAGTTGAGGCCATACTTGTTTGGTACTCACTTCCTTGTTCAAACAGACCACAAGCCCCTCCTATGGCTAAAACAAATGAAGGGTGAAAACCCCAAACTGCTTAGGTGGTCCATTTCCCTACAGGGGATGGACTTTACAGTGGAACATAGACCTGGGAGTAACCATGCCAAGCAGATGGACTCTCTAGGTATTTCCACTTAGAACATGAAGACTCAACTGGTCAAGGTTAGTTTAATGTCCCTGCATTTGAGGGGGGGTTGTGTAGGAGAGTAGGATCTGCTTCACATGGGTACCCCCACTTTTTGCTGATGCTTCACTGTTTTTCGACTTTAGTCTGGCTGGGGCCCTGCTAATCAGAACCCCAGCCTAGCTGCTTCCTCTCTAAAATGGTTTCCATGTGCCTTAGGCACATCTCTGATTGGAATCTGGAGTGCCCTTATAAGTCCCTAGTATATGGTATACTATGTACCCAGGGCATAGGTACCCCAGAGGCCTGCCAGGGGCTGAAGCATGTATTATGCCACCCCTGGAAGGCCAGCCAAAATGACACCACAGGTCTGCTACTG
The DNA here is from genome assembly GCA_963921515.1 of Calotriton arnoldi. Classification (NCBI taxonomy): domain Eukaryota; kingdom Metazoa; phylum Chordata; class Amphibia; order Caudata; family Salamandridae; genus Calotriton; species Calotriton arnoldi. Next base: position 2,918,567 of record CAWUFW010000975.1, read on the forward strand.
CAGCCTGGGTAAGGTGGTGCATGCACCCCTTACTGTGATATAGGCTACCTTTATCACTACCATTGCACACACATATAAACATATAAGTCACTCCTATGGCAGGCCTTAACAATCCTGAAGGCAGAGTGCTTGGTTTTTATGTGAGAGGGTGCCCCTGCATGAGCAGAGCCCCTCTGCAGCATTCGGAGTCCCTCCTCTGAGGCTGTTTGTGGTACAGCCTGACCATATACTCTTAAGTGCATTATATCCTTGCGGTACAATGCTAACTTTGGACTGGCTGCACCAAAACATGTTGTGTTTGGTGTCAAACATCTTGGAATACTACCCCCGCCAATCCTGGCGGCGGGGGTAGCATTCCACCCTTCTAGAGGGAGAGACATGTACCCACTGGGCTACCCGGTAACTTCTTTCCAGAGCCCTGGCATCACAAAATGGATGCCGCTGCCACAGACACGGGTCTGGCCTCCTGCTGCTGACTAAAACTCCGGCAGGGGAGGCCTGGACAATAGGTTTCCTGTCGAAGGGAGGTGTAACCACCTCCCCAGACAGGATAGTGTGTATTGGGGCTGGGCGGGAGCACCCTCTGGTGCTTTGAAGTCCTGCACTGGGGGCACATTTGGTGTCCCTGTGCATATGCCAGTTCAAACCGGTTGCAGGGGCTATCTGCCCCTGCTCTGGTGCAAAACTGGACAAAGGGAATGGGTTTAACCACCCCTCTTCCCTGACCCTCCCATAGGTGGGTCCCCAGAGTATGTCCAACCCCCTAACTTAGTATAAGTATGGGACCCCAGTCCTTAGGACTTTAGATTACCCTGGACGAAACTCTGACGCCGAATCTTGGACCTTCGACGCTTTACTTCAAGATTGGAGGACTGAAGAATCTCCCTTGCGGTCAAGGAGTGACTCCCCTGCTTGGCAGGCACCTAATAAGCAATTGTCCAGTCTGCATCACTGAAGCTCCCGCTGGACGCCGAAGTCTTTGCATCACCAGAGGTGGATTTCCAGACTTCCCCGAGGCTGCCCTGAGTCCCCAGCAAAGCTGAGGCCCATAGCTTTCGTGGGTAACGTGGAACCGTAACCCCTGGACACCGAGCACATTTGCAAGTGCATCCTCTTCCTGGTCTTCCACGAAGTTGTGCTTTGGGCTCTAAGTAGCCCAAGCCTCCAGCACCGACTGCACCGAAGATCACTGGCCTCCACTCCACGAGTGTCCTGCAAGCCAGCTCCAAGTGCGTCCACTCGAGGCTCCTTCGCGGTCGCTAGTCCGTTGGCTAGTGGGCCCTCCCGAAGGCAACTCTTCTTCTGCTTGGGCTTCCCTGGTTGCTCCAGATGTGCCCTGACTTACCCTCGCTGGGTGAGTCCCTCAGACCTTGCTGGTCTGTCCCACCATCCTTCTTCTATTTCCACGTGACTTGCCGTTGCCAAGGCTTGTTGGGTCCAATCTAGTCGCCAACACCCCAGCAATCGACAAACGTCGTGGGACAGCTCGAATCCAGCTCCTGGTTGTCGTCAACGCCTCCTGGACCTCGTGGCTAAAGAGTCAAGACGACCGTCAACCTACCTGAAGCACCCGACATCGGTGGGCATCTGCTCATCGCCTTCCTAGTCACTGGCTGGTGACCCAGACTCTGTCCTCTCTGCTTTCAGGTTCTTCAGATCTTCGATCCACCTTTGGATCCACCCGAACACTTTCGACTTGGTCGCCAGCAGCACTTTGCAGCAGATCGCCATTGAAAACGACGACGAAACCCGACCCCGAAGGGCACCTATGCACACGGCTTCCCTAGGTGAGGTAACACAAGTACTCCAGTGCTCCCATGGGTATTGACTCTAGAACAGCCTAGCTCTAAAGGGGTTTGCTCCAAGTCCTCCTCTAAGTGTCCTTTTTCTTTAAAACGCCAAACGCGACATTCCCCATAGAAGTCAACGGCGGCTCGCGGCTGTAATCTCACACTGCACGCGTCCCCCGTGGGTCCCCTGTGTCACTACCTTGGGAGGTTCCTTGAGGGCCAAGCACTTCTACAGGCTCTAGGCCTTGTGTCTAGTTCAGTCGTGGTTCTTATACCACTTTATTGGTATATGGTTTGGTACGCCCCTAGGGCTCAAACGTGTATTTGTGCTATTACTGTTGATATTCGACTTGTAAGTTATGTACTTCGAACTCTAGCCTCATAAAGAGACTAGAGGGGTGTGTTTAAGACTAAATACATATATTTTAAATATATACCTGGTGTGGTCCTCTTTCATTTGGTCACTCAAGAGATTATAGACTGGTAAAACAAGCTGCTTTACATTCCTTCAAGACTTAGCCTGAAGGCTGCTCTCCATAGCTACCACTAGGATAGCTTTCAATAAAGGTTGTCTTTAACCTATCTCCAATAAGGGGTTGTTTGGACTGGTGCAAGGTGCCCACTATAATTAGTGGACAGCATATACCAGGCCAACTTCTCACATTGGTGTGCAGCGTGTGGGATTCCAGCTTGCTATTGTTTTACCAGATAATCTCAATTGAATTGATCAACTGAAAACCACTAAGGGTACCTTAAGTATATATAAATCAAGCTTAGGATACAGTAAGTTCTACTGAACTTAGAGTTGTGTGTTAAGGGATAGCACACCCTTTCTACAACTCAAGAGAGTTTAGTAGGCCACACTAGAGTAGGTATTGCATACACCACACTACACTAGTAATGTCTTCACTGCCAGGAACCAGTGAGCTCCTGCCATCCAGATATGACAACCTCACATTCTTGGAATTGAGAGAGTTGTGCAAAGTTAGGAAGTTGAAGACAGGCAAAAGTGCCAACACCCAACGTCTCCTGGAGATGCTTCTGCTAGATGATCTTAGAAGACCCCTAAGGTCTGAAAGGGTAGGCAGAGAGGGTGGGGCAGAAGAAGAGGGAGGGGCCAGGGATGAAAATGCCCAGGACCTGACCTCTGAAACTGGCCAGGGGGATGACAATGATCCTGACCTGGAAAGTGCAGCTACTCCTGAGGAAGAGGAGGAGGCCCAGGATGACCTCCCCTTTGTCCCCCAGGAAGAGTTGTGAGTGTGCCCAGAAGGACTAGATCTCCTTCTCAGGAGTCTAACCACTCTGACACCTCAGTAGGGACCTCTGTCTCCTCTCATGGGAGGGAATCCTCTCATGAGAGGAGAAAGAGACTGCTTCAGTATGAACAAGCCCAGCTTGAGCTCAGAAAACAGCAGTTGGCTATAGACAGGGAGTCCCTAGATCTCTATAGACAGAGAAAAAGATGGGACTAGAGTCCCATGGTGGCAGCAATTTCCCCAGAGATAGGGAAAGGTCTTATGACCATAGAAACCTGAGCAAGATTGTCCCTCCCTACCAGAGTGGGGATGACATCCACAAATGGATAACTGCACTGGAGAGGGCCTGTAAAGTACAGGGGGTCCCTCAGGAGCAGTGGGCAGCAATCTTGTGGCTCTCCTTTGCAGACAAAGGTAGAGATAAGCTCCTCACTGTTAGAGAAGAGGATGCTGACAATTACAAAGTCTTGAAGAGTGCTCTGATTGATGGGTTTGGCACAACTGAACAATACAGGTTAAAGTTCAGAGATACCCAAAAGCACAGGCTCAAGACTGGGTGGACTATGTGGATTGTTCTGCTAAGGCTCTGGAAGGTTGGTTGATGGGCAGTAAGGTATGTGACTTCACAGGATTGTACAATCGTATCATGAGGGAGCAGATTCTTAATAACTGTCAAAATCAGCTGTTGCATCAGTACCTGGTGGACTCTGATCTGACCTCTCCCCAAGAATTGGGAAAGAAGGCAGACAAATGGGTCAGAACCAGGGTGAGGCAGAAGGTACAGAACCAAGGTGTTGACCCTAAGAAGCAAGATTCTAAAAACTCTGATAAGGGTGGGGAAGTCTTCACAAGGCCCCCAAAAATCTTCTTCAGGTGGGGATTCACAGTCTAACAAGGGAAAAGGCCAAAAGAAACCATGGTGTAAAGTCTGTAAGCAAAAGACACACTGGACCAGTGATTGCACCAAGTCCAAAGACTCTATTCCAGCCCCCACCAATGCCCCTAAGGCACCTGTTCCCCCTAGTGCAGTTACAATTGGTGGTGGGAGCACACAGGCCAAGGGTTTAGTAGGGTTGACCTTGGGTAATGAGGTGAGCTCTGGCCTAGTCAGAGAACTCACTCAGGCTGTCCTAGTCTGTGATGGAGGCATGGATGTGACCTCCTCTATGAGTCCCAGTAATCTGGGAAAGTACAGGCAACAGCCATTAATCAATGGAAAAGAGGCTTTGGCATTTAGGGACACAGGGGCGAGAGTCACCATGGTGACACAAGACCTTGTGGATCCTGGGCAGATTATACTTGGTGAGATGTACCAAGTGACCAATGCTAGCAATGTCAGAACAGACCATACTCTGGCAGTTGTTAAATTCTCCTGGGGAGGGGTAACTGGCCTTAAGAAGGTTGTGGTGAGTGCAAACCTACCAGTGGAATGCTTGCTTGGCAATGATCTTGAAACTTCAGCTTGGGCAGAAGTGGAGCTCAGGATCCATGCAGAAATGCTGGGGATCCCTGCAGATGTGTTTGCTGTGACCAGGTCACAGAGCAAAATGTCTAACAGTGAACAGGCCTTGGATCCTGGAAAAATGGACCAAGTGCCATCCAAGAGGAGGAGTAGTAGGGTTAAGGCAGTGCCTTCCCCTTGGCTCAGAAGGAAGATCAGTCTCTTGAGGGGGATGATCTCAGTCCTGAGGAAGGAACTGTCCCAGAGGAGCTTGAGCCTGACCAGGTTGAGTTCTTGGGGACAGGGGGCCCTTCCAGGGCAGATCTGAGCCAGGAGCAGCAGAGCTGCCCCTCTCTTGAACCCCTCAGACAGCAAGCTGCTGCTGAGGCTGCTGGGAATGCTAGTGGTCGCCATAAAGCGTATTGGGATGATGGACTCTTGTACTCAGAGTGTAGAGACCCCAAGCCTGGTTCCACCAGGAGGTTGGTTATACCTCTAAAGTTCAGGGGCTTCCTATTGACCCTAGCCCATGACATTCCTCTAGCAGGTCACCTGGGCCAGAACAAGACTTGGGACAGAATTGTCCCTCACTTTCACTGGCCCCATATGTCTGAAGACACCAAGGAGTTTTGTCGCTCCTGTGTAACCTGCCAAGCTAGTGGGAAGGCAGGTGGCACCACAAAGGCCCCCTGATACCACTACCTGTGGTGGGGGTTCCCTTTGAAAGAGTGGGGATTGATATTGTTGGTCCCATGGATCCCCAAACAGCATCTGGGCACAGGTTTATCCTGGTGGTGGTGGACCATGCCACTAGGTACCCAGAGGCTATTCCCCTTAGGACCACTACAGCACCTGTGGTGGCAAGAGCCCTCCTGGGAATTTTCTCAAGAGTGGGCTTCCCTAAGGAGGTTGTATCAGACAGGGGGGCAACTTTATGTCTGGATACTTAAAGGCAATGTGGAAGGAGTGTGGAGTGACTTACAAGTTCACCACACCCTATCACCCACAATGCAATGGTTTAGTTGAGAGATTCAACAAAACCTTAAAGGGCATGATTAAAGGGCTCCCAGAAAAGCTCAGGCGAAGATGGGACATACTCTTGCCCTGTCTTTTGTTTGCATACAGAGAGGTGCCTCAAAGGGGGTTGGCTACAGCCCTTTTGAACTTTTGTTTGGTCACCCTGTTAGGGGTCCATTGTGCTTGGTGAAGGAAGGTTGGGAGTTACCTCTCAAGCCCCCAAAGCAAGACATAGTGGACTATGTACTTGGTCTCCGCTCCCAGGTGGCTGAGTACATGAAAAAGGCAACTAAAAACCTTGAGGCTAGTCAGGAACTGCAAAAAGCCTGTCATGACCAAAAGGCTGTACTGACTGTTTACCAGCCAGGACAGAAGGTTTGGGTGCTGGAGCCAGTGTCCCCAGCAGCTCTCCAAGACAAGTGGAGTGGACCCCATACCATTGTTGAATAGAAGGGTGAGGTTACCTATTTAGTAGACCTAGGAACACCCAGGAGTCCCCACAGGGTTCTCCATGTCAACAGATTGAAGCCATATGTGGACAGGGCAGACATGGGCTTGCTCATGGCTACTGATGAGGGACAGGAGGAAGAGAGTGACCCACTCCCTGACCTGCTCTCACAGAACCCTGATGATGGGTCAGTGGATGGTGTAGCCTTGGCAGGCAGCCTCACTGCTCAGCACCAAACTGATTGCAGACAAGTGCTCAATCAGTACAGACATATGTTCTCTCTGACTCCAAGTCAGGCCACCTGGTTTACTCATGAAGTGGACACTGGGGACAGTCTGCCTATTAAAAATAAGATTTATAGGCAACCTGACCATGTCAGGGACTGTATCAGTACAGAAGTCCAGAAAATGTTGGATTTGGGAGTTATTGAACCCTCAGATAGCCCTTGGGCTAGTCCAGTGGTCCTTGTGCCAAAACCTCACACCAGTGGTGGGAAAAGAGAGATGAGGTTTTGTGTGGACTACAGGGGTCTCAATGCAGTCACTAGGACTGATGCCCATCCAATACCTAGGGCAGATGAGCTAATAGACACTTTGGCCTCAGCCAAGTATCTAAGCACATTTGACCTGACAGCTGGCTACTGGCAGATCAGACTAGCTGATGATGCAAAGCCAAAAACAGCATTCTCAACCCCTAGTGGACATTATCAATTTGTGGTAATGCCCTTTGGTCTGAAGAATACACCTGCCACTTTCCAAAGGTTGGTGAATACAGTTCTCACAGGTCTGGAAGCCTACAGTGCAGCTTATCTAGATGATATTGCTGTCTTTAGCTCCACCTGGGAGGATCACCTGGTCCACCTAAGGAATGTTTTAGAGGCCCTGCAAAAGGCAGGCCTCACTATCAAGGCCACCAAGTGCCAGATAGGGCAGAGTCAGGTTGTGTACCTGGGCCACCTTGTGGGTGGAGGCCAGGTTCAACCACTGCAGAGACAAAATCCAGACCATCATGGACTGGGTTGCTCCAACCACCCAGACTCAGGTGAGAGCCTTCTTAGGCCTGACTGGGTATTATAGGAGATTTGTCAAGGGGTATGGATCAATAGTGACACCCCTGAATGACTTAACTTCCAAGAAAATGCCCAAAAAGGTTCAGTGGACAGCAAGCTGTCAAAAGGCATTTGATGACCTGAAGCAGGCCATGTGCACTGCTCCCATTCTCCAGAGTCCTGATTACTCCAAGAAGTTCATTGTCCAAACAGATGCATCTGAATTGGGGGTAGGAGCTGTACTGTCACAATTGAATGATGAAGGTCAGGATCAGCCACAATTGGGGGTAGGGGCTGTACTGTCACAATTGAATGATGAAGGTCAGGATCAGCCAGTAGCTTTTATTAGCAGAAGGCTGACCCCTAGAGAGAAATGTTGGTCAGCCATAGAGAGGGAGGCCTTTGCTGTGGTTTGGGCTCTGAAGAAGTTGAGGCCATACTTGTTTGGTACTCACTTCCTTGTTCAAACAGACCACAAGCCCCTCCTATGGCTAAAACAAATGAAGGGTGAAAACCCCAAACTGCTTAGGTGGTCCATTTCCCTACAGGGGATGGACTTTACAGTGGAACATAGACCTGGGAGTAACCATGCCAAGCAGATGGACTCTCTAGGTATTTCCACTTAGAACATGAAGACTCAACTGGTCAAGGTTAGTTTAATGTCCCTGCATTTGAGGGGGGGTTGTGTAGGAGAGTAGGATCTGCTTCACATGGGTACCCCCACTTTTTGCTGATGCTTCACTGTTTTTCGACTTTAGTCTGGCTGGGGCCCTGCTAATCAGAACCCCAGCTTAGCTGCTTCCTCTCTAAAATGGTTTCCATGTGCCTTAGGCACATCTCTGATTGGAATCTGGAGTGCCCTTATAAGTCCCTAGTATATGGTATACTATGTACCCAGGGCATAGGTACCCCAGAGGCCTGCCAGGGGCTGAAGCATGTATTATGCCACCCCTGGAAGGCCAGCCAAAATGACACCACAGGTCTGCTACTGCAGCCTGGGTAAGGTGGTGCATGCACCCCTTACTGTGATATAGGCTACCTATATCACTACCATTGCACACACATATAAACCTATAAGTCACTCCTATGGCAGGCCTTAACAATCCTGAAGGCAGAGTGCTTGGTTTTTATGTGAGAGGGTGCCCCTGCATGAGCAGAGCCCCTCTGCAGCATTCGGAGTCCCTCCTCTGAGGCTGTTTGTGGTACAGCCTGACCATATATTCTTAAGTGCATTATAGCCTCGCGGTACAATGCTAACTTTGGACTGGCTGCACCAAAACATGTCGTGTTTGGTGTCAAACATCTTGGAATACTACCCCCCCGCCAATTCTGGCAGCGGGGTAGCATTCCACCCTTCTAGAGGGAGAGACATGTAACCACCTCCCCAGACAGGATAGTGTGTATTGGGGCTGGGCTGGAGCACCCTCTGGTGCTTTGAAGTCCTGCACTGGGGGCACATTTGGTGTCCCTGTGCATATGCCAGTTCAAACCGGTTGCAGGGGCTACCTGCCCCTGCTCTGGCGCGAAACTGGACAAAGGGAAGGGGTGTAACCACCCCTCTTCCCTGACCCTCCCATAGGTGGGTCCCCAGAGTATGTCCAACCCCCTAACTTAGTATAAGTATGGGACCCCAGTCCTTAGGACTTTAGATTACCCTGGACGAAACTCTGACGCCGAATCCTGGACCTTCGACGCTCTACTTCAAGATTAGAGGTCTGAAGAATCTCCCTTGGGGTCAAGGAGTGACTCCCCTGCTTGGCAGGCACCTAAGAAGCAATTGTCCGGTCTGCATCACTGAAGCTTCCGCCGGACGCCGAAGTCTTTGCATCACCAGAGGTGGATTTCCAGACTTCCCCGAGGCTGCCCTGAATCCCCAGCAAAGCTGAGGCCCGTAGCTTTTGTGGGTAACGTGGAACCGTGACCCCTGGACACCGAGCACATTTGCAAGTGCATCCTCTTCCTGGTCTCCCACGAAGTTGTGCTTTGGGCTCCAAGTAGCCCCCGCCTCCAGCACCGACTGCACCGAAGATCACTGACCTCCACTCCACGAGTGTCCTGCAAGCCAGCTCCAAGTGCGTCCACTTGAGGCTCCTTTGCGGTCGCTAGTCTGTTGGCTAGTGGACCCTCCCGAAGGCAACTCTTCTTCTGCTAGGGCTTCCCTGGTTGCTCCAGACGTGCCCTGACTTACCCTCACTGGGTGAGTCCCTCAGACCTTGCTGGTCTGTACCACCGTCCTTCTTCTATTTCCACGTGACTTGCCGTTGCCAAGGCTTGTTGGGTCCAATCCGGTCGCCGACACCCCAGCAATCGACAGACGTTGTGGGCAGCTCGAATCCAGCTCCTGGTCATTGTCGACGCCTCCTGGACTTCGTGGCTGAAGAGTCAAGACAACCGTCAACCTACCTGAAGCACCCGACATCGGTGGGCATCTGCTCATCGCCTTTCTGGTCACTGGCTAGTGACCCAGACTCTGTCCCCTCTGCTTTCAGGTTCTTCAGATCTTCGATCCACCTTTGGATCCACCCGAACACTTTCGACTTGGTCGCCAGCAGCACTTTGCAGCAGATCGCCATTGAAAACGATGACGAAACCCGACCCCGAAGGGCACCTATGCACCAGGCTTCCCTGGGTGAGGTAACACGAGTACTCCAGTGCTCCCGTGGGTATTGACTCTAGAACAGCCTAGCTCTAAAAGGGTTTGCTCCAAGTCCTCCTCTAAGTGTCCTTTTTGCTTTAAAACTCCAACCGCGACATTCCCCATAGAAGTCAACGGCGGCTCGCGGCTGTGTTCTCACACTGCACGCGTCCCCCGTGGGTCCCCTGTGTCACTACCTTGGGTGGTTCCTTGAGGGCCAAGCACTTCTACAGGCTCTAGGCCTTGTGTCTAGTTCAGTCGTGGTTCTTATACCACTTTATTGGTATATGGTTTAGTACGCCCCTAGGGCTCAAACGTGTATTTGTGCTATTACTGTTGATATTCGACTTGTAACTTATGTACTTCGAACTCTAGCCTCATAAAGAGACTAGAGGGGTGTGTTTAAAACTAAATACATATATTTTAAATATATACCTGGTGTGGTCCTCTTTCATTTGGTCACTCAAGAGATTATAGACTGGTAAAACAAGCTGCTTTACATTCCTTCAAGACTTAGCCTGAAGGCTGCTCTCCATAGCTACCACTAGGATAGTTTCAATAAAGGTTGTCTTTAACCTATCTCCAATAAGGGGTTGTTTGGACTGGTGCAAGGTGCCCACTATAATTAGTGGACAGCATATACCAGGCCAACTTCTCACACATGTTCTCCCCTCCTCCAGGATAGCTAGCTCTAACTCCCCTAGCTCCATAGATCACAGCATCGCCCTGGTTATCCCCGTGATTCCTTCCCCCAGCCCACCCCTCAATCCCAGCCTGCCCCAACAGGCTCAATATTTGTCTAACCTGTCTTCCCCTATCCCATCCAACCCTCCGAGCCCTCCGAGTCCCGGAATCCCTCCCCACTGGGCACATACATTCGCCGCCGGGCCTACACTGCATTGGAAGGCAGACTTAATGAGATCTCACTTTGCCTCCATCAACCGAAGGCAGAGCCTGCTACATATCACTGTGGAGCTGTCAGTTAACTCGAGACTAATCACCCTATCCACACGCTCCCATCTAAAGGGTGTACCAGGCTCCCGGCTGCCCCCTCAAATCGTCGGTCATCGTCCTACATGACCCACACACCCCATATTTGGGTATCCGCTCCCCATCCTAATGACGCTTCAAGGCCCTCTAGATGTAGAGCCTCCCTGTCAGATAGGGATATTCATTCTCTTCTACTTTCATATGAGCCGACACATTCTTCCACCATAACAAACTTGCACCAAATTGAAAGCATCCCTACTGACCCTTTCAGGGAACCTAGGCTAAACACCAGAGCCTTAAATGAGAACAACCTCACGAGAGTCACCACCACACTATCTGCCCCAATGGACACCCACACAAATCTCAAATGCGTGCTCCTAAACTGTAGATCGGCAGTAAGACAGGCTGCTGACATTGCTGACCTCATCCTTGCACAGGGCCTTGACCTTGTAATGTTGACTGTAACCTGGCTAAACGACCCATCTGCTCCCATCCTGGACATACTAGTGCCTCCCAACTATGACATCATTAGGTTAGCTAGATCTAGTGGACAAGGTGGCGGCATCGCTTGTTTACGTCGTGGCAATCTAACAGTGAAAGTACTACAATCTGACCTCCTGCCGTCTTGTGAATACCTATGTTTTGAGGTGACTGGGGGCAACAATCACTCATGCAAACTGCACATGTTCTACCACCCCCCTTGTGACAAACTTCCCTTCACAGAACAGATCATGGACATTATCTCGGCCAACGCTGATTTCCAGGGCACTCAGATCTTCATGGGAGATTTCAACCGCCACTGGAACAATGTAAATGATGTGGTGGTCAATAGCCTTAAATCCTTCCTACTAGACCTCAACCTAATCCAAATCTGTGACAGCCCGACTCATATCAAAGGAGCTACCTTAGATCTTGTCATTGGTAAGCCCAACTCCATCCTCCTGGAGTCGATCCTCCCGTGTGATTGGACAGATCACTATTGCATCACCTTCCTCATCTTGGATTCTGTAAGAGTTAATAGAGCCCAGCCTAAGAACCCCAGACACTGGAAAAGATGTCTATGGAACATCAACTTGCAAGATCTGACTGCTCTCTGCGATGACATCCTGCCCCCTCCTATGAACATGTCTGATGTCCATGACCTTACGGTCCACTATAACCGCTCCATGACAAATGTTTTAGACTCGGTGGCGTCACTACAGCTTAAAAGACTGTCTTCTAAAGTCTCCAATCCATGGTAAAATGATAGTCTTAATGCCGAAAGAAGGAATTTAAAACTTGAGGAAAGACGGTGGAGATCCTATCCCTCCCTTCAACATCTCTACCATCTGAGATCCCTAAGAAGCATCTACAACAAACGCATCAGATGCTCGAAAGCCACCTTCTTCAGAAATCAACTAGAGCAAGAAAAAAAACGTCCAAAAAACTGTTCGAACTCACCAAGTCTCAAGCTAACAGTCATCCTATTCTCTGCATTGGGTCGTGGGACACAGCCGAACTGCGAAGAATTTGCTGACTTCTTCACGGGTAAGACTACTAAGATCGAAGCTGAACTACGCTCAGCCCTTGAGCACCTGTCGATGTCGATCAGTCCGCCGAACACCCTCCTTCCTCCATGGTTGGATTTCACCGTCCCTGCGCAGTCTTGCCCCCCTAAAAACAACGCATCCTGTAGCCTTTTCAAAACCTTGGATGAAACCAGTATACGCAAAACGCTTGTTACTCTGAAACCTTCTAATCACTACAATGACCCCCGCCATCGAACCTCTTCTCTGAAATTAGAACCTCCTTACTTCCACTTTGGACTAAGATCGTCAATGCTACACTTCGGCAAGGTGCTATTCCGGATTGCCTAAAATTAGGGCAAGTTACCCCCATTCTAAAGAAACCATCTGCTGATCCCACGGACCTACTCAACTTCCGCCCAAACTCTAATCCCCACATCCCCACATTGGCAAAGCTCCTGGAAAAATGTGTTCTCTCCCAACTGTGTAACCACATAGATCATTTCCAACTCCGGGACCAATTTCAATCTGGTTTCTGCCCGGGTCATAGTACAGAATCTGCGCTCACTCACATTGTAGATGATGCGCTAAGAATTCTGGATCAAAATGAATCTTGTCTATTGATCCTTCTCGACCTTTCGTCAGCATTTGACATTGTCAAACACAAGAACCTAATTGACCTCCTGGAACACAGGATGAGGTTGTCTGGGACTGTACTAAGCTGGTTCTTCTCATTCCTTCACAACAGAACCCAAAGCTTCAAGCTGAACCAGTCCCTTTCTCATCCTTCTCCGGTCACGCTGGGGGTTCCACAGGGTTCTGCGCTCTAACCCACTGTAGTAGAAAGAAGGTCGGTCCAGTTCATGTTGATTGCTTAAAGAGATTTATTCAGGATTAGATGTTAAGCAGAGCCCCACCAGGATCAGCGTTCCTGCTGCTCAGCCCATCCACCAACCGACTCACACACTCACCAACATTCCACTCACCAACATTCGGTCACCACAGTCACACTGGCTGAGCAGCAGGTATAACACATCTCCTTTCTTTATATTAATTACAAATGAACTCTAAATGGAATGACAATGAAGTCTGATGCAAGCAAAGGCTGACATAGGAACAATAGCAAGCAACAGAATGATAACAGAACCATTGCCACAAATAAGAAACGTCAGCATGAAGAGAAAAGGTGGAAAATGTAATGCCCACGAAATAAATTAGAGAGAGAGGAAAAGGGAACACAAGTGCTATAAGAAGAATACACTTGTGAGAAGTTGGCCTGGCATATGCTGTCCACTAGTTATAGTGGGCACCTTGCACCAGTCCAAACGACCCTTATTCATGATTAGGTTTAAAGACAACCTTTATTGAAAGCTATCCTAGTGGTAGCTATGGAGAGCAGCCTTCAGGCTAAGTCTTGAAGGAGTGTAAAGCAGCTTGGTTTACCAGATTATAACCTCTTGAATGACCAAATGAAAGGAGAACCACACAAGATATATATAAAATATATGTATTTATTTCTAAACACTCACTACTAACCTCTTTATGAGATTAGAGTCCAAGATACACAATATCACAGTATTAAAACGACAGTAAATAGCACAATACACAGTGGGCTCCAGGGGGAGACCAAACCATATACTAAGAAAGTGGTATAAGAACCACGACTTGACTAGACACAGTGCCTAGAGCACGTAGAATCGCTGGGACCCCAAGGAACCACCCTAGGTAGTGACACAGGAGACCCACGGGGGACGTGTGCAGTGTGAGAACACAGCCGCGGGCGCCGTAGGATTCTATGAGGAAAGTCGCGGTTGGAATTTTAAAGAAAAAGGACACTTAGAAGAGGACTTTCAGCAAACCCCTTTAGACTTAAGGGGTTCTAGGGTCAACACCCACGTGAGCACCGGAGTACTCGAGTTACCTCACCCAGGGAAGCCGGGTGCATAGGTGTCAAAGGGTGTCGGGAATCGTCGTTGATTTCAACGGTGATCTGCTGCAAAGTGCTGCTGCCGTGAAAAAGAAAAGTGTCCGGGTGGATCCAAGCCTGGATCAAAGATGTGAAGAACCTGAAAGCAGAGGGGACAGAGTCTGGGTCACTTCACGTGACCAGGAGCGGAGCAATCGAATGCCCACCGATGTCGGGTGCTTCAGGTGCTAAGAGGTGAAGCTTGACTCTGCAGCCACGGGGTCCCGGAGACATCAAGGACAACCAGAAGCCGGATTCGAGCTGTCCCACAAAGGATGTCGAGTGCTGGGGTGTCGGTGCGTGGATTGAACACAACAAGCCTTGGCAACAGCAACCCATGCAGGAAGAGAAAATATGCTTCTGAGAGGACCAGCAAAGTCCTAGCAATGGAAAGTCAGGGCACGTCTGGAGCAACCAGGGAAGCCCAATTAAAGTTAGAGTTGCCTTCTTGGGGACCCACAGGTCAACGGACCAGGGATCGCGAAGGGACCTCAAGAGGAATCACAAAATGGCAGCCCATGGAACACTCGTTGAGTGTAGGCCTGCAATCTTCAGAGTAATTACTGCTCGGGGTCAGGGTTACAAGTAACCCAAAGCTTAGCCTCAGGGGTTGCCGGAAAGCTGATGCTTCTGCAAATGGACGCGGTGTCCAGGGGGTCGGGTTGCACGGTCACCACGAGAGATACGGGCCTCAAACTTGCTGTGGGCACAGATCGACCTCTAAGACCTTGGAAAACCCACCTCCTGTGTGGCAATATTCTTCGGAGTCCTCAGGAGCTGCGGAGATGCCAACCGGTCAGTTGCATTAAAGGTGCCTGCCTTGCAGGGGAGTAGATGAGATCGTCGAAGTACTTGGTTTCTGTAGCAGAGTTTAGTCCAGGTGTAATCTAAAGTCCTGTAGTCAGGGTTCCTACTTTATAACCAAGGAAGGGGTGGGACAAACTCTGGGGACCCACCTATGGGAGGGTCAGGAAAGAGGGGTGGCTACACCCATTTCCTTTGTCCAGTTCCGCGCCAGAGCAGGGGCTGGTAGCCCCTGCAAACAGTTTGAGCTGGACTATGCACAGGGACACCAAATGTGCCCCCAGTGCAGACATCAAAGCACTCTGAGAGTGCACCCACCCAGCCCCAATACACTAAAGCCTGTCTGGGAGGTGGTCACACCTCCCTGTGACAGGAAACCTATTGTCCAGGCCTCCCCTGCCGGAGTTTCGTCCAGCAGCAGGAGGGCAGACTCGTGTCTGTGGCTGCAGCATCCATTTTGTGATGCCAGGGTTCTGTTAAGCTGGTACCGGGTGTACAGGTGGTGCCATGTTTCTCCCTCTAGTAGGGTGGAATCATACCTCCCGCCCCAGTACTGGGGTGGAGGTATGATTCCAAGGTGTTTGACACCAAACACAACATGTTTCCATGCAGCCATTTCAAAGTTAGCATTTACCGTGAGTTTATAATGCACTTAAGAGTATATGGTCTGGCTGCATCACAAACAACCCCGGAATGAAGATTCCGAAAGCTGCAGAGGGGCTCTGCTCATGCATAGGCACCATCTCACATGAAACCCAGCCCCCTGCCTTCAGGATTGTTAAGGCCTGCCATAGGGGTGACTGATAGGTTTACATGTGCAGTGATATGGAGAGATATAGGGAACCTATATCTCAGTAAGGGGTGCATACACCACCTTACACAGGCTGCTGTAGCAGACCTGTGGTGTCAGTTTGAATGGCCTCCCAGGGGTGGCATAATGCATGCTTCAGCCCCTGGGAGGCCTCTGGGGTACCTATGCCCTGGGTACATAGTATACCATATACTAGGGACTTATAAGGGTACCCCAGAACACAATCTGGAGTGTACCTAAGGTACATGCCATCAATTTAGAGGAGAAAGCAGATAGACTGGGGTCCTGAATAGCAGGATCCCAGCCAAACTAAGTCGAAAACCAGCCAAACACCAGGAAAAAAGAGGGGGCAACCATGCAGTCAGATTCCACCTTCCTACAACTCAGAACAGTACTGGGTACTCATCTCTACAACTGCATACTAAAGAACACAATCCTCACATCTTAACTACCAGGACACAAAAATCCAGATAAGGATGGCATTCTAAAACACAACAAAGCAACGAGAATGTACAGAAAAAAAACACCTTAACAAAACAACACAGGTTTCAAGTACAATCCTCCAGAATCACACCTGTATAATTTGCTATCTGAGGAACTATATATAACGTTTCATTCACATGAAAATTTGTGCAACAAAACATTTAAAGTACATTAAATAAAATAATTAAAAAAACAGCAGCAGAAATAAATTTTAAAAAAACAGAAAGAAAATCTTTACTCCGGTGAGCGATCTCTCACCCGAAGTCGTCACCCATACCAAATATTTTCCTACAAACTCCATGTTGCTGCGAACATACAACACGCCATAGTAGAGAGTTCAAGATGAATTAAAAGTCCAAGTCTTACTTTGCGTGCGATGAACAACTTCACAAAAAAACATTGTTCTCCAGCCAAACGGCGTCTCCACTGGCACATCAAACAGTCCAGTTGAAAGCGTGACACTGGAGCAGTCCGATCTGGCTTGAATGCTGTCAAGATCAAAATAGTGGCATGCAGATTGACGTTGGGCCGGATGGCTCAAGGCGCGTTGCTGCATGCAGGCGTCACTCGGCAGCTAAGGGCAACGAAGAAGCAAAGACGTCATCAAGGATTCCCCTGCTCCTCCGCGCGGCACCAACAAGACGGTAAGGTGCGCAAGCTCAAATTTTAAAACAAAAAGGAGCATAACAGTTTTACCTGCCTTACACAGGCGAGACAATAGGGCAGACGGCTCTGTTAGATTAATTTCAAAAGAATTAAGTCCCAGTGTGTAGCGATTTCCGCTCCAATGCAGATTAAAAAAAAAAAACAGCTTGTTGACACCAAACCAGTAAGGTTGCAATCTGACACTTGGGCGTGTAAGCTTTTCGTCAATGTCGCACACCACGCTGTACACTCCAAATATCGCCCATACTAATTCCTCTGGACAGCTGAAAAGCTGCTAGAGCGCAACAAACACAGTTGGCAAGCAGGTCAAAACTCAGCATCCCACGACCTCACACTGAGAAAGAAACACAGCAGATGTGTCCACGATAGGCCACTAGAGGACACACATCACTGCCATAAAAACAAGTAGAACACTGCCAGTCCAGATTAGATGACAACAGGTACACTTTCCACAAAGGTTGAGAGAACTCCTCTTCATGGAGACTCTTTCCACGGTTACAGCAAGCTAAGCATGAACTGGCACGCCCGGGTTGGGGCCGACCGGTCTTGTGGTCACTGGTGGGGCTCAGGGCTGCCAATCTGCTCACAAACTCGTAGCGCTTAGTTTCAAGAGGAGGTTCTTCATGTTCTTCTTCTTCAATTTAACGTTACTTTAGGCTTCATAGGTTTAGTTTCCATTTAAGTGGCACACGTAGGTTCTTCCTCTTTAGTTCCTTTAAACTCGTCGCCAAAATATGTAGTAGAAAGAAGGCAGGTCCAGTTCATGTTGATTGCTTAAGTAGACTTATTCAGGATTAGATGTTAAGCAGAGCCCCACCAGGAGCAGCGTTCCTGCTGCTCAGCCCATCCACCAACCGACTCACACACTCACCAACATTCTGTCACCACAGTCACACTGGAATAACACCCACGCTCTTCAACCTGTTCATGGAGCCTCTGACAGAAATTCTGAAATCATCCAGCATTCACTGCCACATGTACGCTGATGATACCCAACTATACCTGAAGATCTCCTCCCCTGAGGACATCAGTTCCTCAACTCAGTCCTACTGAAAACACAAAGCTGGCTGACAGTTAACCACTTGAAGTTAAAATGCTCTCAAAACGGAATTCCTCCTAATATCACCACACAAGCAATCTCCGGTCATAGAACAATGGATGAATCAGCTTACTGCTCTGAACTGTACGCCGCACCTCGTTGATTCCGCAACCTCTCTGGGAATAATGCTAGACAAAAGTCTGAACATGCAGAAGAGCATCAGCTCCCTCACCAAAGGAGCGAACTTCCAACTCAGCATCTTAAGGAAAATTAAACCTTTTCTCCCGCCTCATGACCTAAAGGTTGCAGTGCAAGCCTAAGTGATCTCAAAGCTGGATTATGGCAGCACAACCCTGTGCGGCCTTCCTAGAGCGAAGACGGTTCCTCTTAGGGCTGCCCTCAACTCTACTGCTAGGCTCTTAACAGGCACTAAGAGATACAACCATATATCGCCAGATCTGCTATCCCTGAACTGGCTTCCATATGAAGCTCGGATACAGTTAAAAATTGAATGCATGGCCCACAAAGCCATTCATTTCAATATCCCGCTGTACCTCGCTCAAAAACTGGAGCCCTCAGTTGGATCGAGAGCCTCCAGAAGCGCCAGCACTCTACTGCTCAAACCACAAAAATTCAAGAAAAGAAAAACCTACAATCGAGCCTTCTCGGGTATCGTCCGAGGATATGGAACTCCTTGCCCCCTGAAGTCAGGCTGAATCCTTCTACTGTCCTTTTCAAAAAGGAAGTCAAAGTGTTACTGATGAAGAAATGTCTGCCTTAGAAAGGGAGCTTCCAAGGAGACAGAGGAAGGCTGATTGTGAGAAGTTGGCCTGGTATATGCTGTCCACTAATTATAGTGGGCACCTTGCACCAGTCCAAACAACCCCTTATTGGAGATAGGTTAAAGACCACCTTTATTGAAAGCTATCCTAGTGGTAGCTATGGAGAGCAGCCTTCAGGCTAAGTCTTGAAGGAATGTAAAGCAGCTTGTTTTACCAGTCTATAATCTCTTGAGTGACCAAATGAAAGAGGACCACACCAGGTATATATTTAAAATATATGTATATAGTCTTAAACACACCCCTCTAGTCTCTTTATGGGGCTAGAGTTCGAAGTACATAAGTTACAAGTCGAAAATCAACAGTAATAGCACAAATACACGTTTGAGCCCTAGGGGCGTACCAAACCATATACCAAAAAAGTGGTATAAGAATCACGACTGAGCTAGACACAAGGCATAGAGCCTGTAGAAGTGCTTGGACCCCAAGGAACCACCCAAGGTAGTGACACAAGGGACCCACGGGGGACGCGTGCAGTGTGAGAACACAGCCGCGAGCCACCGTTAACTTCTATGGAGAAAGTCGCGGTTGGATTTTTAAAAGGAAAGGACACTTAGAGGAGGACTTGGAGCAAATCCCTTTAGAACTAGGCAGTTCTAGAGTCAATACCCACGGGAGTACCGGAGTACTCGAGTTACCTCACCCAGGGAAGCCGGGTGCATAGGTGTCTTTTGTTGTCGGGCTTCGTCGTCGTTTTCAATGGCGATCTGCTGCAGCAGGCTGCTGGCGGCCAAGTCGAAAGTGTCCGGGTGGATCCAAGGGTGGATCGAAGATCTGAAGAACCTGAAAGCAGAGGGGACAGAGTCTGGGTCACTAGCAAGTGACCAGGAAGGCGATGAGCAGATGCCCACCGATGTTGGGTGCTTCAGGTAGGTTGACAGTCATCTTGACTCTTCAGCCATGAGGTCCAGGAGGCGTCGTCGATGACCAGGAGCTGGATTTGAGCTGTCCCACGACGTTTGTCGATTGCTGAGGTGCCGGCGACCGGATTGGACCCAACAAGCCTAGGCAACGGCAAGTCACGGGGAAACAGAGAAAGGACGTTGATGCAGACCAGCAAGGTCTGAGGGACTCACCCAGCGAGGGTAAGTCAGGGCACGTCTGGAGCAACCAGGAAAGCCCAAGCAGAAGAAGAGTTGCTTTCGGGAGGGCCCACTAGCCAATGGACTAGCGACCGCGAATGAGCCTCAAGTGGACGCATTTGGAGCTGGCTCACAGGACACTCGTGGAGTGTAGGCCAGTGATCGTCGGTGCTGGAGGCGGGGGCTACTCGGAGCCCAAAGCACAACTTCGTGGGAGACCAGGAAGAGGATGCTCTTGCAAAAGTTCTCGGTGTCCAGGGGTCACGGTTCCACGTTACCCACGACAGCTACGGGCCTCAGCTTTGCTGGGGACTCAGGGCAGCCTTGGGGAAGTCTGGAAATTCACCTCTGGTGTTGCAAAGACTTCGGCGTCCGGTGGGAGCTTCAGCGATGCAGACCGGACAATTGCTTCTTAGGTGCCTGCCAAGCAGGGGAGTCACTCCTTGACCCCAAGGGAGATTCTTCAGTCCTCTAGTCTTCAAGTAGAGCGTCGAAGGTCCAGGATTCAGTGTCAGAGTTTCGTCCAGGTTAATCTAAAGTCCTAAGGACTGGGGTCCCATACTTATACTAAGCTAGGGGGTTGGACATACTCTGGGGACCCACCTATGGGAGGGTCAGGGAAGAGGGGTGGTTACACCCATTCCCTTTGTCCAGTTTCGCGCCAGAGCAGGGGCTGGAAGTCCCTGAACCAGTTTGAACTGGGGTATGCACAGGGACACCAAATGTGCCCCCAGTGCAGGACTTCAAAGCACCAGAGAGTGCTCCCGCCCAGCCCCAATACACATTATCCTGTCTGGGGAGGTGGTTACACCTCCCTTGGACAGGAAACCTATTGTCCAGGCCTCCCCTGCCAGAGTTTCAGCCAGCAGCAGGAGGCCAGACCCGTGTCTGTGGCAGTGGCATCCATTTTGTGATGCCAGGGCTCTGTAAAGAAGTTACCGGGCAGACCGGTGTGTACATGTCTCTCCCTCTAGAAGGGTGGAATGCTACCCCCGCCTCCAGAACTGGCTGGGGGGGTAGTATTCCAAGATGTTTGACACCAAACACAACATGTTTCCGTGCAGCCATCCCAAAGTTAGCATTTAACGCGAGGTTATAATGCACTTAAGAGTATATGGTCAGGTTGCACTACAAACAGCATCAGAGAAGGGTCTCCGAATGCTGCAGAGCGGCTCTGCTCATGCAGGGGCACCCTCTCACATAAGAACCAAGCACTCTGCCTTCAGGATTGATAAGGCCTGCCATAGGAGTGACTTATAGGTTTATATGTGTGTATATATGTAGTGATATAGGTAACCTATATCACAGTAAGGGGTGCATGCACCCCCTTACCCAGGCTGCAGTAGCAGACCTGGGTGTCATTTTGGCTGGCCTTCCAGGGGTGGCATAAGACATGCTTCAGCCCCTGGCAGGCCTCTGAGGTACCTATGCCCTGGGTACATAGTATACCATATACTAGGGACTTACAAGGGCCCTCCAGATTCCAATCAGAGATGTACCTAAGGTACATGGAAACCATTTTAGAGAGGAAGCAGCTAGGCTGGGGTCCTGATTAGCAGGGCCTCAGCCAGACTAAAGTCGAAAAACAGTGAAGCATCAGCAAAAAGTGGGGGTACCCATGTGAAGCAGATCCTACTCTCCTACACAAGCCCCCCCCCCAAACGTAGGGACATTAAACTAACCTTGACCAGTTGAGTCTTCATGTTCTAAGTGGAAGTACCTAGAGAGTCCATCTGCATTGGCATGGTTACTCCCAGGTCTATGTTCCACTGTAAAGTCCATCCCCTGTAGGGAAATGGACCACCTAAGCAGTTTGGGGTTTTCACCCTTCATTTGTTTTAGCCATAAGAGGGGCTTATGGTCTGTTTGAACAAGGAAGTGAGTACCAAACAAGTATGGCCTCAACTTCTTCAGAGCCCAGACCACAGCAAAGGTCTCCCTCTCAATGGCTGACCAACGTTTCTCTCTAGGGGTCAGCCTTCTGCTAATAAAAGCTACTGGCTGGTCCTGACCTTCTTCATTCAATTGTGACAGTACAGCCCCTACCCCCAATTCAGATGCATCTGTTTGGACAATGAACTTCTTGGAGTAATCAGGACTCTGTAGAATGGGAGCAGTGCACATGGCCTGCTTTAGGTCATCAAATGCCTTTTGACAGTTAGCTGTCCACTGAACCTTTTTGGGCATTTTCTTGGAAGTTAAGTCATTCAGGGGTGTCACTATTGATCCATACACCTTGACAAATCTCCTATAGTACCCAGTCAGGCCTAAAAAGGCTCTCACCTGAGTCTGGGTAGTTGGAGCAGTCCAGTCCATGATGGTCTGGATCTTGCTCTGTAATGGTTGAACCTGGCCTCCACCCACAAGGTGGCCCAGGTACACAACCTGACTCTGCCCTATCTGGCACTTTGTGGCCTTGATAGTTAGGCCTGCTTTCTGCAGGGCCTGCAAAACATTTCTGAGGTGGACCAGGTGATCCTCCCAGGTGGAGCTAAAGACAGCAATATCATCTAGATATGCTGCACTATAGGCTTCGAGACCTGTAAGGACTGTGTTCACCAACCACTGGAAAGTAGCAGGTGCATTCTTCAAACCAAAGGGCATTACCACAAATTGATAATGCCCACTAGGGGTTGAGAAATGAATGCTGTTTTTGGCTTTGCATCATCAGCTAGCCTGATCTGCCAGTAGCCAGCTGTTAGGTCAAATGTGCTCAGATACGTGGCTGATGCCAAAGTGTCTATTAGCTCATCTGCCCTGGGTATTGGATGGGCATCAGTCCTAGTGACTGCATTGAGACCCCTGTAGTCCACACAAAACCTCATCTCTCTTTTCCCACCACTGGTGTGAGGTTTTGGCACAAGGACCACTGGACTAGCCCAAGGGCTATCTGAGGGTTCAATAACTCCCAAATCCAACATCTTCTGGACTTCTGTCCTGATACAGTCCCTGACATGGTCAGGTTGCCTATAAATCTTATTTTTAATAGGCAGACTGTCCCCAGTGTCCACTTCATGAGTGCACCAGGTGGTCTAACTGGGTGTCAGAGAGAACATATGCCTGAACTGATTGAGCACCTGTCTGCAATCAGTTTGCTGCTGGGCAGTGAGGCTGCCTGCCAAGGCTACACCATCCACTGACCCATCATCAGGGTTCTGTGAGAGCAGGTCAGGGAGTGGATCACTCTCTTCCTCCTGTCCCTCATCAGTAGCCATGAGAAAGCCCATGTCTGTCCTGTCCACATATGGTTTCAATCTGTTGACATGGAGAACCCTGTGGGGACTCCTGGGTGTTCCTAGGTCTACTAAATAGGTAACCTCACCCTTCTGTTCAACAATGGTATGGGGTCCACTCCATTTGTCTTGGAGAGCTGCTGGGGCCACTGGCTCCAACACCCACACCTTCTGCCCTGGCTGGTAAACAGTCAGTACAGCCTTTGGTCATGCCAGGCTTTTTGGAGTTCCTGGCTAGCCTCAAGGTTTTTAGTTGCCTTTTTCATGTACTCAGCCATCCTGGAGCGGAGACCAAGTACATAGTCCACTATGTCCTGCTTTGGGGGCTTGAGAGGTAACTCCCATCCTTCCTTCACCAGGTACAATGGACCCCTGACAGGGTGACCAAACAAAAGTTCAAAAGGGCTGTAGCCAACCCCCTTTTGAGGCACCTCCCTTTATGCAAATAAAAGGCAGGGCAAGAGTATGTCCCATCTTCGCCAAAGCTTCTCTGGGAGCCCTTTAATCATGCCCTTCAAGGTTTTGTTGAATCTCTCAACTAAACCATTGCATTGTGGGTGATAGGGTGTGGTGAACTTGTAAGTCACTCCACACTCCTTCCACATTGCCTTTAAGTATCCAGACATAAAGTTTGCACCCCTGTCTGATCCAACCTCCTTAGGGAAGCCCACTCTTGAGACAATTCCCAGGAGGGCCCTTGCCACCACAGGTGCTGTAGTGGTCCTAAGGGGTATAGCCTCTGGGTACCTGGTGGCATGGTCCACCACCACCAGGATAAACCTGTGCCCAGATGCTGTTTGGGGATCCATGGGACCAACAATGTCAATCCCCACCCTTTCAAAGGGAACCCCCACCACAGGTAGTGGTATCAGGGGGGCCTTTGTAGTGCCACCTGCCTTGCCACTGGCCTGGCAGGTTACACAGGAGCGACAAAACTCCTTGGTGTCTTCAGACATGTGGGGCCAGTGAAAGTGAGGGACAATTCTGT
The DNA here is from genome assembly GCA_963921515.1 of Calotriton arnoldi. Taxonomy (NCBI): domain Eukaryota; kingdom Metazoa; phylum Chordata; class Amphibia; order Caudata; family Salamandridae; genus Calotriton; species Calotriton arnoldi. Next base: position 2,942,611 of record CAWUFW010000975.1, read on the forward strand.
CCCAAGTCTTGTTCTGGCCCAGGTGACCTGCTAAAGGAATGTCATGGGCTAGGGTCAATAGGAAGCCCCTGAACTTCAGAGGTATAACCAACCTCCTGGTGGCACCAGGCTTGGGGTCTCTACACTCTGAGTACAAGAGTCCATCATCCCAATACACTGTATGGGGACCACTAGCTTTCCCAGCAGCCTCAGCAGCAGCTTGCTGTCTGAGGGGTTCAAGAGAGGGGCAGCTCTGCTGCTCCTGGCTCAGATCTGCCCTGGAAGGGCCCCCTGTCCCTAAGAACTCAACCTGATCAGGCTCAAGCTCCTCTGGGACAGTTCCTTCCTCAGGACTGAGATCATCTCCCTGAAGAGACTGATCTTCCTTCTGAGCCAAGGGGGAAGGCGCTGCCTTTACCCTACTACTCCTCCTCTTGGATGGCACTTGGTCCATTGTTCCAGGACCCAAGGCCTGTTCAGTGTTAGACATTTTGGCCTGTGACCTGGTCACAGCAAACACATCTGCAGGGATGCCCAGCATTTCTGCATGGGTCCTGAGCTCCACTTCTGCCCAAGCTGAAGTTTCTAGATCATTGCCAAGCAAGCATTCAACTGGTAGGTCTGCACTTACCACAACCTTCTTAAGGCCAGTTACCCCTCCCCAGGAGAAGTTAACAACTGCCAGAGTATGGTCTGTTCTGACATTGCTGGCTTTGATCACTTGGTACATTTCACCAAGTATAATCTGCCCAGGATCCACAAGATCTTGTGTCACCATGGTGACACTTGCTCCTGTGTCCCTAAATGCCAAAGCCTCTTTTCCATTTATTAATGGCTGTTGCCTGTACTTGCCCAGATTACTGGGACTCACAGAGGAGGTCACATCCATGCCTCCATCACAGACTAGGACAGCCTGAGTGAGTTTCTGACTAGGTCAGAGCTCATCTCCTTACCCAGGGTCAACCCTACTAAACCCTTGGCTTGTGTACTCCCACCACCAATTGGAACTGCACTAGGGGAACAGGTGTCTTAGGGGTATTGGTGGGGGCTGGAATAGAGTCTTTGGACTTGGTGCAATCACTGGTCCAGTGTGTCTTTGCTTACAGACTTTGCACCATGGTTTCTTTTGGCCTTTCCCTTTGTTAGACGGTGAATCCCCACCTGAAGAAGATTTGTGGGGGCCTTGTGAAGACTTCTGGTCTTTACCCTTCTCCCCACCCTTGTCAGAGTTCTTAGAATCTTGCTTCTTTGGGTCACCACCTTGGTTCTGTATCTTCTGCCTCACCCTGGTTCTGACTCATTTGTCTGCCTTCTTTCCCAATTCTTGGGGAGAGGTCAGATCAGAGTCCACCAGGTACTGATGCAACAGCTGATTTTAACAGTTATTAAGAATCTGCTCCCTCATGATAAGATTGTACAATCCTTTGAAGTCACATACCTTACTGCCCACCAACCAGCCTTCCAGAGCCTTGGCAGAACAATCCACATAGTCTACCCAGTCTTGAGTCTGTGCTTTTTGGGTATCTCTGAACTTTAACCTGTATTGTTCAGTGGTTAGGCCAAACCCATCAATCAATGCACTTTTTAAGACTGGATAATTATCAGCATCCTCTTCTCTAAAAGAGAGGAGCTTATCTCTACCTTTGTCTACAAAGGAGAGCCACAAGATTGCTGCCCACTGCTCCTGAGGGACCCTCTGTACTTTACAGGCCCTCTCCAGTGCAGTTATCCATTTGTGGATGTCATCCCCACTCTGGTAGGGAGGGACAATCTTGCTCAGGTTTCTATGGTCATAAGACCTTTCCCTACCACTAGGGAAGTTGCTGCCACCATGGGACTCTAGTCCCATCTTTTTTCTTTGCCTTTCAAGCTCTAGGGACTCCCTGTCTAAAGCCAACTGCTCTCTTCTGAGTCTCAACTGAGCTTCTCCATAAGAAATAGAGGTCCCTACTGAGGTGTCAGAGTGGTTAGACTCCTGAGAAGGAGATCTAGCCCTTCTTGGCACACTCACAACTCTTCCTGGGGGGACAAAGGGGAGGTCATTCTGATCCTCCTCCTCATCCACAGGAGGAGCTGGATTTTCCAGGTCAAGGTCATTGTCACCTTCCTGGCCAGTTTCAGAGGGGGGGTCCTGGGTGATTTCACCTCTGGCCCCTTCCTCATCTTCTGCCCCACCCTCTCTGCCTACCCCTTCAGACCCTGGTAGTCTTCTGAGATCATCCAGCAGGAGTACCTCTATGAGGCGTTGGGTGTTGGCACTTTTGCCTGTCTTCAGTTTCCGAGCAGTGCTTAATGCTCTCAATTCCAAGAATGGGAGATTATCATACTTGGAGGGAAGAAGCCCATTGGCTTCTGGCTGGGACCCACTGGTTCCTGGCCCTGAAGACATTACTAGTGTGGTGTGGTGTATGCACTACCTACTCTAGTGTGGCCTACTAAACTCTCTTGAGTTGTAGAAAGGGTTGTGCTATCCCTTTACACACAACTCTAAGTTCAGTAGAACTTACTGTATTCTAAGCTTAAATTATATGTACCTTAGGTACCCTTAGTGGTTTTCAGTTGATCAATTCAATTGAGATTATCTGGTAAAACAATAGCAAGCCGGAATCCCACACGCTGCACACCAATGTGAGAAGTTGGCCTGGTATATGCTGTCCACTAATTATAGTGGGCACCTTGCACCAGTCCAAACAACCCCTTATTGGAGATAGGTTAAAGACAACCTTTATTGAAAGCTATCCTAGTGGTAGCTATGGAGAGCAGCCTTCAGGCTAAGTCTTGAAGGAATGTAAAGCAGCTTGTTTTACCAGTCTATAATCTCTTGAGTGACCAAATGAAAGAGGACCACACCAGGTATATATTTAAAATATATGTATTTAGTCTTAAACACACCGCTCTAGTCTCTTTATGGCCAGAATCCATGCCCCTCACCCTCTAGATAAGTACTGTTATAGCATGGAGATGCTCAAACAATTAAACTCACCCCCAGGACTAAACTGTCTTCACTCCATTGCCCCCGGTAGTCCAGACATCAATTGTGCGCACTGTTTATTTAGACTTCGGCTCCCCCCCACCATCGTTCATGCTGCAGCACTGCCTAACAAAGTTTTTAAACTGCTCTCATTAAATTGCAGATCTTTGCCTAAACATTCAGCAGAAGTGTTCATCCTACTTATGGACGAAGGCCCTGATGTCTTATTCCTCACTGAGACCTGGCTGAATGTGAGCTCAGAGCCGGATATTGTCCAGGCCCTTCCGCCTGATTACACAATACAGAGGCTAGACAGGGCCACTGGCAAAGGTGGTGGCATTGCCATCATATTGAAAAGTCACCTTATTTTTCGATCCTTTGGGAGTCCCTTGCTCGGTTGCGAGAACCTCCATTTTACAATAGGATTTACGCCTACGCTTACTCTATCAGGCATTTTAATTTACCGTCCCCCTGGACCCTTAGGTCCATTCTGCCAGTCTCTTTCTACAATGGTCCCCAAACTGACTAGCACCGCTGCAAATTTTACTATTTTAGGTGATTTTAATATCCACTTTGATGACCCAACATTGAAAGTTGCATCTGAGCTGACCTTGGACCTAGCTGCTTTTCAGCTCACTCAGAAGGTGCTACATGTAACACACTTAAAAGGGCACCTCCTGGATCCAATTTTTTCCAATCTAGAGGAGCTTTTATGTCTGAAACCTACTCCCATTCCCTGGTCGGATCATTTTCTTATTTCAGTTAACTGGTCCTCCACCCATGTTATCCCTCCACTCCAGCCAACACAAATTAAATCCCGCCGTTGGTCTAAACTTTCTATAGAAAAGTGGATATCGGCATTAGACACTTCCAAGCCTCTGCCCGACACCAACCCGGTGGTGGCTAATGAGAGATTCAACAGTTGGATTGAGGGGACGCTAGACCAGGTCCTTCCAAAAACAACTAATCAGCCACATAATGGGCCTAATAGATCGGCCTGGTATAATTCTAAACTGAGAGAATTAAAACAAACATGTAAAAAAATTGAAAGAGGCTGGAGAAAGGATTTCTCCATGACCAAGAAAAAGGAATATAGGGAGGCTATCAAAATTTATAAGTCCGAAATTAAAAAGCTCAGGCCTCTTATTTTGAGGAAAAAATTTCTTTAGCAGCCAACTCTCCCCGTGAAACATTCCGAATTGTTAACAAACTTCTAAGAGTTCCTTCTCTCCCCGATATCTCCTTAGCCACGGATCATCACTGTAATAAACTTGCAGAATATTTCTACAATAAAATCCAAACGATATATGAATCCTTTGCTCCATCTAATAGTCTTTCCACCTCCCACTTAGAGGACTTATATACAGGGAGTAAGGAAAACTCTCTAAAAACCTTCCCCTCAATGAATTACGAATCACTACAGACAATTTCCGCACTTGTCAAGAGCGGGTCACCCAGAGACCCAGCTCCACCCAAGATGTTGAATCAGGTGGCAGAATTAGTGGCCCCAGTGATTCTGGAATTGATTAATTCCTCCATAGACGCAGGGGTGGTCCCTCCCCCTTGGAAAAAAGCCATGGTTAGGTCTCTGCTGAAGAAACCTAGCCTGGACCCAGACTGTTTGGGCAACTATCGACCTATCTCGCTTCTCCCAGGAACTAGTAAAATACTGGAGAAACATATCAACTTAGCGCTTTCGGCCTATTTTGAATCTAATAAACTTTTTCACCCCTCCCAGACTGGTTTTCGTCCCTGCCAGGGTACTGAAACCGCTCTATTAGCAGTCGTGGAGGAATCCAGGAGGATCCTTGATGCAGGAGGTTCCTCTGCTGTGATCCTTCTGGATCTCAGCGCGACCTTTGACACGGTCAACCACCTTATTTTGGTTCAACGACTTAGAAACCTTGGTGTGACCGGAGTGGCCTTGACATGGTTGCAATCCTTCTTGGAGGGAAGATCCTTTCAGGTGTTTGAGGGTGAGGCCATTTCTAAATCCTGGCCCCTCCAATGTGGAGTCCCTCAGGGCTCTTCCCTAAGCCCCACACTTTTTAATGCTTACATGTCCCCCTAGCGGAAATTGTTCTTCCCTACGGGGTGCACATTGTGACTTATGCCGATGATACCCAGTTAGTGGTTGCATTTAACCACCCAGATAGGGTTTCCACCTCTCTATGTATCTGCCTTGAAGAAGTAGCCAGGTGGATGAAAGACTCTTATTTAAAATTGAACGGGGACAAAACCGAACTTATGCTCCTTGGCAACCCCTCTCTTTTCAAGGCAGATACCATGTGGCCAGTATCGATGGGGGTGGCACCTGCTCCTAAGTCTGAAATTAAAAGCCTGGGCGTCTGGCTGGACTCTGATCTTAGCTTTAAAGTCCAGGCCAGAAAGGTGGTGGCCTCCTGCTTTGGCACTTTAAGGATGCTCCGTAAAGTGCTCCCTTTGCTTCCCTTTCAGGCTAGAAAGCTCATGGTCCAGGCACTTATTCTTTCTCGCCTGGACTATGGCAATGCCGTTTACCTTGGAGCCCCTACTTCGGTTCTCGCCAAACTGCAAATAGTGCAGAACTGCGCGGCGAGAATCCTCATGGGGACTCGGAATCGGCAGTCGGCCAAACCAGACTTGAAGGCTCTCCACTGGCTCCCCATCCGGGAGAGAGTCCATTTTAAGGCCTTATGCATTACCCATAAACTAATGGGAGGAAAGGGACCAGAGATCATCTCCTCCTTGGTGAAGCCCTATCGAGCCAATAGGCGACTACGATCAGATGACCAACACCTGGCAGTTGTCCCCGAATCAAGAGAGCCAGAAGCGGTGGTCGGCTTTTCTCCTACAATGCCGCCAAGCTCTGGAACTCTCTTCCTCTTCAGCTACGTGGGGAACTTAATCATCTTGTCTTCCGCAGACTACTGAAAACCTGGCTCTTCCCTAAATGATTCTGAGAAGCTTCAGTTATCCTCCAGCGCTGGGATGCCTACGGGTAGCTATGCGCTTTATAAATGCTGCTTCATTCATTCATTCATTTATGAGGCTAGAGTTCGAAGTACATAAGTTACAAGTCGAATATCAACAGTAATAGCACAAATACACGTTTGAGCCCTAGGGGCGTATCAAACCATATACCAAAAAAGTGGTATAAGAACCACGACTGAGCTAGACAAAAGGCCTAGAGCCTGTAGAAGTGCTTGGACCCCAAGGAACCACCCAAGGTAGTGACACAGGGGACACACGGGGGACGCGTGCAGTGTGAGAACACAGCCGCGAGCCACCGTTAACTTCTATGGGGAAAGTCGCAGTTGGATTTTTAAAAGGAAAGGACACTTAGAGGAGGACTTGGAGCAAATCCCTTTAGAACTAGGCAGTTCTAGAGTCAATACCCACGGGAGTACCGGAGTACTCGAGTTACCTCACCCAGGGAAGCCGGGTGCATAGGTGTCTTTTGTCGTCGGGTTTCGTCGTCGTTTTCAATGGCGATCTGCTGCAGCAGGCTGCTGGCGGCCAAGTCGAAAGTGTCCGGGTGGATACAAGGGTGGATCGAAGATCTGAAGAACCTGAAAGCAGAGGGGACAGAGTCTGGGTCACTAGCCAGTGACCAGGAAGGCGATGAGCAGATGCCCACCGATGTTGGGTGCTTCAGGTAGGTTGATGGTCGTCTTGACTCTTCAGCCACGAGGTCCAGGAGGCGTCGACGACAACCAGGAGCTGGATTCGAGCTGTCCCACGACGTCTGTCGACTGCTGGCATGTCGGCAACCGGATTTGACCCAACAAGCCTTGGCAACGTCAAGTCACGGGGAAACAGAGAAAGGACGTTGTTGCAGACCAGCAAGGTCTGAGGGACTCACCCAGCGAGGGTAAGTCAGGGCACGTCTGGAGCAACCAGGAAAGCCCAAGCAGAAGAAGAGTTGCCTTCGGGAAAGCCCACTAGCCAACGGACTAGTGACCGCGAAGGAGCCTTGAGTGGACGCACTTGGAGCTGGCTCACAGGACACTGGTGGAGTGGAGGCCAGTGATCTTCGGTGCAGTCGGTGCTGGAGGCGGGGGCTACGCGGAGCCCAAGCACAACTTCGTGGGAGACCAGGAAGAGGATGCTCTTGCAAAAGTTCTCGGTGTCCAGGGGTCACGGTTCCACGTTACCCACGACAGATACGGGCCTCAGCTTTGCTGGGGACTCAGGGCAGCCTCGGGGAAGTCTGGAAATTCACCTCTGGTGTTGCAAAGACTTCGGCGTCCGGTGGGAGCTTCAGCGATGCAGACCGGACAATTGCTTCTTAGGTGCCTGCCAAGCAGGGGAGTCACTCCTTGACCCCAAGGGAGATTCTTCAGTCCTCTAGTCTTCAAGTAGAGCGTCGAAGGTCCAGGATTCAGTGTCAGAGTTTCGTCCAGGTTAATCTAAAGTCCTAAGGACTGGGGTCCCATACTTATACTAAGCTAGGGGGTTGGACATACTCTGGGGACCCACCTATGGGAGGGTCAGGGAAGAGGGGTGGTTACACCCATTCCCTTTGTCCAGTTTCACGCCAGAGCAGGGGCTGGAAGCCCCTGAACCAGTTTGAACTGGGGTATGCACAGGGACACCAAATGTGCCCCCAGTGCAGGACTTCAAAGCACCAGAGAGTGCTCCCGCCCAGCCCCAATACACATTATCCTATCTGGGGAGGTGGTTACACCTCCCTTGGACAGGAAACCTATTGTCCAGGCCTCCCCTGCCGGAGTTTCAGCCAGCAGCAGGAGGCCAGACCCGTGTCTGTAGCAGTGGCATCCATTTTGGGATGCCAGGGCTCTGTAAAGAAGTTACCGGGCAGACTGCTGTGTACATGTCTCTCCCTCTAGAAGGGTGGAATGCTACCCCCGCTGCCAGAACTAGTGGGGGGGGGGTAGTATTCCAAGATGTTTGACACCAAACACGACATGTTTCCGTGCAGCCATTCCAAAGTTAGCATTTAACGCGAGGTTATAATGCACTTAAGAGTATATGGTCAGGTTGCACTACAAACAGAATCAGAGAAGGGTCTCCGAACGCTGCAGAGCGGCTCTGCTCATGCAGGGGCACCCTCTCACATAAGAACCAAGCACTCTGCCTTCAGGATTGATAAGGCCTGCCATAGGAGTGACTTATAGGTTTATATGTGTGTATATATGTAGTGATATAGGTAACCTATATCACAGTAAGGGGTGCATGCACCCCCTTACCCAGGCTGCAGTAGCAGACCTGTGGTGTCATTTTGGCTGGCCTTCCAGGGGTGGCATAAGACATGCTTCAGCCCCTGGCAGACCTCTGAGGTACCTATGCCCTGGGTACATAGTATACCATATACTAGGGACTTACAAGGGCACTCCAGATTCCAATCAGAGATGTACCTAAGGTACATGGAAACCATTTTAGAGAGGAAGCAGCTAGGCTGGGGTCCTGCATAGCAGGGCCTCAGCCAGACTAAAGTCGAAAAACAGTGAAGCATCAGCAAAAAGTGGGGGTACCCATGTGAAGCAGATCCTACTCTCCTACAATCATGACATAAAAAGCACCACATCAGAACATGATATGCAGACATCAAACCAGAACATGACATGCAGGCATCACACCAGAACACGACATACAGGCATCACACCAGAACATGACATGCAGGCAACACACCAGAACATGACATGCAGGCATCACACCAGGACATTACATGCAGGCATCTCGCCAGAACAAGACATGCAGGCATCACACCAGAACATGATATGCAGGTATCACACCAGAACATGACATGCAGGTATCACACCAGAACATGACATGCAGGCATCACAACAGAACATAACATGCAGTCATCAGAACATAACACGCAGGCATCACACCAGGACACGACATGTAGGCATCACATGAAGGCATCTCATGAAGGCATCACACCAGGACACGGCATGTGGGCATCACACCATAACACAACAAGCGGCCATCACACCGTAACACCACATGAAGGCATTACACAGGGACACCACATGCAGGCATCACACCGGGACACCACATGCAGGCATCACACTGCGACACAACATGTAGGCATCACATGGGGCACAACATGTAGGCATCACACAGGACACAACATGCGGGCATCATACCGGGACATGACATGAAGGCATCACACCGAGACACCACATGCAGGCATCACACCGAGACACCACATGCAGGCATCAAACCGTAACGCCACATGCAGGCATCACACTGGGACATGACATGAAGGAGGCATCAACCGGGACATGCCATGCAGGCATCACACCGTAACACCACATGCAGGCATCACACCGTAACACCACATGCAGGCATCACACCGGGACACAACATGCAGGCATCATACCAGGACACAACATAAAGGCATCACACCAGAGACTAACATTAAGGCATCATACCATAGCATAACATGCAGGCATCACACTGGGACACAACATGCAGGCATCACACCAGGACAAAACATGCAGGCATCACACCAGGACAAAACATGCAGGCATCACACCAGGACACTATATGCAGGCATCACACCAGGACATGACATGCACGCATCACACCTGGACACAACATGCAGGCATCACACCGGGACACTACATGCAGACATAACACAAGGACACAACACGCAGACATCACACCAGGACACGGCATGCAGGCATCACACCGGGACACCACATGCAGACATCACACTGGGATACGATATGCAGGCATCACACCAGACCATGACATGCAGGCATCACACCAGAGCATGACATGCAGGCATCACACCAGAGCATAACATGCAGGCATTACACCAGACCATGACATGCAGGCATCACACCAGAGCATGACACGCAGGCATCACACCAGAACATGACATGCAGGCATCACACCAGAACATGACCTGCAGGTGTCACACCATACTACATCACACCAGGATATTACATGAAGGCATCATACAGTGGTAAAATATGCAGGCTTCATTCCGGGACACCAAATGCAGGCATCACACTGTAAAACTACATGCAGGCACCACATCTGAGACACCACATGCAGGCATCAAACCACAACACAACATGCAGGCATCACACAGGGACATGACATGAAGGAGGCATCAACCGGGACACTACATGCAGGCATCACACCAGGACACAACATGCAGGCATCACACCAGGACACAACATAAAGGCATCACACCAGAGAATAACATTAAGGCATCATATCAGAGCATAACATGCAGGCATCACACCAGGGCACAACATGCAGGCATCACACCAGGGCACAACATGCAGGCATCACACCAGGACACCACATGCAGACATCATACCAGGATACCACATGCAGGCATCACACCAGGACACGACATGCAGGCATCACACAAGACCATAACATGCAGGCATCACACCAGAGCATGACATGCAGGCATCACACCAGAGCATAACATGCAGACATCACACCATACAATAACATGCAGGCATCACACCGGGACATGACATGCAGGCATCACACCGGGGCACAACATGCAGGCATCATAATGTGCCACAACATGCAGGCATCACACCAGAGCATGACATGCAGGCATCACACCAGAGCATGACATGCAGGCATCAAACCATTCCATAACATTCAGGCATCACACCAGGACATGACATGCAGGCAGCACACTGGGTCATGACATGCAGGCATCATAATGGGCCACAACATGCAGGCATCAGATCGGACACCTCATGCAGGCATCAGAACGGGACACCACATGCAGGCATCATACCCGGACACCACATGCAGGTATCACACCAGGACATGACATACAGGCATCACACCAAAGCATGACATGCAGGTATCACACCAGGACACGACATGCAGGCATCAGTTCGGACACCTTATACAGGCATCAGAGCGGTATACCACATGCACGCATCACACCCTGACACCACATGCAAGCATCACACCAGGACATGACATACATGCATCACACCAGAGCATGACATGCAGGTAACACACTGGGACATGACATGCAGGCATCACACCGGGTCACAACATGCAGACATCATAATGGGCCACAACATGCAGGCATCAGATCGGACACCTCATGCAGGCATCAGAACGGGGCACCACATGCAGGCATCGCACCCGGACATCACATGCAGGCATCACACCAGGACATGACAAACAGGCATCACACCAGAGCATGACATGCAGGTATCACACCAGGACACGACATGCAGGCATCACACCAGACCATGGCATGCAGGCATCACACCAGAGCATGACATGCAGGCATCACACCAGAGCATAACATGCAGGCATCACACCAGAGCACAACATGCAGGGATCACACCATACCACAACATGCAGGCATTACACCGGGACATGACATGCAGGCATCATACCGGGACACAACATGCATGCATCATATTGGGACACATCGTGCAGGCATCACACCGGGATACCACATGCAGGCATCACACCGAGACACGACATGCAGGTGTCACCCCAGGGCATGACATGCAAGCATCATACCAGGACAGGACATGCAGGCATCACACCGGGACACGTCATGCAGGCATCATACCAGGACACGACATGAAGGCATCACACTAGAGCATGACATGCAGGCATCACACCAGAGCATAACATGCAGGCATAACACCAGAGCATAACATGCAGGCATCACACCATACCACAACATGCAGGCATTACACCGGGACATGACATGCAGGCATCATACCGGGACACACCATGCATGCATCATATTGGGACACATCGTGCAGGCATCACGCCGGGATACCACATGCAGGCATCACACTGAGACACGACATGCAGGCGTCATCCCAGGGCATGACATGCAAGCATCATACCAGGACAGGATATGCAGGCATCACACCGGGACACGTTATGCAGGCATCACACCAGGACAAGACATGAAGGCATCACACTAGAGAATAACATGCAGGCATCACACCAGGGTGCAATATGCAGGCATCATTCTGGGACACCACATGCAGGCATCACACCTGGACACGACATGCAGGTATCACACTGGGACATGACATGCAGGCATCACACCAGACCATGACATGCAGGCATCACACCAGAGCATGACATGCAGGCATCACACCAGAGCATGACATGCAGGCATCACACCAGAGCATGGCATGCAGGCATCACACCAGACCATGACATGCAGGCATCATGCAAGAGCATGACATGCAGGCATCACACCGGGACACAACATGCAGGCATCACACCAGGACACGACATGCAGGCATCACACCGAGACACGACATGCAGACATCACACCAGGACACGACATGCAGGCATCACACCAGGACATGACATGCAGGCGTCACACCGGGACACCACGTGCAGACGTCACATCGGGACACAACATGCAGGCATCACACCAGGACACGACATGCAGGCATTACACCAGACCATGATATGCAGGTATCACACCAGAGCATGGCATGCAGGCATCACACCAGAGCATAACATGCAGGCATTACACCAGAGCATAACATGCAGGCATCACACCATACTACAACATGCAGGCATCACACCAGGATATGATATGAAGGCATCATACCGTGGTACAATATGCAGGCTTCACTCCGGGACACCACATGCAGGCATCACACCATGACACTACATGCAGGCATCACACCGAGGCACCACATGCAGGCATCAAACCGTAATACAACATGAAGGCATCACACCAGAGAATAACATTAATGCATCATACCAGAGCATAACATGCAGGCATCACACAGGGACATGACATGAAGGAGGCATCAACCGGGACACTACATGCAGGCATCACACCAGGACACGACATGCAGGCATCATACCAGGACACAACATGAAGGCATCACACCAGAGAATAACATTAAGGCATCATACCAGTGCATAACATGCAGGCATCACACCGGGACACAACATGCAGGCATCACACCAGGACACAACATGCAGGTATCACACCAGGACACAACATGCAGGCATCACACCAGGACACCACATGCAGACATCACACTGGGGCACGACATGCAGGCATCACACCGGGACACGACATGCAGGCATCACACAAGACCATGACATGCAGGCATCACACCAGAGCATGACATGCAGGCATCACACCAGAGCATGACATGCAGGCATCACACCAGAACATAACATGCAGGCATCACACCATACCATAACATGCAGGCATCACACCGGGACATGACATGCAGGCATCATAATGGGCCACAACATGCAGGCATCAGATCGATCTCCTCATGCAGGCATCAGAACGGGACACCACATGCAGGCATCACACCCGGACACCACATGCAGGCATTACACCAGAGCATGACATGCAGGTATCACACCAGGACACAACATGCAGGCATCATACTAGGACACAACATGCAGGCATCAGATCGGATACCTTATGCAGGCATCGGAAAGGGAAACCACATGCAGGCATCACACCCTGACACCACATGCAGGTATCACACCAGGACATGACATACAGGCATCACACCAGAGCACGACATGCAGGTATCACACCAGGACACGACATGCAGGCATCACACCAGACCATGACATGCAGGCATCACACCAGAGCATGACATGCAGGCATCACACCAGAGCATAACATGCAGGCATCTCACTAGAGCATAACATGCAGGCATCACACCATACCACAACATGCAGGCATCACACTGGGACATGACATGCAGGCATCACACCTGGACACAACATGCAGGCACCATACTGGGACACAACATGCAGGCATCACATGGAACACACCATGCATGCATCATATTGTGACACATCGTGCAGGCATCACGCCGGGATACCACATGCAGGTTTCACACCAGGACACGACATGCAGGCAGCACACCAGGTCATGACATGCAAGCATCAAACCAGGACATGCATGCATCACACCAGGACACGTCATGCAGGCATCATACCAGGAGACGACATGAAGGCATCACACTAGAGCATAACATGAAGGCATCACACCGGGGTACAATTTGCAGGCATCATTCCGGGACACCACATGCATGCATCACACCGGGACACCACATGCAGGTATCACACTCGGACATGACATGCAGGCATCACACCAGACCATGACATGCAGGCATCACACCAGATCATGACATGCAGGCATTACACCAGAGCATAACATGCAGGCATCACACCAGACCATGACATGCAGGCATCATGCCAGACCGTGATATGAAGTCATCACACCAGAGCATGACATGCAGGCATCACACCAGAGCATGACATGCAGGCATCACAACAGAGCATAACAAAGTAGGACACAACATGCAGGCATCACACCGGGACACAACATGCCGGCATCACACTGGGACACAATATGCAGGCATAACACTGGGACACGACATGCAGGCAACATACCAGAGCATAAAATGCAGGCATCACACCAGAGCATAACATGCAGGAATGAAAAAATACCCCAACATGCATGCATCACACTGCATCACAACATGCGGGCATCACACCAGGACACGACATGCAGGCATCACACCATAACATGGCATGCAGTCATCATGGGGGTCTAGTACTGCAGCACATAGCTGATAACACACCACAGCAGTGCATGCAAGCCTCGTACTGCAGCAGAAGGCTGATTGTGAGAAGTTGGCCTGGTATATGCTGTCCACTAATTATAGTGGGCACCTTGCACCAGTCCAAACAACCCCTTATTGGAGATAGGTTAAAGACAACCTTTATTGAAAGCTATCCTAGTGGTAGCTATGGAGAGCAGCCTTCAGAAGTCTTGAAGGAATGTAAAGCAGCTTGTTTTACCAGTCTATAATCTCTTGAGTGACCAAATGAAAGAGGACCACACCAGGTATATATTTAAAATATATGTTTTTAGTCTTAAACACACCCCTCTAGTTTCTTTATGAGGCTAGAGTTCGAAGTACATAACTTACAAGTCAGTTATCAACAGTAATAGCACAAATACACGTTTGAGTCCTAGGGGCGTACCAAACCATATACCAATAAAGTGGTATAAGAACCACGACTGAGCTAGACACAAGGCCTAGAGCCTGTAGAAGTGCTTGGCCCTCAAGGAACCACCCAAGGTAGTGACACAGGGGACCCACGGGGGACGCGTGCAGTGTGAGAACACAGCCGCGAGCCGCCGTTGACTTCTATGGGGAATGTCGCGGTTGGAGTTTTAAAGAAAAAGGACACTTAGAGGAGGACTTGGAGCAAACCCCTTTAGAAGTGAACTAGGCAGTTCTAGAGTCAATACCCACGGGAGCACCGGAGTACTCGAGTTACCTCACCCAGGGGAGCCGGGTGCATAGGTGTCTTTCGGGGTCGGGTTTCGTCGTCGTTTTCAATGGCGATCTGCTGCAAAGTGCTGCTGGCGACCAAGTCGAAAGTGTTCGGGTGGATCCAAGGTTGGATCGAAGATCTGAAGAACCTGAAAGCAGAGGGGACAGAGTCTGGGTCACTAGCCAGTGACCAGGAAGGCGATGAGCAGATGCTCACCGATGTCGGGTGCTTTAGGTAGGTTGACGGTCGTCTTGACTCTTCAGCCACGAGGTCCAGGAGGCGTTGACGACGACCAAGAGCTGGATTCGAGCTGACCCATGACGTCTGTCGATTGCTGACGTGTCGGCGACCGGATTGGACCCAACAAGCCTTGGCAACGGCAAGTCTTGTGGAAATAGAAGAAGGACAGTGGTACAGACCAGCAAGGTCTGAGGGACTCACCCAGCGAGGGTAAGTCAGGGCACGTCTGGAGCAACCAGGGAAGCCCAAGCAGAAGAAGAGTTGCCTTCGGGAGGGCCCACTAGCCAACAGACTAGCGACCGCGAAGGAGCCTCGAGTGGACGCACTTGGAGCTGGCTCACAGGACACTCGTGGAGTGGAGGCCAGTGATCTTCGGTGCAGTCGGTGCTGGAGGCGGGGGCTACTCAGAGCCCAAAGCACAACTTCGTCGGAGACCAGGAAGAGGATGCACTTGCAAAAGTTCTCGGTGTCCCGGGGTCACGGTTCCACGTTACCCACGACAGCTACGGGCCTCAGCTTTGCTGGGGACTCAGGGCAGCCTCGGAAAAGTCTGGAAATCCACCTCTGGTGATGCAAAGACTTCGGCGTTTGGCGGGAGCTTCAGCGATGCAGACCGGACAATTGCTTCTTAGGTGCCTGCCAAGCAGGGGAGTCACTCCTTGACCCCAAGGGAGATTCTTCAGTCCTCTAATCTTCAAGTAGAGCGTCGAAGGTCCAGGATTCAGTGTCAGAGTTTCATCCAGGGCAATCTAAAGTCCTAAGGACTGGGGTCCCATACTTATACTAAGTTAGGGGGTTGGACATACTCTGGGGACCCACCTATGGGAGGGTCAGGGAAGAGGGGTGGTTACACCCATTCCCTTTGTCCAGTTTCGCGCCAGAGCAGGGGCAGGTAGCTCCTGCAAACGGTTTGAACTGGCATATGCACAGGGACACCAAATGTGCCCCCAGTGCAGGACTTCAAAGCACCAGAGGGTGCTCCCGCCCAGCCCCAATACACACTATCCTGTCTGGGGAGGTGGTTACACCTCCCTTCGACAGGAAACCTATTGTCCAGGCCTCCCCTACCGGAGTTTTAGTCAGCAGCAGGAGGCCAGACCCGTGTCTGTGGCAGCGGCATCCATTTTGTGATGCCAGGGCTCTGGAAAGAAGTTACCGGGTAGGCCGGAGTGTACATGTCTTTCCCTCTAGAAGGGTGGAATGCTACCCCCGCCGCCAGGACTGGCGGGGGGGTAGTATTCCAAGATGTTTGACACCGCGAGGATATAATGCGCTTAAGAGTATATGGTCAGGCTGCACTACAAACAGCATCAGTGAAGGGTCTCCGAACGCTGCAGAGGGGCTCTGCTCATGCAGGGGCACCCTCTCACATAAGAACCAAGCACTCTGCCTTCAGGATTGATAAGGCCTGCCATAGGAGTGACTTATAGGTTTATATGTGTGTATATATGTAGTGATATAGGTAACCTATATCACAGTAAGGGGTGCCTGCACCACCTTATCCAGGCTGCAGTAGCAGACCTGTGGTGTCATTTTGGATGGCCTTCCAGGGGTGGCACAATACATGCTGCAGCCCCTGGTAGGTCTCTGAGGTACCTATGCCCTGGGTACATAGTATACCATATACTAGGGACTTATAAGGGCACGCCAGATTCCAATCAGAGATGTGCCTAAGGCACATGGAAACCATTTTAGAGAGGACGCAGCTAGGCTGGGGTTCTGATTAGCAGGGCCCCAGCCAGACTAAAGTCGAAAAACAGTGAAGCATCAGCAAAAAGTGGGGGTACCCATGTGAAGCAGATCCTACTCTCCTACACTGATTAACACCGGGGCACTGCATCGAAGTCTCGTACGACAGCACATGTCTGATAACTTCGCCACTCTGAACACAGGCTCGTTTTGGCCTAGCTGTCTGGGTCCAGCCCACTCCTCGAAAGATCAGATTAAAAGTTTGGGTGTATGGTTGGACCGTAATCTTGACTTTAAGGAGCAAGCACGAAAGGTCGCAGCCTGCTGCTACGGTATTCTGAGAATGATAAGAATGATTCTCCCTCTGCTACCTTTTGCCGCCAGAAGATTGTTGGTTCAAGCATTAGTCCTGTCACGTCTGGACTATGCCAACGCCCTATATCTGGGAGCCCCTCACCTCACTACCAAAAAATTACAGATCGTTCAGAATTGTGCAGCACGTATGCTCCGGAATATCCCCAAACGCCTATCAGCCAAACCTCTGCTTGCCTCGCTCCACTGGCTGCCTATCCAGCAGAGGACCCAGTTTAAGGCGCTGTGCATTATGCATAAAGCACTTTCAGGCAAAGGTCCGCCAATTATCAGTTCCATTATTCAGCCCTTCCGCTCTAATAGGACCCTGAGGTCAGATAACAAACAACTGGCTGCAGTTCCAAAAATAAGAAGAGCACGAAGTGGGGGCCGTCTCTTCTCGTATAATGCCGCCAGGTTATGGAACCACCTTCCCCTTCACATCCGCCTTGAGCCAAACTATCTGACCTTCCGAAAACATATAAAGACATATCTGTTTCCTTAACTCTGCCCGGAGTTGAAGCTGCGCCGCTGTTAGCGCAGGGATGCCCTCGGGTAACCATGCGCTTTAGAAATGCTTCTTCATTCATAACACACCAGAGCACTGCATGCAGGTCTCGTAATGCACCACAGGGCTGATACACACCGTGGCACTGCATGGGGGTCTCGTACTGCAGCATAGGGCTAATACACACCGTGGCACTGCATGGAAGTCTAATACTGCAGCACAGGGTTAATACACATCGTGGCACTTCATGGAGGTCTCGTACTGCAGCACAGGGCTGATACACACTGTAGCACTGCATGGAGGTCTCGTATTGCAGCACAGGGCTGATACACACCGTGGCACTGCAGGCAGGTCTCGTATTGCAGCACAGGGCTGATACACACCCTGGCACTGCATGGAGGGTCTCGCACTGCAGCACAGGGCTGATACACACCGTAGCACTGCATGGAGGTCTTGTTTTGCAGCACAGGGCTGATACACACCGTAGCACTGCATGGAAGTCTAATACTGCAGCACAGGGTTAATACACATCGTGGCACTTCATGGAGGTCTCGTACTGCAGCACAGGGCTGATACACACTGTGGCGCTGCATGGGAGGTCTCGTACTGCAGCACAGGGCTGATACACACCGTGGCGCTGCATGGGAGGTCTCGTATTGCAGCACAGGGCTGATACACACTGTGGCACTGCATAAGGGTCTCATACTGCAGCACTGGGCTGATACACACCGTGGCACTGCAGGCAGGTCTCGTATTGCAGCACAGGACTGATACACACCCTGGCACTGCATGGGGGTTCTCGTACTGCAGCACAGGGCTGATACACACCGTAGCACTGCATGGAGGTCTTGTTTTGCAGCACAGGGCTGATACACACCGTGGCGCTGCATGGGAGGTCTCATATTGCAGCACAGGGCTGATACACAATGTGGCACTGCATAAGGGTCTCATACTGCAGCACTGGGCTGATACACACCGTATCACTGCAGGCAGGTCTCGTATTGCAGCACAGGGCTGAAACACACTGTAGCACTGCATGGAGGTCTCATACTGCAGCACAGGGCTGATACACACCGTAGCACCTCATGGAGGTCTTGTTTTGCAGCACAGTGCTGATACACACTGTGGCACTGCATGGGGGTCTCATACTGCAGCAGAGGGCTGATACACACCGTGGCACTGCAGGCAGGTCTCGTATTGCAGCACAGGGCTGATACACACCCTGGCACTGCATGGGGGGTCTCGTACTGAAGCACAGGGCTGATACATACCGTAGAACTGCATGGGAGGTCTCGTACTGCAGCACAGGGCTGATACACACCGTAGCACTGCATGGGGGTCTCGTACTGCAGCACAGGGCTGATACACACCATAGCACTGCATGGAAGTCTAATACTGCAGCACAGGGCTGATACACACCCTGGCACTTTATGGAGGTCTCGTACTGCAGCACAGGGCTGATTCACACCGTGGCGCTGCATGGGGGTCTCGTACTGCAGCACAGGGCTGATACACACCGTAGCACTGCATGGAAGTCTAATACTGCAGCACAGGGCTGATACACACCCTGGCACTTCATGGAGGTCTCGTACTGCAGCACAGGGCTGATACATACCGTAGCACTGCATGGAGGTCTTGCTTTGCAGCACATGGCTGATACACACCGTGGCACTGCAGGCAGGTCTCGTATTGCAGCACAGGGCTGATACACACCGTGGCGCTGCATGGGAGGTCTCGTACTGCAGCACAGGGCTGATACACACAGTAGCACTGCATGGGGGTCTCGTACTGCAGCACAGGGCTGATACACACCGTAGCACTGCATGGAAGTCTAATACTGCAGCACAGGGTTAATACACATCGTGGCACTTCATGGAGGTATCGTACTGCAGCACAGGGCTGATACACACCGTGGCGCTGCATGGGAGGTCTCGTACTGCAGCACAGGGCTGATACACACCGTGGCGCTGCATGGGAGGTCTCGTATTGCAGCACAGGGCTGATACACACTGTGGCACTGCATAAGGGTCTCATACTGCAGCACTTGGCTGATACACACCGTGGCACTGCAGGCAGGTCTCGTATTGCAGCACAGGGCTGATACACACCCTGGCACTGCATGGGGGGTCTCGTACTGCAGCACAGGGCTGAGACACACTGTGGCACAGCATGGAGCTATCGTACTGCAGCACAGGGCTGATACACACCGTAGCACTGCATGGAGGTCTTGTTTTGCAGCACAGGGCTGATACACACCGTGGCGCTGCATGGGAGGTCTCATATTGCAGCACAGGGCTGATACACACTGTGGCACTGCATAAGGGTCTCATACTGCAGCACTGGGCTGATACACACCGTAGCACTGCAGGCAGGTCTCGTATTGCAGCACAGGGCTGAAACACACCGTAGCACTGCATGGAGGTCTCGTACTGCAGCACAGGGCTGATACACACCGTAGCACTGCATGGAGGTCTTGTTTTGCAGCACAGTGCTGATACACACTGTGGCACTGCATGGGGGTCTCATACTGCAGCAGAGGGTTGATACACACTGTGGCACTGCAGGCAGGTCTCGTATTGCAGCACAGGGCTGATACACACCCTGGCACTGGATGGGGGGTCTCGTACTGAAGCACAGGGCTGATACATACCGTGGCGCTGCATGGGAGGTCTCGTACTGCAGATCAGGGCTGATACACACCGTAGCATTTCATGGGGGTCTTGTACTGCAGCACAGGGCTGATACACACCGTAGCACTGCGTGGAAGTCTAATACTGCAGCACAGGGCTGATACACACCCTGGCACTTTATGGAGGTCTCGTACTGCAGCACAGGGCTGATACACACCGTGGCGCTGCATGGGGGTCTCGTACTGCAGCACAGGGCTGATACACACCATAGCACTGCATGGAAGTCTAATACTGCAGCACAGGGCTGATACACACCCTGGCACTTCATGGAGGTCTCGTACTGCAGCACAGGGCTGATACATACCGTAGCACTGCATGGAGGTCTTGCTTTGCAGCACAGGGCTGATATACACCGTGGCACTGCAGGCAGGTCTCGTATTGCAGCACAGGGCTGATACACACCGTGGCGCTGCATGGGAGGTCTCGTACTGCAGCACAGGGCTGATACACACGGTAGCACTGCATGGGGGTCTCGTCCTGCAGCACAGGGCTGATACACACCGTAGCACTGCATGGAAGTCTAATACTGCAGCACAGGGTTAATACACATCGTGGCACTTCATGGAGGTCTCGTACTGCAGCACAGGGCTGATACACACCGTGGCGCTGCATGGGAGGTCTTGTACTGCAGCACAGGGCTGATACACACCGTAGCACTGCATGGGGGTCTCGTACTGCAGCACAGGGCTGATACACAGTGTAGCTCTGCATGGGGGTCTCATATTGCAGCACAGGGCTGATACACATCGTGGCACTTCATGGAGGTCTCGTACTGCAGCACAGGGCTGATACACACCGTAGCACTGCATGGAGGTCTTGTTTTGCAGCACAGGGCTGATACACACCGTAGCACTGCATGGAGGTCTTGTTTTGCAGCACAGGGCTGATACACACTGTGGCACTGCATAAGGGTCTCATACTGCAGCACTGGGCTGATACACACCGTGGCACTGCAGGCAGGTCTCGTATTGCAGCACAGGGCTGATACACACTGTGGCATTGCATGGGGGGTCTCGTACTGCAGCACAGGGCTGATACACACGGTGGCACAGCATGGAGCTCTCGTACTGCAGCACAGGGCTGATACACACCGTAGCACTGCATGGAGGTCTTGTATTGCAGCACAGGGCTGATACACCCCCTGGCACTGCATGGGGGGTCTCGTACTGCAGCACAGGGCTGATACACACCGTAGCACTGCATGGAGGTCTTGTATTGCAGCACAGAGCTGATACACACTGTGGCACTGCATGGGGGGTCTTGTACTGCAGCACAGGGCTGATAACACACCAAGGCACTGGTTGCAGGTCTCGTACTGCAGCACAGGGATGATACACACCGTGGCACTGCATGGGTAGAGTCGTACTGCAGCACAGGGCCGATACACACGGTGGCACTGCATGGAGCTCTTGTACTGCAGCACAGGGCTGATACACAATGTAGCACTGCATACAGGTCTCGTATTGCAGCACGGGGCTGATACACACAGTGGCAGTGCATGGGGGTCTTGTACTGCAGCACAGGGCTGATACACACGGTGGCACTGCATGGACATATTGTACTGTAGCATAGGGCTGATTTCCCACCAGGGCACTGCTTGCAATATTAGTCAACTGTGAGACACAAAACTAAGCCCAAGCAGAAAATGCTCAGTGTGAACTGAGTGTGTGCTGTGAGCATTGTGTTAACAGTGTTCACTGTGCACGCAGCTTAGCTTACAGACATTGGATAGATGTGTGCACTGCTCTGTCTTTTGGCTATATGTATGTGGTGAAATTAACAGCGAGTGGATTTTTAGCCCAAACCCACTATTCGGGAAACATTATTGCAAAGATTCTGTTTTATGATTTTACAGTGGAAGGTGCCATAGAGACTATTGCACATAGAGTAGCTGGTTTCTCTTCCTGTCCTCCTGACGTCACCCTGCCTTTTGACTCCTTGTTTGTTTTGGCTTCGGATGCTGTGGTTAAAGCATCATGCATCAGGCAACCTCTGCATCACCCCTTTCAGTATTTTTAGGAAAATCTTAAGCTTTGGTTCTCTGGGAGATATTTTTGTTTCACTGATGAATGTAAGTATATATATATTCACTCAAAAAACCATGGGGCATATTATCAAGAACGGCGTTAAAAATTATCGCCGCTTTAGCGGCAGAAAACTGCCGCTAAAGCGGCGATAATGGGCTTGATAATATGCCCTTGAGAATTCCAATAGAAGTCCATGTTCTGGTGTGAACATGGGCTCCTATTGGAATTCTCCAGGGCATATTATCAAGCCCATTATCGCCGCTTTAGCGGCAGTTTTCTGTCGCTAAAGCGGCGATAATTTTATCGCCGTCCTTGATAATATGCCCCCATAGGTTTTAGGGAAAGTTATAGTTAGTTGGACATTTCACTCGTACAAAACCAGAGAAATTCCCCCGTTATAGTTAGTTCAGCTAACTATAACTCGCACCCCCACAATGCACTGCTGATGACGTCACATATTACATCACTCATGACATGGTCGATGACATCACTGATGACATCACTGATGACATCATCCAGTGACTGTGTGTTTCTGTAAAGTTTAAATATGTTTAATATATATAGGGAAAGGCGTATTGAAGAATGAGTGGGTGTATAAGTGTCTGAATGGATGATTTAGTAGGTGCATGACTGACTCTATAAGTGAGTGATTAAACGTATCTTACTGAATGCAAGGGTTAGTGACTAAACTGTGTGAATGTCTGTATCCGTCTGTCTGTTGGTGTGTAAGCGGCTGCATGGGTTTGTGAATAGCTACATGAGTGTCTATATGGGTTATTGATTGGTTGTCTGAGTATCTGTATGGGTGCCTGAGTGTTTGTGTGGGTGGGGTGTGTGTGACTCTGTGCATAGATGTGTGAGTGGGTGATTCACTGGGTGCATGGTTTCAAGAGTGCATCTGTGATGGACTGTATGGGTGGGTGAGTGTGTGTATGGGTGTGTTAGTGAGTGAATGTATATCTCAGTGGTACATGTGTGAGTAACTACATATGTGAAATGCAGTATATATGTGTGTTGGAGTATATAAATGGCTATAAGTGAGAGTGTGTGATTGTGAGAGTGGCTGTATGGATGAGTGTGTGCTTGTATCAGTGATTGTATAAGAGCGTAAGAATGTGCTAGTATTTGTATGAGTAAGTGAGCTGGTGTGTGTATAACTGTATAGGTGAGTAAATGGCAGTGTGATTAATTATTTGCATGACTGACTAGGTGTGTGAGTACCTCTATGGATGAGTGGCGGTGTGTGAGTGTCTATATAGGTGTATGAGTGCATATGATAGTCCTGTACTGAGTGACCATAAGTATGAGTGACTGTACGGGTGAGTGAGTGGATGTGGGTGTAGACCTAAGAATCAGTGAGTGGGTATGTAGTTATTGGTGTTGGAGTGTCTATGGTTTTGAGAATGGCAGTCTGTAATTTAGAGTGGGTGTATCAAAGGTTATATTAGGGTGTGAGAAGATACATCAAATTATCACATGGATGATGTCATTTGAGATGTCATCAGTGATGTCATCAGTGATGTCACTGACCATGTCATGAGTGATGTAGTATGTGACGTCATCAGCAGTGCATTGCGGGGGCGTGAGTTATAGTTAGCTGAACTAACTATAACGGGGGAATTTCTCTGGTTTTGTACGAGTGAAATGTC
Organism: Calotriton arnoldi; assembly: GCA_963921515.1. Taxonomy (NCBI): domain Eukaryota; kingdom Metazoa; phylum Chordata; class Amphibia; order Caudata; family Salamandridae; genus Calotriton; species Calotriton arnoldi. Next base: position 2,966,982 of record CAWUFW010000975.1, read on the forward strand.
CAACTAACTATAACTTTCCCTAAAACCTATGGTTTTTTCAGTGAATTTCTAAGGTTTTTTAAATGCTAATTTCTAACTATAACGTGCCTGAAACCTATGGTTTTTTCAGTGAATTTCAAAGGTTTTTTAAATGCTAATTTCTAACTATAACGTGCCTGAAACCTATGGTTTTTTAAGTGAATTTCAAAGGTTTTTTAAATGCTAATTTCTAACTATAACGTGCCTGAAACCTATGGTTTTTTAAGTGAATTTCAAAGGTTTTTTAAATGGTAGTTTCTAACTATGCCTACAGAAGTAGGACATGTGAAGAAAGAAGAAAAAACGCACAGAAAGAAGCAAAAGAAATGCAGAAAGAAGCAACAGAAGTCCACAAAGACGAAGAAAAGTGCAGGAAGAAGCAAAAGATGTGCAGAAAGAACCAACAGAGGAGCAGAAAGAGGCCTTGTTGCAAAATCCTCCTGTGCCCACAACTTTTTCAGATGGGTACTGGTGGTAACTGACTCTGACTAACCAGGCCTAGAGCCAGTGCCATGCTAAAAGACACTTAGAATACAGTGAAAACACCTACATACACTAGGGAACACTATGTGTTGGGGTACCCCTGTGATTAGCATGACCTCCTCTGTAAGGCCCTAGTACATAATAGGGAAGGGGGATTAAAACTACCTCTAAGTCAGAGGTGCAGAGATATGCTACTTTAAATAGTAGTCATGTTTGCAGAGTGGTGGAGAAAGGGTGCTGGGCGTCAAACCAACGCTCAGGAATTCCGCTGCGTAGGACTTACAGGAGGTACCAGGAGGGATTCTTGGCCCCCAAACTCCCTCAGGACTAAATTGGACTTCATCCCCCATCCCGTAGTTTGCCACGAGGCACGTTTGCAGAGTGGTAGAGAAAGGGGGCCATGGCCTCCGAAGACGTCTTAGCAATCCCACTGCGTGGGACTTACTGGAGGTAACAAGAGGGGTAGTTGGCCCCCAAGGACATCCTTGGGGGCCAACATCCCAAACTATTACCTCCAGTCAGTCCCACACAGCAGCACTGGTAAGTACTCGTACCAGGCCACGCCCACTTTGCCCACCACTCTACAAACGCGCTCCCTGACACGCTCTTGGATGGGGATTGAAGTCCCCTTCACTGCTGGGGGGTCCTTTAGGGGCCAACTAGCCTTCCTTTTACCTCTAGTAAGCCCTACGCAGTGGGATTGGTGAGAGGTAGACAAAGGCCATGCCCCCTTTCTCCACCACTCTGCAAACACGCCCCCTGGCGCGTTGTAAATTGGGGGATTAAGTCCCCTTGAATCCTGAGGGTCCGTGGGGTCCAACTAGCCCACCAGGTACCTCCGGTAAGCGCCACAGAGCTGCGTTGCAGAGAGGTGTAAAAAGGGGCGTGGCCTGGACCACCTCTCTGCAACGCAGGCCTGTGGCGCTTACTGGAGGTACCTGGTGGGCTAGTTGGCCCCCAGGGGCCCTCAGGATTGAAGGGGAATTAATTCCCCAACTTAAAACGCGCCACAGGGCGTGTTTGCACACATGTCACCTCAGGCCCCAACCCCTCCCTTCACCACTGTGCAAACGCGCCCCGTGGCGCGTTTTAAGTTGGGGGATAAAGTCCCCTTGAATCCTGAGAGTCCCTGGGGTCCAACTAGCCCACGAGGTACCTCCAGTAAGCGCCACAGAGCTGCATTGCAGAGAGGTATAAAAAGGGGCGTGGCCTGGACCACCTCTCTGCAACGCAGCCCTGTGGCGCTTACTGGAGGTACCTGGTGGGCTTGTTCGCCCCCAGGGACCCTCAGGATTGAAGAGGAATTAATTCCCCAACTTTAAACGCGCCACAGGGCGTGTTTGCACACATGTCACCTCAGGCCCCGCCCCCTCCCTTCACCACTGTGCAAACGCGCCCTGTGGCGCGTTGTAAGTTGAGGGGTTAAGTCCCTTGAATCCTGAGGGTCCCTGGGGTCCAACTAGCCCACCAGGTACCTCCAGTAAGCGCCACAGAGCTGCGTTGCAGAGAGGTGTAAAACGGGGCGTGGCCTGGACCACCTCTCTGCAACGCAGGCCTGTGGCGCTTACTGGAGGTACCTGGTGGGCTAGTTGGCTCCCAGGGGCCCTCAGGATTGAAGGGGAATTAATTCCCCAACTTAAAACGCGCCACAGGGCGTGTTTGCACACATGTCACCTCAGGCCCCGCCCCCTCCCTTCACCACTGTGCAATCGCGCCCCGTGGAGGGTTTTAAGTTGGGGGATAAAGTCCCCTTGAATCCTGAGGGTCCCTGGGGTCCAACTAGCCCACCAGGTACCTCCAGTTAGCGCCACAGAGCTGCGTTGCAGAGAGGTGTAAAAAGGGGCGTGGCCTGGACCACCTCTCTGCAACGCAGCCCTGTGGCGCTTACTGGAGGTACCTGGTGGGCTAGTTGGCCCCCAGGGACACCCAGTATTGAAGGGGAATTAATTCCCCAATTTAAAACGCGCCACAGGGCGCGTTTGCAGAGTGTTGCTGGGAGAGGGCGGGGCCTCCTGCACGATCGCGTCTTCTTTTTTTTTTTTTTTTTTTAGAAGGGGGGCTGTGTGGCCCCCCTTCTTTTTCCTTTTTTTGGGCCCTGGGGACCCCATCCCCCAGGGCCTGACCCCTATTTTTTTCAAAAATGGAAGGGGCCGCGTGGCCCCCCTCCCGAGGCCATATTCGGCCCCGGGGACCCCATCCCCCGGGGCATGGCCAGTGTTTATTTTTAAAAAAAATATATTTGGAGGGGGGCTGCGTGGCCCCCCTCCTCAGGCCACTTCTAGCCCCGGGGACCCCATCCCCCGGGGCAGGCCCTATCCGTTGGGGACCGTGGGGGGAGCCCCAATGCCCCCACGGTCCCGCCAGCTCCACACGTTCTGCAGGAGCCGGCATTGCTTTTCCACATGGGGAGCTGCTGACATGCAGCTCCCCGTGTGGAAAAGCAATCTGCTTTGCATTTTGGAAGCGAGAGCAGGTTTCCCTGCTCTCGCTTCCAAAATCCAAAGCTTGTTTGCTATGGCAGCACGGGAGCCGCGAGGCTCCCGTCCTGCCATAGCAAACATCAGTGTCCCGGGGGTGGGCACCCCGGGACACTGCAGGAGCCGGCCCTGGGGGGTGGTGGTCCCCAGGGCCATCAAGGGCTCCAGGAGGGGGGCCGCGCGGCTCCCCTCCCTTCAATTACAAAGCCCCGGGGAGGTGGTGGTCCCCGGGGCTCGGGGGTCCGTAATTTGCATTTTAGTGCCCCGGGGAGGTGGCGGTCCCCGGGGCGTGTGGGGGGGCTCAAGCCCCCCCACCCAGGTTTAAATTTTTTTTTTAAACAAGCCCCGGGGCGTGGCGGTCCCCGGGGCTGCGGGGGGGCCATGTGCCCCCGCAAATAATTAATGAAAGCCCCGGGGGTGGCGGTCCCCGGGGCTTGGGGGGGCCTTGGAGGCCCCCCCACACATTTAAAAATTAGCCCCGGGGGGTGGCGGTCCCCGCCGCAACTCATAAATCAAGCCCCAGTGCGAATTCGGCCGATTTCTTTTTTTAAAAAAATGCTTTTTTGGGCCCTGAGCAGGCCTAGGGGGTCAGGGTGTTTCTACCCTGCCCCCTTTTCTTGTTTTTCGCGTTTGTTTTTCTCTTTTCTTGTGACTCGGTTCTACCGAGTCACAAGATGGCTGCCAACACTTCCTGGTTTGGAGTGTTGACAGCCAATTAGAATAAAGCTCGTGGTCGGGAGGGTCCGCGGATCCTCCGTGCCTCTTAATATTGAAACTTTTATTTTTTGATTTTCTCAGCAACTACTGAACGGATTTACACCATTTAAAAAAAGGGCGCTTTCTGAACCAAGCACTACCTTTTTGCCAAATTTGGTGTAATTCCGTTCAGCAGTTCGAGCTGTAGCCATGTCTAAAGTTTCCTATGGGAAATTCATTTTCCGACCTCTTTTTTTCAATTTCTCAGGAACTACTGAACGGATTTACACCATTTAACAACAAGCATTTGCAATGCAATAGGTCTCGCATTCACGTGAGTTTGCGCTATTGGCATTGTAAATGACAATGCCTTTTATTGATATTTTGGGTTTTAAAACATAAATAAAAGGCATTGTCATTTACAATACTAATGGCTTAAACTCTCACAAATGCGAGACCTATTGAATTGCAATAAAGGGCCTTCTCGACCGCTTGTTAGATTATAAATATCAGAGGAAGAGACCGGCCTGCGACGTCTTCAAAGTAGTGATAAATAGTGCAGTGCAGATGTGTAAGTGTTATAAATTACACAAAGTGTGAAGTGAGAGTTACATATGATCTGAGCTATAAACACTAACAAAGCGCTCCAACACCTTTCACTCTGTGATTACACTGTTGCGGCTCAGGGGGAAGAGCGGGAGGGGGGGCTAGTTCCTGCCCTCTCCGTGATTTAAGTGTGCAGTGTGGCATTGCGTAATGTCATTGCTATCTTTGGCATAATAAACAAGCATTGGCATAGCCAATAGGTCGCGCCTTTGGGACCTATTAAGTGTTTAGCCATGCAACAGTTGATGTTGTTGCACCAAGGATATTGTGCTGGATAACTAAACACTTATAAGGTGCCAAAGGCGAGACCTATTGGCTAATGCCAATGCTGGTTTTTGTTAGGCACGGGGAGGTTAAGTGATTTGCCCAGAATCATAGGATGTTCAGCGTCATTGCCAAGACTGGAACCCAGTTCCCCAGATTCGAGGTCGACCGCCCTAGCCGTTAGCCCAACTCCTCACCATTTGCCATGGTGTGACACAATAAAACCAATAGTGAGAAAGCTTCAGTCAAGGGCTCGCTCGGGTTCCCTACCAAGAAGGAATGTGACAAGATCCATGCAAAGCCCACAGTCGAGGGGACCTTAAAGTGACGATGAAACACAGAGTTTGTCTTTTAAAGATGCTACACGCCCACTTTACACTGCAGTGCCAGAGACAGCATCCTACATACTCAGTGATAACTTACATATGACATCATATGTACCAACGCTGATGGCATAATACAATAAACAGCATTTCCAAAGTAGGAGGCAACAGAACTGGAGAGTGTAGAATCTGCAAACAGTCCACGCGCTGCATACCGTTTATATGTTCACACCCACACTAGCATCAGACTGGTACAGAGGGTCGTGCACTTATCAGAAAACCCTACTGCAGCAATAAGATGCAACACCAGTCATGTGCTTTTCACGATCAGCAAACACGTGTGGCGTCTTGATTCATTATTAATCAGCAACAGGATCCAGTAAGCTACAACCTTGTTGTCGTATTTAACAAGCATCAAAACCTTGTGATGTCTATATATATATATATATATATTTAGAACTGCGTAAAGATCCAGCAGTTTGTGTTGAAGCAAAGGGAAAGTCAACTTCTCGTCTTGAAAAAGGAGTTGAAACAGAAAGAGTGAAAAGAATATACAGTTAAGAGAACACTGGAGAAGTACACATTTCTCAATATATGTACTTTCTTTCTCATCCCTGTGTATGTGTTTATTACAGAACTTAAACACAAGCCGTTGGATGATTTTTTAGATGCCCTCTAGTTTGGCAAATACTAGAAAGAACACACGGGTCACACAACTTGCTCAAGTCAAGAAGGAGCAAAATGGGATCAGAGCCCAAACACTGGCTTCATCAGTGGCAGACTAAGCTGGGCAACAACTAGCTCTCCTTCATGGAACTGTAGTAATAAAGTAATATTTATAGTAGTGCTAATCCATGACACACGCACACCACCCTACCACCCCACCACCCCCGAATCTGTTCATTCACAGACTTGGCCGTTCTACAACCATTAAAAGGAAGTCGAGCTGAATTTGTCCATAGAATCTGTGAAGAGCTCCATGAACGCTCTGTCTCAAGTTCCATCAGGGATTACAGAAGTAGCTTTTAGATGAAAAAGTGCACTGAAAAGAGCACTGCACACTGCCCAGTTACGGCAAAGAATAGGAAGGAAACTACTGCTGAAGGAAGTAAATGTACAACTTAAGTGCAAATCAGAGCTGGGCTCTTTCTAGGCTTCAAGAAACAAGGGGTGTCTGCATCAACAGATGGCACGGGGCAATTTAATGGGCAGATGGCACGCCCTCTATTCAAATAACAGATGGCACAGGGGTATGGGCTGAAGACATGAGTCATTGTATAGAGTCCTACCGCTGAGAATATACTTGACGCAACATACAGAGGGTTTAATTACTTCTGTGGCACATCACGTGGACTTTGCAAGTACATCCGTTTGTTTGTTTGCTTTCTCGCAAAAAAACAAAACAAAAGAAGGATGTCAGGTGAAAACAAAATGCTGCCACCGTTTTTCAACACCTATTTTGGGGGTTCTCCATCTTCAACATAACAGCCTTTATTTTCAGAAGACTGAATGTACTTTTCAAACCCTTGAAAAAGAATGACGGACGGCACAGACACGATGCCCTGGGGTGGGTTTTGGATAGTGAACAGTGTGTGGGCCTCTGTGAGCTCCTGACATGTGACAATAGACGCACAAACCCCTCAAAATCCCGTTCCCCTTAGTAGGCAACATCATGTCATCTTTTTTTTCTAAACTTCATTATCTAAAGGGCCCCAGGTGAGAGTTCTATAAGGTTAGCTTAGGCTCCATTTCCTTTTTATATATTGAAGCAGTTCAGATCTGTGCAAGACATGCACCTCACTGTTACTCAGCGACGAAGATACATTGGACAAGGTATCCCAAGGGTGGAAAATAAAGCAAAGTGAATGCATGTGAGTGAGCATCTGGAAAAGCATGGCTGCTGCATTTCTGTACAAGGAAAGAATTACGCATCTGAGAACTCATGCATATCTACAACTCGTAGAACCGAGGAGGGCAGAGTTTTTGTCCAACAGGTAGCCTGTAGAACGACTACATGTAGCACTGCGAAAGGTTAACAATATTCTCCCTTTTATGAAATAGAACTAATCTTGTTGATTTAATCTTACCAGACCCTTGAGGTATAGAGTTTAGTGCTTAGATGCTTATAACTTGACTAGTTTAGCGCGGATAAGATGCTAATAAGAGCTTGCAGAGTGGCGGCTGCAAAAAACACTGTGTGCACACAGCACAGGAAGCCACCTTGCATGATGACTGACCTGTAAAGGCATTCAAGCCAATAAATACATTCAGTGGGTGTAGGTTATGCGTTTCTCTTTGCTTTTTCGTGCTTTATGTGGTTCGGTGTGGCCTTCCCCGACTCTCTACTCCCCCCGCCTCGAACTCTCCCCCGCCCCCTCTTTGATCGCAGCATCGATGCCCTCATTATTAGCGCTCCCTCCTCTCCGTGTGACATATGAACACGGACACGGCTCGTGAGGTAATCCTGGACTGAGTCCAGCCGCTGCGCACAATAAACACACTCATCTGCGGCCTCGAGCGCCTGCTGGGCTTCCATGCGCACAGAAATACGCCTTGGAAGCAGCAAGGACGCGGGGCCGGCTTCCTCTCAAGATGGAATCATGGATACCAGCTAACTCGGAGACACAGTGACACAAGGCGCACACCCTGACAAACAGAACACTACAGGACGGCCGGGGGAAGCTCTCTCACACACAGACACACGCGGAGGCACAAGGCGCACCCCCTGACAAACGGAACACTACAGCACGGCAGAGTCAAGCTCTCTCCATGGCAGTGAGCAGCCGGTGGACCATGTTACGGGACGAATGCCATCTAGTGGTTACCATGCGTAATAGCAGCCGAAGTGTTTCAATAGCCTCAAGGAAGAACCAGTGGTGCGCGCGCACCACAGAGGAGCGGGGGCGAGGGAGCGCGGCAGCAAGGCGAACGCGCGCTGCTGCGCGTGCTAGACACGGACGGGAATGGGCGTTGCAAAGGCGGGACATGCGCCCGCCTTTGCCCAATCGCGGGCCTTTTGTTTTACAAAAAAACACGTGACAGCCAATGCCTGCCGGCGAAAGCCTGATCACACGCACGAGCGTGTGGTCAGCTTTCAGAACCCCATATAAGAGGTCTCGCGCTGCGCGAGCAGTGCTGCGCACTGCAACGCTAGGCGTGAGACCTAAAAAGGGCTCTTTCTGAACCAAGGGCTACCTTTTTGCCAAATTTGGTGTAATTCCGTTCAGCAGTTCGAGCTGTAGCCGTGTCTAAAGTTTCCTATGGAAAATAACATGGAGAAAACATGTTTTGGGACCCCCCTTTTTTTTCGGCCCCCGCTTGGCGAATCACCCCGAAACTTTCAGGATAGGAGCTGACCAGAGCGGGCCACAAGTTTTGAAAATTTCGCGAAGATTCGTCAACCGACGCCAAAGTTATTGGGAAAAGAAAAAACGCTTTTCCTATGGAAACTAGGTCCTAACTATAACTATCTACTGGCGACCGCCAGTAGATAATATATATATATTCTCTGAAAAAACATTTACATTATAGTTAGGTGAATATGTCATGACATTAACAGTTTGAACTAAAAATAAAAACTGAGAAATCCACCAGTTCTACTTAGCAGCGCTGACTGTAACTTGCGCCCTGCCATACACTGCTTATGACCTCACTGATTACATAACTCATGCCATGTTCTATGACATAATTTATGACATCACTGATGACATCTAAAATTACATCACTAATGACATCATCCAATGAATGTGTTAGTTTGTTTTATAGTTTACAATGGTGGCAGGTAATAGTTTTCTACCTAGTTTTATACAGACTGTGCCCAGCTAATGGGTGTGTTTACAAAACCCATGTGCTTCTATTGCATCATGGGTGTGTAGAGGTATTGAATATGTTATATATCTTAGCATTGAAGAGTAAATCCGTGTACAGGTGACATCTGACGACTTGTGTTCAGCATGTTCCACACAAGCTGACATACTACATACTAAGTATTATAAGCAGCCTTAAGGTTTTAGACAGAATCGTCTCAGCATGACAAAACAAAGAAGACTGTGTGCAACAGGTACTAACCCATGTACACGTGCTTGTTTTGCTTCAAAAGATGGGTTATCTGTAAAGTTTTCACCACAGTGTGAAGACTGCAGGTAGTATGACCTTTAGCACCTTCAGACCTTGGTTATTTTAAGCAAATAGTGTCTTTTTGACAAGTGTTGCTCAGAGTGTACACTATTCATGGTAGATACTTTTTAATACTCTGTGCTGTATTTCTCATGAGAGTTTCACTCTCTCCATAGAGTGAATACTGTTTACAGTATCGACATATCTACTGATATCAACTTCATTTCTCATGTAGGGTTCGGTGACTGTGAGGGGTTTGATATAGATAAAGCTCTCCGTAGTAGGGCGTTCATTTTAGAACAGATGTTGAGTAACTTGAGAGTTGCATAGATATTGAACACCGTGTGCAATGAGGGTTTCCCATATATCTGTGGTGGATGTTAATGTGCATGAGGCTGCCCGTGAAGTGTATGGTGTAGGGTCAGTGTTGAACATAACACATGCTTGCTACACCTGCGGGAGGTGTATGTGTGATGGCATTAATGAGGCTTCATATTATTCTGAGATATTTTGTACTTACTTTCAGTAATGTGTAAAAAAGAAGCTTGGATGATGTCATCAGTGAGGTCATAAATGATGTCATAGAACATGTCATGAGTGATGTAATATGTGAGGTAATATGTGAGTTCATAAGCAGTGCATAGCGGGGGCTTAATCTTAGTTAAACTGGGGAATTTCTGTGTTTTTTTAAAGTTCAAAACGTTAATGTTGTCACTGACATATTCACCTAGCTATAACGTTACTTTGACCTTTGTTTTCTCCGTGCACGGCGGGGTGTTGTCTGCAGGGCCTGGCTGCACAGGCAGACAACCATACACTGCGCACGGCCTTTGGCCATGCACAGCAGGGGGTTGGCATCAGGCCTGGCCTGCGGCCAGCCCTGTGGCTAACCCACACAGAGCCAGCACCACTGCTTACTACTAACGTGGAAGGGGTGGGGGTGGGGCCAAACGGGTGGAGCTTGTAGGTGATTTGGCGCCTTTACTTACGAGCAGCAATTTAAAGGGAGAATCATGGGCTCTGCTCACATGAATGAACCCACTCACCTCGGACAAAGATTGCACTCCAGTAAATCAGCAATGCATTCACCTCCATCAAGGATTTCAGATTGCTTTTTAACGTCCAATTGTAAAGAAAACACACTGTCCATCATCCTGGAAAATGGCAGGTACACCATTGCATAATACTAACATGGAAGGGGCGGGCCAAATGGACGAAGCTCATAGTTGTCATTTTTTTCAGAGGGAAGAGGGGCTGCGAGGCCCCCTCCCTGAGCATATCATGGCCCACCCCCAGGGCTTTGTATATTTTAAAGGGGAGGGGGGCATCCTGGCCCCTCCCCAAGCCTTATCAGACCCTGGTGTCCCCATCCCCCATGTCCTTTTTTTTAATTAAAGAGGAGGGGGGCGCGTGTGAGGAGTTGGCCTGGCATATGCTGTCCACTAGTTCTAGTGGGCACCTTGCACCAGTCCAAACAACCCCTTATGAAGATAGGTTAAAGACAACCTTTAGTGAAAGCTATCCTAGTGGTAGCTATGGAGAGCAGCCTTCAGGCTAAGTCTTGAAGGAATGTAAAGCAGCTTGTTTTACCAGTCTATAATCTCTTGAGTGACCAAATGAAAGAGGACCACACCAGGTATATATATATAAAATATATGTATTTAGTCTTAAACACACCCCTCTAGTCTCTTTATGAGGCTAGAGTTCGAAGTACATAAGTTACAAGTCAAATATCAGCAGTATTTAGCACAATACACGTTTGAGCCCTAGGGGCGTACCAAACTATATACTAAAATAGTGGTATAAGAACCATGACTGAGCTGGACACAAGGCTTAGAGCCTGTAGAAGTGCTTGGACCCCAAGGAACCACCCAAGGTAGTGACACAGGGGACCCACGGCGGACCCGTGCAGTGTGAGAACACAGTCGCGAGCCACCATTGACTTCTATGGGGAAAGTCGCAGTTAGATTTTTAAAGAAAAGGACACTTAGAGGAGGACTTGGAGCAAACCCCTTTAGAACTAGGCAGTTCTAGAGTCAATACCCACGGGAGCACCGGAGTGCTCGAGGTTACCTCACCCAGGGAAGCCGGGTGCATAGGTGTCTTTGGCGTCGGGTTTCGTCGTCGTTTTCAATGGCGATCTGCTGCAGCAGGCTGCTGGCGACCATGTCGAAAGTGTCTGGGTGGATCCAAGAGTGGATCGAAGATCTGAAGGACCTGAAAGCAGAGGGGACAGAGTCTGGGTCACTAGCCAGTGACCAGGAAGGCGATGAGCGGATGCCCACCGATGTTGGGTGCTTCAGGTAGGTTGACGGTTGTCTTGACTCTTCAGCCACGAGGTCCAGGAGGTGTCGACGATGACCAGGAGCTGGATTCGAGCTGTACCACAAAGTCTGTCGATTGCTGCAGTGTCGGTGACCGGATTGGACCCAACAAGCCTTGGCAACGGCAAGTCATGTGGAAACAAAGAAAGGACGTTGATGCAGACCAGCAAGGTCTGGGGGACTCACCCAGCGAGGGTAAGTCAGGGCACATCTGGAGCAACCAGGAAAGCCCAAGCAGAAGAAGAGTTGCCTTCGGGAGGGCCCACTAGCCAACGGACTAATGACCGCGAAGGAGCCTCGATTGGACGCACTTGGAGCTGGCTCACAGGACACTCGTGGAGTGGAGGCCAGTGATCTTCAGTGCAGTCGGTGCTGGAGGCGGGGGCTACTCGGAGCCCAAAGCACAACCTTGTGGGAGACCAGGAAGAGGATGCACTTGCAAAAGTTCTTGGTGTCCAGGGGTCACGGTTCCACGTTACCCATGACAGCTACGGGCCTCAGCTTCGCTGGGGTCTCAGGGCAGCCTCTGGGAAGTCTGGAAATCTACCTCTGGTGTTGCAAAGACTTCGACGTCCGGCGGGAGCTTCAGCGATGCAGACCGGACAATTGCTTCTTAGGTGCCTGCCAAGCAGGGGAGTCACTCCTTGACCCCAAGGGAGATTCTTCAGTCCTCTAATCTTCAAGTAGAGCGTCGAAGGTCCAGGATTCGGCTTCAGAGTTTCGTCCAGGGTAATCTAAAGTCCTAAGGACTGGGGTCCCATACTTATACTAAGTTAGGGGGTTGGACATACTCTGGGGACCCACCTATGGGAGGGTCAGGGAAGAGGGGTGGTTACACCCATTCCCTTTGTCCAGTTTCACGCCAGAGCAGGGGCAGGTAGCCCCTGCAACCGGTTTGAACTGGACTATGCACAGGGACACCAAATGTGCCCCCAGTGCAGGACTTCAAAGCACCAGAGAGTGCTCCCGCCCAGCCCCAATACACACTATCCTGTCTGGGGAGGTGGTTACACCTCCCTTCGACAGGAAACCTATTGTCCAGGCCTCCCCTGCCGGAGTTTCGGTCAGCAGCAGGAGGCCAGACCCGTGTCTGTGGCAGCGGCATCCATTTTGTGATGCCAGTGCTCTGTAAAGTTAATACCGGGTAGGCCGGTGTGTACATGTCTCTCCCTCTAGAAGGGTGGGGGGGTAGTATTCCAAGATGTTTGACACCAAACACGACATGTTTCCGTGCAGCCATCCCAAAGTTAGCATTTAACGCGATGTTATAATGCACTTAAGAGTATATGGTCAGGCTGCACCACAAACAGCACCAGAGGATTGTCTCCGAATGCTGCAGAGGGGCTCTGCTCATGCAGGGGCACCCTCTCACATAAAAACCAAGCACTCTGCCTTTAGGATTGTTAAGGCCTGCCATAGGAGTGACTTATAGGTTTATATGTGTGTGCAATGGTAGTGATATAGGTAGCCTATACCACAGTAAGGGGTGAATGCACCACCTTACCCAGGCTGCAGTAGCAGTCCTGTGGTGTCATTTTGGAGGGCCTTCCAGGGGTGGCACAATACATGCTTCAGCCCCTGGTAGGCCTCTGGGGTGTCTATGCCCTTGGTACATAGTATACCATATACTAGGGACTTATAAGGGCACCTCAGAATCCAATCTGGGATGTACCTAAAGTACATGGAATCAATTTAGAGAGGAAGCAGCTAGGCTGGGGTCCTGAATAGCAGGGCCCCAGCCAGACTAAAGTCGAAAAACAGTGTTACACCAGCAAAAAGTGGGGGCAACCATAAGAGGCTGATCCTACTCTCCTACACAACCCCCCCCCCCCAAACACAGGGACATTAAACTAACCTTGACCAGTTAAGTCTTCATGTTCTAAGTGGAAATATCTGGAGAGTCCATCTGCATTGGCATGGTTACTCCCAGGTCTATGTTCCACTATATAGTCCATCCCCTGTAGGGAAATGGACCACCTCAAAAGTTTGGGTTTTTCACCCTTCATCTGTTTTAGCCATAAGAGGGGCTTGTGGTCTGTTTGAACAAGGAAGTGAGTGCCAAACAAGTATGGCCTCAGCTTCTTCAGAGCCCAAACCACAGCAAAGGCCTCCCTCTCTATGGCTGACCAACGTTTCTCTCTGGGGGTCAGCCTTCTGCTAATAAAAGCTACTGGCTGATCCTGACCTTCATCATTCAACTGTAACAGTACAGCCCCTACCCCCAACTCAGATGCATCTGTTTGCACAATGAACTTTTTGGAGTAGTCAGGACTTTGCAGAATGGGAGCAGTGCACATGGCCTGCTTCAGGTCATCAAATGCCTTTTGACAGCTAACTGTCCACTGAACCTTTTGGGCATTTTCTTAGAGGTTAAGTCATTCAGGGGTGTCACTATTGATCCATACCCCTTGACAAATCTTCTGTAGTACCCAGTCAGGCCTAGAAAGGCTCTCACCTGAGTCTGGGTAGTTGGAGCAGCCCAGTCCATGATGGTCTGGATCTTGCTCTGCAATGGTTGAACCTGGCCTCCACCCACAAGGTGGCCCAGGTACACAACCTGACTCTGCCCTATCTGGCACTTTGTGGCCTTGATAGTTAGGCCTGCCTTCTGCAGGGCCTCCAAAACATTTCTGAGGTGGACCAGGTGATCCTCCCAGGTGGAGCTAAAGACAGCAATATCATCTAGATATGCTGCACTATAGGCTTCCAGACCTGTAAGGACTGTGTTCACCAACATCTGAAAAGTGGCAGGTGCATTTTTCAAACCAAAGGGCATCACCACAAATTGGTAAAGCCCACCAGGGGTAGAAAATGCAGTTTTTGGCTTTGCATCATCAGCTAGTCTGATCTGCCAGTAGCCAGCTGTTAGGTCAAATGTGCTTAGGTACTTGGCTGAGGCCAAAGTGTCTATTAGCTCATCTGCCCTGGGGATTGGATGGGCGTCAGTCCTAGTGACTGCATTGAGGCCCCTGTAGTCCACACAAAACCTCATCTCTCTCTTACCATCTTTGGTGTGAGGTTTTGGTACCAGGACCACTGGACTAGCCCAAGGGCTATCTGAAGGCTCAATGACACCCAGCTCCAACATTTTCTGGACTTCTGTCCTGATACAGTCCCTGACCTGGTCAGGTTGCCTGTAAATCTTACTTTTAACTGGCAGACTGTCCCCAGTGTCCACTTCATGAGTGCACCAGGTGGTCTGACTTGGAGTCAGAGAAAACATGTGTCTGAACTGATTGAGCACCTGTCTACAATCAGTTTGCTGCTGGGCAGTGAGGCTGCCTGCCAAGGCTACATCATCCACTGACCCATCATCAGGGTTCTGAGAGAGCAGGTCAGGGAGAGGGTCACTCTCCTCTTCCTGTCCCTCATCAGTTGACATGAGCAAGCCCATGTCAGCCCTGTCCACATATGGCTTCAGCCTGTTGACATGGAGCACCCTGTGGGGGCTCCTGGGAGTTCCCAGGTCTACCAGATAGGTAACCTCTCCCTTCTGTTCAACAATTGTGTGGGGGCCACTCCACTTGTCTTGGAGGGCTGCTGGGGCCACTGGCTCCAGCACCCACACTTTCTGCCCTGGCTGGTAAACAGTCAGCACAGCCTTTTGGTCATGCCAGGCTTTCTGTAATTCCTGGCTAGCCTCAAGGTTTTTGGTTGCCTTTTTCATATACTCAGCCATCCGGGAGCGGAGACCAAGTACATAGTCCACTATGTCCTGTTTAGGGGGTTTGAGAGGTAACTCCCAACCTTCCTTCACCAGACACAATGGACCCCTAACAGGATGGCCAAACAAAAGTTCAAAAGGGCTGTAGCCAACCCCCTTTTGAGGCACCTCCCTGTATGCAAATAAAAGGCAGGGCAAGAGTATGTCCCATCTTTGCCTAAGCTTTTCTGGGAGCCCTTTAATCATGCCCTTTAAGGTTTTGTTGAATCTCTCAACTAAACCATTGCATTGTGGGTGATAGGGTGTGGTGAACTTATAAGTCACTCCACACTCCTTCCACATTGCAGTCAAGTAACTGGACATAAAGTTTGCATCTCTGTCAGATACTACCTCCTTAGGAAAGCCCACTCTTGAGAAAATTCCCAGGATGGCCCTTGCCACCACAGGAGCTGTAGTGGTCCTAAGGGGAATGGCTTCTGGGTACCTGGTGGCATGGTCCACCACCACCAGGATAAACCTGTGCCCAGATGCTGTTTGTGGATCCATGGGACCAACTATGTCAATCCCTACCCTCTCAAAGGGCACCCCCACCACAGGTAGTGGTATCAGGGGAGCCTTTGTGGTGCCACCTGCCTTCCCACTGGCTTGGCAGGTTACACAGGAGCGACAAAACTCCTTGGTGTCTTCAGACATGTGGGGCCAGTGAAAGTGAGGGACAATTCTGTCCCAAGTCTTGTTCTGGCCCAGGTGACCTGCTAAGGGAATATCATGGGCTAGTGTCAATAGGAAGCCCCTGAACTTCAGAGGTATAACCAACCTCCTGGCTGCTCCAGGCTTGGGGTCTCTACTCTCTGAGTACAGGAGTCCATCATCCCAATATATCTTATGCATGCCACTAGCATTCCCAGCAGCCTCAGCAGCAGCTTGCTGTCTGAGGGGTTGAAGAGAGGGGCAGCTCAGCTGCTCCTGGCTCAGATCTGCCCTGGAAGGGCCCCCTGTCCCCAAGAACTCAACCTGATAAGGTTCAAGCTCCTCTGGGACAGTTCCTTCTTCAGGCCTGAGATCAGCTTCCTCAAAAGACTGATCTACCTCCTGAGCCAAGGGGGAAGGCACTGCCTTTACCCTACTGCTCCTTCTCTTGGGAGGCACCTGGTCCATTATTCCAGAATCCAGGGCCTGTTCAGCTTTTGACATTTTTGCCTGTGACCTAGTCACAGCAAAGACATGTGCAGGGATCCCTAGCATTTCTGCATGTTTCCTGAGCTCCACCTCTGCCCAAGCTGAGGTTTCAAGATCAGTGCCAAGCAAGCATTCAACTGGTAGGTCTGCACTCACCACAACCTTCTTAAGGCCAGTTACCACTCCCCAGGAGAAGTTAACAACTGCCAGAGAATGATCTGTTCTGACATTGCTAGCATTGGTCACTTGGTACATTTCACCAAGTATAATCTGCCCAGGATCCACAAGATCTTGTGTCACCATGGTGACACTTGCTCCTGTGTCCCTGAATGTCAAAGCCTCCCTTCCATTAATTAAAGGCTGTTGTCTGTATTTGCCCAAATTATTGGGACTCACAAAGGGGGACATATCCATGCCCCCATCACAGACTAAGACAGCCTGAGTTGGCACTCTGACTAGGCCAGAGTCCATCCCAGTACCCAGGGTTAACCCTACTACACCCTTATTCTGAGTGTTTCCACCACCACTTGTAGCTGGACTAGGGGGAACAGTTGCCTTAGGGGCAATGGTGGCTGGAGTGGAGTCTTTGGACTTGGTGCAATCACTGGTCCAGTGAGTCTTTTGCTCACAGACTTTGCACTATGGTTTCTTTTGGCCTTTCCCTTTGTTAGACTGTGAATCCCCATCTGAAGAAGATTTTTGGGGGCCTTGTGAAGACTTCTGGTCTTTACCCTTCTCCCCACCCTTATCAGAGTTTTTAGAATCTTGCTTCTTTGGGTCACCACCTTGGTTCTGTACCTTCTGCCTCACCCTGGTTCTGACCCATTTGTCTGCCTTCTTTCCCAATTCTTGGGGAGAGGTCAGATCAGAGTCCACCAGGTACTGATGCAACAGCTGATTTTGACAGTTATTAAGAATCTGCTCCCTCATGATTAAATTATAAAATCCTTTGAAGTCACACACCTTACTGCCCAGTAACCAGCCTTCCAGAGCCTTGGTAGCACAATCTACAAAGTCCACCCAGTCCTGTGTCTGTGTCTTTTGGGTATCTCTGAACTGTAACCTGTATTGCTCAGTGGTTAGGCCAAACCCATCTATTAGGGCACTTTTCAGGACTTGATAGTCATCAGCATCCTCTTCTCTTACAGTGAGGAGCTTGTCTCTACATTTGTCTGCAAAGGAGAGCCACAAGATTGCTGCCCACTGCTCCTGAGGGACCCTCTGTACTTTACAGGCCCTCTCCAGTGCAGTAATCCATTTGTGGATGTCATCCCCACTCTGGTCTGGAGGGACAATCTTGCTCAGGTTTCTATGGTCATAAGACCTTTCCCTACCACTAGGGAAGTTGCTGCCACCATGGGACTCTAGTCCCAACTTTCTTCTTTGTTTATGAAGCTCTAGGGACTCCCTGTCTATAGACAACTGCTCTCTTCTGATTCTCAACTGAGCTTCCTCATACTTGAGCAGTCTCTCTTTCCTCTCATGAGAGGATTCCCTCCTATGAGAAGAAACAGAGGTCCCTACTGAGGTGTCAGAATGGTTAGACTCCTGAGAAGGAGATCTGGACCTTCTGGGCACACTCACAACTCCTCCTGGTGGGACAAAGGGGAGGTCATTCTGATCCTCCTCCTCTTCTGCAGGAGGAGCTGCATTTTCCAGGGCAAGGTCATTGTCACCTTCCTGGCCAGTTTCAGAGGTCAGGTCCTGGGTATTTTCACCCCTGGCCCCTTCCTCATCTTCTGCCCCACCCTCTCTGCCTACCCCTGCAGACCCTAGGGGTCTTCTGAGATCATCCAGCAGAAGCATCTCCATGAGACGTTGGGTGTTGGCACTTTTGCCTGTCTTCGGCTTCCTAATCTTGCACAACTCTCTCAATTCCAAGAATGGGAGGTTGTCATATTTGGAGGGTCGTAGCCCACTGGTTCCTGGCAGGGATCTACTGATTCCTGGCCCTGAAGACATTACTAGTGAGGTGTGGTGTATGCACTACCTACTCTAGTGTGGCCTACTAAACTCTCTTGAGTTGTAGAAAGGGTGTGCTAAGCCCTTGACACACAACTCTAAGTTCAGTAGAACTTACTGTATTTCTAAGCTTGAATTTATATGTCCCTTAGGTACCCTTAGTGGTTTTCAGTTGATCAATTCAATTGAGATTATCTGGTAAAACAATAGCAAGCTGGAATCCCACACGCTGCACACCAATGTGAGAAGTTGGCCTGGCATATGCTGTCCACTAGTTCTAGTGGGCACCTTGCACCAGTCCAAACAACCCCTTATGGAGATAGGTTAATGACAACCTTTAGTGAAAGCTATCCTTGTGGTAGCTATGGAGAGCAGCCTTCAGGCTAAGTCTTGAAGGAATGTAAAGCAGCTTGGTTTACCAGTCTATAATCTCTTGAGTGACCAAATGAAAGAGGACCACACCAGGTATATATATAAAATATATGTATTTAGTCTTAAACACACCCCTCTAGTCTCTTTATGAGGCTAGAGCTCGAAGTACATAAGTTACAAGTCAAATATTCGCAGTATTTAGCACAATACACGTTTGAGCCCTAGGGGCGTACCAAACCATATACTAAAATAGTGGTATAAGAACCACGACTGAGCTAGACACAAGGCCTAGAGCCTGTAGAAGTGCTTGGACCCCAAGGAACCACCCAAGGTAGTGACACAGGGGACCCACGGGGGACGCGTGCAGTGTGAGAACACAGCCGCGAGCCACCGTTGACTTCTATGGGGAAAGTCGCGGTTAGATTTTTAAAGAAAAGGACACTTAGAGGAGGACTTGGAGCAAACCCCTTTAGAACTAGGCAGTTCTAGAGTCAATACCCACGGGAGCACCGGAGTACTCGAGTTACCTCACCCAGGGAAGCTGGGTGCATAGGTGTCTTTAGGCGTCGGGTTTCGTCGTCGTTTTCAATGGCGATCTGCTGCAGCAGGCTGCTGGCGACCAAGTCGAAAGTGTCCGGGTGGATCCAAGAGTGGATCAAAGATCTGAAGGACCTGAAAGCAGAGGGGACAGAGTCTGGGTCACTAGCCAGTGACCAGGAAGGCGATGAGCAGATGCCCACCGATGTCGGGTGCTTCAGGTAGGTTGACGGTCGTCTTGACTCTTCAGCCATGAGGTCCAGGAGGCGTCGACGATGACCAGGAGCTGGATTCGAGCTGTCCCACGACATCTGTCGATTGCTGCGGTATCGGCGAACGGATTGGACCCAACAAGCCTTGGCAACGGCAAGTCACGTGGAAACAAAGAAAGGACGTTGATGCAGACCAGCAAGGTTTGGGGGACTCACCCAGCGAGGGTAAGTCAGGGCACGTGTGGAGCAACCAGGAAAGCCCAAGCAGAAGAAGAGTTGCCTTCAGGAGGGCCCACTAGCCAACGGACTAGTGACCGCAAAGGAGCCTCAAGTGGACGCACTTGGAGCTGGCTCACAGGACACTCGTGGAGTGGAGACCAGTGATCTTCGGTGCAGTCGGTGCTGGAGGCGGGGGCTACTCGGAGCCCAAAGCACAACCTTGTGGGAGCCCAGGAAGAGGATGTACTTGCAAAAGTTCTCAGTGTCCAGGGGTCACGGTTCCACGTTACCCACGACAGCTACAGGCCTCAGCTTCGCTGGGGTCTCAGGGCAGCCTCGGGGAAGTCTAGAAATCCACCTCTGGTGTTGCAAAGACTTTGGCGTCCGGCAGGAGCTTCAGCGATGCAGACCAGACAATTGCTTCTTAGGTGCCTGCCAAGCAGGGGAGTCACCCCAAGGGAGATTCTTCAGTCCTCTAATCTTCAAGTAGAGCATCGAAGGTCCAGGATTCGGCTTCAGAGTTTCGTCCAGGGTAATCTAAAGTCCTAAGGACTGGGGTCCCATACTTATACTAAGTTAGGGGGTTGGACATACTCTGGGGACCCACCTATGGGAGGGTCAGGGAAGAGGGGTGGTTACACCCATTCCCTTTGTCCAGTTTCGCGCCAGAGCAGGGGCAGGTAGCCCCTGCAGCCAGTTTGAACTGGACTATGCACAGGGACACCAAATGTGCCCCCAGTGCAGGACTTCAAAGCACCAGAGAGTGCTCCCGCCCAGCCCCAATACACACTATCCTGTCTGGGGAGGTGGTTACACCTCCCTTCGACAGGAAACCTATTGTCCAGCCCTCCCCTGCCGGAGTTTCGGTCAGCAGCAGGAGGCCAGACCCGTGTCTGTGGCAGCGGCATCCATTTTGTGATGCCAGGGCTCTGTAAAGTTAATACCGGGTAGGCCGGTGTGTACATGTCTCTCCCTCTAGAAGGGTGGAATGCTACCCCCGCCGCCAGAACTGGTGGGGGGGGGGAGTAGTATTCCAAGATGTTTGACACCAAATACGACATGTTTCCGTGCAGCCATCCCAAAGTTAGCATTTAACGCGAGGTTATAATGCACTTAAGAGTATATATAACCCTATTCTTCCAGTGGCCAGGGAACTGATTAATTTATCTTTGACATCAGCGTGCTTACCATCAGCTTGGAAGCACGCGAAAGTAACACCTCTCCTGAAGAAAGCATCATTGGACCCATGTGAACCGGGTAACTACCGCCCCATTTCTCGGCTCCCTTTTTTAGCTAAGGTCACTGAATCCCATGTCAATGCGACTCTGACAAAGTTTATAGAGGAACATACCATCTTGGATTCCTCGCAAAACGGTTTTAGAGCCCGCCATAGTACGGAATCGGCTTTGTTGGCAGTGACGGAGGAAATTCGTAACAGCCTAGATGACGGAAAGTCTGCGGCCTTAATTCTGTTAGATTTAAGTGCCGCTTTCGACACTGTCTCGCACGAGATATTATTGTGCAGGCTACAGGAGATAGGGATTGAGGGTCTGGCCTTGGCCTGGTTTCACTCCTTTTAGAGGGCAGAACCTTTCAGGTCTTAGTGCCACCATATTACTCCCAGGAATTGGAGATTAAACACGGGGTTCCACAAGGATCGATACTGAGCCCCGTGCTCTTTAACATCTATGTACAACCCCTGGCTGTGATGGCAAGAAGCAGAGGGCTATCGTTGGTTTCTTATGCCGACGATACCCAACTAGTCATCGCCTTCTCCAAGAACTGCAATAACAATCTTGTTAAATTTAAGGAGGACCTGCTGGCAGTCGCCAATTGGCTGACAACAAACTGTTTACAGCTAAATGCCAGTAAGTCGGAAATCTTGCTGTTTGGTAAAGACAGCGATATGTGGTCAGAACAATGGTGGCCAGACCAATTAAAACCAGCACCAACACCAAAGGAGGTGGTTAAGAACATGGGATTTTGGATTGATAGAGGGCTTTCTTTCGATGCCCAATCCAAAGTAGTTGCAGGGACTTGCTTTGGGCTCCTAAGAGGACTAAAACCCCTCCTCGGCTTCTTTGAGCCTAAAGTCCGGCAGACTATAATACAAGCCACAATCCTATCCAGATTGGATTATGGTAATTCCCTTTACCTAGGTGCCAACAAATCCTGTATTCAACGCCTACAGAGGATACAAAACGCAGCAGCCCGCACTCTATTGGCGCTTCCGAGAACATGCTCTGTGTCCAGGTCTCTACCTAAACTACATTGGTTACCGGTAGAGAAGAGAATTCAGTTTAAGACGCTATGCGTCGCTCCACAAAATCCTGACGCAACAAGCCCCCCAGGTTTTATCTGACCTGTTAACACCGTATGCTCCGAGTCGCTGCCTGCGGTCAGCTGCTCAAGGGCTGGCCTGCATCCCCAGAGCTCTAAGAGCCAGGGCTGGTGGTCGCTCTTATAAAGTCTTGGCTGCCAGACTCTGGAACTCCCTCCCGTTTGCTATGAGAGGGCTCCAAGACCACTTGGCCTTTCGGAAAGCCATAAAGACCTGGCTTTTCCCAGCATAACTTTCTTCCCTTTTCCCGAGCTGTTATCACTCACGGGCACTATAGGGGTAGCGCTGGGACGCCCCGTTGCTGGGGCAGCTATGCGCTGTATAAATCTGAAAATAATAAATAATAATAATAATATGGTCAGGCTGCACCACAAACAGCACCAGAGGATTGTCTCTGAACGCTGCAGAGGGGCTCTGCTCATGCAGGGGCACCCTCTCACATAAAAACCAAGCACTCTGCCTTTAGTATTGTTAAGGCCTGCCATAGGAGTGACTTATAGGTTTATATGTGTGTGCAATGGTAGTGATATAGGTAGCCTATACCACAGTAAGGGGTGCATGCACCACCTTACCCAGGCTGCAGTAGCAGACCTGTGGTGTCATTTTGGAGGGCCTTCCAGGGGTGGCACAATACATGCTTCAGCCCCTGGTAGGCCTCTGGGGTGTCTATGCCCTTGGTACATAGTATACCATATACTAGGGACTTATAAGGGCACCCCAGAATCCAATCTGGGATGTACCTAAAGTACATGGAATGAATTTAGAGAGGAAGCAGCTAGGCTGGGGTCCTGGATAGCAGGGCCCCAACCAGACTAAAGTCGAAAAACAGTGTTACACCAGCAAAAAGTGGGGGCAACCATAAGAGGCAGATCCTACTCTCCTACAGCGCGTGTCCCCCACCCTAGCGTAATTAGTCCTTGAGGACACAATCCCCCAGGGCCACTACATAAAATAAATGTAAGGGGGTAACGCGGCTCCCCTCCCCGAGCCGTTTTCAAAAGTCTGTTCCCAGCCAGCTGGAGCATTTTTAAAGCTCCCGCCAGATGGGAGCAGACTTTGCGTTTGCTTCTGCGTGCAGGAGATTTAAAAATGCTTTTGCCAAGCAGGAGCCAACACAATTTTCCCTGCCCGTGCCAGTGTGGGCAGGGAAATTGCTGTGTCCCGGGGATTGGCTGCCCGGGACACAGCAAGTGAGCCTGCCCCGAGGTTGGGGTCCACGGGGTCACTAAGGGGTCAGGAAGAGGGGCCTACGCTACCCCCTCTCTTTTAATACGTTTTGTGGGGTATGGGGTCCCCAGGGCCTTTAAGGGCTCGGGGAGGGGGGGCACATGCCCCATCCCCTTAAAACATAATTTGGGCCCCAAGGGATTAAGTCCCCGTGGATGAAAATGGCCTAGGGAGGGGGGCAGCGCTCCCCCCACCCCATAAAAATACTTCGGGCCCCGGGGAATGGTGTTCCTGGGGCCAAAAGTGACCTGGGGAGGGAGGCCACGTGCGCCCCACCAGTCCAAAGAAATAAAAGCGCCCTGGTCCACCGCGGAGGTTTTTAAAAAAGAAGCGGGGTAGACCGCGCTTCTTTTTAAAAAATATTTTGCTATTGATTTGCGGATCCTCCATGAATTTGGGGAAAAAAAAAAAAAATGTTTGACCCCATCACCAGGCCTATGGGGTCGGGGTATTCCTACCCTGCCACCTTATGTTTTGATTTTTACCTTTTTTACTGACTCTGGAAGAGTCCTGAGCCCTAAGATGGCTGCCACCATTTCCTGGGTGAGGCGGTGGCAGCCAATCAGATTTCACTATACATTTTTGTTCAAAACCCTAATTTCATCAAAACTTCTGAACAGATTTATGCCAAAACACAAAAAGCACTCTCTCTGGAGCAAGATCTATCTTTCTGTCAAATTTGGTGTAAATCCGTTCATCGGTTTAGGCTGTAGCTGTGTCTAAAGTTCCTTTGAAAAAATGAATGGGGAAACACATTTTGGGACCCACCCTTTTTCTCGGTCCCCACTTGACGGATCACCCTAAATCTTTCCATGGGCAAACTAGTCAAAAGTAGCACTCTTTTTGGAAAGTTTTGTGGAGATTTGTTGAACATTGCCAAAGTTATTAGCAACACAAAAAATGCATTTCCCATGGAAACATGATTCTAACTATAACTACCCACTGGGTATTATATATGTATCACTTTTGACTCCACAAAACATTTGGAGCAGCCAGGGTTTGCGTGGGTTAATTCACCCAGCACAGACCGGGAAGCAACTTTCACCTTGCACTGGAGGCACTTTAAACAACTTTCCAGAAACAAACGTGGAGACACAGGACATTTAAGTACTATGCCCTATATGAAATTGACTTCTCCGAGGCAAAGAAAGTAAATAATTGAACAGCACATATGCAAAGCATTATGGATACTGTGGTCAGTGGATGGCTTGGTATTGAACTCAAAAGATTTTTGAAAATATGGGAATATATCTGAATTGTTGAAAGCAAGAGCTAAACATGCAATATGAGTCGCTGACCACATCTGTATGTTTCTAGGGGTATTATTCAGAATATAATTGGTGCTATTTTCACAAACTCACTTGAAGGGAAGTCTATTTTCAATATCCTTGTACCATGTGCTCAAAAGACGAGTGGCTTACTACCGTGCATTTGCACATGATTAAGACCCAGGAGGGTCGAAACGCGTCAAACAGCTGTGTGTCTTTTTTTAAATAAATGAAATTTTGCTTACAAACTGTATGTGATGCTTGCATAGCGCAAACCTAGCTGAAAGGGGAGTGCTCTACAGTGACAAAGGCAAGCACAGTCAACAAGTGATGGGAGAGGTAGTTGGTTTGTGGACAGTTATTGCAATGTAATCTTCTTAAGGGTTGTCCATTTCAACTCTTTCCTGAAAGGTTGGGGTTGTTCTGATGTATAGGAGATAGTGTTCTGGATACTAGTTGATAGGTTAAAAGAAGGCCTGATGGAGTCCTGGCTATTGGTGTGCCGAGCATCAGCAGAGATGGTGCGCTTGTGCGCAAGATAAGTGGAGGTGCTTGTTGTGATGGCCTTGTAAATGATGCAGCTGGTTTTTAAGACGATGTGTGTGAGTAAACAGGCTTTTTGCAGGTTTCACCCCACTTTCTACCCCAATTTTGACTACTTGGCTCTGGTGTAATGGCTCTGAAAATGCCCTGAGCCTGCTAACCAGGACTCAGTGCATGTGCTCTGACCTTTAAAAGAGTGTATGGTTGATTATCTCACAGCCAATTTGCATAGCTTAACTTACTGGCGAGCCCCAGGTATATGGTACCAGGGGTACCTAGGGCTTGTAAGTTAACATGTCACTCGTGGACTGCAGCACTGGTTGTGCCACCACGAGTATGACAAAGTAAACATTTCTCCTAGACTGCTACTGCAGACTGGTAGAGCAGTTTAAACTGCAAACTCGACTTTGCCATTGAAAGCACTGGCAGAGCCAAAATCTGCCCTAAGTGCACTTTCTGGACATAAACGAGACACCCCTGGCCCCCAGAACTAAGAACTCGCTTGGACTGGAGAAGAGGATCAAAGAAGGACTGCCCTGCTGGCCTTGGACCCGGCAAAGAAGAGGCTGCACCGAAGTTGGACTGCACCTGCTGCTCCCTCGACTAGGGAAGATAGGACTGTGCCTGTGGTGTCCTACTCATGGAGAAGTCGTTTCCCAAGCCCAGCCAGAAGCAGAAACTCCAAGAGTCAGTTGGCTGACTTCCTGTTCACAGCACAGGGTCACAAAACCTGAGGAAGCCAACGTGGGCGAACTGGTAGCCCAAATCACTGGATCATCTCTGCTCGTCGCAGAGCAGCCTGGGAGACTGAGCCCTGACACCCAAAAGTTGCACCTGAGTCTGCAGACCAAGTAGAGTTGCTGGAGTGCAGTTTGGTTGGCCAGAAGCAAAGTTATTGCCAAAAGAAGTGAATAGCTGGTTTTGTTGTGCCTGGTGACCAGTAGTCCAGTAGCAATTGGACATTTGCTGGACCAAAGAGGACTTCGAGGGACATCGACCCCTGTGGGCAAAGTTGTCCCACCTTGACCGTGGACCGAGGAGTAGCCCCAGGTAGACCCCTGTTGACCCCACAGCATTTTCAGCATTTTTAGCATTTTTAAAGCATCCTGTATGTCGTGCATCAGGACCACTGCATAAAAGTCAATGACAAGTGGACATTAATGTTGGAAGTGAGCTGGAGACTGCTTTTCCCGTGAAGGTAACTGTTTCTTCCGACCTTATTGATCCCCTTCACTGGCTCCCCGCCAAAGTTAGTCACTCAAAGGACTTCCAAGTAACCACATTCATCCTTGATGTAACTTTTTGTTGTAAAAGTTTTAAGTGTCAAATTCAACGAATTTGCCAATCCTTGTTCGCGGTTGAGTTACAAGTTTTGAGTTATTGCTTCTTTATCTCTGTAACTCTTTAGAGGATCTTTTTCATTTTAGTGTCTAAAAATGTGTAAAAATATCATCTACTCTTATACATTGGTGTCCGATTTCTTGAGACTTGTGTTTCTTTATTCTTCAATGGTCTTGGTGCTGTTTAGATGCTTTACACTTGTTCCTTTGTTGAAGCTTGGCTGCTCGAAGCTACAGCTACCCAGGGTTGAGCTAGGGTTCGAGAAACAAAGCCTGACTGTTCTTAAGAAGGGTTGGTAGTGTATTACACGGTGAGATGTCACACACAAACCATATAATACACCCCATTACATCACAATGCGGGATGGCTCACAGTGCCGGTGGATGGGGCTGATGGGATCGAATTTCTTCAGACCATGCATAAGACCTGCAGCTCACGCTTGGTGGGCGGGGCAGCGTGGAGTCTGGAAGGCTATGAGCAGGGCGTTCCCACCATCCAAACGCGAGTACAAGGGCTTGAGCTGAAGATCTGAAGTCGCTTTCTCAGACCAGTTTCACATTCCCCAATAGAGAATTCTGGTACCAGGCTCTCTTTTTTTTGGCACTGTGCTCCTTGAGGGTGAGGTTGGTGTCCAGGGTGAATCCAAGTGACTTGGCATCCGTGAAAGTTGGTCAATACTATTTCTTACTTCTTGGTCATGACAAATAACAGGTTTTGATGGGGTTGAGAATAAATGCTGACCATAGCATGCTGGAAGAAATTCTTAAAATGTGTGGTGAATGCAGGACAAATTTTGGAAAAGAAAAATATAGTCAGCTCCTGGGGAGGGCCTTGCGTCCCTGATACACCACGAAAGTACTGGAATAATTCTTGAGTGGCCTTAAAGAGCTTAAGACTTTTTAGCACATTTATATGAAAACTGTGCTCTAAAATCCACTATTTTGCGAACATTTTTCTTCTTGGGAGACCTTCTAACCCTCCTAGAAGACGACGTAGAACGACTGAGAGACATTCTGGTCCAGAATACATTCTCCCAACATATAGCAATTTCAATAAAGTAGTATAAAGTTCAGATGATGGTCCAAGGTAATGCATTAAAAACCCGATCTAACTTAGTCACTACGAGCATCAGCTCATAAGAGCACAAGCCCTCACCCCCCCCCCAAGGGTGGATGCTTCCTCATCGGGATGTGCTCCTCGTTCGGCCGGCGCTGCAATGCCCAATGGGCCCCTCTAGGGGGCTCTTTGCTGGAGATCTTTTATTGCCAAATGGGGTTGTAAGAGTGAAGACAAGTGTGTTGAAAGATACCAGCAACTAAATAGGAGGATTGGTGACTAAAATTAAGTATAGAATCCTATTTAATTAAATTAAGGATCTATGTTAAGATTAAGAAAAACAGGTTTGAGAATACTCGGGAAATAACGTTCCTTGTGTTCTCCTTAAGTAGTCGTTGATTGGTAAGTAGTTTGATGGAAATAATCAAATTATGGTCAACATATTTCATGCCACTTGGATCTACGGCCATTCATCAGGACCTTATATTAAATACCTAATCTTCTCTAGGGGTGGAGATTCTAAGCTAGTGGGGGCAAACAAGTGATCCCCACCTCTGTGAAAACCACCAAAAATGGTTGTCTCCCAGACTTACACTCCCTGTATATGGGTAGTAGTCCTAATTCTAGTGACCCTTCCAACATTGAGAAACTGACCCTTGAGGTGCACGAAGAATAGACTGTTCTCGGGATATTTCCCCAAAACAGAGTTCAGGCTCTTCTGCCTGCCCCTCATCCACGTCCCCAGAAATGTTTACAACTGATATACAGGGGTGTGGTGCAGCGGCCAGGGCAGCTGACTTCGGAGCACAGGGTTCACGGTTCGATCCCCGGCTCCGGCGGCAGCTCAGCTCAGCACCATGTGACTCTGGGCAATAGCTCACTTAATTTCCACTACGGCCCCCAGCGCCTTGAGACCCGTAAGGGTGAGTAGCTGCGCTATATAAAAACGGACTTACAGGGAGCGTAACGGCCTGATTTAGATCTTGGCGGATGGGTTACTCTGTCACAACGGTGATGGATATCCCGTCGGCTGAAATATAAATCCCATTATATCCTATGGGATTTATATTTCGGTGGTTGGGATATCCGTCACTGTTGTGATAGAGTAACCGTCCACCGAGATCTTAATCAGGCCCTTAGTCTGCGAATCAACTAAATTAAGATAAATAGGATTCCATAATCTGATAGGGACTTCTAGTTGCAGATTTCTTACCTTTGAATTTCTCAGGCGTCAGCTGGATCCGGAAACATTTGCGTGAGCAGTACCCCTGCGTGCCGTCAGGTGGCTCCATTCGGCCCGTGAGACGTCGTCGTTAGCGTCGATTACAACGTCGCCGTCACCTAAATAGGCGCAATCCAGGCACGCGGATGTCAGTTCTTTTCTTTATGTGCCAGTTAAGCGCTGATCCGGAGAAGAGCTACCCCTCTGTTTCTTTTTGGCAGGTTTTTTCGACTTTTTGTCAAACAAAAGTTTTTTGTGTGTTGAGGTATGTCTTCTAGAAGGACAGGGTTTAAACCGTGTGGTGCCTGTCACCGTGCCATGTCAGTAACTGGCCCCCACCTCGTCTGCCTCTGGTGTCTCGAGCGCGACCACGACATTAAGTCGTGCTTGGACTGTCGGGCCATGGCTCTGGAGGCCTTGCTGGAGTGAGCTTTGAAGCTCCTTGCGGCCTGGCAGTCGACACAGGCCAATGAGACTCCAAAGAGATCCTTGTCCCGTTTGAAGAAGAGGAGGTCGCCGGACGGCTCCCGGAGCCCCAAGTGCTCTTCCTCCTACTCGAGGTCTTCGGGACACTCGAGGAAGAGGCACATGAAGAAGAAGTCGCCCAAGCGGACTTCATCTTTGCCTCGGCTGTCGTCCGTCGACAAACGAGGTAAGGAGCACTAACGCTCTGGGCACAGATCTGCGGAGCCAGAGCCGACCTCGCACCCGCCCCCCCGTTTCCAGGAGCCAGAGCGACCCCTGCTGAGATATAAGAATTTTACGAGGCCATGCACGTGTTTGAGCATACTGACCCCTCTGGTGAGCCTTCGGGCTCCGCAGGGTTGGAGAAAGCCCCATCGGATTCAACGCCGTCGACTCCTGCCATGGCACCGGTAGGGCCTCATGGATCTGATTCCGGATCCGGGTTGGCGCTGGTCATGCCAATGTGATCATCCCTGGTGTTGGATCCGAAGTCGATGCCTTCGGCGCCACTGGCAGTGCCAGCCCCATCCTTATTCGAGACGAGTCGGACCGGCGTAGCTCGACGTCGACTCTGGCAGAACCCAGAGATTCTATGTCATTACCTGGACATTTTGAGGAAGTCTTAGGATTGAGAGTGGTCTATGGATCCTTTAGAACATCAAATAGACGTCACAGTGGAATAGATGGACTGGTATGATGAACTTCGGGGAAGCCAGTGGACTGGACACATCCCCAGATACTGGCATGCTCTCTCCGCTGACTGTGGCTTCGGAGGAGGGGGCTTCTTATGCCATGGTGGTAAGGAGGACAGCAGAGGTCCTTGGAATGGAGCTGCCCTCAGTGCAGGTCAGGACTAATCTCTTGACTGAAGTGCTTCAGCCTGAGGCTTCCACCTTTAAACCCCTATTGCCCTTTAATGAAACACTGACAGATGTCCTTCTAGGCACGTGGTCCAAGCGTTGCAAAGGGGCTCCTATGCACAGGACACCGCCATCGCCAGGCTCCGGGTGACCCAAGGTTCCTGAGCCAATACCCCACCCCTGAAAGCTTGGTTGTGGAGGCTTCGACATCCCATGCACGTTCCCTTCCGCTCCTCTGGATAGGGAATCCAAGAGGCTGGACACACTTGGGAAGATGTTTTCTTATACCAGCCTGACATTGCGGTCGGTGAATACTGCATGCTTATTGGGCCATTTCTCCCACACTCTTTGGGGAAACGGTTGCACTAGTGCTGTCACAGGTCCCGGAGGAGGCCCGGGCTGTACTCTCCCAGGCGGTGAAGTATGGGAGAGATGGAGGAAAATTCACTATTAGGTTTTACCTAGACACAACTGACTCGCTAGGCAGAGCGGTTTCGCTGACTAAGAACATTTGGCTTCTCGGGCGATGTCCACTCTAATCTCATGGAAATGCCCTTTGATGGATCTCGTCTCTTTGGTAAGAAAGCGGACTCTGCCTTGGAGCGCTTCAAGGATTCTTGTGCTATGGCCAGATCGTTGTGCCTCTCAGTAACACCTCATGGCCAGTCTAGCTTTCGCCCCTTTTGTGGCAGTGGAAGGGGTTTTCAGCCGCGTCAACCATATCCCAGCCACCGTCCAGCGCAGACTCCCCAAGTTGTGCGAGGACGAAGACCCGGCTCGGAATGGAAGCCGTCTGCCACCCAGCCCTCGGCAGCCGCAGTCTCCAAGCACTTCTCGTCTTGGTCGGCAGGACCATTCCACTCCAGGTGAAGGGAGAATTCATCACCATCTCCTCCGCTGGAGGTCCATAAAATCGTACAAATGGGTCTTGCAGATCATTCAGGAGGTCTATTCTCTGCCTTTCCTTTCTTTTCCTCCTTCTATTCCGCCAATTCTAGAATGGCTGGCGGAGGATCATCCATCTTTACTCCAAGGGAAAGTCAGAGCTTTCCAGGCCAAGGGAGCTATAGAGAGGGTTCCAGTTTCAGAAGTAGGCAGTGGTTGCTGTTCCCGCTACTTTCTGATTCCGAAGAAGAAAAAAGGGTTACGGTCCATTTTAGTTCTTCGGGCCATCAATCTTTTCCTCAAAAAGGAGAAGTTCAAGATGCTCACTTTGGCTCAGGTCTTGTCTGCCCTAGACCGAGGAGACTGGCTGGTAGCGTTGGACTTGCAGGATGTGTATTTTCACATCTCATCCTGCTGGGCCACAGACGTTACCTGCGGTTCAAAGTAGGTCACAAGCACTTTCAGTTTACTGTGCTCCCCTTTGGCCTTACCAGTGCCCCTTGGGTGTTCACCCAGGTGATGGCGATGGTTGCAGCTCATCTGCGCAGGTTAGGGGTGTCAGTCTTCCCCTATCTCGACGACTATGTCCTTGCCCCAGGCTGTCGTCTCCCACCTCCAGACTACAGCGGACCTCCTGTCTTCACTGGGGTTTTCTATAAACATGCCAAAGTCACACCTGACTCCTTCTAAGACGCTTCCTTGCATCTGAGCTGTTCTGAATACAGTATAGTTTCGGGCCTATCCTCCTGAACAGCGAGTCCAGGATATTCAGGTTATTATTCTGATATTTCAGCCTCTGTCCTGAATTTCTGTGAGACTGACTATGAGGCTGCTGGGCCTCATGGCCTCCTGCATCCTATTGGTAAAGCATGCCAGGTGGTGTATGCGGGCTCTGCAGTGGGACCTGGAGTTCCAGTTGGCGCAGCACCAGGAGAATCCAAAATGGTCCAGATTTCAGAGGGAACTACACAAGACCTGCAGTGGTGTTATGTTATGTTAATTTGACTTGATATAGCGCACAAATCACGCGAGGGCATCTCGGCGCTGTTGCAGAACTAAATCAGGAAACGGAGAGGGTGATTAAAATAGGTAGGCTTTGAGTTGTTTCCTGAAACTACAATAATTTGGACAGGAACAAACGTGAAGAGGAAGCTTGTTCCAGTACACGGGGGCGAGATAGGAAAAGGCCTTTCCCCGCTACGTGTTAAACGAATGCGGGGGGTCCGCAACAGGGCTTTAGAGCAAGATCTTAAATTGCGGCAGGGAGCATAGGCTTTTATTCTTTTCCGAAGATTAAGCAGGCCTTTGCCCTTTAAGGCATTATATGTGAGACAGCAGATTTTGAAGTAGGAGCTTTTTTTTACTGGCAACCAGTGTAGTTCTCTCAGCAGAGGCGCCAAAGAAGTGCCAGAAGGGTGATTAAGGACAAGCCTAGCTGCCGTATTCTGGACAGCCTGAAGCTTGGAAATCAGCGTTTCACTGACATCTGCCAGATGCGCATTGCCATAGTCTAGTCTGCTTAATACCATGGCCTGAACCAGAGTTCTACGGGCAGAGATAGGAAGGTACGGAAAAATTCTGCGCAATAAGCGTAGATTGTAGTAACATGTGCCAGTAGTAGCCCAGATGTGCTCTCTCATTGTTAGAGCTTGGTCCAGATTTATTCCCAGATTCTTTACTGCTGGCTTAGGTGCGGGAGTGGCACCCAGCTGATGAGGCCCCCAGTCCTCAGTCCAGATAGAGGAGGCTCTGCCAACCTCAGTCTTATCTGCATTTAACTGGAGATAGTTCTCGCTCATCCAGTCTGAGATGGCTAACATGCCTGAGAAGAAACGCTCTTTTTCCGCCATCAGGTCATGGCCCGGTGTAAACATTAGCTGGGTATGAGATCATATCAAAGCCAAAGCACTCTGCAATCCCAGCCAAAGGAGCTATGTAGATATTAAACAGGGTCGGGCTCAGACACGAGCCCTGCGGAACACCCTTGTTCAGGTTTTTCTTACGTGAAAAGTAAGGACCCAGGGTGACAGTTTGATATCTGTCTGTCAAAAAATGGTGGAGCCATTTAAGTGCGATGCCCTGAATGCCGATTTCTTGTAGCCTTTCCATCAGCCTCATGTGGGAAATAGTATCAAAGGCTGAAGAAAGGTCTAATAATACAAGTATCACTGGGTTTCCTGCGTCCACTCCCAGGCGCAGAGTCAGTCACTGCCACGAGCGCCGTCTCTGTGCTATGGCCTGGGCGGAAGCCAAATTGGGTGGGATCAAGGACATGATTAGGTTCGAGATAGGAACTTAATTGTTTATTTTTAAGACCTTCAAGCTGTTTGCCCCTAAGAGGTAACAGAGATATAGGGCGATAGTTACACAAGGATTTTTGATCCAGCGTGGGTTTCTTTAGAATGGGACGTACGCATGCCGCCTTCCACTCTGGCGGGATAGTGACTGTTTTAATTGAACAATTAAACATCTCTAAGATCGCTGGGGCACAGGGCGATTGTGTGGGCTGCCGATTGTGTGGGCTGCGGAGTACACAGGTGCCCGCCTGCGCCGGCCATCGGGGCCTCCCACCCAGGACCTGCGGATGGAGGCGCTGCCTGCAATCTACCTGCGGTGAGTGAGACTCGGGGATCTACAACCTGTCCGCCAGCCTCAATACGTTGCCCAGCGCTGTCCCGACAAGCGGACCTCGGGGCCTTTATGGCGGCCCTTTTGGCTTGTCAGCCGCGTCCGATGACCTAAGTCCAGAAGCAGTAGGGCCGGGATTGAACAAGGCGGCCGCCGCAGTGGGTGTGCTCCAGAGGCGCTATCGGTGCTTGGCCGTCGACATCATCTCACAGCCGGCTGTACATCTGAGCTCCACCTCGCCCTCCTTTCGCCGCCTCTGACAACACGGCATTGTAGTACGCCCGCTGGGACGATCTCCTGGAGCCTGAAGAACCGATTCGGAGTGTGTCGTCTGACCCTCGCTGCTCCCCTGCAATACCGAACCTCAAGGTCTATGCTCCCGGTCGTCTTTACGAGTGATCATCAGACCGCATTACAATTCCGAGCATTCATCCCTCAATGAGCTCCAGGCCTCGACCTTCGTTAAGGTAATTTCATCTTTGAGGCATCGTTGAAGGAACTTAATGTTGCGTGACTATTTACCGATTATTTACCGATGCGGCCTGACCCTAAGATGGCGGCCGTTTTAATGAGATACGGCGAACACCTCATCCTTCACATTGGGACTCACGCTGCATTATGTAAGCAAATGGGCATTTATTGACAGTGTGGAGGCCGTTGAGGGAACAGAGCGCCCTTATGCATAACTGACTATATCTTACTTTGGTCGATCGTGACTGCAGCCTGCTCTGTATTGTTCCGGTGCCCACTGCAGTCTCTAGCTTGTGAAAACAGTAAGCAACCATCAGACAGCCTACACTGCCTGAGGATCTTATTGCCAAATGTTTTAGTTGCACAACACTGGTTGTCATTTAGTTACTGTTTACCGCCATCACATCGCTTGACCGTCACAGTAACTTCTGCGTGGGAGAGAGGTAATCCCAATAATCAAGCTATGGGGAATAAGGAAGCGAGGAAGCAATTACAAGACCTGTCCGCTGTCTCTGAATCGCCCAAAGACACAATCCTGGGAGCTGGCTTTTCAAGGGCATGAGCATCACACCGCGCCTGACCCTAAGATGGCTGCCACTGATCCCATCTCGTGAAAGTGGAAGCCTCGTGGCTAAATCAATCGTCCCCACAAGGTCCTCGGCCATCGATCCTCTGGGAATGGAACAAAAAGGTGTGACTGGGAGGTCTCTGTTGTTCTCTGGATGCTCTTTTTAATGATGTAGATGTAGCAGGATTTCTCTTATAGATTTGGTTTATTTGCTCCCATACTTCTTTTCTATGTTTATTGAATGCACTAGCAACGGATTAAACTGTAATGTAACTGTAACTGATGTAACACTGTAACACGTCTTAATCCTCATGTAAAGCGCTCTGATACCTCCGGGCCTAGCCTGGACTTCCTCGTCTCCTCGCCATGTCTCCTATCCCCTCCCCCACCTCGTCCCTCCTTCATTCTTTGCTTGCCTCCCCTATTCCCTTCCTCTCTCCCTGAATCTCTTTCCCCTTTTCCTGCTTTGTTTATCCTTGTGCCTATGCTCCGCTCAATCTCCCTCCCCGTCCCCTTACCCTCTACACGCCATGAACCTACGGATGCAACTCGCAATTGACGTTCCTTCTGCAACAATGGGTAACTTCGAACCTATGTAACCCTACCAGCCTGACTCCCTTAAATGGCCCCATTAAGTATGCCCTTGTCCAAAGCACTCCTACTCCCCTTGTTGGGGATGGATCCAGCATTTTTGCCTTGGAGTCTCAGAGACCCTTCTGAGAGAGTCCACAGTGACAAGGGAGTCTCACATTGTAAAGGACTGGTGACTGATCCCCTTACCTCTGGGGACTGTCTCCTACCCGCCGGAAGTCGGCCACTGTGTTCACGCTGGGTTTTCTACCCCCCTCCTCTTCCCTCCTTCATTCTTCTAAGTGTGCCCATGACCAAAGCACTCCTCTCCCCTTGTTGGGGAGGGATCCAGCATCTATGCCCTGGAGTCTCAGCGACCTCGCTGAGAGAGTCCACCGCGACAAGGGAATCGCACAAAATGGAAAACTGGGAATGACCCCTTTTACTGCAGGGAGCCGTCTCCCACCCAGCCGGACATCGGACACAGTTACTTCCTCTTCTCCTCGCTGTGTCTCCTACCCCCTCCCCCTCCTTTCACTCTTGGCTTGCCTCCCCTTTTCCTTTCCTCTCTCCCCTGAATCTCTCTCCCCCTACCTACTTTGTTTTTCCTTGCGCCTATTCTCCGCTTAATCTCCCTCCCCGTTCCCCTTTTACATTACCCCCTTACCCTTCTACACGCCATGAATCCAACGGATTTAACTTGTAATTGATATACCTTCGGATGTAACTTGTAATTGATGTACCTTTCTGTAACAATGTGTAACGTGTAACCTATGTAACTCTCCTCATGTAAAGCGCTCTGATACCTCCGGGTCTAGCCAGCGCTATATAAAACTCAAATAAAAAAAATAAAAATAAAAATAAATAAACATCTCTAAGATCGCTGGGGCACAGGGCGTGGCCAACAAGGGCATTATCTTGGGTGGACAGATGTCCAAGGGAGAGCCAGACTTTGCACAGATTTCTTCCATAGTGAGAGGCTCAAAGCTATCTACGGTTTGAGATGTAGCCTTTGACTGCTTAGCCTTGGAGGTAGGGATCCCTGAGTCTTGATGGGAGACAATGTGAAATTTTGTATAAATGTGGGAGATTTTATCCTGGAAGAAATTGGCCAAAGAATCGCAAAAATCTTGGGATTCGGAAAGGGACTAAGTGCACGCCTGAGGAGTGATAAAATCATGGACTATATTAAAAAGAGCTTTGGAGGAGTTGCCTGCCCGGTCGATTGGATTGATAATAAAACTACGCCTAGCAGATTTGATGTTATGGTGGTAACAGGACAGCGCTTGTTCATACTGATCCTTGTCTTGGGGTCCTTTGCTTCTACGCCAGCACCTCTCTAGATTCTTGCACTTTGATTTTTCCATTTTTAACTCTGGTGAGAACCAGGGGGCCAAAGGTCGCTGATAGGTGGAATGGTAGTTTTTATGAGGGACGGTTACGTCCAATGCTACCGTTAAAGCAGAGTTAAAAGACTCCAATAGCTCCAAAGCCTCTGAATTATTTTGTGGCAAGCTCAAGTGAAAAGCTTCCTGGAAAGCTTCAACGGTGAGTTTATGCCATGGTCTATAAGTATCACATGACGGTCTACTATTCCTCCGCTTTCTTGCGGCTGCCGGACCAACCCTCTTTATTTAAATCTCCTGTTGTAAAGAGATTCTTAGAAGGGCTTGTACATATGTTTCCACCCACACCCTTTGTCATGCCTCAGTTGGACCTTAAGTTGGTTCTCACATTTCTTATGTGCGCTCCTTTCAAGCCTTTGCATAATTGCCCCTCTGGCTGCTTACCATCAAGACAATCTCTATCCCCTTCACTATTTAATCTATACATCGAACCATTAACTGAAGTGCTGCATAAGGCTAACATTTCCTTTCACATGTATGCTGACGACACCCAGCTGTATATGAAGATATCATCTCCGGAAGAGATCAACACTATGAACCAAGCTCTCAAGAAAACCGTTGAATGGCTAGCTGACAATCATCTTAAGCTCAACTCACAAAAAACCGAATTCCTGCTGATCTCCCCTCCTAAAAGTTCAGCCAAGATTAACGAATGGACCAAGATGATCATGGCACTAAACGGTACCCCGACTATAGTTGACTCAACCAAATCCCTTGGTATCACACTGGATAAAGAACTAAAATGCGAGCACACATCAACACAATGGCAAAAAACGCTCGTTTTCATCTGAATTACCTCAGAAAACTGAAGACACTCATCGATCCCGGTGATCTGAAAATGGCAGTCCAGGCACTGGTCATATCAAGAACTGAATATGGATGCGCTACTCTATCAGGACTCCCTAAGATCTCAACAGCTCCCCTAAAAGCTTGTCTCAATGCAGCAACTAGACTTA
The DNA here is from genome assembly GCA_963921515.1 of Calotriton arnoldi. Taxonomy (NCBI): domain Eukaryota; kingdom Metazoa; phylum Chordata; class Amphibia; order Caudata; family Salamandridae; genus Calotriton; species Calotriton arnoldi. Next base: position 3,004,241 of record CAWUFW010000975.1, read on the forward strand.
TAACGGGTACAAAAAATACGACCACATCACTCCACATCTGAAAGCGCTCAACTGGCTACCATACGAGGCAAGAATAGAGCTAAAAATTGCATGTATTACACACAAGGCAGTACACCACAAAACTCCACATTACCTAGCCCATAAAATTACGCTGTCCGGAGGCACTAGACCCTCGAGGGGATCCGAGGATTTTCTACTGAACCCAGCATTCTTCCGTAAGAAAAAAACTTACGATAGAGCGTTCATGGGAGCTGCACCAAGGATTTAGAATTCGCTCCCACTGAATATCAGAAGAATCACCTATGCTCCACGATTCAAAAAGGAGACTAAGTCCTTTCTGATGGGTACATTTCTCCCATAACGATCAACAGGGACGACTAAGTCTTTATGGAAATGTGCTGTCAACGCGACGATCCTAAACTCAGATGTTCAAGTACGCTATTGTGAGCAGGATTACTACCCTGCTAGTCACAGAACAAAGAAACTGATCACCTCTTGAATCAAGCTACTGTCATTGATTGAGCTCGAATGGCTAGCCTCAACTAGGGTGGATACAGTTAATCCCCTCGTCCACCAACATTGATGCCGTCTTGGACAGATACCTTCGACCAATAAACAGATATATGTGATTAACCTAACAATACTATAACCAGCTTGGATATAGAAGAACTCAGGAGTGATCTTATCTTAAATTTAAGTACGACACGACAATCTTGAATGTAATCTAATGATTTCTATTATTCCTCATTATATTTGTTTTGTGAATGGATAAATATTTGCCAATGTTAGTGGAATACATAGACATGTTCTTGGCGTGAAAGAATTGGATATCTGATGATATCGAAGGTGGTTGAAATGGAAAGCGCTCTGACACCCAAACTCTGGGTCTGGTTCGCGCTATAGAAAACAATGAATAAATAAATAAATAAATAAATAAATAAGACAGCCTTTCTGGTGGCAATAACATATGCCCAGAAGGGGGGGGGGTGTTGCAGGCGTTATGCAAGCCTCCCTATATGATGACCTTTGGGGATAAGGTGGTGCTTCTCACCCAGGCTTCATTCTTGCCGAAAGTGGTGACCCCATTCCATCTGGGTCAATCAGTCACACTGCCCACCTTTTTTGCCCCCCCCACATCCCTCAAGGAAGAGGAGCATCTCCACGGTCTGGAGCCAAAAACAGCATTGTCGTTCTACCTTGACCGCACAAAAGAGTTCCGGGTGGATGACCAACTCTTTGTAGGGTACGTGGGAGCAAAAAAAGGTCGGGAAGTGTAGAAACTGACCATCTCTCGCTGGGTTGTTCTCTGTATTAAGATCTGCTACGCCCTACCTAAGGGCTTACGAGCTCATTCCACTACAGGGAAGGCTGCGACCACGGTGTTGGCTTGGGGTGTCCCAATCCTGGACATCTGCCAGGCAGCAATTTGGGCGTCCCTGCACACGTTTGCCAAGCACTACTGCCTGGACAGTTAGGTCCGCAGGGACAGACATTTCGCCCATTAGGTCCTGCAGGACTTCTTGTGTAAGAAATCTGAACGCAGCCCACTGCCAGGATGGTATGGCTTGGGTATCTATTCAAAGGTAAGGAATCTGCAGCTAGAAGTCTCTATCAGATGAACAAATGACTTACCTTCGATAACACATTATCTGGTAGAGACAATATCTAGCTGCAGATTCCTTACAGACCCACCCATGCCTCCCCGCTCTTCGGACGCATGTGATAAGGCTAGGGTTACTCCTTTTTCGGGGCCCTAGTAATGACACACAAACAAGTCAGTCACTTCCTGGCTCTGCGCTTCTGGCGTGAAAAAGTGAAAAGGAACTGATATCCGCGCGCCTGCGAGGCGCCTATGTAGGTGACCGTGACGTCATAACCGACGCTAATGAAGTCACACAGAGCCGAATGGAGATACCCGATGGCCCGGGCAAGGGGTACTGCTCACGCAAAAGTTTCCAGATCTAGCCCGACGCCTGAGGAATTCAAATGTAAGGGATCTGCAGCTAGATATTGTCTCTACCAGATAATGCGTTACCGAAGGTAACTTGTTCGTTAATTTTAGTCACCCTGCACCAATCCTCCCATTTAGTTGCTAGTGTCTTTCAACACACATGTTTTCACTCTTACAACCCCATTTGGCGAGAAAAAGATCTCCAGAAGAGAGTCACCTAGAGGGGCCCGTTGGTCATTACAGCGCCGACCAAACGAGGAGCACGGCTCGATGATGATGCATGCCACTCTTGGGTGGGTGAGGGCTTGTGCGCCTAGTGACTGAGTTAGATCTGGGAATTTCATACATTACCTCAAACCATTATCAGAACTGGATATACCCCACATTTACAAGGATCACCAGTCACCACAAGTGAGCAGGCGTGGCAGAAAGTGGAAGGGGCAGCAGGTAACCAGGGAAGGGGCAGCGGGTGACCGGGGAAGGGAAAGCGGGTGACCGGGGAAGGGGCAGCATGTGACTGGGAAAGGGGAAGCGGGTGACCGGGGAACGGTTCAGCGGGTGACATGGGAAGGGGCAGTGGGTGACCGCGGAAGGGGATGTGTGTGACCGTAGAAGGGGCAGCGTGTGACCAGGAAAGGGGCAGCGGGTGACCGGAGAAGGGGCAGCGGATCCGCGGGTGAGGTTCAGGAGTAAAGATACGCCATTGAAATGTACCGCGTTGCACAGTCTTAAAGCGGATATTGCTTACACGTCCTACCTCAATTTTTCCAAATTCATATTAAAATTGGTTTATATGACCGTGGCCTAGGGTGAGCAGACGTCCCGGTTTTTCACCAGCTGTCCCGGCAGATTTCGGCAATTTTGGCTCCTGTCCCTGTTTTTAGAGGGGGTCGACTGAAAACAGTGAGAGGTACTTTTTTTGGTAGTCTAAAGCTGTGCTAGTTAGCAGCTGTTATAAGTAAGCAATTTAATTAATAGGTATGATGTTGGTTGTAGAAATTACATTTTATTTATTTACTTAATGCATCTTCTGTGATCCTTTGCTGATGAGAGCTGTCGTTCTGCGCCATTCCGTGGATGAAAAATTGTAGTCCTTCTTATATTTTTCCAAAATGTCACGGTTTTTGGTTCTCAAGATCTGGTCACCCTACCGTGGCCCCACCAGTCATTTTGTGAAGCTGGCTCCCATGTGATGCACTATTTGTGAGTGTGCTGTGCTTGCACCACTGCAGTGAGGCCTCACCTCTCTTGCACAGCAGCAGTGTGTCACAGTGAGGGATCGCCTGGTCCGTGAGCTCCGGGCTGTGTTTGCACCAGGGGTGGCTGCAATTTAAACTTTGCCAACTAAATTATACAGAGTTGGCACCAGGCCCGGCTCCAGGAATTTTTATTTAGGTGGGCCAAGGGTGCATTTGGGTGGGCCACTGCGGGCCCAATTTGTCGCTTCTTGTGGTAGCCTACACTACATAGATTACATCATATCTACTTGCAAACAGTCACCATGATACAACAGATCGATTCTGTGTATATACAGAGCATGTGGAGAGTTATTTGAAAGTAAGAGCAATGTCTGGATCTAAGTGCAAACCCTCAAATTCCAGCAGGCCAGGCTTCAACACAAGATCTTCCAGGCCCGATTATCCCCTTTTCCACCATCCATCTCTCGTGCACCTTATCTCACAGCTGACCTTGGGCCCCAGCCCCATATCAGCCACCATCCAGCTCCACTTTCATTATTCCCGTAAAAAACATTACTAAAATCACCTTCAAACCTAAAACATTGAATATATCAGTAAATATAATTAGCACACACTTTAAAATATGTTCCACAGTTGCCCTAATGACCTGACTGCTAATTAAATAAACAAAAACAGAAAGGCCATGACAGGGCTGGCTTTAGCGCTAGCGCGAAAGTCTCTTTTGGCGCCCCACCAGTGACTTCTTTCTTCGCATATACCATTACTACCACCCTCCAACAGTGCCTTTCATCTCTCCGTAGCCCTTCTCTCATATGCATTTCATTTCTTGTATAGCGCTACTTATATCAGTGTAGGGTGTCACAGTACTTTACATCACGCACACATTATACAGAGACAATGAATCATACAAGTATGTAAATCAGCCTATAGGGAATGTCACATAAGCCAATGAGGATTACAAGGTGTAGGAATCAGTTGTCATCCATACTGGTGGGCAGTATATTTTAAGAGGGTTTGGGCTGGGGAAGCACAAACTCAGGATTTAAAGCATACCCCAGTGGTTGGGGGTTGGCTTTGTTAATAAAAATGTATATCAGCCCAAACTCTTTTTAGCAACATTAAAATAATGAAAGACTGGGGAAGTTCCAACTATATAGCAACACAAAAAAGTGAAGTTCTAACTATATATACCATTAATGTTTGTATGCAGCTCTTTGATGACAGTTCATAGGTCACTGTCCTATGTTAGAATTGTGGGCCAGATGTACGACGGCCAAAATAGCGCCTTGCAAATTGTGAGTCTTTTGCGACTCGCAATTTGCGAGGCGCTATTTTGGATGTACAACAGTGTGTAACACACTGTTAGCGATTCCCAATGGGGTCGCAAATAGAGAGGCTCATGAATATTAATGAGCCTCTCGCAATTTGCGACCCCATTGGGAATGGCAGGCCCTCCCAGGTATGGTGGCCTGCTGGGCTCAGCAGACCACCATGTCTGGGACTGCTTTTAAATAAAGCAGTTTTAAAAAAAAAATGCATCCCGTTTTCCTTAACCCTTTGGGCGCGGCCGGAATTTTCCTGCGGTGCAGGAAAATTCCACACGTGCGCAGATCGGACGGAAGTTACTCGGTGCCAAATAAAGAATTTTTCCCCTTCACCATGCCCCACTGTACCTGCACAACACAGCCCACCTTCTAAAAGGAGATGCGTGATTGTGGTGCCTGTGAGAATGCGGCTGTCCGCGGCCCCCGCAGGGGGCCACCTCAGCAGGGCGGCCCTTTAGTGCCATTTCGGCACCGCCCAGCCGCTCTAGTCTCTGGAGGGGTTCTTGGAGCCCTCTAGCTTGGTCACCGCAGTGACGTCCTTCCGGTGCGCCGAGGTGGGGGGAGGGCATATATGCCTCCCCAGCCCCTCCTGGCGTCCTCTGTTGCACCAGCCACGCCGTCTCGGAAGGTCGTGCGGGTCAATTCGTGTGGTGGCCATCGTCTGGCCTTCGTCGATGTCAGGTTAGTGCTAGCTGTCCGGCCACGAGGCCTTGGCCCAGGGGCTGTTTAACTGTCCCCCCTCCCAGACGGATGGGCTATAGGGTGCCATGGCCGGGCCGGGTAGTACTATTAGGAGACTGCCTGCATTGATGTGGGCACGGTGAGGGATGCCGCGCTGGCCTAGTCGGGTGCCAGCGTGTGGGTGACTGCCAGGTCATTCTGCAGATTTCCACCGGGGCCATGGCCGGGCTGGGGGGAGAGGCCCCGGTAGATAGCCCCCCCCAGCCACTCATGTTTGGATGCCCTTGCTACAGACCGCGATCGGGCAGTGGGTCTGTCTGGCGCCCCCCCCCCCCCTGCCACGGGCATTGCGGTGCGCGCCCGGCGGGGCTGACATTATTGGTGAGGGATGAGCGCACCATGGCCTGTGGGGTCTCCAGCACGTGTTCTGCTCCCCTTGTGTGAATGTCAGCCGCTTGGGTTACATTCATGGTGCTCTCATCCGTGAATTTTGCCCTCGACGTTGCTAGCTTTACTCATCTCCCCACTGTCGAATTTATGCCCCCGGAGATGCTCGCCCCACTTGTTGATTATCTCACCTCGGGGTTGCCTGTTCGGCCGTCCCCCCCGTGTTCTAAAGTGGGCCCCTAGCGTTGCTGGCATGGATCTGCTACTCGGGCTGGCTATTGGGGGCGCGCTCGTCTGTGCTGTGCCCGGTGCCTTGCGGGGGTTGCACTGCTCACACAAGAAGCCGGTTCTTTTGTGCGGAAGGTGAGATAGGCATGGAAATGGGGGGGCATCCTGGGGCGCATTACAACGATGGAGGGTCCTTTACACTTGCGGGGGCAATGTCTCAGCAGTCGGGCTCGATTGGGCTGGACACGCCGTCTGTGTGGCTGCTCCTTATTCCGTTTCAGGCGTGTCCCTAGGAGCTGCCTACTATCGGGTGAGTGTCAATCCCCCCCACGTTGGGTTGCTCCACCCCGCTACGGCTGTGGCAGCGGCCTGCCAGTGAGGAAGGGGGGGGGCCAGCTCCTAGAGAGCTATGGCAACGGCACCCCTCCCTGATCAAGGCCAGCACTCTGCTGACTGGGTAGGGGGCACAGAGGTGGAGGTATGCGGAATGCCCCTCAGCTCGGGCTTGCCGGCCCGACGTGAGCCCACGGGTCCTGCGGGCTGTTTGTGTGTTGCCCGTGTGTGGCCTCGGGGGTGTCCAGCTGTGGTGGGGGGCTGCTCCCGCTCGGGAAGCGGGGAGAGCAGGCTGTGCCTCTTGAACGCCCCACCTCCCTGTGGCTTGCTTTTCACCCGCGCGTGCCTCCTGCTTTCCGGGGGCCCCAAACGTGGAGTCCCTAGCTTCGCGAGTTTCGGGGGGGGTCGGCAGGCTACCGGGGTAGATAGATGGCGCCCCCCCCCCTGCTGATGGCTTCCCGCAGGAGCAGTCTCTAGGGCTTCGGCCCGCGCGGTCAGACTCCTATCTCTGCCCGCGGGGGTCTGCATTTGCTCCCGCCTGCGTAAGGCCGGGTGCAGGGCACCTGTCCATAGGAATCGCTGGGCGGGACTCATGGAAGACTAATGCCGGGGGGAGGTTGGGACAGCGGTGCGCCATGCTCCGTCCCGCTGGTTCCGTTTCGACGGTGCCCGGAGCCAGACTTTGGTCTGTCGGATGGTGCCCCCCCCCCATGTTGCAGGCCTGGTAACAAATGAAAGGGGACACTACCTGGGGGTACCAGGCGCAGTTGGTTTCTCTCACCATGGAGCCGCGGGAGAGCAGTGGTTGTCCCGTTTGCCTCGTATGCTTACCTCCCCTGTTAAAACGGTGAGGAAGCACTTTGTTAAGTTTTTACCGTCTCCCTTGCGGCGGGCAGAGTTGCTGCCCCTCTGCCCGCAGGTTGCGCCGGCTGGGCCACGGCGTGTCTTTTTTAGGTTCGAGCCTCCATGCGGGTCCTGTGATCCTGGGCAGATCAAGTGGTTTCTGGCTTAAGGAGCCTTCATTCTCGGCAGTCGCGGCTGTGTATAGGTAGCCGCCATCTCGCAGGCGAGGCTCCAGTGCGTAGAGAAATGCCCCACTTGACCGATAGAACGAAGCATTATTGTTACTGTCTCCCCCCCTGCCTCTTGCTCCCTCACCCTCCTGCACTCCTTCCTCGGGGCAGCGGCCTTTAAGTCAGCAATGATTCACACAGGGCAGAGCACAGCGGAGAAAGCCCTTTATCACTAAGTTTGTTTTCGACCTGGCGAACTCGGCATTGCATCATGTTTACAAAAGCAAATGGAAGAAAAATCACTTATCTTAGTTACGCGAAGGCAGCTTTTCCTCAGCCAAGGGCCACCGTTTACGCATTTGCTGCAATCACTTATTCCTCTGGTTTGTTTTAGATGAGGCAGTCTTGTAGTGCGGCCTCTGCTCTTCAGCTTGTGGCGCTCTAGCACGCTAGACCATTTTGAGGGTCTTATCAGTGAAGTACAGATTGACATGCGACTGGGGCTTGCCTCCTTCATTGAGCCATGAGGGCATCTTACCTTGGCTCTCGGCTCGCCCTGGGCAGAGATATACCCTGACTCGGTGGTGTGACTAATTGGAGCATCTCAGCAGTGTTGGGCATCTTGAGGTGGCTTGCATGCCTGGCTGTGTGGCATGTCCTGTGCTGCAGGCGTTACACATGGGGGAGAGGAAGTGGCGTAATGACTAGAACTGCCTACCGAGGGCTGAGTGGCTGGCTTGCCACTGGGCATCAGGAGGATTGTGCACTTTAAGCGCGGAACGGTGCGAGGGTGCACAGGTTGACTTTGTAGTGGGTGCGGCTATCTTTGCCATGGTTCCTCATGGCAAGCCCTTATGCGCACATTCTGCAGCCTACAATGTGGCAGTGGCCAACTAAGTCAGCAATTGGTGGTAAGTTCCCTCGAGCAGTCTGAGTTGTCGCACTGATAGGAGTGGCGAGGTTAGTAGTTGTGCGGGCACTGTTAGATCGCATTACGCCATTGACGCAGGCTTGGTAGGTATGACATTGCCTGATTTGACCATTTGCTTTGATAGGAATATAAAATCAATGATTGCTCTCTTAAAATATAGGTTAAATATACCCGGGGAAGCAAAGTCCGGCCTGATTTTACCCGGGGCTCCCGGTATTGTTCACGGCTCCTCGCTGCCGGTATATCAAAGCCTCCTCGGTACGGGTAGGGGGCTCTGAGTAATCCTACGTTCAGGTTGATCCTACGGCTCATAAAGTGCATAGGCCACAAGGTGGCACTGGGCCACTGTCCCTCTCACTAGGGCCACTGTTCCTCTCACTAGGCAAGCTGCATCAAGGAGCACTGCGATCATCTACACATTTCTTCTGTCCCTCCCGCTTGAAGTTCTACCACACTAAATAGTCAATTGTGAGGTAGTCGTGACAGTATGACCGTGTCACACTATATCAAATTGTTATGCCCATAGGTATGTTTTCGGTCGTTGTTTAGGCCATTTGTTGTGGGATATACCCACCTCCCAGGCGGGGGGGGGAGGGGCTTTCCCCTTTGGCATGGTATTGTGTTGTTTGCTTGTCTGGTATGTTGGGCGGACATTGCTAGGGTGTCCGGCTGGGCAGAATGCATGCGGGATGTGCGTGTGTGAGCAGGCCCCCATGTTTTGCCCTGGGGGCTTGGGCTGCTGGCTGTCGTGTGTAGTACCGGTTCCAACCCCAGCAGCGGCTCGGCATCCACGTGCTCAGGCCCACATTGGGCATTTCCCTGGAGGGGTGAAGGGACACTCTCTGATGCGGGCGGGTCCGACTTTCACTGAAACTAAAATTACCAGCCAGTGCAATGTTATGGACAAAAAAAAGTCGCTGGTGGAGGTGATTTCGGAACCCCCCAACGGGTGACGATGATTATGGCATATCATTTTGTGGTTGGGAGTGAGGATTCAGCGGCGCTGGTGGTTGCCTATGACAAAGGGTAGAGCTGGGGGGGGGCCCTTCATTTTGAGGAGGCCACTTTATATCTTGTGCATTTTCCACACCATCCTTGTCTTTTCTTCAGGGCTCCCCCGGGGTGGGGTAGAATTGGCTGTTTGCTGGTGTGGGGAGGATTGGACCGTCGGTCGGTACTGCCTTTTCAATGGAAGCTGCAGTTTTATGGTGCAGGATCAACACCTCATTGTCACATCTTATGACTGCAACCAGCTCTTTTTGGTCTCTGCGGGTTCTATGGTCTGTCCAGTCGGGATGCGGGGTGACTGGTGCAGGCTACGACGCATTACGGTCTTGCACGATCCATCACCTCAGCATTGTAGCGGTGCCTTAGTTATATCTGGGCTTAAGATGAAGGCCAGACACAAACCCACAGGTTTCTGAGCAAGTACACTCAATACTGAGCGTAGGATATGCAGGCTGAGTAGCACCAGTAGCCTCCAGCTTAAGTTAAGCTATAATCACCTCCCCTTTAGCCATGGCAGCCTGGCAGGTGTGGGAAGTTATCACCCCACAAGTGCACTGTGTTTTAGAAAGTTGGGGAAACACTGGTTTAGAGCACAAGGGGCAACGACGTAGTAAGGAACACTAGGCATTCCCAGATTCAGGAAAGGGCAGGTAGCTGGACATACTGTTCCCCGCATTGTTCTCACTGACTGGTCTGCTCCCTGGTACACATTAGCAGAAGTCTGGGAGAGCCAGACCTCACCTAAGGGTGCATGGCTTAAGTTTGAGGGACAAGTCCAATGTGTCAAATTTAATGAACGTGTGGAAATTTTCTATTATCTGGGCTTAGTTACAGGCCAAGGAATGGCGGCATGGCCCCCTGGTACTGCGGACGGTTTTGTGGGTTGTCAAGCTTCTCAGATGTTTGTCGCATGCTTGCGCAGGCTGTTGTGTCCGCAGAGTTTGGGGCAGGTTAGCATCCCCCCTCCTTGCAATCAGCATTCCAACAGCACAGTAGTTGACATGCCTTCCCAATTCTGGCACCAGAACACAAGGTTAGTCAGGGCCAACAAGTCTGTTGGGTGACTTGTGCAGGCGAAGACTCATTGCAGCTCTTGCACAGTCTCATCATTTCAGAATTGAAGTGTTGCCTTGGGTAACCCTGGGCATAAAGGAAGGCCAGACAGGCAGCCAGGGGATCACACAGCAGGTGCACATTGCTCCTAGTGTAGTATATACAGGCTGCATCACCTACACCAAGGTGTTGGGTTGGACCCATACTGGACATCAAGTAATAATTTAGCTATGCTAACTTGCCAGTGAAGATAATTTTATTTGGGAGCGATTGAGCGCTGCAGGTAGCCACTCCTTGTTTGAGATAGATGAAAGCTTTATGTCCCTGATAGTACTCACATACTGGTCCAGTGGCTAGCGGGCCATCTATCACCAGGTTGGGGGGTCAACTCTGTTAAATCCTAAGGGGGGGACTCAGAGGGTACGGGTCTGGTGCTTAGGAAGCATCCAGGGTCAGAGATGGATAGCAGGTACGATGCATCTGTGATTCGACGGCAGTTAAGCAAGCGGGGTGCGCTGCATAAGTTGTCACTACACGATAGGGGGAGGTGTCGCCAATAGTGGACACAATACACATATTGTTTCAAACCAGATTTGACACCATTAGGGTGTTCACCAGTGTTCAGCAATCAAAGGGGATCTATGCAATTGTCTGGTCAACGGGGGAAAGTAAGTGCACCCCAGAACGGAGGGTAGGTGACATGTTGCTGCAGTTAAGCTCAAACGCCCCGCCCGGTTAGCTATATTAGCCACGCTGGGTGGGGACGCTGTCAGCCAACATAGTGTGCTGCTGTCCCAATAAATGGGGAAACAAGGTGTCAAGCACATAAAGGCTACTATGTAAAAAGAACATTTGGCACGTCCAGTATTGAACAAAAATTAAAATTTAACGGAGCAGGGAATTTTCCACTGCTGGGGCTGCACAGGGTGGGCAGTGTGAACCCTCCCCCCCTATTTGGGAATAATCTAGTATAGTAGGACTTAGTCAATCCTGAATGTTAGGCAACATATTGCATACAGTGCGCCTGCATTAAATCAGACAGATTCACTAGGCTGGTATGCCTAGGGGGTTTCACCACAGGGGGAGCTGAGCGGGCGAAATTCCCATAAGGAATAAGGGGTGCATGGCAAGTGCATGAGGACACCCTCGCTCATTGTCAGATACTTCTAGTCATGAACATTCCGGTGCGTCATGATTTAGCAATCAATGGGACTGTGCAAATGTTAAGTATAAACCTTCTCGCCCTAACAGCCAAAGCAGGCAGGCGGGTTGATTGGAACAGAGATTGACCAAAGGGGGGTCCCCCCAATTTCTTAAGATACACCTAGGGGGCAACGACATCATTGCCATGAGGAGGTCACTCTTACAAGCCATGAAAGCTGACTTAGGGGAGATCTGTAAATACATGGGTCAATGTGAGCTCAAGTGGCCTGAGATTATTCCCCGCAGAGTGGGGCTCGGGATGGGGACACAGGTGTTCAGGTACATACAGTGTTAGAAGGACGGCAACCAGGTGATATCAACACATACATGGGGCAATGTGAGCTATGGTTGTCTGAAAGCATCCCGCGCAGATAGGCACGGGGCTAAGCCATGTATGGCCGAGGAACATGCCTGCAGGGGGTGGACAGTCAATGTACAAGTTCTCTGGCCTAATGGGCCTCATGAACAGATTGGAACAGAGATTGGCCCAAGGGGAGTACTCCCCAACGTCTTAGTGATACATCTAGGGGGCAACAACCTCACTGCCATGGGGAGGAGGCCACTTTGACAAGCCAGGAACGCTGATTTAGGGGAAATCAGTAAGTCCATGGGTCAATGTGAGATCTGGTGGTCTGATATTATCCCCCGCAGAGTGTGCCACGGGGCTAATTCAGAGGAGGCCGTTGAACATTCCCGAAAGAGAGTGAATAGTTCTATGCGTAAGTTCGCAGACCAGAGGGGTCTGGGCTTCATCAGACACGAGCTGATTGAGGCTAAGGTCAAGGGCTACTTTGAAACATGGTGTTTATGGTCACCATTGGGTATGGATTTCTTCCCTTGACCTTGCAGGGGGCCCTGGAAATGAGAGGTGGCTAGTGAGAAGACAGCTGCCTTGAGGGCACTGGCCATCCAGGCGTACGCCTAAGGTTAAGTTGACAAACATGGGGTGCATCTGTCACAGGATGGACACGTTTCACTGGACATACAGGAGGCCCTAGAAAGCAGGTTACAGGTGAGAAATTAGCTGTTTTGGTGGGGGGCCCTGGCTGCGACGGTGGCCGCCTCCAGGGCTGTGGCGGAGTTACAGGGCGATCTGGAAGCAGACCGGTACAGTAAGGGTACCTCTGCGGCAGACCGGTACAGTAAGGGTACCTCTGCGCGGCACAGTAGGGGTGCCAGAGCCAAAGACCAGGAGCCTCAGGGCAGGTTCCGGGAAAAACCGCGACGGCGCCCCGTTAGTCCTTCGGGCGGTTGGGGGCCTGACCAACCGGGGGTTTGCCCTGCTACGCTCCGCCCTGAAAAGGGCGTGAGTAGAACAGACCAACGTGTCACGTGATCCGGAAGAGGATCATCAAAGGTAGCACTGACTGGGTGTCCCACAGTGCTGGCTCACCAGGCGGGCGGGGGCAGCATAGGTTGGTACAGCTGCCCGCCCTTGGATCGCCCGTAAGATAACCCACATATTGCATACTCCTGTATGGAATAAACCTGCAGCAATATTTTCCCACTACAAAGTTGTCTCGTGTATTTATTCATTCTTGCATGCTCAGACGGGGGTTGGGAGAAGTTGCCGGTAATGGCACTATGCGGCTGTCCGCGGCCCCCGCAGGGGCCACCTCAGCAGGGCGGCCCTTTAGTGCCATTTCGGCACCGCCCAGCCGCTCTAGTCTCTGGAGGGGTTCTTGGAGCCCTCTAGCTTGGTCACCGCAGTGACGTCCTTCCGGTGCGCCGAGGTGGGGGGAGGGCATATATGCCTCCCCAGCCCCTCCTGGCGTCCTCTGTTGCACCAGCCACGCCGTCTCCCACCCCACCTCTTACCCGGCGACAGGCTGGTGGACAAGCTACTCAGAATGTTTTAATGTATTCTTTTGTGTTGCAGGCGGAGTTACAGGGCGATCTGGAAGCAGACCGGTACAGTAAGGGTACCTCTGTGGCAGACCGGTACAGTAAGGGTACCTCTGCGCGGCACAGTAGGGGTGCCAGAGCCAAAGACCAGGAGCCTCAGGGCAGGTTCCGGGAAAACCGCGACGGTGCCCCGTTAGTCCTTCGGGCGGTTGGGGGCCTGACCAGCAGGGGGTTTGCCCTGCTACGCTCCGCCCTGAAAAGGGCGTGAGTAGAACAGACCAACGTGTCACGTGATCCGGAAGAGGATCATCAAAGGTAGCACTGACTGGGTGTCCCACAGTGCTGGCTCACCAGGCGGGCGGGGGCAGCATAGGTTGGTACAGCTGCCCGCCCTTGGATCGCCCGTAAGATAACCCACATATTGCATACTCCTGTATGGAATAAACCTGCAGCAATATTTTCCCACTACAAAGTTGTCTCGTGTATTTATTCATTCTTGCATGCTCAGACGGGGGTTGGGAGAAGTTGCCGGTAATGGCACTAAGAGCCCAGGCCCAATCACGCAACTCCCAGAAAGGCAGAAAAACAACGTTCGGAGGAACGTTTTAAATTAAAGATGCCATTTTCTATTGGCCTTCATGTCCTCACTGCGAGGGCCAAGGCTCTTGTTTGGGTGGGCCAGGCTCATGTTTGGGTGGGCCTGGCCCACCCGGCCCACCCGCTAGAACCGGGCCTGGTTGGCACCCTTCACACCACGCCCTGTTCCCAAAGTTTGCATTGTCCCGACTTCGCTGAACATCTCATACGGGAGACGTTTCCATGGAAACTCTTCTCACAAACACTTTGTGCGGAAGAATTCTCCGGCTAAAGGTGGATTTCTTTCGATCTTCTTCCCGTAAACCAGCTTTTAGCAGACATTTTCAACTGCTGATTCCCAAACCTAGATGACGAATATCGGAAAGACTTGTGAAACCTTCACAAGCCGCAGAGCACACAATGCGCTGGCAGTGGGCGCTGCTGGGCGTGCCCACTTACCTCTGTTTGCACAGCAGTTATCGGTACGTGACGTACACAGCACTCAGCGTGCTGACGTCAGGCCATTGTTTGACAAGTGCCCTTCACCCTGCAGCCAGGCGGCCCTGGGCCAAAACAGATTAGAATACTGCCCAGGCTAGCGTGCAACCAGTTTACACCAGAATTAAAACCCTTTCCATGCTCTGTCCTGTCCAGAGTGCAGCACTGCCCCGGGTCTGTGTATACACAGCGTATGCAGGGAATGGAACCTCACACTGTCCTGATCCTGTCCAGAGTGCAGCACTGCCCCGGGTCTGTGTATACACAGCGTATGCAGGGAATGGAACCTCACACTGTCCTGATCCTGTCCAGATGCAGCACTGCCCCGGGTCTGTGTATACACAGCGTATGCAGGGAATGGAACCTCACACTGTCCTGATCCTGTCCAGAGTGCAGCACTGCCCCGGGTCTGTGTATACACAGCGTATGCAGGGAACGGAACCTCACACTGTCCTGATCCTGTCCAGAGTGCAGCACTGCCCCGGGTCTGTGTATACACAGCGTATGCAGGGAATGGAACCTCACACTGTCCTGATCCTCTCCAGATGCAGCACTGCCCCGGGTCTGTGTATACACAGCGTATGCAGGGAACGGAACCTCACACTGTCCTGATCCTGTCCAGAGTGCAGCACTGCCCCGGGTCTGTGTATACACAGCGTATGCAGGGAACGGAACCTCACACTGTCCTGATCCTGTCCAGAGTGCAGCACTGCCCCGGGTCTGTGTATACACAGCGTATGCAGGGAATGGAACCTCACACTGTCCTGATCCTCTCCAGATGCAGCACTGCCCCGGGTCTGTGTATACACAGCGTATGCAGGGAACGGAACCTCACACTGTCCTGATCCTGTCCAGAGTGCAGCACTGCCCCGGGTCTGTGTATACACAGCGTATGCAGGGAATGGAACCTCACACTGTCCTGATCCTGTCCAGAGTGCAGCACTGCCCCGGGTCTGTGTATACACAGCGTATGCAGGGAACGGAACCTCACACTGTCCTGATCCTGTCCAGAGTGCAGCACTGCCCCGGGTCTGTGTATACACAGCGTATGCAGGGAACGGAACCTCACACTGTCCTGATCCTGTCCAGAGTGCAGCACTGCCCGGGTCTGTGTATACACAGCGTATGCAGGGAATGGAACCTCACACTGTCCTGATCCTGTCCAGATGCAGCACTGCCCCGGGTCTGTGTATACACAGCGTATGCAGGGAATGGAACCTCACACTGTCCTGATCCTGTCCAGAGTGCAGCACTGCCCCGGGTCTGTGTATACACAGCGTATGCAGGGAATGGAACCTCACACTGTCCTGATTCTGTCCAGATGCAGCACTGCCCCGGGTCTGTGTATACACAGCGTATGCAGGGAATGGAACCTCACACTGTCCTGATCCTGTCCAGAGTGCAGCAGTGCCCCGGGTCTGTGTATACACAGCGTATGCAGGGAACGGAACCTCACACTGTCCTGATCCTGTCCAGAGTGCAGCACTGCCCGGGTCTGTGTATACACAGCGTATGCAGGGAATGGAACCTCACACTGTCCTGATCCTGTCCAGATGCAGCACTGCCCCGGGTCTGTGTATACACAGCGTATGCAGGGAACGGAACCTCACACTGTCCTGATCCTGTCCAGAGTGCAGCACTGCCCCGGGTCTGTGTATACACAGCGTATGCAGGGAACGGAACCTCACACTGTGCTGATCCTGTCCAGAGTGCAGCACTGCCCCGGGTCTGTGTATACACAGCGTATGCAGGGAACGGAACCTCACACTGTCCTGATCCTGTCCAGAGTGCAGCACTGCCCCGGGTCTGTGAATACACAGCGTATGCAGGGAATGGAACCTCACACTGTCCTGATCCTGTCCAGATGCAGCACTGCCCCGGGTCTGTGTATACACAGCGTATGCAGGGAATGGAACCTCACACTGTCCTGATCCTGTCCAGATGCAGCACTGCCCCGGGTCTGTGTATACACAGCGTATGCAGGGAATGGAACCTCACACTGTCCTGATCCTGTCCAGAGTGCAGCACTGCCCCGGGTCTGTGTATACACAGCGTATGCAGGGAATGGAACTTCACACTGTCCTGATCCTGTCCAGATGCAGCACTGCCCCGGGTCTGTGTATACACAGCGTATGCAGGGAATGGAACCTCACACTGTCCTGATCTTGTCCAGAGTGCAGCACTGCCCGGGTCTGTGTATACACAGCGTATGCAGGGAATGGAACCTCACACTGTCCTGATCCTCTCCAGATGCAGCACTGCCCCGGGTCTGTGTATACACAGCGTATGCAGGGAACGGAACCTCACACTGTCCTGATCCTGTCCAGAGTGCAGCACTGCCCCGGGTCTGTGTATACACAGCGTATACAATGAACGGAACCTCACACTGTCCTGATCCTGTCCAGAGTGCAGCACTGCCCGGGTCTGTGCATACACAGCGTATGCAGGGAATGGAACCTCACACTGTCCTGATCCTGTCCAGAGTGCAGCACTGCCCGGGTCTGTGTATACACAGCGTATACAATGAACGGAACCTCACACTGTCCTGATCCTGTCCAGATGCAGCACTGCCCCGGGTCTGTGTATACACAGCGTATGCAGGGAATGGAACCTCACATTGTCCTGATCCTGTCCAGAGTGCAGCACTGCCCCGGGTCTGTGTATACACAGCGTATGCAGGGAATGGAACCTCACACTGTCCTGATCCTGTCCAGAGTGCAGCACTGCCCCGGGTCTGTGTATACACAGCGTATGCAGGGAACGGAACCTCACACTGTCCTGATCCTGTCCAGAGTGCAGCACTGCCCGGGTCTGTGTATACACAGCGTATGCAGGGAATGGAACCTCACACTGTCCTGATCCTGTCCAGATGCAGCACTGCCCCGGGTCTGTGTATACACAGCGTATGCAGGGAATGGAATCTCACACTGTCCTGATCCTGTCCAGAGTGCAGCACTGCCCCGGGTCTGTGTATACACAGCGTATGCAGGGAACGGAACCTCACACTGTCCTGATCCTGTCCAGAGTGCAGCACTGCCCGGGTCTGTGTATACACAGCATATGCAGGGAATGGAACCTCACACTGTCCTGATCCTGTCCAGATGCAGCACTGCCCCGGGTCTGTGTAAACACAGCATATGCAGGGAATGGAACCTCACACTGTCCTGATCCTGTCCAGAGTGCAGCACTGCCCCGGGTCTGTGTATACACAGCGTATGCAGGGAATGGAACTTCACACTGTCCTGATCCTGTCCAGATGCAGCACTGCCCCGGGTCTGTGTATACACAGCGTATGCAGGGAATGGAACCTCACACTGTCCTGATCCTGTCCAGAGTGCAGCACTGCCCGGGTCTGTGTATACACAGCGTATGCAGGGAATGGAACCTCACACTGTCCTGATCCTGTCCAGAGTGCAGCACTGCCCGGGTCTGTGTATACACAGCGTATGCAGGGAACGGAACCTCACACTGTCCTGATCCTGTCCAGAGTGCAGCACTGCCCGGTTCTGTGTATACACAGCGTATGCAGGAAATGGAACCTCACACTGTCCTGATCCTCTCCAGAGTGCAGCACTGCCCGGGTCTGTGTATACACAGCGTATGCAGGGAATGGAACCTCACACTGTCCTGATCCTGTCCAGAGTGCAGCACTGCCCCGGGTCTGTGTATACACAGCGTATGCAGGGAATGGAACCTCACACTGTCCTGATCCTGTCCAGATGCAGCACTGCCCCGGGTCTGTGTATACGCAACGTATGCAGGGAACGGAACCTCACACTGTCCTGATCCTGTCCAGAGTGCAGCACTGCCCGGGTCTGTGTATACACAGCGTATGCAGGGAATGGAACCTCACACTGTCCTGATCCTGTCCAGAGTGCAGCACTGCCCGGGTCTGTGTATACACAGCGTATGCAGGGAATGGAACCTCACACTGTCCTGATCCTGTCCAGAGTGCAGCACTGCCCCGGGTCTGTGTATACACAGCGTATGCAGGGAATGGAACCTCACACTGTCCTGATCCTGTCCAGAGTGCAGCACTGCCCGGGTCTGTGTATACACAGCGTATGCAGGGAATGGAACCTCACACTGTCCTGATCCTGTCCAGATGCAGCACTGCCCCGGGTCTGTGTATACACAGCGTATGCAGGGAACGGAACCTCACACTGTCCTGATCCTGTTCAGAGTGCAGCACTGCCCCGGGTCTGTGTAAACACAGCGTATGCAGGGAATGGAACCTCACACTGTCCTGATCCTGTCCAGAGTGCAGCACTGCCCCGGGTCTGTGTATACACAGCGTATGCAGGGAATGGAACCTCACACTGTCCTGATCCTGTCCAGAGTGCAGCACTGCCCCGGGTCTGTGTATACACAGCGTATGCAGGGAATGGAACCTCACACTGTCCTGATCCTGTCCAGATGCAGCACTGCCCGGGTCTGTGTATACACAGCGTATGCAGGGAATGGAACCTCACACTGTCCTGATCCTGTCCAGAGTGCAGCACTGCCCGGGTCTGTGTATACACAGTGTATGCAGGGAATGGAACCTCACACTGTCCTGATCCTGTCCAGAGTGCAGCACTGCCCGGGTCTGTGTATACACAGCGTATGCAGGGAATGGAACCTCACACTGTCCTGATCCTGTCCAGAGTGCAGCACTGCCCCGGGTCTGTGTATACACAGCGTATGCAGGGAATGGAACCTCACACTGTCCTGATCCTGTCCAGAGTGCAGCACTGCCCCGGGTCTGTGTATACACAGCGTATGCAGGGAATGGAACCTCAGACTGTCCTGATCCTGTCCAGAGTGCAGCACTGCCCGGGTCTGTGTATACACAGCGTATGCAGGGAATGGAACCTCACACTGGCCTGATCCTGTCCAGAGTGCAGCACTGCCCGGGTCTGTGTATACACAGCGTATGCAGGGAATGGAACCTCACACTGTCCTGATCCTGTCCAGATGCAGCACTGCCCCGGGTCTGTGTATACACAGCGTATGCAGGGAATGGAACCTCACACTGTCCTGATCCTGTCCAGAGTGCAGCACTGCCCCGGGTCTGTGTATACACAGCGTATGCAGGGAATGGAACCTCACACTGTCCTGATCCTGTCCAGATGCAGCACTGCCCCGGGTCTGTGTATACACAGCGTATGCAGGGAATGGAACCTCACACTGTCCTGATCCTGTCCAGAGTGCAGCACTGCCCGGGTCTGTGTATACACAGCGTATGCAGGGAATGGAACCTCACACTGTCCTGACCCTGTCCAGATGCAGCACTGCCCCGGGTCTGTGTATACACAGCGTATGCAGGGAATGGAACCTCACACTGTCCTGATCCTGTCCAGAGTGCAGCACTGCCCCGGGTCTGTGTATACACAGCGTATGCAGGGAATGGAACCTCACACTGTCCTGATCCTGTCCAGAGTGCAGCACTGCCCCGGGTCTGTGTATACACAGCGTATGCAGGGAATGGAACCTCACACTGTCCTGATCCTGTCCAGAGTGCAGCACTGCCCGGGTCTGTGTATACACAGCGTATGCAGGGAACGGAACCTCACACTGTCCTGATCCTGTCCAGATGCAGCACTGCCCCGGGTCTGTGTATACACAGCGTATGCAGGGAATGGAACCTCACACTGTCCTGATCCTGTCCAGAGTGCAGCACTGCCCGGGTCTGTGTATACACAGCGTATGCAGGGAATGGAACCTCACACTGTGCTGATCCTGTCCAGAGTGCAGCACTGCCCGGGTCTGTGTATACACAGCGTATGCAGGGAATGGAACCTCACACTGTCCTGATCCTGTCCAGAGTGCAGCACTGCCCGGGTCTGTGTATGCACAGCGTATACAATGAATGGAACCTCACACTGTCCTGATCCTGTCCAGAGTGCAGCACTGCCCGGGTCTGTGTATACACAGCGTATGCAGGGAATGGAACCTCACACTGTCCTGATCCTGTCCAGATGCAGCACTGCCCCGGGTCTGTGTATACACAGCGTATGCAGGGAACGGAACCTCACACTGTCCTGATCCTGTCCAGAGTGCAGCACTGCCCCGGGTCTGTGTATACACAGCGTATGCAGGGAATGGAACCTCACACTGTCCTGATCCTGTCCAGATGCAGCACTGCCCCGGGTCTGTGTATACACAGCGTATGCAGGGAATGGAACCTCACACTGTCCTGATCCTGTCCAGAGTGCAGCACTGCCCCGGGTCTGTGTATACACAGCGTATGCAGGGAACGGAACCTCACACTGTCCTGATCCTGTCCAGAGTGCAGCACTGCCCGGGTCTGTGTATACACAGCGTATGCAGGGAATGGAACCTCACACTGTCCTGATCCTGTCCAGATGCAGCACTGCCCCGGGTCTGTGTATACACAGCGTATGCAGGGAACGGAACCTCACACTGTCCTGATCCTGTCCAGAGTGCAGCACTGCCCCCGGGTCTGTGTATACACAGCGTATGCAGGGAACGGAACCTCACACTTTCCTGATCCTGTCCAGAGTGCAGCACTGCCCCGGGTCTGTGTATACACAGCGTATGCAGGGAACAGAACCTCACACTGTCCTGATCCTGTCCAGAGTGCAGCACTGCCCCGGGTCTGTGTATACACAGCGTATGCAGGGAATGGAACCTCACACTGTCCTGATCCTGTCCAGATGCAGCACTGCCCCGGGTCTGTGTATACACAGCGTATGCAGGGAATGGAACCTCACACTGTCCTGATCCTGTCCAGATGCAGCACTGCCCCGGGTCTGTGTATACACAGCGTATGCAGGGAATGGAACCTCACACTGTCCTGATCCTGTCCAGAGTGCAGCACTGCCCCGGGTCTGTGTATACACAGCGTATGCAGGGAATGGAACTTCACACTGTCCTGATCCTGTCCAGATGCAGCACTGCCCCGGGTCTGTGTATACACAGCGTATGCAGGGAATGGAACCTCACACTGTCCTGATCCTGTCCAGAGTGCAGCACTGCCCGGGTCTGTGTATACACAGCGTATGCAGGGAATGGAACCTCACACTGTCCTGATCCTGTCCAGAGTGCAGCACTGCCCCGGGTCTGTGTATACACAGCGTATGCAGGGAATGGAACTTCACACTGTCCTGATCCTGTCCAGATGCAGCACTGCCCCGGGTCTGTGTATACACAGCGTATGCAGGGAATGGAACCTCACACTGTCCTGATCCTGTCCAGAGTGCAGCACTGCCCGGGTCTGTGTATACACAGCGTATGCAGGGAATGGAACCTCACACTGTCCTGATCCTGTCCAGAGTGCAGCACTGCCCCGGGTCTGTGTATACACAGCGTATGCAGGGAATGGAACCTCACACTGTCCTGATCCTGTCCAGAGTGCAGCACTGCCCCGGGTCTGTGTATACACAGCGTATGCAGGGAACGGAACCTCACACTGCCCTGATCCTGTCCAGAGTGCAGCACTGCCCGGGTCTGTGTATACAGAATGACGCCAGGAATGGAACTTCATTCTGTCCCGATCCTGCCCCAAGTGCGGTAGTAACCCAAGTCGGTATACACCCCGGGTAAAACATGAATGGAGCCTTATTCTGCCCACAAACTAGATCTGCTCCCTGCGTGTGAGCGCCAAGATCACACCTGGAATGTGCCTTAGTGGAGCAGTAATCCTCCCCACAGAACACGTGTCCTCTTTGGAGCCCCGGGCAGATGCACTTATTATCCGCCTGTTTATACCAGATTTTAGAAACGCCGCCACTTTAGAAACCGTTTCCTTCTGAAATTATATTTTTAAAACAATTGGGAAAAATGGATTAGGGTAAACCAGGGCTTTAAGTGGGATGAAAAAACTGGGGGGGGGGGTCTCTCAAAGGGGCGTGGCCAATGAAATGAAGGGCGAGGCTTAAAACACATAAGCTAAAAATCTGTGTTTAGCATAGTGTGCCGCCCGACTTGTATTTTGCTGTTTCTGTCATTGCATCCAGATATATGATACAACAAGTAACATCATACCTACAACAAGTCAGGACTATTGGCTTTGCCAATGGTTGTTAGTTGTATAAGATAAATAAGCAGCAACTATGGCTTGTATATCATATTGAAAAAACTTCCACTGAAAGCCCTGGTGACACCACATCAATGTTGCTGCTCCTGAGTTTCTAAAAGAGAAGGGAAATCCAGAGAGAAAATGACTCTCTTTAAAGGATTTCCCTTCACCTACGACGCTTACCTGGCAGGACGCGGCGCCGTAACTTCTCCAATGGTGAGAAGTAAGCAGTGTGAGCACACACACATCCATGTGCCTGCTGTCACTGCAGGACCGCCCCTGCCAGGGCACAAAACAGAGCCGATAGAGACCCGTTTCGAGGCCCCCTTTAAAAAACTGCCCGTGCTCAGCACCGGTGAGACCCGGCCCACTTAAAGTCCTGGGGTAAACATCTGTTAGAATTCAAATATCTCCTACTCAAAGGAAATATACGTGAACCTGTCAGGCTCGCGGTAACCTAGAGAGGTTGATATGTGACTGACTCTCACCTCACTCTACCGGCCTCGGGGGAGCACACGACTCTCTCCCAGTGCTTTAAATGGGAAAAAATAAGTGCAGGTACTCGTTAAATTGAGCGAGGGGCGTGGCTAGTGGGCGGGGTTAGAGGCGGAGTTAGACATTAAACAAAAACACTTCTATTGAGTATTCATGTTGTCCTTGCTTTGTCCTGGATAGTGGTCTCAAACTTTCTATATGTGCAGATTAACAACTAAAACCCCGAATGAGCCAAGCCATCAACAGCACTTTTAGCACTTTAAGGCTAATAATCAATGTGCTGTAGGACGAGAGAGACTCTGGCGCTTACACAGGTTGCGCAACAGAACAAAACATGTGAGAAATGTATCAATCCAAACAAAATGTGTTAACTCGTTATACAAAATGAAGGTGAAACACCAAATGTTCATGTTTTCTAATAGTTGCAGCTTCTTAATATCATAATATTTCTAATATTCCTACTTGGTTGCATTTGGCGCAATCCTTAAATATTTAAGATTGCACACATACAAACAAGCATTCCATGCATTTCTTTTCAAATACCTCCTGATTCTGTTCCTCTCAAACACACACTCTCTGTTTTCACATCTCTAACCTCGAGATCCCTCTCGCACTCACCTCTCTCCCGTTTGTAGCTAATTCTGTCCCACTCTCTTTACCCCTATTGCATCTTATCACTCTGTCTCATCACTCTATTTCTAATCTGCCCTCTCCGCGCCTCTCTACCTCTTTCCACAGCCGTCTGGATCCCTTCCATATCTCTGTCTACACTTACCCCTTCTGCCTCTCTACCGTTTCCTACTTTAAACTCTGCTCCTTCCCCCTCACTCTTCACCTTCACTCACCCCCATTTTCCCTCCTCTCCCCTCGGCAGAGCTTGCAGTGGCATGCAGTGAGCACTGGAGGGTCCCGAGTATGTGCAGAGTCCAGCAGGGGAAGAACAATACTGGCAGGGCCGGCTTTAGCACTGGTTGCGCCCAGTGCGACAATGGTTTTTGGCGCTCCCCCCCAATGACCTCCTGCGCAACGGATTCCCGCACTACCACCACCCCTTAATAGTCTCCATAACCACTCTCTCTCAGATGCATCGAGTTAGTTTTATAGTGTCACTCATAAAAGTGAAGGGTGTCCGAGCACTTTACATTGCACACACATTACTCAATCATATGTGTGTAAATCAATGTATAGGAAAAGTTCCATATGACAGAGTGGTAGGATTTAGATGTCATCCATACTGGTAGGTAGTATAGTTACGGGTGCTTGGTCTGGAGAAGCAGAAACTCAGAATTTAAAATGTAAGACCATGGTTGGCGATTATCTTTAATAATTGGAATTGATTTACACCCAAATCAACACTTTGTACAACATTAGGATATTGAAAGTCTGGGGGAAAAAATCAAACGCTCTAATCTATACTTGAAGTCTGCATTTCAGTTCTTTGATGACAGTAAATAGCTCCGTTTTTTTTAGCATTTTAACTTATAAGCTGTAAGTAACAAAAGGAAGTCTCTGAGGAAAGATTTATGTTATGTTCACTTCGTGCTTTGCATGGTACACATTCTTTGCCCAGGCACATTAACCCTCTGCACTACCTTAAGATGAATCAAAACATCCCCCAGTCAAAACTTCCACTAGACAAAAACTTCGTTCTCTCTCCAGGAACAGCGTCAATCACCTCCAGGAACAGCGTCAATCACCGGAGTTAACTTGACATTTTTATTGTTGGCTAAAAATTGCTGCAGGTCAGGAACACTGCAGCGGGTGCTTTTAAAAACAATATAAACTAGCAATCAGGAACGCCATGCAGAGCCGGCCCTGCGTACAGACATGGGTAGAACTGTCCCTTTTGTTAGTGTCAAAATCTGGCAGAGGCTAAAATAAAGAGAAGTGTACGGGCCTCATGCGGGAAATGGAAAAGCAACGTTGCTTCCTTTCGAAGGTAACCTTTAACAGTTTCAGATAATTGACAGTACTGGCCTCCGATGGGAAGGTCAGTTGAACTCCCCCTCACCTGGGCACCAGGGAGGCTGCTTAAGCCTTCTTCGCCACCTCGATCATCACCGCCCATCATGGACTTAATGTCCCAGCGCGCGGGGTGGGTGGAATCGCAAGGGCAAAAGAGTCCGGACAAAGAAAGTCAGACCCCAGTGGGAGGCCAAGGGGTGAAAATGACCCTTTGTGTCTGCGTTCCACTGACCCAGCATCGATGCCTAGCAGGGGGTGATGAGGACAAGGAGAGCCTCCATCTGGGTAGGAAGGGAGCAGAGGCCGCATCGGGCAGCTTGCCAAACCTGAATAAATAAGGCAACGGCCAACATGCTGCCAAACAAACGGCACGCAGCTGCCCACCTTCTAATCTGACCCTGAGTACCGGTACTCTCCTTGACAGTGGAGAAGTGCCGGTACTCGACTCGGTAAATTTAAGAAGTGCCGGTACTCAGTACCGGTGAGTACCGGCCCATTTAAAGCACTGCTCTCTCCGGATACTAGACTATGGACTCGGTAACTCGAGGGCTAGTTCTGCCGTCTAAGGTCTGAGCCTGTGAAATAACGCCGATGCTAGCCTATGGGCTCTGTAACTCGAGGGCTAGTTCTGCCATCTGTGGTCTGAGCCAGTGAAATAACCCCGATGCTAGCCTATGGGCTCTGTAACTCGAGGGCTAGGTCTGCCGTCTGTGGTCTGAGCCTGTGAAATAACGCCAATGCTAGCCTATGGGCTCTGTAACTCGAGGGCTAGTTCTGCCGTCTAAGGTCTGAGCCTGTGAAATAACGCCAATGCTAGCCTATGGACTGTGTAACTCGAGGGCTAGATCTGATATCTAAGGTCTGAGCCTGTGAAATAACGCCAATAGTAGCCTATGGACTGTGTAACTCGAGGGCTAGGACTGCCGTCTAAGGTCTGAGCCTGTGAAATAACGCCAATAGTAGCCTATGGACTCTGTAATTCGAGGGCTAGGTCTGCCGTCTAAGGTCTGAGCCTGTGAAAAAACGCCGATGATAGCCTATGGACGGTGTAACTCGAGGGCTAGATCTGATATCTAAGTTCTGAGCCTGTGAAATAACGCCAATAGTAGCCTATGGACTGTGTAACTCGAGGGCTAGAACTGCCGTCTAAGGTCTGAGCCTGTGAAATAACGCCAATAGTAGCCTCTGGACTCTGTAACTCGATGGCTGGGTCTGCCGTCTAAGGTCTGAGCCTGTGAAATAACGCCAATAGTAGCCTATGGACTCTGTAACTCGAGGGCTAGGACTGGCGTCTAAGGTTTGAGCCTGTGAAATAATGCTGATGCTAGCCTATAGGCTCTGTAACTCGAGGGCTAGTTCTGCCGTCTAAGCTCTGAGCGTGTGAAATAACACTGATGCTAGCCTATAGGCTCTGTAAGTCGAGGGCTAGTTCTGCCGTCTAAGGTCTGAGCCTGTGAAATAATGCCGATGCTAGCCTATGGGCTCTGTAACTCGAGGGCTAGTTCTGGCGTCTAAGGTCTGAGCCTGTGAAATAACGCTGATGCTAGCCTATGGACTGTGTAACTCGAGGGCTAGGACTGCAGTCTAAGGTCTGAGCCTGTGAAATAACGCTGATGCTAGCCTATGAGCTCTGTAACTCGAGGGCTAGGTCTGCCGTCTAAGGTCTGAGCCTGTGAAATAACCCCGATGCTAGCCTATGGGCTCTGTAACTCGAGGGCTAGTTCTGCCATCTGTGGTCTGAGCCAGTGAAATAACGCCGATGCTAGCCTATGGGCTCTGTAACTCGAGGGCTAGGTCTGCCGTCTGTGGTCTGAGCCTGTGAAATAACGCTGATGCTAGCCTATGGA
Organism: Calotriton arnoldi; assembly: GCA_963921515.1. Lineage (NCBI taxonomy): Eukaryota > Metazoa > Chordata > Amphibia > Caudata > Salamandridae > Calotriton > Calotriton arnoldi. Next base: position 3,030,802 of record CAWUFW010000975.1, read on the forward strand.
CTGTGTAACTCGAGGGCTAGGACTGCCGTCTAAGGTCTGAGCCTGTGAAATAACGCCAATAGTAGCCTATGGGCTGTGTAACTCGAGGGCTAGGACTGCCGTCTGTGGTCTGAGCATGTGAAATAACGCTGATGCTAGCCTATGGACTCGGTAACTCGAGGGCTAGATCTGCCGTCTGTGGTCTGAGCCTGTGAAATAACGCCGATGCTAGCCTATGGACTGTGTAACTCGAGGACTAGGACTGCCGTCTAAGGTCTGAGCCTGTGAAATAACGCCGATGCTAGCCTATGGGCTCTGTAACTCGAGGGCTAGTTCTGCCGTCTAAGGTCTGGGCCTGTGAAATAACGCCGATGCTAGCCTATGTGCTCTGTAACTCGAGGGCTAGGTCTGCCGTCTGTGGTCTGAGCCTGTGAAATAACGCTGATGCTAGCCTATGGGCTCTGTAACTCGAGGGCTAGGACTGCCGTCTGTGGTCTGAGCCTGTGAAATAACGCCAATGCTAGCCTATGGGCTCTGTAACTCGAGGGCTAGGACTGCCGTCTGTGGTCTGAGCCTGTGAAATAACGCCAATAGTTGCCTATGGACTGTGTAACTCGAGGATTAGATCTGCCGTCTAAGGTCTGAGCCTGTGAAATAACGCCGATGCTAGCCTATGGGCTCTGTAACTCGAGGGCTAGGACTGGTGTCTGTGGTCTGAGCCTGTGAAATAACGCTGATGCTAGCCTATGGACTCTGTAACTCGAGGGCTAGGTCTGCTGTCTGAGCCTGTGAAATAACGCCGATGCTAGCCTATGGGCTCTGTAACTCGAGGGCTAGGTCTGCCGTCTAAGGTCTGAGCCTGTGAAATAACGCCGATGCTAGCCTATGGGCTCTGTAACTCGAGGGCTAGTTCTGCCGTCTAAGGTCTGAGCCTGTGAAATAACGCCGATGCTAGCCTATGGGCTCTGTAACTCGAGGGCTAGGTCTGCCGTCGAAGGTCTGAGCCAGTGAAATAACGCCGATGCTAGCCTATGGACTGTGTAACTCGAGGGCTAGTTCTGCCGTCGGAGGTCTGAGCCTGTGAAATAACGCTGATGCTAGCCTATGGGCTCTGTAACTCGAGGGCTAGTTCTGCTGTCTAAGGTCTGAGCCTGTGAAATAACGCCGATGCTAGCCTATGGACTCTGTAACTCGAGGGCTAGGTCTGCCGTCTGTGGTCTGAGCCTGTGAAATAACGCTGATGCTAGCCTATGGGTTCTGTAACTCGAAGGCTAGTTATGCCGTCTAATGTCTGAGCCTGTGAAATAACATCGATGCTAGCCTATTGGCTCTGTAACTCGAGGGCTAGATCTGCCGTCTAACGTCTGAGCCTGTGAAATAACGCCGATGCTAGCCTATGGGCTCTGTAACTCGAGGGCTAGTTCTGGCATCTAAGGTCTGAGCCTGTGAAATAACGCCGATGCTAGCCTATGGGCTCTGTAACTCGAGGGCTAGGTCTGCCGTCGAAGGTCTGAGCCAGTGAAATAACGCCGATGCTAGCCTATGGGCTCTGTAACTCGAGGGCTAGTTCTGCCGTCTAAGGACTGAGCCAGTGAAATAACGCCGATGCTAGCCTATGGACTGTGTAACTCGAGGGCTAGGACTGCCGTCTAAGGTCTGAGCCTGTGAAATAACGCCAATAGTAGCCTATGGACTCTGTAACTCGAGGGCTAGTTCTGGCGTCTAAGGTCTGAGACTGTGAAATAACGCCGATGCTAGCCTATAGGCTCTGTAACTCGAGGCCTAGTTCTGCCATCTAAGGTCTGAGCCTGTGAAATAATGCAGATGTAAGCCTATGGACTGTGTAACTCGAGGGCTAGATCTGCCGTCTAAGGTCTGAGCCTGTAAAATAACGCCGATGCTAGCCTATGGACTGTGTAACTCGAGGGCTAGTACTGCCGTCTAAGGTCTGAGCCTGTGAAATAACGCCGATGCTAGCCTATGGGCTCTGTAACTCAAGGGCTAGTTCTGCCGTCTAAGGTCTGAGCCTGTGAAATAACGCCAATGCTAGCCTATGGACTCTGTAACTCGAGTGCTAGGTCTGCCGTCTGTGGTCTGAGCCTGTGAAATAACGTCGATGCTAACCTATGGGCTCTGTAACTCGAGGGCTAGGTCTGCCGTCTGTGGTCTGAGCCTGTGAAATAATGCCGATGCTAGCCTGTGGGCTCTGTAAGTCGAGGGCTAGTTCTGCCATCTAAGGTCTGAGCCTGTGAAATAACGCTGATGCTAGCCTATGGGGTCTGTAACTCGAGGGCTACTTCTGGCGTCTAAGGTCTGAGCCTGTGAAATAACGCCGATGCTAGCCTATGGGCTCTGTAACTTGAGGGCTAGTTCTGCCGTCTAAGGTCTGAGCCTGTGAAATAACGCCGATGCTAGCCTATGGACTGTGTAAGTCGAGGGCTAGATCTGCTATCTAAGGTCTGAGCCTGTGAAATAACGCCGATGCCAGCCTATGGACTCTGTAACTCGAGGGCTAGATCTGCCGTCTGTGGTCTGAGCCTGTGAAATAACGCCGATGCTAGCCTATGGGCTCTGTAACACGAGGGCTAGGTCTGCCGTCTGTGGTCTGAGCCTGTGAAGTAACGCCGATGATAGCCCATGGACTGTGTAACTCGAGGGCTAGTTCTGCCGTCTAAGGTCTGGGCCTGTGAAATAATGCCGATGCTAGCCTATGTGCTCTGTAACTCGAGGGCTAGGTCTGCCGTCTGTGGTCTGAGCCTGTGAAATAACGCCGATGCTAGCCTATGGACTGTGTAACTCGAGGGCTAGATCTGCCGTCTAAGGTCTGAGCCTGTGAAATAACGCCGATGCTAGCCTATGGGCTCTGTAACTCGAGGGCTAGGACTGCCGTCTGTGGTCTGAGCCTGTGAAATAACGCCAATGCTAGCCTATGGGCTCTGTAACTCGAGGGCTAGGACTGCCGTCTGTGGTCTGAGCCTGTGAAATAACGCCAATAGTTGCCTATGGACTGTGTAACTCGAGGATTAGATCTGCCGTCTAAGGTCTGAGCCTGTGAAATAACGCCGATGCTAGCCTATGGGCTCTGTAACTCGAGGGCTAGGACTGGTGTCTGTGGTCTGAGCCTGTGAAATAACGCTGATGCTAGCCTATGGACTCTGTAACTCGAGGGCTAGGTCTGCCGTCTGAGCCTGTGAAATAACGCCGATGCTAGCCTATGGGCTCTGTAACTTGAGGGCTAGTTCTGCCGTCTAAGGTCTGAGCCTGTGAAATAACGCCGATGCTAGCCTATGGGCTCTGTAACTCGAGGGCTAGGTCTGCCGTCTAAGGTCTGAGCCTGTGAAATAACGCCGATGCTAGCCTATGGGCTCTGTAACTCGAGGGCTAGTTCTGCCGTCTAAGGTCTGAGCCTGTGAAATAACGCCGATGCTAGCCTATGGGCTCTGTAACTCGAGGGCTAGGTCTGCCGTCGAAGGTCTGAGCCAGTGAAATAACGCCGATGCTAGCCTATGGACTGTGTAACTCGAGGGCTAGTTCTGCCGTCTGAGGTCTGAGCCTGTGAAATAACGCTGATGCTAGCCTATGGGCTCTGTAACTCGAGGGCTAGTTCTGCTGTCTAAGGTCTGAGCCTGTGAAATAACGCCGATGCTAGCCTATGGACTCTGTAACTCGAGGGCTAGGTCTGCCGTCTGTGGTCTGAGCCTGTGAAATAACGCCGATGCTAGCCTATGGGTTCTGTAACTCGAAGGCTAGTTATGCCGTCTAATGTCTGAGCCTGTGAAATAACATCGATGCTAGCCTATTGGCTCTGTAACTCGAGGGCTAGGTCTGCCGTCTAACGTCTGAGCCTGTGAAATAACGCTGATGCTAGCCTATGGGCTCTGTAACTCGAGGGCTAGTTCTGGCGTCTAAGGTCTGAGCCTGTGAAATAACGCCGATGCTAGCCTATGGGCTCTGTAACTCGAGGGCTAGGTCTGCCGTCGAAGGTCTGAGCCAGTGAAATAACGCCGATGCTAGCCTATGGGCTCTGTAACTCGAGGGCTAGTTCTGCCGTCTAAGGACTGAGCCAGTGAAATAACGCCGATGCTAGCCTATGGACTGTGTAACTCGAGGGCTAGGACTGCTGTCTAAGGTCTGAGCCTGTGAAATAACGCCGATGCTAGCCTATGGACTGTGTAACTCGAGGGCTAGTACTGCCGTCTAAGGTCTGAGCCTGTGAAATAACGCCGATGCTAGCCTATGGGCTCTGTAACTCAAGGGCTAGTTCTGCCGTCTAAGGTCTGAGCCTGTGAAATAACGCCAATGCTAGCCTATGGACTCTGTAACTCGAGGGCTAGGTCTGCCGTCTGTGGTCTGAGCCTGTGAAATAACGTCGATGCTAACCTATGGGCTCTGTAACTCGAGGGCTAGGTCTGCCGTCTGTGGTCTGAGCCTGTGAAATAATGCCGATGCTAGCCTGTGGGCTCTGTAAGTCGAGGGCTAGTTCTGCCGTCTAAGGTCTGAGCCTGTGAAATAACGCCGATGCTAGCCTATGGGGTCTGTAACTCGAGGGCTACTTCTGGCGTCTAAGGTCTGAGCCTGTGAAATAACGCCGATGCTAGCCTATGGGCTCTGTAACTTGAGGGCTAGTTCTGCCGTCTAAGGTCTGAGCCTGTGAAATAACGCCGATGCTAGCCTATGGACTGTGTAAGTCGAGGGCTAGATCTGCTATCTAAGGTCTGAGCCTGTGAAATAACGCCGATGCTAGCCTATGGACTCTGTAACTCGAGGGCTAGATCTGCCGTCTGTGGTCCGAGCCTGTGAAATAACGCCGATGCTAGCCTATGGGCTCTGTAACACGAGGGCTAGGTCTGCCGTCTGTGGTCTGAGCCTGTGAAGTAACGCCGATGCTAGCCCATGGACTGTGTAACTCGAGGGCTAGTTCTGCCGTCTAAGGTCTGGGCCTGTGAAATAATGCCGATGCTAGCCTATGTGCTCTGTAACTCGAGGGCTAGGTCTGCCGTCTGTGGTCTGAGCCTGTGAAATAACGCCGATGCTAGCCTATGGACTGTGTAACTCGAGGGCTAGATCTGCCGTCTAAGGTCTGAGCCTGTGAAATAACGCAGATGCTAGCCTATGGACTGTGTAACTCGAGGGCTAGTACTGCCGTCTAAGGTCTGAGCCTGTGAAATAACGCCGATGCTAGCCTATGGGCTCTGTAACTCGAGGGCTAGTTCTGCCGTCTAAGGTCTGAGCCTGTGAAATAACGCCGATGCTAGCCTATGGGCTCTGTAACTCGAGGGCTAGGTCTGCCGTCTGTGGTCTGAGCCTGTGAAATAACGCCGATGCTAGCCTGTGGGCTCTGTAACTCGAGGGCTAGTTCTGCCGTCTAAGGTCTGAGCCTGTGAAATAACGCCGATGCTAGCCTATGGGGTCTGTAACTCGAGGACTACTTCTGGCGTCTAAGGTCTGAGCCTGTAAAATAACGCCGATGCTAGCCTATGGGCTCTGTAACTCGAGGGCTAGTTCTGCCGTCTAAGGTCTGAGCCTGTGAAATAACGCCGATGCTAGCCTATGGACTGTGTAAGTCGAGGGCTAGATCTGATATCTAAGGTCTGAGCCTGTGAAATAACGCCGATGCTAGCCTATGGACTCTGTAACTCGAGGGCTAGATCTGCCGTCTGTGGTCTGAGCCTGTGAAATAACGCTGATGCTAGCCTATGGGCTCTGTAACACGAGGGCTAGGTCTGCCGCCTGTGGTCTGAGCCTGTGAAATAACGCTGATGCTAGCCTATGGGCTCTGTAACTCGAGGGCTAGTTCTGGCGTCTAAGGTCTGAGCCTGTGAAATAACGCCGATGCTAGCCTATGGGCTCTGTAACTCGAGGGCTAGGTCTGCCGTCGAAGGTCTGAGCCAGTGAAATAACGCCGATGCTAGCCTATGGGCTCTGTAACTCGAGGGCTAGTTCTGCCGTCTAAGGACTGAGCCAGTGAAATAACGCCGATGCTAGCCTATGGACTGTGTAACTCGAGGGCTAGGACTGCCGTCTAAGGTCTGAGCCTGTGAAATAACGCCGATGCTAGCCTATGGACTGTGTAACTCGAGGGCTAGTACTGCCGTCTAAGGTCTGAGCCTGTGAAATAACGCCGATGCTAGCCTATGGGCTCTGTAACTCAAGGGCTAGTTCTGCCGTCTAAGGTCTGAGCCTGTGAAATAACGCCAATGCTAGCCTATGGACTCTGTAACTCGAGGGCTAGAGTCTGCCGTCTGTGGTCTGAGCCTGTGAAATAACGTCGATGCTAACCTATGGGCTCTGTAACTCGAGGGCTAGGTCTGCCGTCTGTGGTCTGAGCCTGTGAAATAATGCCGATGCTAGCCTGTGGGCTCTGTAAGTCGAGGGCTAGTTCTGCCGTCTAAGGTCTGAGCCTGTGAAATAACGCCGATGCTAGCCTATGGGGTCTGTAACTCGAGGGCTACTTCTGGCGTCTAAGGTCTGAGCCTGTGAAATAACGCCGATGCTAGCCTATGGGCTCTGTAACTTGAGGGCTAGTTCTGCCGTCTAAGGTCTGAGCCTGTGAAATAACGCCGATGCTAGCCTATGGACTGTGTAAGTCGAGGGCTAGATCTGCTATCTAAGGTCTGAGCCTGTGAAATAACGCCGATGCTAGCCTATGGACTCTGTAACTCGAGGGCTAGATCTGCCGTCTGTGGTCCGAGCCTGTGAAATAACGCCGATGCTAGCCTATGGGCTCTGTAACACAAGGGCTAGGTCTGCCGTCTGTGGTCTGAGCCTGTGAAGTAACGCCGATGCTAGCCCATGGACTGTGTAACTCGAGGGCTAGTTCTGCCGTCTAAGGTCTGGGCCTGTGAAATAATGCCGATGCTAGCCTATGTGCTCTGTAACTCGAGGGCTAGGTCTGCCGTCTGTGGTCTGAGCCTGTGAAATAACGCCGATGCTAGCCTATGGACTGTGTAACTCGAGGGCTAGATCTGCCGTCTAAGGTCTGAGCCTGTGAAATAACGCAGATGCTAGCCTATGGACTGTGTAACTCGAGGGCTAGTACTGCCGTCTAAGGTCTGAGCCTGTGAAATAACGCCGATGCTAGCCTATGGGCTCTGTAACTCGAGGGCTAGTTCTGCCGTCTAAGGTCTGAGCCTGTGAAATAACGCCAATGCTAGCCTATGGGCTCTGTAACTCGAGGGCTAGGTCTGCCGTCTGTGGTCTGAGCCTGTGAAGTAACACCGATGCTATCCCATGGACTGTGTAACTCGAGGGCTAGGACAGCCGTCTAAGGTCTGAGCCTGTGAAATAACGCCGATGCTAGCCTATGTGCTCTGTAACTCGAGGGCTAGGTCTGCCATCTGTGGTCTGAGCCTGTGAAATAACGCCAATGCTAGCCTATGGGCTCTGTAACTCGAGGGCTAGATCTGCCGTCTGTGGTCTGAGCCTGTGAAATAACGCTGATGCTAGCCTATGAGCTCTGTAACTCGAGGGCTAGGTCTGCGGTCTGTGGTCTGAGCCTGTGAAATAACGCCGATGCTAGCCTATGGGCTCTGTAACTCGAGGGCTAGGTCTGCCGTCTGTGGTCTGAGCCTGTGAAATAACGCCGATGCTAGCCTGTGGGCTCTGTAACTCGAGGGCTAGTTCTGCCGTCTAAGGTCTGAGCCTGTGAAATAACGCCGATGCTAGCCTATGGGGTCTGTAACTCGAGGACTACTTCTGGCGTCTAAGGTCTGAGCCTGTGAAATAACGCCGATGCTAGCCTATGGGCTCTGTAACTCGAGGGCTAGTTCTGCCGTCTAAGGTCTGAGCCTGTGAAATAACGCCGATGCTAGCCTATGGACTGTGTAAGTCGAGGGCTAGATCTGATATCTAAGGTCTGAGCCTGTGAAATAACGCCGATGCTAGCCTATGGACTCTGTAACTCGAGGGCTAGATCTGCCGTCTGTGGTCTGAGCCTGTGAAATAACGCTGATGCTAGCCTATGGGCTCTGTAACACGAGGGCTAGGTCTGCCGCCTGTGGTCTGAGCCTGTGAAGTAACGCCGATGCTATCCCATGGACTGTGTAACTCGAGGGCTAGGACAGCCGTCTAAGGTCTGAGCCTGTGAAATAACGCCAATGCTAGCCTATGGGCTCTGTAACTCGAGGGCTAGGTCAGCCGTCTGTGGTCTGAGCCTGTGAAATAACGCCGATGCTAGCCTATGGGCTCTGTAACTCGAGGGCTAGTTCTGCCGTCTAAGGTCTGGGCCTGTGAAATAACGCCGATGCTAGCCTATGTGCTCTGTAACTCGAGGGCTAGGTCTGCCATCTGTGGTCTGAGCCTGTGAAATAACGCCGATGCTAGCCTATGGGCTCTGTAACTCGAGGGCTAGATCTGCCGTCTGTGGTCTGAGCCTGTGAAATAACGCTGATGCTAGCCTATGAGCTCTGTAACTCGAGGGCTAGGTCTGCCGTCTGTGGTCTGAGCCTGTGAAATAACGCCGATGCTAGCCTATAGGCTCTGTAACTCGAGGGCTAGGTCTGCCGTCTGTGGTCTGAGCCTGTGAAATAACGCCGATGCTAGCCTATGGACTGTGTAACTCGAGACAGAATCCAGATCAATTAGGTAAGTATAAAAAAGGTATACTTATAGTTTATTTCTAGACCCAAGCAGGTCTTGGTACAGGTAGGCAATAAATACTTGCAAATGCACGACTGTTCAAGGAAATGCAGCTGTTCTTGTAATTGTAACAGTTACAGGTTGATATCACTTTTCAGAATACTTGGCATTACACAGTAAATACTCTCTGATTACTTTCGGCTTACGTTACAATAGTTCTCACTTTTCCTCATACATTAGCAGTTCTACATAGAACACTTTCTAGACCCAAAATCTCCTACTATGGGTCCATGTGGGAGTTAAAATGGTTATCGAACTCGGAGGAAAGTATTGGACATACGAGGTTGAGGTTTCGGGGTTAGGACCAAGGTTCCCAAGGTCCAGGTGGACACTCTAGTTGCACCACCCGCAGCACTGGGGCGGCCGTGTACAGAGTGCAGGGGCCCAACGTTAGCCAACTATCTAATGGGGGCCTTTGGCTGAGGTCTACTGGCAAGCAGGCCACTTGAGTGTGGGAGCAAAGCTCCTAAGGTTGCGGTCGGCACTGCAGGGGCTAACGACCGATACAAGAACTGCACCGCCAGAGGCACCTAGGTGGCCGGGTGCAGGATGTCCCTGGGCTTCTAAATGGAGACCGTCAGTTTCAGAAAGCTGCAGGCTCGGTTGGGGGGACTTTATGGAGGCGACCCATGACAGGGAAGGCGACTGGGTGAAATGGGAGGATGCTTGGACACCGTTGGTTGGGCTACCCAAGGCGTCGAGGGCTGGAGTGACTTAGGCATCGGTTTCCTTAGGCTGCGGTCGGTCACGGTCAGTACTGGTCGGACAACCGGGGTCGGACTTCCTGGACCACTTCGGTCAAGGGAACAGTTTTCTTACCGCCTTTGGTCACAGTCGAAGGGACCCTTCAAGTAAAAGCTGCAGGTTTAGTTTCGAAGCATGTGGGAGGTCAGGGGTCACCGGATCCCAAATTGGGATCACCGGGGGACCTCTTTGGAGTATGGGGCCACTCGGTCTCGGCCCGTGGTAGCCGGGTGCAGAGTGGTGCAGAATCGTGGAGTCCGGACTCTGAAGCTTAGTCTTCGGTTTGAGCAAATCGGGTGCTCACGGGAGACAGAGTCTGTTAGTTGAGTAAAGTCAGGTCCTCCGGACTCTGGGGGTCTGCTGCTGCTGGACACCACAGTTTCTTCACTGTAGGCAGGTCGTGGTTGGGACAGGCCGGTAGGGCTGGGGCCAAGTCAGTTGGTGTCCTCGGTTTCTTCCTGGGTCAGAAAGGTTCTTCGGTCCTTCTTCTTTCTTCCTTGAATCTGAGGAGGCAAGGTTCAGGGTCGCCCCTAAATACTAAATTTAGGGGGGTTAAAGGGGTGTGCAGGTTGGGACCAATGGGTCACTTCCTTGGGGTGAGTACACCCCCTATTATGCCATCCTCTAGTGGGAGGGTGGCATGAGCCTCTCTCTAATTGGCTGAGTCCCCTCATCTTTAAGATGGAGGGGACTGAGATGTGTGCTTCACCTTGCTTTCCTCACCTGAGGGGTGGGGTTGGCAACGGTGGGCACATGGGCACACCTCTCTTGCTAGTCTGGATTTCAGCAAAAGGCAGGGACAGTGTCCAAAGGTGGCAGGCCTTTTGTGGGCGCAGCCCATCCTGGGGGAGGAGGCATGACACCTCTGCCCAGGATGGGCTTTGTTCCTGGACCCAGAGAGCGGAGGCCTTCTACCCAGGGGTCCAGAAACTTGTCTGGTGGTGGCAAATGGTGGGTAGCCATTCAGGAACCACTCCAGAGGCTGGTCGTTTTTCAGGGGGCATCTCTAAGATGCCCTGTGAGTAGGTTTTACATTAAATGCCACAGTTGCATCAGTGTGGGTTTAATGTGCTGAGAAGTTTGCTACCAAACTTCCCAGTTTTCAGTAAAGCCATTATGGAACTGTGGAGTTCGCAATGACAAACTCCCAGACCATATACTCTTTATGGCTTTACTACACTTACAATGTCTATGAATGGACTTAGACACTGTAGGGATACAGGGCTCATGCCTCTGTACCCTCACCCTAGGGCTAGTGCACCCTGCTAGAGGGGTGACTTACCTACGCCACAGACAGTGGGTTGCAGGCATGGCATGCAGAAGTGTGTGCCTTGTCGACTCTTCACTTTTCTCTGCACCAAAACACGCAGCCTGCAGTGGTGTGTGTGTTAAGGTACAGGGCCTCTTTGGGTGGCACAATATGTGCTGCAGTCCTTAGAGGCCTTCCCTGGTCACAGTGCCCTGGGTACCCATGGTACCTTTTACAAGGGGCTTACCTGTGGCCAGAGATGTGCCAATTGTGGGTACAAAGGTACATTTTTGGGAAAGAACACAGGCCCTGAACTGTGGCTGCCCACGGTCCACGCAGGGTACCCCCATAAGAGGGCGGCCGCCTTAGTGCCACGAGGGCACATGGGGACAGCCTAGTGCTGAGGGACCCCCTCTGGGTCCGCGCGCCCAGCGTCATTTCTGGGCACTGGTGGGCGGGGAGATAGGTATAAGTACCTCTCCCGCCCACCTGGCGACCTCTTTTGGCCGCAATCCTTCACGCCGTTTGGCAGGGACCCAGGGCACATCAAGTCGGGTTGCATCAGATGTCAGGCAAAAATGGGGGGTAACCATACAAACAAAGGGCGCGTTCCTACACCCTTGAACTGTGTAACTCGAGGGATAGATCTGCTGTCTAATGTCTGAGCCTGTGAAATAAGGTGTCCTTCCGCCTGCCCGTGTCTATCCGCGCATCCGCCCGTCTCCATCACTATACCTATCTTTCTGCTTTATTTCTGTATTTTACTGTCTTCTCTATGGCGACCGCTGACCTTTGGAAGCACAGGGGTGTGAAATCCCGCCCCAGCGTGCAGGAGGTACAACGAGGAAGACCAAACTCTCTTATGCGGCTCTGGGATTCTACCGAATTGATTAAAAGAGAAATAAATTACACAAATAAGCACATAGTACAGTTTTCAAAATTCAGCATTCTTAGGGCGCCACCTAGTGGTGGTGACAAGAGTACACCAGAAGACGGAAGAAAATAAATGGCTTTTTCTGTGGAGACACCAGGCAAAAATTCTATTTCTAAATTCACCCCTTCCACTATTTAGAGAGAAATGATGTCAAGACGACAGGTTTTACAGTGGCCACGACCTACGCAGTACCTTGAACCAGCCTAGAGGCGCTGGTCTCGCTAGAAAATCTGATACTATGGGACCCAGTGGGGCACTTACAGCGCAATTCCCGTGATCTGAGTACGTTTCATGAGGCTCCTCGACTCAGGAAGAGATTCGAGAGACTCAGGCTTGTGAGACATCAATGGGTCTTCAGTGGCCAAGCAGCCGCAGGCATCAATTTATGGGAATTATTGATTTATGGTAATTTCTACCAGGATTGGGCACGCTGGAGGTCAGGCTCCGGAGGGGGGTGGGGGTGGGGGTGGGGGGGGGAAACACTGGCCTACATGGACCTGGGTCAGGCTCCAGAGGGGCAAACACTGTCCACGCGGACCTGGGTCAGGCTCCGGGGCAAACACTGGCCCACGCGGACCTGGGTCAGGCTCCGGGGCAAACACTGGCCCACGCGGACCTGGGTCAGGCTCCGGGGCAAACACTGGCCCACGCGGATCTGGGTCAGGCTCCAGAGGGGCAAACACTGGCCCGCGCGGACCTGGCTCAGGCTACGGAGGAACAAACACTGGCCCACGCGGACCTGGGTCAGGCTCCAGAGGGGCAAACACTGGCCCGCGCGGACCTGGCTCAGGCTACGGAGGAACAAACACTGGCCCACGGGGACCTGGGTCAGGCTCCGGGGCAAACACTGGCCCACGTGGTCCTGGGTCAGGCTCCGGGGCATACACTGGCCCACGTGGTCCTGGGTCAGGCTCCGGGGCAAACACTGGCCCACGCGGACCTGGGTCAGGCTCCGGGACAAACACTGGCCCACACGTAACCTGGGTCAGGCTGCTTTGGGGCAAACACTGTCCACGCGGACCTGGGTCAGGCTCCGGGGCAAACACTGTCCACTTGGACCTGGGTCAGGCTCCGGAGGGGCAAACACCGGCCAGCGCGGACCTGGGTCAGGCTCCGGAGGGGCAAACACTGGCCCACGCGGACCTGGGTCAGGCTCCAGAGGGGCAAACACTGGCCCACACGGACCTGGGTCAGGCTCCGGAGGGGTAAATACTGGCCAGCGCGGACTTCGGTCAGGCTCTGGAGGGGCAAACACTGGCCCACGCGGACCTGGGTCAGGTTCCGGAGGGGCAAACACTGGCCCGCGCGGACCTGAGTCAGGCTCCGGAGGGGCAAACACTAGACCACACGGACCTGGGTCAGGCTCCAGAGGGGCAAACACTGGCCCACGCAGACCTGGGTCAGGCTCCGGAGGGGCAAACACTGACACTGGCCAGCGCGGACTTGGGTCAGGCTCTGGAGGGGCAAACACAGGCCCACGCTGTGAGAAGTTGGCCTGGCATATGCTGTCCACTAGTTATAGTGGGCACCTTGCACCAGTCCAAACGACCCTTATTGATGATAGGTTTAAAGACAACCTTTATTGAAAGCTATCCTAGTGGTAGCTATGGAGAGCAGCCTTCAGGCTAAGTCTTGAAGGAGTGTAAAGCAGCTTGGTTTACCAGATTATAACCTCTTGAATGACCAAATGAAAGGAGAACCACAACAGGTATATATAAAATATATGTATTTATTTCTAAACACTCACTACTAATCTCTTTATGAGATTAGAGTCCAAGATACACAATATCACAGTATTAAAACGACAGTAAATAGCACAATATACAATGGGCCCTAAGGGGGGACCAAACCATATATTAAGAAAGTGGTATAAGAACCACGACTTGACTAGACACAGTGACTAGAGCACGTAGAATCGCTGGGACCCCAAGGAACCACCCAAGGTAGTGACACAGGAGACCCACGGGGGACGTGTGCAGTGTGAGAACACAGCCGCGAGCGCCGTAGGATTCTATGCGGAAAGTCGCGGTTGGAATTTTAAAGATAAAGGACACTTAGGAGAGGACTTTGAGCAAACCCCTTTAGACTTAAGGGGTTCTAGGGCCAACACCCACGGGAGCACCGGAGTACTCGAGTTACCTCACCCAGGGAAGCCGGGTGCATAGGTGTCAAAGGGTGTCGGGAATCGTCGTTGTTTTCAATGGCGATCTGCTGCAAAGTGCTGCTGCAGTGAAGAAGAAAAGTGCCCGGGGTGATCCAAGCCTGGATCAAAGATGTGAAGAACCTGAAAGCAGAGGGGACAGAGTCTGGGTCACTAGCCAGTGACCAGGAGCGGAGCAATCGAATGCCCACCGATGTCGGGTGCTTCAGGTGCGAAGAGGTGAAGCTTGACTCTGCAGCCACGGGGTCCAGGAGATGTCGAGGATGACCAGGAGCCGGATTCGAGCTGTCCCACAAAGGATGTCGAGTGCTGGGGTGTCGGTGCTCGGATTGAACACAACAAGCCTTGGCAACAGCAACCCATGCAGGAAAAGAAAAGATGCTTCTGTGAGGACCAGCAAGGTCCTGGGGACTCCCCAAGCGATGGAGAGTCAGGGCACGTCTAGAGCAACCAGGGAAGCCCAATTAAAGTTAGAGTTGCCTTGTTGGGGACCCACAGGTCAACGGACCAGGGATCGCAAAAGGACCTCAAGAGGAATCACAAAATGGCGGCCCACGGAACACTCGTTGAGTGTAGGCTGGCAATCTTCAGTGTAATTACTGCTCGGGGTCAGGGCTACAAGTAACCCAAAGCTCAGCCTCAGGGGTTGCTGGAAAGCTGATGCTTCTGCAAATGGACGCGGTGCCCAGGGGTTCGGGTTGCACGGTCACCACGAGGGGTACGGGCCTCAGACTTGCTGTGGGCACAGATCGACCTCAGAGACCTCGGGAACCCACCTCCTGTGTGGCAATATTCTTCGGAGTCCTCAGGAGCTGCGGAGGTGCCAACCAGTCAGTTGCGTTAAAGGTGCCTGCCTTGCAGGGGAGTAACTCCTTTACTCCAAGGGAGATTCTTCAGTCATCCAGCGTAGTGTAGATCGTCGAAGTACTTGGTTTCTGTGTCAGAGTTTAGTCCAGGTGTAATCTAAAATCCTGTAGTCAGGGCTTCCTACTTTATACCCAAGGAAGGGGTGGGACAAACTCTGGGGACCCACCTATGGGAGGGTCAGGAATGAGGGGTAGCTACACCCATTTCCTTTGTCCAGTTTCGCGCCAGAGCAGGGGCTGGTAGCCCCTGCAACCGGTTTGAGCTGGACTATGCACAGGGACACCAAATGTGCCCCCAGTGCAGACTTCAAAGCACTCTTGGAGTGCACCCACCCAGCCCCAATACACTAAAGCCTGTCTGGGAGGTGGTCACACCTCCCTGTGACAGGAAACCTATTGTCCAGGCCTCCACTGCCGGAGTTTCGTCCAGCAGCAGGAGGGCAGACTCGTGTCTGTGGCTGCAGCATCCATTTTGTGATGCCAGGGTTCTGTTAAGCTGGTACCGGGTGTACCGGTGGTGCCATGTTTCTCCCTCTAGTAGGGTGGAATCATACCTCCCACCGGTGGAGGTATGATTCCAAGGTGTTTGTCACCAAACACGACATGTTTCCATGCAGCCATTCTCAAGTTAGATTTACAGCGAGGTTATAATGCACTTAAGAGTATATGGTTGGCTGCATCACAAACAACCCAGGAATGAAGATTCCGAAAGCTGCAGAGGGGCTCGGCTCATGCATGGGCACCCTCTCACATGAAACCCAGCACCCTGCCTTCAGGATTGTTAAGGCCTGCCATAGGGGTGACTGATAGGTTTACACGTGCAGTGATATGGAGAGATATAGGGAACCTATATCTCAGTAAGGGGTGGATACACAACCTTACACAGGTTGCTGTAGCAGACCTGTTGTGTCATTTTGGGTGGCCTCTCAGGGGTGGCATAATACATGCTGCAGCCCCTGGGAGGCCTCTGGGGTACCTATGCCCTTGGTACATAGTATACCATATACTAGGGACTTATAAGGGTACCCCAGAATCCAATCTGGAGTGTACCTAAAGTACATGCAATCAATTTAGAGTAGCAAGCAGATAGACTGGGGTCCTGATTAGCAGGGCTTCAGTCTGGCTAAGTCGAAAAACAGTGAAACATCAGCAAAAAGTGGGGGTAACTATAAGAAGCAGATCCTACTCTCCTACACACGCGGACCTGGGTCAGGTTCCGGAGGGGCAAACACTGGCCCGCGCGGACCTGGGTC
Source organism: Calotriton arnoldi (assembly GCA_963921515.1). Classification (NCBI taxonomy): domain Eukaryota; kingdom Metazoa; phylum Chordata; class Amphibia; order Caudata; family Salamandridae; genus Calotriton; species Calotriton arnoldi. The sequence goes on from CAWUFW010000975.1 coordinate 3,046,625, forward strand.
AGGCTCCGGAGGAGCAAACACTGGCCCACGCGGACCTGGGTCAGGCTCATGAGGGGCAAACACTTGCCCAGGCGGACCTGGGTCAGGCTCCAGAGGGGCAAACACTGGCCCACGCAGACCTGGGTCAGGCTCCAGAGGGGCAAACACTGGCCAAGGCGGACCAGGGGCCGGCTCCGGCGGGGCAAACACTAGCCTACGCTGACCTCGGTCAGGCTTCGGAGAGGCAAACATTGGCCCACTCGGAACTGGGTCAGGCTCCAGAGGGGCAAACACTGGCCCAAGCGGACCTGGGTCAGGCTCCGGAGGGGCAAACACTGGCTCGCGCGGACTGGGGTCCAGGCTCTGGAGGGGCAAACACTGGCCCGCGCGGACCTGGGACAGGATCCAGAGGGGCAAACACTGGCCCACGCGGACCTGGTTCAGGCTCCGGGGCAAACGCTGGCCCTCGCGGATCTGGGTTAGGCTCCGGAGGGGCAAACACTGGCCCACGCCGCTGATCTGGGTCTGGCTCAGGAGGGGCAAGCACTGGCCCACGCTGACCTGGGTCAGGCTCCGGAGGGGCAAACACTGGCTCGCGCAGACCTGGGAAAGGCTCCGGAGGGGCACACACTGGCCCACAGGGACCTGGTTCAGGCTCCGGGACAAACACTGGCGCACGCAGACCTGGGTCAGGCCCCGGAGGGGCAAATACTGACCAGCGCAGACTTGGGTCAGGCTCTGGAGGGGCAAACACTGGCCCACGCAGACCTGCGTCAGGTTCCGGAGGGGCAAACACTGGCCAGTGCGGACCTGGGTCAGGCTCCGGAGGAGCAATCAGTGGCCCACGCGGAACTGGGTCAGGCTCCGGAGGGGCAAACACTGGCCCAGGAGGACCTGGGTCAGGCTCCTGAGGGCCAAACACTGGCCCACGCGGACAAGGGGCCGGCTCCGGAGGGGCAAACACTAGCCCACGCTGACCTGGGTCAGGCTTCGGAGAGGCAAACACTGGCTCATGCGGACCTGGGTCAGGCTCCGGAGGGGCAACCACTGGCCCGAGCGGACCTGGGTCAGGCTCCCGAGGGGAAACACTGGCCCGCGCGGATCGGGGTCAGGCTCTGGAGGGGCAAACACTGGCCCGCGCGGACCTGGACCAGGCTCCAGAGGTGCAAACACTTGCCCACGTGGACCTGGTTCAGGCTCCGGGGCAAACACTAGCCCACGCGAACCTGGGTCAGGCTCCAGAGGGGCAAATGCTGGCCCACGCGGACCTGGGTTAGGCTCCAGAGGGGCAAACACTGGCCTACGCCTACCTGGGTCTGGCTCCGGAGGGGCAAGCACTGGCCCACGCTGGCCTGAGTCAGGCTCCAGAGGGGCAAACACTGGCCCGTGCGGACCTGGGACAGGCTCCGGAGGGGCGCACACTGGCCTACGCCGACCTGGGTCAAGCTCCGGAGGGGCAAACACTGGCCCATGTGGACCTGCGTCAAGCTCCGGAGGGGCAAACACTGGCCCGCGCGAACCTGGGACAGGCTCTGGAGGGGCAAACACTGGCCCACGTGGACCTGGGTCAGGGTGGCTCAGGGGGGGCAAACACTAGCCCGCGCGGACCTGGTTCAGGCTCCGGAGGGGCAAACAGTGGCCCACACAGACCTGGTTCAGGCTCCGGAAGGGCAAACACTGGCCCATGCGGACCTGGTTCAGGCTCCGGAGGGGCAAACACTGGCCCACGCGGACCTTGGTCAGGCTCCGGAGGGGCAACCACTGCCACACGTGGGCCTGGGTCCGGCTCCAGGGCAAACACTGGCCCACGCGGACCTTGGTCAGGCTCCAGAGTGGCAAACACTGGCCCACGCTGACCTGGGTCAGGCTCCGAAGGGGCAAACACTGGCGCACGTTGTAGGAAGGTGGAATCTGACTACATGGTTGCCCCCACTTTTTTCCTGGTGTTTTGTTGGTTTTTGACTTAGTTTGGCTGGGAACTTGCTATTCAGGTCCCCAGCCTATCTGCTTTCTCTCTAAACGACTTGGAGTGCACTCTAGGTGCACTAGTGATTGGATACTGTGGTACCTTATGAGTCCCTAGTATATGGTACCTTAGGTACTAAGGGCATAGGTACTTCACAGGCCTACCAGGGGCTGCAGAATGTATTATGCCACCCCTGGGAAGCAGACTAAATCTGACACCACAGGCCTGCTACTGCAGCCTGGGTGAGGAAGTGCTAGCACCCCTCACTGAGATATAGGTCCCCTATATCTCTCCTACACACACATATAAACCTATCAGTCACCCTTAAGGCAGGCCCTATCAATCCTGAGGGCAGGGTGCTTGGCTTCTATGTGAGGGGGTGCCTCTGCCTGAGCAGGGCCCCTCTGCAGCTCTCAGAGTCCATTCTCTGGTGCTGTTTGTGGATGCGGTTAAACCATATACTTTTAAGTGCATTATATCCTCGCGGTAAAATGCTAACTTTGGAATGGCTGCATCGAAACATGTCGTGTTTGGTGTCAAACATCTTGGAATACTACCCCCCGCCAGTCCTGGCGGCGGGGGTAGCATTCCACCCTTCTAGAGGGATAGACATGTACCTACTGTGGAAACGCGGTAGAATCCTGCAGAGCCCTGGCATCACAAAATGGATGCCACCAGTCACAGACACTGGGCTGCCCTCCTGCTGATGACCAACACTCGCAGTGGAGGAAGCCCAACAATAGATATCCTGTCCCAAGGGGTGTGACCACCTTCCAGACAGGGTTTAGTGTATTGGGGCTGGGTGGGTGCACTCTTAGAGTGCTTTGAAGTCCTGCACTGGGGAGCAGAAGGCTCCTCTGTGCATATGCCAGTTCAAACCGGTTCAGGGGCTACCTGTCCCTGCTCTGGCGCGAAACTGGACAAAGGGAAGTGGGTGTAGCCACCCACTCCCCTGACCCTCCCATAGGTAGGGTCATAGAGCTAGTCCCTCCCTTTCTTTTAGTATAAGAGGGGGAACCTGTGCATTGCACCCTAGATTTCCCTGGATGACGCTCTGAAGACGAATCCCGGACCTTTGACGTTCCACTACCTTTGGAAGACTGAAGAATCTCCCTTGGAGTCAAGGAGTGACTCCCCTGCTTGGCAGGCACCTAAAACTACAAACGACGGTCGCAAACTATGCCACTCCCACCGGAGTCCGAAGTCCCTGCAGCCCAAGAAGTGGATTTCCTGACTTCTCAAAGGCCATCGCAAGTCCCCAGCGAAGCTGAGGCCAGTGGACCCCAAGAGTGACGAGGAACTGCGACCCCTGGGTACCGTGCACTATTGTCGAGTGCAACCCCTTCACAACATTCCACGAACTTGTGCTTTGGACCACGTGTGGTCCTAGCCTCCAGCAGGAATCCCTCCGAAGAACAGAGGCCTACCACGCCCCGAGTGACCGTGGGCCCCTGTGAGCGAATCCTCCCGAGGTGTCTTCGCGATCCCTTGCCAGCCGGCTTGTGGGTCCTCAGAAGACTTTCTAAAGACACCAAAGGGCTACCCTGGTTGCTCCAGGCCTGCCCTAACTTACCCTTGCTGGGTGAGTCCCACAGACCTTGCTGGTCTGCGCCATTGTCTCTTCGCACTTTCCCCAAGACTTGCTGTTACCAAGGCTTGTTGGCTCCAATCGAGTCGCCGACACCGCAGTAAGCTGCAGACATCGTGGTACACGCCGAATCCAGCTCCTGGTCGTTGTCGACGCCTCCCGGACCTCGTGACTGAAGAGTCAAGGCAACCGCGAACGACCTGAATCTTGCGACGACGGTGGGCATCCATCTTCCTTGCCCCGAGTCACTGCCAAGTGACTTTGAACACTGTCCCCTCTGCTTTCAGGTCTTCCATCTTCCGAATCCAGGCTTGGATTCCTCCGGACACTTCTCCTGTCACCGCAAGCAGCAAGTCTTCACTGGCTCCCATTGAAAACGACGCCGCGACCCGACACCAAAGAACACCTATGCACCCGGCTCCCCTGGGTGAGGTAACTTCAGCACTACAGTGCTCCTGTGGGTGTGGGCCCGAGAACTACTTACCCTGTAAGTGACTTGCTTGTAGCTTCCCTCGAAGTGTCCTAAAACTCTAATTTTCTAAGTGCGACAATTGCGCTGACTCGTACAGGGTTCGCGTCTGTGTTAGACACACCGCGTCCATCTCCTTTGTAACACTATCTAAAACTGTATCCTTCGACTCGTACTGAGTCCGATCGGTGTTCGCCTCGAACACACAAAGGGCCTGTAACACTGAGATCTCCATTGCACTGACTCGCACAAGGTTCGCGTCTGTGTTAGACACAGCGCGCCCATCTCCCTTGCAACTCTATCTGTAACCGCGTCCTTCGACTCGTACAAGGACCGATCGGTGTGTTCGCCTCGAACACGCAAGGGACCTTTAACATTGAAATCTCAATCGCGTCTGAGCGCATAGACTCGCACAGGACTCGCACCGGTGTCAGGTCACCGCGTCCGTCCCCTGTGGGTCTCCTACAACTACCTGGGGTGGTTCTTGGGGGTCCCTCGATTCTAGATGCCCTAGACTAGGTCTAGCAAACTAAGATTGTGATATTCGATTGTGCTAAACTTATTTTGATAATATTTGACTTGTACATATGTTCCTGACCTCTAATCTCATAAAGAGATTAGTAGAGAGTGTTTATTAATAAATACATATATATTTGATATATATACCTGTGTGGTGTCTTTTCATTTGGTGATTCAAGAGATTGTGTGGTAAAACAAGCTGCTTTACATTCCTTCAAGACTTAGCCTGAAGGCTGCTCTCCACAGCTACCACTAGGATAGCTTTCTATAAAGGTTGTCTTAAACCTATCTACCATAAGAGTCGAATTGGTCTGGTGCAAGGTGTCCACTTTAATTAGTGAACAGCATATGCCAGGCCAACTTCTCACATTGGTGGGCAGCGTGTGGGATTCCAGCTTGCTATTGTTTTACCAGAAAATCTCTATTTGAATTACTAACTGAAAACCACTATAGGTACTCAAGGTACATATAAAGTCAAGCTTAGTATCAATAAGTTCTACTGAACTTAGAGCTGTGTGCCAAGGGATAGCATACCCTTTCTATAGCTCAAGCTAGGATCAGTAGGCCACAAACTAGTGTAGGTAGTACAACACTGCACAACACTAGAATGTCCTTAAAGGGTGGAACCAGTGGATCCACTCAGACTCAGTATAAGGACATGGCTTTCTCTGACTTGAGAGCCATGTGTGTTGAAAGACACCTGAGGCTAGGACAGAGTCCATCAACCCTACACCTGATAGATCTGCTGACAGCAGATGATCTTAGATTGGCTCTAGGAGCTAATGGGTCTGAATCAGTGAGTGGGTCAATTACAGTATCTGGGTCAGATGATGAAAATCAGAATGACCAAGACTCTGTGATTGAAGGGCCAGGCCTCAAGGGGCCTGAAAAGGACAGAGGAATTCTCCCTAAGAGAGCTAACAGAGTGGAGGAGAGGCATAGGTCCCCTTCCAGGGAATCTGACCACTCTTATCACTCTGGCAGAGAATTTGTCCACCAGAGGAACTCATACTTTCCCATAAGAGAGACCTCCTTTGAAAGAATGTGCAAACTGCTGCAGTATGAGGAAGCAAGAGTTGCCCTCAGAACCAAGCAGTTGGCACTAGATAGAGAAGCCCTGGAGATCCAGAGAGCTTCTAGAAGAGAGGGGTTAGAACCCCTTGGTGGCAGCAACAGTGTCCCTAGAGGCAGAGAATCTATTCCAGACCATAGGAACCTGAGCAACGTTGTTCCTCCCTACGAGAGTGGGGATGATATCCACAAGTGGATAACTGCTATGGAGAGGGCCTGTAGAGTACAGCAGGTCCCCCAAAAGCAGTGGGCAGCAATCTTGTGGCTCTCCTTTTCAGACAAAGGTAGAGACAAGCTCCTCACTGTTAGAGAAGAGGATGCTGATGATTATGAAGTCCTGAAGCGTGCACTGATAGATGGGTTTGGCTTAACCACTGAGCAGTACAGGTTGAAGTTCAGAGACACCCAGAAGGCACAGACTCAGGACTGGACTGTCTTTGTAGATTGTGCAACCAAGGCTCTGGAGGGTTGGCTGATTGGCAGTCGGGTTACTGATCTCAAAGGATTGTACAATTTGATTATGAGGGAGCAGATCCTTAATAATTGTCAAAACCAGCTTTTGCACCAGTACCTGGTGGACTCTGATCTGACCTCTCCCCAAGAATTGGGAAAGAAGGCAGACAAATGGGTCAGAACCAGGGTGAGGCCTAAGAATCAGGGTGGTGACCAGAAGAAAGATTCTACCAAGTCCCAAGAGAAAGGTGGGGATAAATCTAAGGATAAGTCCACTACAGGGCCCCAAAAGTCCTCTTCTGGGGGTGGTGTGAGAAGTTGGCCTGGCATATGCTGTCCACTAATTATAGTGGGCACCTTGCACCAGTCCAAACAACCCCTTATTGGAGATAGGTTAAAGACAACCTTATTGAAAGCTATCCTAGTGGTAGCTATGGAGAGCAGCCTTCAGGCTAAGTCTTGAAGGAATGTAAAACAGCTTGTTTTACCAGTCTATAATCTCTTGAGTGACCAAATGAAAGAGCACCACACCAGGTATATATTCAAAATATATGTATTTATTGCTAAACACACCCCTCTAGTCTCTTTATGAGGCTAGAGTTCGAAGTACATAAGTTAGAAGTTATTTAAACACAGTAATAGCACAAATACACGTTTGGGCCCTAGGGGCGTACCAAACCATATACCAATAAATTGGTATAAGAACCACGACTCGAACTAGACACTAGGCCTAGAGCCTCTAGAAGTGCTTGGACCACAAGGAACCACCCAAGGTAGTGACACAGGGGACCCACGGGGGACGCGTGCAGTGTAAATACACAGCCGCGATACGCCGTTAACTTCTATGGAGAAAGTCGCGATCAGGAAATTAAAGAAAAGGGACACTTAAAGGAGGACTTGGAGCAAACCCTTTGAGAACTAGGTCGTTCTAGAGTCTCTACCCACTGGAGCACCGGAGTACTCGTGTTACCTCACGCAGGGAAGCCGGGTGCATAGGTGCTTCCTCGGGGTCGGGTTTCGTCGTCGATTTGAATGGCGATCTGCTGCAAAGTGCTGCTGGCGACCAAGTGGAAAGTGTCCGGGTGGATCCAAGAGTGGATCGGAGATCTGAAGAACCTGAAAGCAGAGGGGACAGAGTCTGGGTCACTAGCCAGTGACCAGGAAGGCGATGAGCAGATGCCCACCGATGTCGAGTGCTTCAGGTAGGTTGACGATCGTCTTGACTCTTCAGCCACGAGGTCCAGGAGGCGTTGTCAGCAACCAGGAGCAGGATTCGGGCTGGTACACAATGTCTGTCGAGTGCTGAGGTGTCGGCGACCGGATTGGACCCAACAAGCCTTGGCAACGGCAAGTCTTGATGTAGATGAAGAATGACGATGATGCAGACCAGCAAGGTCTGAGGAACTCACCCAGCAAGGGTAAGTGAGGGCAAGCCTAGAGCAACCAGGGAGCCTAAGAAGAAAAGGATTGGCCTTCGTGAAGGGCTACTAGCCAACGGGCTAGTGACTGCAAAGGAGCCTCGAGACGGTGCACGTGGAGCTGGCTCACAGGACACTCGTGGAGTGGAGGCCAGTGATCTTCGGTGCAGTTGGTGCTGGAGGCTAGGGCTACTCGGAGCCCAAAGCACGACTTCGTGGGAGACCCAGAAGAGGATGCACTAGCAAATGCATGCGGTGTCCAGGGGTCACGGTTCCACGTTACCCGCGACAGCTACGGGCCTCAGCTTTGCTGGGGACTCAGGGCAGCCTCGGGGAAGTCTGGAAATCTACCTCTGGTGATGCAAAGACTTTGGCGTCCAACGGGAGCTTAGGCGATGCAGACCGGACAATTGCTTCTTTGGTGTCAGCCAAGCAGGGGAGTCACTCCTTGACCCCAAGGGAGATTCTTCTGTCCTCTAGTCTTGAGTAGAGAGTCGAAGGTCCAGGATTCTGTTTCAGAGTTTCGTCCAGGGATAATCTAAAGTCCTAAGGACTGGGTTCCTATACTTATACTAAGTTTAGGGGTTGGACTTACTCTGTGGCCCCACCTATGGGTGGGTCAGGGCAGAGGGGTGGCTACACCCCTTTCCCTTTGTCCAGTTCACGCCAAAGCAGGGGCTGCAAGCCCCTGATCCGGTTTGAACTGGGGTATGCACAGGGACACCAAGTGTGCCCCCAGTGCAGGACTTCAAAGCACCCGAAAGTGCTCCCGCCCAGCCCCAATACACACTATCCTGTCTGGGGAGGTGGTCACACCTCCCTGGGACAGGAAACCTATTGTCCAGGCCTCCCCTGCCGGAGTTTCGTCCAGCAGCAGGAGGCCAGACTTGTGTCTGTGGCAGCAGCATCCATTTTGTGATGCCAGGGCTCTAGAAAGAAGTTACCGGCCAGGCCAGGGTTAACATGTCTCTCCCTCTAGAAGGGTGGAAGGCTACCCCCGCCGCCAGAATTGGCGGGGGGTAGTATTCCAAGATGTTTGACACCAAACACGACATGTTTCGGTGCAGCCATTCCAAAGTTAGCATTTAACGCGAGGTTATAATGCGCTTAAGAGTATATGGTCAGGGCTGCACTACAAACAGCATCAGAGAAGGGTCTCCGAACGCTGCAGAGGGGCCCTGCTCATGCAGGGCACCCTCTCACATAGGAACCACGCACTCTGCCTTCAGGATTGATAAGGCCTGCCATACGAGTGACTTATAGGTTTATATGTGTGTATGTATATAGTGATATAGGTAGCCTATATCACAGTAAGGAGTGCATGCACCACCTTACCCAGGCTGCGTGTAGCAGACCTGTGGTGTCAGTTTGGATGGCCTTCCAGGGGTGGCATAATACATGCTGCAGCCCCTGGTAGGCCTCTGAGGTACCTATGCCCTGGGTACATAGTATACCATATACTAGGGACTTATAAGGGCACTCCAGATTCCAATCAGAGATGTGCCTAAGGCACATGGAAACCATTTTACAGAGAAAGCAGATAGACTGGGGCCCTGAATAGCAGGATCCAAGTCCAACTAAGTCATAAACCAGCAAAACACCAGAAAAAAGTGGGGGCAACCATATGGTCAGATTCCACCTTCCTACATGTGGGTCCCAAACTCCTTCCTCTCCTGAAAAGAAACCATATTGCCATGTCTATAAAAAGCCTGGACACTGGAAAACTGATCCCAGTTGCCCCAGGATTGGCAAAAAAGAAACTGTTCCTCCAGCTATTACTACCACCCCTCCTGGTACTACCAGTAGTAATCCTCCAGTTGGGAGTAGTGCAGCCAAAAAGTTAGGTGCTTTTGCAAGAGGAACAGAGGTGGGTCCTAGTTTAGACAGGTCCCCCTCAACAGACTCCTCAGACTCTGATGGTGGTATAGGATTTGCCACCTTTACCATGGGTCCCATTGCATTGGGCAGGTACAGACTGGAGCCAATGATTAATGGTCGGAAGGCTGTGGCATTCAGGGACACAGGGGCTAGTGTCACCATGGTGGCAGGGAAACTAGTCCCCCTCACCAGCTTTTACCTGAGTTTAAGTACCAGGTGACCAACATTGATGGTGTCAGGACAGATCACCCCATGGCCATAGTCAATCTCAGCTGGGAGGGGTCACAGGCCCAAAAGAGTGGCAGTGTCCCCCAACTTGCCCGTAGATTGCCTGATGGGCAATGATCTGGAAATTTCAGCCTGGGCTGAAGTTGAACACCAAACCCATCTGAAGATGCTAGGCGTCCCTGAAAAAGCTAGTGGGGCTGTGATGGCCACAGCCCCAGCCCAGGGAAATGCTGGAGAGATGGAGCCTGGAAGAATGGCCCACTCTCCCCCAAAAGAGAGCACAGGGGTTGAAGAAAAGTCTCCTTCCCCCAGACAGCAGGTAAGGGTCAGCCTCCTCAGGGAACTGATCCTACCCCTAGTGAAGGAACTGCCCCAGAGGTAGTCAGGCCTGGCCTGGCCCCACCCCTGATGGCAGAGGACCCTTCCAAGGTGGTACCCAGTCTGGAGCAGGTAACCTGCCCCTCTCCACCCTACCTCAGTCAGCCCAGGGCTGCAGAGGTCAGGGAGGTCAGTGGACCCCACAGGGCCCCCTTTCCAGAGGAACCCCCCATCAGCAGATTAGGGGCACCCAGTCTAGTAGCCCTAGCCAGGTGAAAATTCCTCCGCACACTGAGGGATCCCCCATACCTTTGTGTAGGGACCTTCCCCAGAAGGACTCTGTTAGGCAAGGGCAAACCTGGAACCAAAAGGTTCCAAACCTGCCATGTCCCTCCAGTGTTCCACCCAAAGGGACCCAACCCCCAGCTGTAGGCAGCCAAAGGTTGACCCTTAGAGAAAAGTGCAGCTCAGTCATGGAAAGACAGGCATACATGGTGACCAGTGATCTGAGGAAACTGAGACCAACTTCCCTAGGGTCTCCCTTCCCTGCTCAGACACCTCATCAGCCTTGTCCTTTACCAAAACACCCGACAGGTAGTAATTCCCCATGGTGGAGACCCTCTCATACCCTTAGGGTGAGGGATAACTTAGTGGACCATAAGACAGGGGGTAACCATGCTAGTGCAGGTACTTCCTTATATGACCACTCAGTAAATACAGGCTCACGTGAACAAGGTTAGCCTCATCTCCTTTCGTTTGGGGGGGGGGTGGGTTATGTAGGAAGGTGGAATCTGACTACATGGTTGCCCCCACTTTTTTCCTGGTGTTTTGTTGGTTTTTGACTTAGTTTGGCTGGGAACCTGCTATTCAGGTCCCCAGCCTATCTGCTTTCTCTCTAAACGACTTGGAGTGCACTCTAGGTGCACTAGTGATTGGATACTGTGGTACCTTATGAGTCCCTAGTATATGGTACCTTAGGTACTAAGGGCATAGGTACTTCACAGGCCTACCAGGGGCTGCAGCATGTATTATGCCACCCCTGGGAAGCAGACTAAATCTGACACCACAGGCCTGCTACTGCAGCCTGGGTGAGGAAGTGCTAGCACCCCTCACTGAGATATAGATCCCCTATATCTCTCCTACACACATATAAACCTATCAGTCACCCCTAAGGCAGGCCCTATCAATCCTGAGGGCAGGGTGCTTGGCTTCTATGTGAGGGGGTGCCTCTGCCTGAGCAGGGCCCCTCTGCAGCTCTCAGAGTCCATTCTCTGGTGCTGTTTGTGGATGCGGTTAAACCATATACTTTTAAGTGCATTATATCCTCGCTGTAAAATGCTAACTTTGGAATGGCTGCATCGAAACATGTCGTGTTTGGTGTCAAACATCTTGGAATACTACCCCCCCGCCAGTCCTGGCGGCGGGGGTAGCATTCCACCCTTCTACAGGGATAGACATGTACCTACTGTGGAAACGCGGTAGAATCCTGCAGAGCCCTGGCATCACAAAATGGATGTCACCAGTCACAGACACTGGGCTGCCCTCCTGCTGATGACCAACACTCGCAGTGGAGGAAGCCCAACAATAGATATCCTGTCCCAAGGGGGTGTGACCACCTTCCAGACAGGGTTTAGTGTATTGGGGCTGGGTGGGTGCACTCTTAGAGTGCTTTGAAGTCCTGCACTGGGGGAGCAGAAGGCTCCTCTGTGCATATGCCAGTTCAAACCGGCTCAGGGGCTACCTGTCCCTGCTCTGGCGCGAAACTGGACAAAGGGAAGTGGGTGTAGCCACCCACTCCCCTGACCCTCCCATAGGTAGGGTCATAGAGCTAGTCCCTCCCTTTCTTTTAGTATAAGAGGGGAACCTGTGCATTGCACCCTAGATTTCCCTGGACGACGCTCTGAAGACGTATCCCGGACCTTCGACGTTCCACTACCTTTGGAAGACTGAAGAATCTCCCTTGGAGTCAAGGAGTGACTCCCCTGCTTGGCAGGCACCTAAAACTACAAACGACGGTCACAAACTACGCCGCTCCCGCCGGAGTCCGAAGTCCCTGCAGCCCAAGAGGTGGATTTCCTGACTTCTCAAAGGCCATCGTGAGTCCCCAGTGAAGCTGAGGCCAGTGGACCCCAAGAGTGACGAGGAACCGCGACCCCTGGGTACCGTGCACTATTGTCAAGTGCAACCCCTTCGCAACGTTCCACGAACTTGTGCTTTGGACCACGTGTGGTCCTAGCCTCCAGCAGGAATCCCTCCAAAGATCAGAGGCCTACCACGTCCCGAGTGACCGTGGGCCCCTGTGAGCGAATCCTCCCGAGGCGTCTTTGCGATCCCTTGCCAGCCGGCTTGTGGGTCCCCAGAAGACTTTCTAAAGACACCAAAGGGCTCCCCTGGTTGCTCCAGGCCTGCCCTGACTTACCCTTGCTGGGTGAGTTCCACAGACCTTGCTGGTCTGCGCCATTGTCTCTTCGCACTTTCCCCGAGACTTGCTGTTACCAAGGCTTGTTGGCTCCAATCGAGTCGCCGACACCGCAGTAAGCTGCAGACATTGTGGGACACGCCGAATCCAGCTCCTGGTCGTTGTCGACGCCTCCCGGACCTCGTGACTGAAGAGTCAAGTCAACTGCGAACGACCTGAATCTTGCGACGACGGTGGGCATCCATCTTCCTTGCCCCGAGTCACTGCCAAGTGACTTTGAACACTGTCCCCTCTGCTTTCAGGTCTTCCATCTTCCGAATCCAGGCTTGGATTCCTCCGGACACTTCTCCTGTCGCCGCAAGCAGCAAGTCTTCACTGGCTCCCATTGAAAACGACGCCGCGACCCGACACCAAAGAACACCTATGCACCCGGCTCCCCTGGGTGAGGTAACTTCAGCACTACGGTGCTCCTGTGGGTGTGGGCCCTAGAACTACATACCCTGTAAGTGACTTGCTTGTAGCTTCCCTCGAAGTGTCCTATAACTCTAATTTTCTAAGTGCGACAATTGCGCTGACTCGTACAGGGTTCGCGTCTGTGTTAGACACACCGCGTCCATCTCCTTTGTAACACTATCTAAAACTGTATCCTTCGACTCGTACTGAGTCCGATCGGTGTGCGCCTCGAACACACAAAGGGCCTGTAACACTGAGATCTCCATTGCACTGACTCGCACAAGGTTCGCGTCTGTGTTAGACACAGCGCGCCCATCTCCCTTGCAACTCTATCTGTAACCGCGTCCTTCGACTCGTACAAGGACCGATCGGTGTGTTCGCCTCGAACACGCAAGGGACCTTTAACATTGAAATCTCAATCGCGTCTGAGCGCATAGACTCGCACAGGACTCGCACCGGTGTCAGGTCACCGCGTCCGTCCCCTGTGGGTCTCCACAACTACCTGGGGTGGTACTTGGGGGTCCCTCGATTCTAGATGCCCTAGACCTAGGTCTAGCAAACTAAGATTGTGATATTCGATTGTGCTAAACTTATTTTGATAATATTTGACTTGTACATATGTTCCTGACCTCTAATCTCATAAAGAGATTAGTAGAGAGTGTTTATTAATAAATACATATATATTTGATATATATACCTGTGTGGTGTCTTTTCATTTGGTGATTCAAGAGATTGTGTGGTAAAACAAGCTGCTTTACATTCCTTCAAGACTTAGCCTGAAGGCTGCTCTCCACAGCTACCACTAGGATAGCTTTCTATAAAGGTTGTCTTAAACCTATCTACCATAAGAGTCGTATTGGTCTGGTGCAAGGTGTCCACTTTAATTTGTGAACAGCATATGCCAGGCCAACTTCTCACACACGTGGACTTGGGTCAGACTCCGGGGCAAACACTGGCCCACGCGGACCTGGGTCAGGCTTTAGAGGGGCAAACACTGGCCCACACGGACCTGGGACAATCTCCGGAGGGGCAAACACTGGCCCACGCAGACCTGGGTCAGGCTCCGGAGGGGCAAACACTGGCCCACACGGACCTAGGTCAGGCTCCGGGGCAAACACTGGCCCACGCTGACCTGGGTCAGGCTCCGGAGGTGCAAATACTAGCCCACGCGGACCTGGGTCAGGCTCCGGAGGGGCAAACACTGGCCCACACGGACCTGGGTCAGGCTCCGGGGCAAACACTGGCCCAAGGGGCCTCGGTCAGGCTCCGGGGCAAACACTGGCCAACACGGACCTAGGTCAGGCACCAGAGGGGCAAACACTAGCCCACACAGACCTGGGTCAGGCTCTGGGGCAAACACTGGTCCAGGCGGACCTGGTTCAGGCTCCAAGAGGCAAACACTGGCCCGCGCTGACCTGGGACAGGCTCCAAGACCTGTGTCAGGCTCCGGGGCAAACACTCGCCCACGCGGACCTGGGTCAGGCTCCAGAGGTGCAAACACTGGCCCACGTGGACCTGGGTCAGGCTCTGGGGCAAACACTGGCCCACGCGGACCTGGGTCAGGCTCCGGGGCAAACACTGGCCCACGCGGACCTGGGTCAGGCTCCAGAGGGGCCAACACTGGCCAACGCGGACCTGGGTCAGGCTCCAGAGGGGCAAACACTGTCCCACGTGGACCTGGGTCAGGCTCCAGAGGGGCAAACACTGGCCCACCCGGACCTGGGTCAGGCTCCGGGGCAAACACTGGTCCAGGCGGACTTGGTTCAGGCTCCAAGAGGCAAACACTGGCCCACGCGGACCTGGAACAGGCTCCAAGAGGCAAACACTAGCCCAGGAGGACCTGGGTCAGGCTCCGGGGCAAACACTGGCCCACGCGGACCTGGGTCAGGCTCCAGAGGGGCAAACACTGGCCCACGCGGACCTGGGTCAGGATCCTGAGGGGCAAACACTGGCCCACGCAGCCCTGGGTCAGGCTCCGGAGGGGCAAATACTGGCCCATGGGGACCTGGGTCAGGCTCCGGGGCAAACACTGGCCCACGCGGACCTGGGTCAGGCTCCGGGACAAACACTGGCCAACGCGGACCTGGGTTAGGCTCCAGAGGGGCAAACACTGGCCCACGCGGACCTGGGTCAGGCTCCGAGGCAAACACTGGTCCAGGCGGACCTGGTTCAGGCTCCAAGAGGCAAACACTGGCCCGTGCGGACCTGGGACAGGCTCCAAGAGGCAAACACTAGCCCAGGAGGACTTGGGTCAGGCTCCGGGGCAAACACTGGCCCACGCAGACCTGGGTCAGGCTCCAGAGGGGGCAAACACTGGCTCACGCGGACCTGGGTCAGGCTCTGGGGCAAACACTGGCCCACGCGGACCTGGGTCAGGCTCCGGGGCAAACACTGGCCCACGCGGACCTGGATCTGGCTCCAGAGGGGCAAACAATGGCCCACGCGGACCTGTGTCAAGCTTCCGGGCAAACACTGGCCCACGCGGACCTGGGACAGGCTCCGGAGGGGCAAACACTGGCCCACGCGGACCTGGGTCAGGCTCCACAGGGGCAAACACTGGCCCACGCAGACCTGGGTCAGGCTCTAGGGCAAACACAGGCCCACGCGGACCTGGGTCAGGCTCCAGAAGGGCAAACACTGGCCCACGCGGACCTGGGTCAGGCTCCGGGGCAAACCCTGGCCCACGCGGACCTGGGTCAGGCTCCTGAGGGGCAAACACTGGCCCACCCGAACCAGGGTCAGGCTCCGGAGGGGCAAATACTGGCCCAGAAGGACTTGGGTCAGGCTCCGGGGCAAACACTGGCCCATGCGGACCTGGGTCAGGCTCCAGAGGGGCAAACACCGGCCCACGCGGACCTGGGTAAGGCTCTGGGGCAAACACTGGCCCACTTGGACCTGGGTCAGGCTCCGGGGCAAACAGTGGCCCACGCTGACCTGGGTCAGGCTCCAGAGGGGCAAACACTGGCCCACTCAGACCTGGGTCTGGCTCAGGAGGGGTAAACACTGGCCAACGCGGACCTGGGACAGGCTCCGGACGGGCAAACACTGGCCCACGCGGACCTGGGTCAGGCTTCAGAGGGGCAAACACTGGCCCATGCGGACCTGGGTCAGGCTCCAGAGGGGCAAACACTGGCCCATGCAGACCTGGGTCAGGCTCTGGGGCAAACACTGGCCCACGCAGACCTGGGTCAGGCTCTGGGGCAAACACTGGCCCACGCGGACCTGGGTCAGGCTCCAGAGGGCCAAATACTGGCCCACGCTGACCTGGGTCAGGCTCCGAGGGGCAAACACTGGCCCACGCGGACCTGGGACAGTCTCCGGAGGGGTACACACTGGCCCACGGGGACCTGGTTCAGGCTCCGGAGGGGCAAACACTGGCCCACGCAAACCTGGGCCAGGCTCCGGAGGGGCAAATACTGGCCCACGCAGACCTGGGTCAGGCTCCGGGGCAAACACTGGTCCACGCGGACCTGGTACAGGCTCCGGGACAAACACTGGCCCACACGGACCTCGGTCAGGCTGCTGTGGGGCAAACACTGACCAGCGCGGACCTGGGTCAGGCTCCGGGACAAACACTGGCCCACGCGGACCTGGGTCAGGCTCCGGAGGGGCAAACACCGGGCCACGCGGACCTGGTTCAGGCTCTGGGACAAACACTGGCCAACGCGGACCTGGTTCAGGCTCCGGGGCAAACACTGGCCAACGCGGACCTGGGACAGGCTCCGGAGGGGCAAACACTGGCCCACGCGGACCTGGGTCAGGCTCCAGAGGGGCAAACACTGGCCCACGCGGACCTGGGTCAGGCTCCAGAGGGGCAAACACTGGCCCATGTGGACCTGGGTCAGGCTCCGGGGCAAACACTGGCCCACGCAGACCTGGGTCAGGCTCTGGGGCAAACACTGGCCCACGCGGACCTGGGTCAGGCTCCAGAGGGGCAAACACTGGCCCA
The DNA here is from genome assembly GCA_963921515.1 of Calotriton arnoldi. Taxonomy (NCBI): domain Eukaryota; kingdom Metazoa; phylum Chordata; class Amphibia; order Caudata; family Salamandridae; genus Calotriton; species Calotriton arnoldi. The sequence continues at coordinate 3,063,333 of CAWUFW010000975.1, forward strand.
CGCTGACCTGGGTCAGGCTCCAGAGGGGCAAACACTGGCCCACGCGGACCTGGGACAGTCTCCGGAGGGGCACACACTGGCCCACGGGGACCTGGTTCAGGCTCCAGAGGGGCAAACACTGGCCCACGCAGACCTGGGTCAGGCTGCTGTGGGGCAAACACTGGCCCACGCGGACCTGGGTCAGGCTCCGGAGGGGCAAATACTGGCCCACGCGGACCTGGGGCAGGCTCCGAGAGGCAAACACTGGCCCACGCGGACCTGGGAGAAGGTAGAGGCGATGCTGGGGGCGGTAGTGAGGGTCCCTCAGCAGAGCTGGGCGCTTACATTAAACCTGTCGGGGGGAGTCAGACATCTAGGTTTCAGGTTTGACTCCAGTTTTTCTCCCTTTTCTTTAAATTTGGCATTTACGTCTGTTAGTTTGTTGACCACCTGTCTTTCATTCATCAACTGCTCAGTTTATCAGGACAAATGAGTCCATATATACCAAAAACTCGACAAAAATAATATATATAGGGTCATATTACCAAGGATTTGCGATAATTATCGCAAAGCGCGCTTAGCGCTGTTTTTTTTATCGCCGGCTATCGCTGGATTTCATCGCAGAGATAACGCGTTATTATCAACGCTTATCTACAAGGCGATAAAAAATCCAGCGATAGCGTCGAAACCCAGCAATAGCGTGAGAAATCCAGCGATAAATTCACTGCGCTAATGGAAAGCTTGCTAATAGGCAGGTGAGGACTTAACCTTACAATCCACCTCCCATTGACAAGATGGTTAAGTCAAGTTTTTAGCAGGTGTTAAATTCCAGCGATAATCGCGGTTAGCGCGACTTTTTGTTTATCGCTTCGCGGGCATTGCTAATAGGGGGAAGTTGTGTTTGCGACTGTTTGCAGTTGCTTTTAGTTGGGAACGCCTACTTTGCATGTCATTAGCGATAATTATCGCTGACATGCAAAGCGGCAACAAAACGGCCGCTATCGCCATTAAGCTGTCACTAACAGCTGTTAGCGACAGCTTGCTAATAGGGCGATAAAAATATCGCTGCTTTATCGGCAAAAAGTGCCGCTAAAGTGGCGATAAAGTGGCGATAAAGTGGCGATACGGCCCTTGATAATATGCTCCATACATATTAACATCACAGTGATAAAACACCAAAGAAGGAATCATTGTTTCCATTAAAAAGGGCTGACAGCAAATTCAAGCAACGCATCATTCACTGCAGACACCACTCGGACAGCGCCTTTAGCAGCTGCGCAGAGTCTAGAGTTTAGGACAGACAGAGATTGAATCCCCTCCTCGAGAAAGGGTTTGGACAATCTGCAGAACAGGTCTCGTGATCTGGTGGGGGTGCGTCCAACCCTCCCCTGGGCGAGTAACTGGGTACAATAAAAACAGCCAGAGGAGAATCAACTGCTATGAAAAGTACCTCCCTGCCCCCCCCAGCCCCTGGCTGCTGGACTCATAGCACCCCCAGGGCTCCAGGACGGATGAGGCGGACCCTCTTTGTCTAGGACCCCCCTAGGAGGCCACACACACCCGCAGGTGACCCACAGCCAGCAGCCAGGCTTCTGACAGGAGTTCACACTGACTTCGGCCTCGCTGCTCCTTATGGAATTATGGACGGGAGAGGGACACATTTTGTGGCATAATGAGGCACATTTTGTAATAGTATTCATTATTTTGTTATTTTTAAACTTGGTAACACTGTCTGTGCATTGGTTGCACATCATTAGTGCCAGTTTAACATCCAAATTTGGCAATAAGGAACAAAAGTGACCAGTCCAGCTTTGCAGGGGGCCTTCCACTGCGCAGCAAGACGTATTGCTCAATTATTAATAACTTCTGAACCGTCTGAGCTACAAACACATTTTTTTGTTAAAATCTGCAGATGATGGATTATGTGGGAAATGAAGCAAATCTATAATCATACAAAAATAGCAGCAGCCTCACAATCGCATAATTCCAGTGGGCCTGCAAGAGCTAAGGGGCTGCCTCCTGCTGCTGAGAGGCTGCGTAAAAGCACATGTACACCACACACATGACGTCATTTACATCCTGTTGACCATCCCACTGGCCTGGCAGGTCGGACATCCAAGGGGCTTGGACCCCTGGTGGCGGACTGCCCACACTATTTGGAGATCATTGTGCCAGAGAACGGCAGGCCGCGTAAGAGCTCTTGGGCTAGTGCTCTCAATGTGTCAGGAGAAGGACAGGCTGCATCAGGCTCCTGGGCTAGTGCTCTCAATGTGGCAGGAAAAGGACAGGTTGCGTCAGGGCTCTTGGGCTAGTGGCGTCAATGTGGCAGGAGAAGGACAGGCAGCGTCAGGGCTCTTGGGCTAGTGGTGTCAATGTGGCTGGAGAAAGACAGGCTGTGTCAGCGCTCTTGGGCTAGTGGCGTCAATGTGGAGGGAGAAGGACAGGCTGCGTCAGGGCTCTTGGGCTAGTGGCGTCAATGTGGCTTGAGAAGGACAGGCTGCGTCAGGGCTCTTGAGCTAGTGCCCTCATTGTGGCAGGAGAAGGACAGGCTGCATCAGGGCTCTAGGGCTAGTAGCGTCAATGTGGCAGGAGAAGGACAGGCTGCTTCTGGGCTCTTGAGCCTGTGCTCTCAATGTAGAGGGAGAAGTACAGGCTGCGTCTGGGCTCTTGGGCTAGTGCTCTCAATGTGGAGGGAGAAGGACAGGCTGCACCAGGGCTCCTGGGCTAGTGGCGTCAATGTGGCTGGAGAAGGACAGGCTGCGTCAGGGCTCTTTGGCTAGTGCTGTCAATGTGGAGGGAGAAGGACAGGCTGCGTCAGGGCTTTTGGGCCGTGCCTTCAGTGTGGCTGGAGAAGGACAGGCTGCGTCAGGGCTCTTGGGCTAGTGGCGTCAATGTGGCTGGAGAAGGACAGGCTGCATCAGGGATCTTGGGCTAGCACCGTCAATGTGTCAGGAGAAGGACAGGCTGCATCAGGGCTCTAGGGCTAGTGCTCTCAATGTGGCAGGAGAAGGACAGGCTGCGTCAGGGCTCTTGGGCAAGGGCTTTCGATGTGGCAGGATGAGGACAAGCTGGGTCAGGGATCTAGGGCTAGTGCCGTCAATGTGGCGGGAGAAGGACAGGCTGTACCAGGGCTCCTGGGCTAGTGCTCTCAATGTGGCAGGAGAAGGACAGGCTGTGTCAGGGCTCTTGGGCAAGGGCTGTCGATGTGGCAGGAGAAGGGCAGGCTGCACCAGGGCTCTTGGGCTACTACCGTCAATGTGTCAAGAGAAGGACAGGCTGCATCAGGTCTCCTGGGCTGGTGCCCTCAATGTGGCAGGAGAAGGGCAGGCTGCACCAGGGCTCTTGGGCTAGTGCTCTCAATGTGTCACGAGAAGGACACGTTGCATCAGGGCTCTTGGGCTAGTGGCGTCAATGTGGCAGGAGAAGGACAGGCTGCTTCTGGGCTCTTGAGCCTGTGCTCTCAATGTAGAGGGAGAAGTACAGGCTGCGTCTGGGCTCTTGGGCTAGTGCTCTCAATGTGGAGGGAGAAGGACAGGCTGCACCAGGGCTCCTGGGCTAGTGGCGTCAATGTGGCTGGAGAAGGACAGGCTGCGTCAGGGCTCTTTGGCTAGTGCTGTCAATGTGGAGGGAGAAGGACAGGCTGCGTCAGGGCTTTTGGGCCGTGCCTTCAGTGTGGCTGGAGAAGGACAGGCTGTGTCAGGGCTTTTGGGCTAGTACCGTCAATGTGGCAGGAGAAGGACAGGCTGCACTAGGGCTCTTGAGCTAGTGCTGTCTATGTGGTAGGAGAAGGACAGGGTGCGTCAGAGCTCTTGGGCTAGAGCTCTCAATGTGTCAGGAGAAGGACAGGCTGCATGAGGGCTCTTGGGCTAGTGGAGATAATCTGGCTGGAGAAGGACAGGCTGTGTCAGGGCTCTTGGGCTAGAGGCGTCAATGTGGCAGGAGAAGGACAGACTGCATCAGGGCTCTTGGGCTAGTGGCATCAATGTAGAGGGAGAAGGACAGGCTGCTTCAAGGCTCTTGAGCTTGTGCTCTCAATGTGGCTGGAGAAGGACAGGCTGCATCCGGGCTCTTTGGCTAGTGGTGTCAATGTGGCTGGAGAAGGACAGGCTGCAACAGGGATCTTGGGCTAGTACCGTCAATGTGGCAGGAGAAGGACAGGCTGCATCAGGGCTCTTGGGCTAGTACCGTCAATGTGTAGGGAGAGGGACAGGCTGCGTCAGGGCTCCTGGGCTAGTGCTGTCAATGTGTCAGGAGAAGGACAGGCTGCATCAGGGCTCTTGGGCTAGTGCCATCAATGTGGCGGGAGAAGGTCAGGCTGCATCAGGGCTCCTGGGCTAGTGCTCTCAATGTGGCAGGAGAAGGACAGGCTGCATCAGGGCTCTTGGGCTAGGGCTATCGATGTGTCAGGGTGAGGACAGGCTGGGTAGGGCTCTTGGGCTACTGCCGTCAATGTGTCAGGAGAAGGACAGGCTGCATTAGGTCTCCTGGGCTAGTGCCCTCAATGTGGCAGGAGAAGGGCAGGCTGCACCAGGGCTCTTGAGCTACTGCTCTCAATGTGTCAGGAGAAGGACAGGCTGCATCAGGTCTCCTGGGCTAGTGCTATCAATGTGGCAGGAGAAGGAGAGGCTGCATCAGGGCTCTTGGGCTAGTACCGTCAATGTGGCAGGAGAAGGACAGGCTGCGTCAGAGCTCTTGGGTTAGTGCTGTCATTGTGGCAGGAGAAGGACAAGCTGCACCAGGGCTCCTGGGCTAGTGCTCTCAATGTGGAGGGAGAAGGACAGGCTGCGTCAGGGCTCTTGGGCTAGTGCTGTCGATGTGGCAGGATGAGGACAGGCTGGGTCAGGGCTCTTGGGCTACTCCCGTCAAAGTGTCAGGAGAAGGACAGGCTGCATCAGGTCTCCTGGGCTAGTGCCCTCAATGTGGCAGGAGAGGGGCAGGCTGCACCAGGGCTCTTGGGCTAGTGCTCTCAATGTGTCAGGAGAAGGACAGGCTGCATCAGGGCTCTTGGGCTAGTGCTCTCAATGTGTCAGGAGAAGGACAGGCTGCGTCAGGGCTCTTGGGCTAGTACCGTCAATGTGGCAGGAGAAGGACAGGCTGTGTCAGGGCTCTTGGGCTAGAGGCGTCAATGTGGCAGGAGAAGGACAGGCTGTGTCAGGGCTCTTGGGCTAGTGCTCTCAATGTGGCAGGAGAAGGAATGGCTGCATCAGGGCTCCCGGGCTAGTGGCATCAATATGGCTGGAGAAGGACAGGCTGCATCAGGGCTCAAGGGCTAGTGCTCTCAATGTGGAGGTAGAAGGACAGGCTGCTTCTGGGCTCTTGGGCTAGTGCTCTCAATGTGGAGGGGCAAGGACAGGCTGCGTCAGGGCTCTTGGGCTTGTGCTCTCAATGTGGCAGGAGAAGGATAGGCTGCTTCAGGGCTCTTGGGCTAGTGGTGTCAATGTGGCTGGAGAAGGACAGGCTGTGTCAGCGCTCTTGGGCTAGAGGCGTCAATGTGGCAGTAGAAGGACAGGCTGTGTCAAGGCTCTTGGGCTAGTGCTGCCAATGTGGCGGGAGAAAGGACAGGCTGCATCAGGGCTCCTGGGCTAGTGCTCTCAATGTGGCAGGAGAAGGACAGGCTGCATCAGGGCTCATGGGCTAGTGGCGTCAATGTGGCTGGAGAAGGACAGGCTGCGTAAGGGCTCTTGGGCTAGTGCTATCAATGTGGCAGGGGAAGGAGAGGCTGCATCAGGGCTCTTGGGCTAGTGGCGTCAATGTGGCTGGAAAAGGACAGGCTGCATCAGGGCACTTGGGCTAGTGCTCTAAATGTGGAGGGAGAAGGACAGGCTGTGTCTTGGCTCTTGGGCTAGTGCTCTCAATGTGGCAGGAGAAGGACAGGCTGCATCAGGGCTCTTCGGCTAGTGGCGTCAATGTGGCTGGAGAAGGACAGGCTGCATCAGGCCTCTTGGGCTAGTGCTCTCAATGTGGAGGGAGAAGGACAGGCTGCATCAGGGCTCTTGGGCTAGTACCGTCAATGTGGCAGGAGAAGGACAGGCTGTGTCAGGGCTCTTGGGCTAGAGGCGTCAATGTGGTAGGAGAAGGACAAGCTGTGTCAGGGCTCTTGGGCTAGTGCTCTCAATGTGGCAGGAGAAGGACAGGCTGCATCAGGGCTCTTGGGCTAGTGGCATCAATGTGGCTGGAGAAGGACAGGCTGCATCAGGGCTCTTGGGCTAGTGCCGTCAATGTGGCGGGAGAAGGACAGGCTGCACCAGGACTCCTGGGCTAGTGCTCTCAATGTGGCAGGAGAAGGACAGGCTGCGTTTGGGCTCTTGGGCTAGGGCTGTCGATGTGGCAGGATGAGGACAGGCTGGGTCAGGGCTCTTGGGCTACTGCTGTCAATGTGTCAGGAGAAGGACAGGCTGCATCAGGTCTCCCGGGCTAGTGTCCTTAATGTGGAAAGAGAAGGACAGGCTGCACCAGGGCTCTTGGGCTAGTGCTCTCAATGTGGCAGGAAAAGAACAGGCTGCGTCAGGGCTCTTGGGCTAGTGACGTCAATGTGGCTGGAGAAGGACAGGCTGAGTCAGGGCTCTTGGGCTAGTGGCGTCAATGTGGCTGGAGAAGGACAGGCTGCATCAGGGCTCTTGGGCTAGGACCGTCAATGTGGCAGGAGAAGAACAGGCTGCGTCAGGGCTCTTGGGCTAGTGCCGTCATTGTGGCGGGAGAAGGACAGGCTGCACCAGGGATCGTGGGCTAGTGTTCTCAATGTGGCTGGAGAAGGACAGGCTGCATCAGGGATCTTGGGCTAGTACTGTCAATGTGGCAGGAGAAGGACAGGCTGCATCAGGGATCTTGGGCTACTACCGTCAATGTGTCAGGAGAAGGGCAGGCTGCATCAGGTCTCCTGGGCTAGTGCCCTCAATGTGGCAGGAGAAGGGCAGGATGCACCAGGGCTCTTGGGCTAGTGCTCTCAATGTGTCAGGAGAAGGACAGGCTGCATCAGTGCTCTTGGGCTAGTGGCGTCAATGTGGCAGGAGAAGGACAGGATGCTTCTGGGCTCTTGAGCCTGTGCTCTCAATGTGGAGGGAGAAGGACAGGCTGCGTCAGGGCTCTTGGGCTAGTACCGTCAATGTGGCAGGAGAAGGACAGGATGCATCAGGGCTCTTGGGCTAGTGCTCTCAATGTGGCAGGAGAAGGACAGGCTCATTCTGTGCTCTTGGGCTAGTGCTCTCAATTTGGAGGGAGAAGGACAGGCTGCGTCAGGGCTCTTGGCCTGGTGCCATCAATGTGGCAGGAGAAGGACAGGCTGTGTCAGGGCTCTTGGCCTGGTGCCATCAATGTGGCAGGAGAAGGACAGGCTGTGTCAGGGCTCTTGGCCTAGTGCTCTCAATGTGGCAGGAGAAGGACAGGCTGCACCAGGGCTCTTGGGCTAGTGCTCTCAATGTGGAGGGAGAAGTACAGGCTGCATCTGGGCTCTTGGGCTAGTGCTGTCAATTTGGAGGGAGAAGGACAGGCTGCGTCAGGGCTCTTGGGCTAGTGCTCTCAATGTGGCAGGAGAAGGACAGGCTGCATCAGGGCTCTTGGGCTAGTGGTGTCAATGTGGCTGGAGAAGGGCAGGCTGCGTCAGGGCTCTTGGGCTAGTGGCGTCAATGTGGCTGGAGAAGGGCAGGCTGTGTCAGGGCTCTTGGGCTAGTACCGTCAATGTGGCAGGAGAAGGACAAGCTGCACTAGGGCTCTTGAGCTAGTGCTGTCTATGTGGTAGGAGAAGGACAGGGTGCGTCAGAGCTCTTGGGCTAGAGCTCTCAATGTGGCAGGAGAAGGACAGGATGCATTAGGGCTCTTGGGCTAGTGCTCTCAATGTGGCAGGAGAAGGACAGACTGCTTTTGGGCTCTTGAGCCTGTGCTCTCAATGTGGAGGTGGAAGGACAGGCTGTGTCAGGGCTCTTGGGCTAGTACCGTCAATGTAGCAGGAGAAGGACAGGATGCATCAGGGCTCTTGGGCTAGTGCTCTCAATGTGGCAGGAGAAGGACAGGCTGCATCAGGGCTCTTGGGCTAGTGCTCTCAATGTGGCAGGAGAAGGACAGGCTGCTTCTGTGCTCTTGGGCTAGTGTTCTCAATGTGGAGGGAGAAGGACAGACTGCGACAGGGCTCTTGGGCTAGTGCAGTTAATGTGGCAGGATAAGGACAGGCTGCGTCAGGGCTCTTGGCCTGGTGCCATCAATGTGGCAGGAGAAGGACAGGCTGCGTCAGGGCTCTTGGCCTAGTGCTCTCAATGTGGCGAGAGAAGGACATGCTGCATCAGGGCTCTTGGGCTAGTGCTCTCAATGTGGAGGGAGAAGGACAGGCTGCGTCAGGGCTCTTGGGCTAGTGCTCTCAATGTGGCAGGACAAGGACAGGCTGCGTCAGGGCTCTTGGGCTAGTGCCGTCAATGTGGAGGGAGAAGGACAGGCTGCGTCAAGGCTTTTCGGCCTGTGCCTTCAATGTGGCAGGAGAAGGACATTCTGCACCAGGGCTCTTGGGTTAGTGCTCTCAATGTGTCAGGAGAAGGACAGGCTGCATCAGGCCTCCTGGGCTAGTGCTCTCAATGTGGCAGGAAAAGAACAGGCTGTGTCAGGGCTCTTGGGCTAGTGGCGTCAATGTGGCTGGAGAAGGACAGGGTGCATCAGGGCTCTTGGGCTAGAACTCTCAATGTGGCAGGAAAAGGGCAGGCTGCGTCAGGGCTCTTGGGCTAGTACCGTCAATGTGGCAGGAGAAGGACAGGCTGCACTAGGGCTGTTGAGCTAGTGCTGTCTATGTGGTAGGAGAAGGACAGGGTGCGTCAGAGCTCTTGGGCTAGAGCTCTCAATGTGGCTGGAGAAGGGCAGGCTGCGTCAGGGCTCTTGGGCTAGTACCGTCAATGTGGCAGGAGAAAGACAAGCTGCACTAGGGCTCTTGAGCTAGCACTGTCAATGTGGCAGGAGAAGGACAGTCTGCGTCAGGGGTCTTGGGCTAGAGGCGTCAATGTGGCAGGAGAAGGGCAGGCTGTGTCAGGGCTCTTGGGCTAGTGCTCTCAATGTGGCAGGAGAAGGACAGGCTGCACCAGGGCTCTTGGGCTAGTGCTGTTATTGTGGCAGGAGAAGGACAGGCTGCGTCAGGGGTCTTGGGATAGAGGCGTCAATGTGGCAGGAGAAGGACAGGCTGTGTCAGGGCTCTTGGGTAGTGCTCTCAATGTGGCAGGAGAAGGACAGGCTGCTTTAGGGCTCTCATCAGACCACCCTACACTAGGAAGACCCATTCAAGAGAGTGGTCTGCTAGGGTGGCAGACACAAACAAAGGAAACTTTAGCTGCCCCTTTCTCAGGATTTGTTGGTCTTCCAGGCCTTAAAGTCTTCCATGAATCACAATTCTTTGCGGGTCAAATTTAAATCCCTGGAGCAAAGAACCCTGTGTTTCAAGAATCTTTGATATGCAACAGAAAACCGGAGAGAGGTAACGCACCTGAATGCAACAGCCGAAGGGACAGCAGTAGTGCAGACACGATGGTGCATCGTGATGGTAAAACCTGAGGAGATAAAAAGACAGGTTCATGATCTGCTGACAGCATTGAAACTCTTGTGACACTGTGGGACGCGGAACCTCTGCCTGAGGTACATATCAGCACATTACATAGACCAACCATAACTACAGCAATGAACAGAAACTGTAATACTACAAGGATCACAAATGTTAACAAACATCCTACAGCTAAGAACTCTAGCAACTGAAATAACTTCAGAGCAGAGAACTGGATGACACAGAACACCTACTAGTTCACCTCCTGGATACCTCAGGGCAGCCTGGAAAAAAAGCAGGAGAGAGTCGACTGAGGAATAATCTCCATTTACAACACAGAGATCAGCATAGGGCAGGTGGTTCATCATTCACTTTGTACACCTCATTTTATACATGGATCAAGTAACTAATAATGAACGTGTGTTATTCCATACAGAGACCAGTCTTAAATCCACAAATAACTTTTACCTAATAAAGCTATGTAGGAGAGTAGGACTGGCGGGGGGGTAGTATTCCAAGGTGTTTGACACCAAACACGACATGTTTCGATGCAGCCATTCCAAAGTTAGCATTTTACCGCGAGGATACCCTAGTCAGACTTCCTGGTGCACCCATGAGGTGGACACTGGAGACAGTCTGCCTGTCAAGAATAAAATCTACAGGCAACCTGACCATGTCAGGGACTGTATCAGGACTGAAGTCCAGAAAATGTTGGAGCTAGGTGTAATTGAGCCTTCAGATAGCCCTTGGGCTAGCCCAGTAGTCCTGGTACCCAAGCCTCATACCCAGGGTGGTAAGAAAGAAATGAGGTTTTGTGTAGACTACAGAGGCCTCAATGCAGTCACTAGGACTGATGCCTATCCCATACCAAGGGCAGATGAGCTGATTGATACTTTGGCCTCAGCCAAGTATCTAAGCACATTTGACCTGACAGCTGGCTACTGGCAGATCAGATTAGCTGATGATGCAAATGCCAAAACAGCATTTTCGACCCCTGGTGGGCACTACCACTTTGTGGTGATGCCCTTTGGATTGAAAAATGCACCTGCCACTTTTCAGAGGTTGGTGAATAAAGTTCTGGCAAGAATGGAAACTTATTGTTCAGCTTATCTAGATGATATTGCTGTCTTTAGTTCCTCCTGGCAGGATCACCTGGTCCACCTCAGGAATGTTTTGGAGGCTCTGCAGAAAGCAGGCCTCACTATCAAGGCCACCAAGTGCCAGATAGGGCAGAGTCAGGTTGTGTACCTGGGCCACCTTGTGGGTGGAGGCCAGGTTCAACCTTTACAGAGCAAAATCCAAACCATAATGGAATGGGTTGCTCCAACCACCCAGACACAGGTGAGAGCCTTCTTGGGCCTGACTGGGTACTATAGGAGGTTTGTCAAGGAATATGGATCTATAGTGACCCCCTTGAATGATCTGACCTCAAAGAAAATGCCAAAAAGGTTCAGTGGACAGCTAGCTGTCAAAAGGCATTTGAAGACCTAAAGCAGGCCATGTGCACTGCCCCCATCTTACAGAGTCCAGACTACACCAAAAAGTTCATTGTCCAAACAGATGCTTCTGAGCTGGGTGTGGGAGCTGTACTGTCTCAACTGAATGATGAAGGTCAAGACCAGCCAGTAGCTTTCATTAGCAGAAGGCTGACCCCTAGAGAGAAACGTTGGTCAGCTATAGAGAGGGAGGCCTTTGCTGTGGTGTGGGCCCTGAAGAAGCTGAGGCCATACTTGTTTGGCACTCACTTCATAGTTCAGACTGACCACAAGCCCCTCCTATGGCTTAAGCAGATGAAAGGTGAAAACCCAAAACTTTTGAGGTGGTCCATTTCCCTACAGGGGATGGACTATACAGTGGAACATAGGCCTGGGACCCAACATGCCAATGCAGATGGACTCTCAAGGTATTTCCACTTTGAACACGAAGACTCAACTGGTCAAGGTTAGTTTAGTGTCCCTGCGTTTGGGGGGGGTTGTGTAGGAGAGTAGGATCTGCCTCTTATGTTGCCCCCACTTTTTTCTGATGTTACACTGGTTTCTGGCTATAGTCAGGCTGGATCCCTGCCAATCAGGGCCCCAGCCTCTCTGTTCTCTCTAAACGATTTGGAGTGCACTCTAGGTGCACTAGTGATTGGATGCTGTGGTGCCTTATGAGTCCCTAGTATATGGTACCTTAGGTGCCAAGGGCATAGGTACTTCACAGGCCTACCAGGGGCTGAAGCATGTATTATGCCACCCCTGGGAAGCAGGCTAAATCTGACACCACAGGCCTGCTACTGCAGCCTGGGTGAGGTGGTGCTAGCACTCCTCACCGAGATATAGGTTCCCTATATCTCTCACACACACACATATAACCCTATCAGTCACCCCTAAGGCAGGCCCTATCAATCCTGAGGGCAGGGTGCTTGGCTTCTATGTGAGGGGGTGCCTCTGCCTGAGCAGGGCCCCTCTGCAGCTCTCAGAGTTCAGTCTCTGGTGCTGTTTGTGGATGCGGTTAAACCATATACTTTTAAGTGCATTATATCCTCGCGGTAAAATGCTAACTTTGGAATGGCTGCATCGAAACATGTCGTGTTTGGTGTCAAACACCTTGGAATACTACCCCCCGCCGGTCCTGGCGGCGGGGGTAGCATTCCACCCTTCTAGAGGGATAGACATGTACCCACTGTGGAAACACGGTAGAATCCTGAAGAGCCCTGGCATCACAAAATGGATGCCACCAGTCACAGACACGGGGCTGCCCTCCTGCTGATGACCGAAACTCACAGTGGAGGGAGCCCAACAAAAGGTATCCTGTCACAGGGAGGTGTCACAGGGAGGTGTAACCACCTCCCAGACAGGGTTTAGTGTATTGGGACTGGGTGGGTGCACTCTTAGAGTGCTTTGAAGTCCTGCACTGGGGGAGCAGAAGGCTCCTCTGTGCATATGCCAGTTCAAACCGGCTCAGGGGCTACCTGCCCCTGCTCTGGCGCAAAACTGGACAAAGGGAAGTGGGTGTAGCCACCCACTCCCCTGACCCTCCCATAGGTGGGGTCATAGAGCTAGTCCCTCCCTTCTTTACAGTATAATATAGGGAGCCCTTGAACTTGTAAGTTAGATATCCCTGGACGACGCTCTGAAGAAGAATCCTGGCCCTTCGACGTTCCACTACCTTTGGAAGACAGAAGAATCTCCCTTGGAGTCAAGGAGTGACTCCCCTGCTTGGCAGGCACCAAAAACTACAAACGACGGTCGCAAACTGCGCCGCTCCCGCCGGAGTCCGAAGTCCCTGCAGCCCAAGAAGTGGATTTCCTGACTTCTCCAAGGCCATCGTGAGTCCCCAGCGAAGCTGAGGCAAGTGGACCCCACGAGTGACGAGGAACCGCGACCCCTGGGTACCGTGCACTATTGTCGAGTGCAACTCCTACACAACATTCTAAGAACCTGTGCTTTGGACCACGTGTGGTCCCAGCCTCCAGCAGGAATCCCTCCTAAGATCAGAGGCCTACCACGTCCCGAGTGACCATGGGCCCCTGTGAGTGAATCCACCCGAGGCGTCTTCGCGATCCCTTGCCAGCCGGCTCGTAGGTCCCCGGAAGACTTTTGCAAGAAACCAAAGGGCTCCCCTGGTTGCTCCAGGCCTGCCCTGACTTACCCTTGCTGGGTGAGTCCCTCAGACCTTGCTGGTCTGCTCCATTGCCTTTTCACACTTTGCACGAGACTTGCTGTTACCAAGGCCTGTTGGCTCCAATCGAGTTGCCGACACCACAGTAAGCTGCAGACATTGTGGGACACGCCAAATCCAGCTCCTGGTCGTCGTCGACGCCTCCTGGACCTTGTGGCTGAAGAGTCAAGGCAACTGTGAACGACCTGAATCCTGCGACGACTGTGGGCATTCATCTTCCTTGCCCCGAGTCACTGCCAAGTGACTTTGAACACTGTCCCCTCTGCTTTCAGGTCATCCTTCCACCGAATCCAGGCTTGGATTCCACCGGACACTTCTTCAAACCATCACAAGCAGCAAGTCTTCTTTGTTCGCCATTGAAAACGATGCTGTGACCCGACACCAAAGGACACCTGTGCACCCGGCTTCCCTGGGTGAGGTAACTCCAGCACTACGGTGCTCCTGTGGGTGTGGGCCCTAGAACTACTTACCCTGTAAGTGACTTGCTTGTAGGTTCACCAGAAGTATCCTAAAACTCTTATTCTCCCCGTGCGATTCTCGCACTGACTCGTACAGGGTTCGCGGCTGTGTTAGACACACCGCGTCCAACTCCCTAGTAAATCTACCAGTAACCGCGTCCTTCGACTCGTACTGACCGATCGGTGTGTTCGCCTCGAACACGCTAGGGGCCTGTAACATTGATAACTCAATCGCGTCCGCTTACATAGACTCGTACAGGGCTCGCACTAGTGTCTGAACACCGCGTCCGTCCCCTGTGGGTCTCCTACAACTACCTGGGTGGTTCTCTGGGGGTCCCTCGATTCTATGTACCCTAGACCCCGGTCTAGCCAAGATAAGATTGTGATATTTACTGTGCTAACTTATTTTGATAACAATTGACTTGTACATATGGTCCTGACTTCTAATCTCATAAAGAGATTAGTAGAGAGTGTTTATTAATAAATACATATATATTTGATATATATACCTGTGTGGTGTCTTTTCATTTGGTGATTCAAGAGATTGTGTGGTAAAACAAGCTGCTTTACATTCCTTCAAGACTTAGCCTGAAGGCTGCTCTCCACAGCTACCACTAGGATAGCTTTCTATAAAGGTTGTCTTAAACCTATCTACCATAAGAGTCGATTTGTACTGGTGCAAGGTGTCCACTTTAATTAGTGAACAGCATATACCAGGCCAACTTCTCACAAGCTACTTAACAAGGACAGGTAAAAAGATCATAAATGCTTCAGGAGTTACTCTCAGGGCCATAATTAAAGAAAGGTTGGAAAAGTCTCAGGGCCCGATTCACAGAACTAACTTAAGACAAAATCCTAAACTTACTACCATTTTGGTATTCACAGAAGGCACTTACTCATTTTGGTATTCACAGAAGGCACTTACCCATTGATGAGTAAGTGCCTTCTGTGAATACCAAAATGAGTAAGTGCCTCAGAAGGCACTTACTCATTGATGAGTAAGTGCCTTCTGTGAATACCAAAATGAGTAAGTGCCTTCTGTGAATACCAAAATGAGTAAGTGCCTGCTGTGAATACCAAAATGGTAGTAAGTTTAGGATTTTGTCTTAAGTTAGTTCTGTGTATCGGGCCCTCATACATTATTAACCAACATTTTTGTTTCTTGTGTATTCTAGGAAAAACACTCAGCGATGCAGGGAATCTAGCTGACGGACTCAAGAACAGCTGCCCTCCTGCTCCTGGCCACTCTCTTTCTCTCATCCCAGTTCCTCTGGAGACATGGCATTGGCAGTGTTTTTTTGATATATGCTTGCGGGCACAAAGTCAAATCTGCAACATTCAACACTCACGCAGGACTGCGGATGGTGCTTTGAAAGATTGCACAACCCACCAAATTTGTTTTGCCTAAGTTAGGATTCAAACATGCTCATGATGGTCAAATTAGTTGGGAGCTTGATAAATTTATAGCAGGACGTCAGCACAGCAAGGTCCAACAGCCATGCATTAGCGTTTCAAGACTGACTATGGACGACAAGAATTGATGGCGACCAGGGGAAACTCCATTTATTAGGCTCAGCATAGGGATAGATTGCAAGTGGGTTGAGCCCTGTTACAAAGTGACCTTCTTAGAAGAGACCCCTGGATCCTGCCATCATCCATATGATGCCTAGAAACATCAGTGGATCCTTCCTACTTGTTCGACCCTACACATTTATCAAAAGGGGCAGCAGCAGTGCCTGTATCCAAAAACTCTGTTCAACTGATCCCAGCTTCAAATGTCCTGTAAGAGCCATCTGAACAGATCAATGGTGATGCTAACAAATTTGCGGTCTTTAAAAGCCAGCGCTTACTTCACTTCCTAGGTAGGGCTACTACGTTTCAAGATTTTATTAATTTATTGGTGTTTTTTGTATGGTCCGAACAAGACCCAGTGGGTGACATGGTGCTTTACATAGTAGCAATTTCTGAGAAGTGACATGTAGCACAATAGATACATCAAACGATAGTCATACACCCAAGTGAGATAGAGCAATTCACATAGTGGTAGCTTCCAACAAGTGACATACCGTGGTACGGGTACACATCAACAGATAGTCAGATACATTAAGTAATGCATCAAGACTGCCACGGGCATGTCACTCGCTGCCAAGGTAATGAATCAAAGTTAAAAATATAACTGGAAGAAGTAGGCCTTCCGTTCTTTTTTAAAAGTGAAACAGGACAGAACAGTTCTTAAAAAATGGGGCAATGGAGTTCCAGATCCTCCGATTCAATACCCAAAAGAAAGGATTCTGGGTTTTTGATTGCTTAAATTTTGGTCTTTTCTAGAGAATACGGTCAGGGCTTCTCAGATGGCGTTCACCTCCTGAGATCGATAATTTTCAAGAGCTTATTTAGAAGTTCACTGGCAAGTTTGAGGGGGGTTCCTACTTTGATGGTCAGCCACTTTGGGAAGGCGAGAATAGGAGAAATGAGCCTCACTTTAGATATATTGTTGACGTGCTTTTGTGGGTTAAGGTTTCTTTCCAGGAATTAGTCCAGTGATGTCTCTGAATCAACCACCAGGAGATACAAGAGTCGTCTCTATTGAGAGAGATTGGAGTCAGATTTATAACAGGATCAGACATTTGGGAGGAGAGATCAGTGGGTATTCGTTTTTGTGGATTAAGTTTCAGGTGGTGATGCAGGATTTCCAGGAAATGAGCCGCGTATTCAACACCTGCCGGGAAGGTGATTCTCTTGTAGAGCTGAATTTCATCTGCAAGGAAGGGGAATGATACACAGTAGTTGTTGAGGGTTGGGGCTAAAAGCTGTGAGTAACAGTTGAACAGTGTGGGAGAGCGAACAGAGCCTGGGGGGCGTCTTGGTTGATGGCTACAGAATTTGAGGGGCAGTTAGCCGTTTGAAGACATTGACTACGATCCTCCAGATAGAATGAGAACCAGTTGTGGACTGTGCCCTTTAACCTATTCTCTCATGTAGGATCTTTAGGAAGGTTGAATGGTTTATTGCAGGGTCTCCAACCTTTTCTGTAATAAGAGCTACTTATGTTCAATGAAAACCATCCAGAGCTACTAGTATTTTTAGATTTGTAATAATAATGTCCACGTCAGACAATATTACAATAGTCACAGTCTATGCAAGATTACCAGCAGTGGTCACCTCAGTGCAAGATTACCAGCAGTGGTCACCTCAGTGCAGGGTTGCCAGCAGTGGTCACCTCAGTGCAAGATTACCAGCAGTGGTCACCTCAGTGCAGGGTTGCCAGCAGTGGTCACCTCAGTGCAAGATTACCAGCAGTGGTCACCTCAGTGCAGGGTTACCAGCAGTGGTCACCTCAGTGCAGGGTTGCCAGCAGTGGTCACCTCAGTGCAGGGTTGCCAGCAGTGGTCACCTCAGTGCAGGGTTACCAGCAGTGGTCACCTCAGTGCAGGGTTACAGCAGTGGTCACCTCAGTGCAGGGTTGCAGCAGTGGTCACCTCAGTGCAGGGTTGCAGCAGTGGTCACCTCAGTGCAGGGTTACCAGCAGGTGTCACCTCAGTGCAGGGTTGCCAGCAGTGGTCACTTCAGTGCAGGGTTAGCAGCAGTGGTCACCTCAGTGCAGGGTTGCAGCAGTGGTCACCTCAGTACAGGGCTGCCAGCAGTGGTCACCTCAGTGCAGGGTTAAGGCAGTGATCACCTCAGTGCAGGTTAACCAGCAGTGGTCACCTCAGTGCAGGGTTACCAGCAGTGGTCACCTCAGTGCAGGGTTGCCAGCAGTGGTCACCTCAGTGCAGGGTTACCAGCAGTGGTCACCTCAGTGCAGGGTTACCAGCAGTGGTCACCTCAGTGCAGGGTTACCAGCAGTGGTCACCTCAGTGCAGGGTTGCCAGCAGTGGTCACCTCAGTGCAGGGTTGCCAGCAGTGGTCACCTCAGTGCAGGGTTACCAGCAGTGGTCACCTCAGTTCAGGGTTACCAGCAGTGGTCACCTCAGTGCAGGGTTGCCAGCAGTGGTCACCTCAGTGCAGGGTTGCCAACAGTGGTCACCTCAGTGCAGGGTTACCAGCAGTGGTCACCTCAGTGCAGGGTTGCCAGCAGTGGTCACCTCAGTGCAGGGTTGCCAGCAGTGGTCACCTCAGTGCAGGGTTAGCAGCAGTGGTCACCTCAGTGCAGGGTTAGCAGCAGTGGTCACCTCAGTGCAGGGCTGCCAGCAGTGGTCACCTCAGTGCAGGGTTACAGCAGTGGTCACCTCAGTGCAGGGTTACCAGCAGTGGTCACCTCAGTGCAGGGTTGCCAGCAGTGGTCACCTCAGTGCAGGGTTACCAGCAGTGGTCACCTCAGTGCAGGGTTACCAGCAGTGGTCACCTCAGTGCAGGGTTACCAGCAGTGGTCACCTCAGTGCAGGGTTGCCAGCAGTGGTCACCTCAGTGCAGGGTTATTCTTATATGTGTTGTGGTATGTTGTCTGTGCGTTTTTCATGACTGATGTGGTTGTGTACTCCTCTTGTGTCTGTGCTCCCATTGGATTTGCACTGTTTAGATGCACAGGTCTTGTCTGTTGTTGTAGTAGTTCTGTGTGTGTGTTTTGATTGTGTTCTGTGTTTGACTGTTGTTTTTGTGCGTACAGTGGTAGTGCCATACCTGTGTGTGTGTGTGATGTTTGTGGATACCACCCAGGGGGTGTGTTTGATTGTCAGTGTCTTGACTGGATATTATTGGCAAGCTTCTGTGTGTTTGTCACTGGTGTTGTGTGCTGCTGGTGTGATGGGTGTGGGGGTTGTGTGAAGGTTCATACTTGTGTTTGACTGTCATGGAGTGTTCCAATGGCCCGTGAGTTGTGCTGCTGACATACTCCTGTGATGTATTTGGATTCAGATGTGTGGCTGATCAGTGTTGGACTTCATACCCTTCCTTTCATCCCTGTGCCTATTCATGGGTTGCCTTGCTGTCTCCCTGAGTTGTTGCAGTGAGGTGACTGTGCTTTGACTTCACTCACTGTGACTGCCATGTGTGGATTTTTGGGCTGGGGTGGATGTAATGTGTTCCTTCCCTTGCATGTGATGTACACATTTTTGGTGTTCAGCTCCTTGCCATTCCATTTGTGTGCACCTCAGTTTGAGTTGCCTATTTGTTGTCCTACATTGCTGTTGGCATGTGGTCTGTGTTTGTTGCTGTGTGTCAGTGTGGGGTATGTCTGTGTGACTTGGCAGGCTGTGTGTCCATTGGTGTGTTTGTTCATTGTCTGTGTGTGTTTAATTTGTGCTTGGACTCAGTTTACTTGCCATGAGTGTGGTGTTGTTGTGGTGTGTGTGTTCCCCTGGCCCAGTGCTTCTACGCTGTGTGTTACTCTGCAGCCACACCTGATGAGGCTGTCTCCCTAGTTGTTTGTTGTGTGGTGCAGTGTGTGTGTTCACCTGGCTGCTTTTTGGGCATGTGGGGGCACAGGGAGATCACGTGGCATGTCCCTTCATGGTGTGGTTGGGCCTAGTGTGTGGAGTGTGGAGGTGTTGCCCTGTGTACTTTGGGCACTGCCCCTGCCTAGCGCTGGCCCAGCCTACTACATTGTGTGCATTTTTTCTCGCGGATTCACCGCTGCGGTCACGTGAACTGTGCATTATTTCAGGGTCGCGGACATGGTGGCCTGGGTGTGGAGGGGTGGCCTTGTGGCAGGTGGGACATGTGTGGCTACACCTGTGGTTGTGTTCCTGTCCCCACAAGGGTGTCTGGTGGGGGCAGGCACCTTACATCGGACATGGATTTGTGGGTTGTGTTTGTTATCGGAGTTGTGTGATGGAGTACCTGCGTCGGCGTCCGCGACGGTCCATGGCTTGCTGTAGGTGTATCATGTACAGCGCCGGGAAGACGTGTAGTGCAGGGTCCATGGCGGTCGGCTCCGGGTATCGATTTGGCGCTCCGCTATGGTGCTTCCGTATGCTCAGAATGGCCGGTTTCTCCGCTGCGGTGAGCCTGGCTGTTTCGCGCATCCTAATTTGTACGGAGGGAGGGACGTCATCCCGCACGGTGGTGGCTCTCGATTGGTTGTCTCCGCCGCGGTGGCGGGCGCGTTTTGATGGCGGTGCACGTAGCACCGCGGCGGACGGACAATGGGCTGTGTTTGGCCATTGTAATATTGCGGACGGGTGCACCGCTGCTCACGGGCGGAAAACAGCGTTTTCTCCCAACGCCAGCATCGCGGAGGTGCATCCGCCAGTCATCGTAATGGACCCCTAGGCACTAACCATATATAAAGTTATACTCCCACTACAAACTACATTAAATTAGGGAAGACGCTGGACACTAAACATATCTAATTAACTATTCCCACTCCAAACTGCATTTTGGGGGTCATTAGGATGGCTGGCGGACTTCAGTCCGCCCGCCATCCCCGCGGTGCAGGGATCGGCCGCCAGACGTGCGGCGGTCCCGCACGCTGATTAGGATGCGACCGCCACCCTGGCAGTCGCATTCCGCATATTTGGCATTGCGGCGGGTGCTGCTTACAGCAGCACCCGCCGCAATGCCAAATTGACATGTTGTGCATTCCCATGCACAACGTGGCAGGCACCGCGTGGTGCCTGCCACCTTGTGCATGGGAATGCAGGAGGGTACCATGGGTACCCCCCAAGTGCTCCCCCCGCCGCCTACCCCCCTGGGGGCCCACAACGGGCCCCCAAAGCACATCCCCGCCAGCCTTTCCATGGCGGCATCGCCGCCATGGAAAGGCCAGTTACCGCACCCATCCTAATATGGATGGCGGTGCCTGGTAGGCACCGCCACTATATTAGTGGCCAAGTCCACCCGGCCGGCAATCGTAATGATTGCCGAGGGGCGGACGCCGTGATACCCCCCCGCCATAATAATATGGCGGGGGTAAATCTAGTTGGGATGGCGGGTGGATCGCCATCGCCGAGCCGGCGGTGGCAATCCGCCCGCCATCCTAATGACCCCCTAAGTTAGAAAAGGCGCTGGACCTCGCCCTGGCAGAGACCCCACGCATCCGCAGAACCAGAGCAGGCGGAAAAGCCTTCTCCTACGTCGCAGCAAAGACCTGGAACGAGCTCCCAGTCAACATCAGACGCTCGACCACTCTGCACACCTTCAGGAGGAGCCTCAAGACCTGGCTTTTTGACTGATCCAGAGCTGCACCACCCCACCCCCCAGCGCCTTGAGACCCTCACGGGTGAGTAGTGCGCTTTATAAACCCCTGATTGATTGATATATAATTTACTATTCCCACTCCAATTAATAATAAGTCAGGGAAGGCGCTGGACACTAAACATATATAATTTACTATTCCCACTCCAAACTACATTAAATCAGGGAAGGTGCTGGACACAAAACATATATTATTAACTATTCCCACTCCAAACTACATTAAGGGCCCCATTAGGATGGCGGGTGGACTACAGTCCGCCCGCCACCCTAGCGGTGTTGGGACCGGCCCCCAGCGGTGCGGCGGTCCCGCACCACCAATTAGGATGCGGCCGCCACCCTGGCGGTCGCATTCCGTATTGTTAACATTGCGGCGGCTGCTGCTGTGAGCAGCACCTGCAGCAATGCCAAAAATACATGTTGTGCATTGCCATGCACAACGTGGCAGGCACCGTGCGGTGCCTGCCACCTTGTGCATGGCAATGAGGGGGGTACCATAGGTGCCCCCCAAGTGCAGCCCCCATCCCCCTGGGGGCCCGCAACAGGCCCCCAAAGCAATTACCGCCAGCCTTTCCATGGCGGCAAAGCCTTCCTAATTGTGTTCCTGTCCCCACAAGGGTGTCTGGTGGGGGCAGGCACCTTACATCGGACATGGATTTGTGGGTTGTGTTTGTTATCGGTCGCATTCCGCAGTTCAACATTGCGGCGGGTGCTGCTTACAGCAGCACCCGCCGCAATGTCAAATTGCCATGTTGTGCATTTCCATGCACAACGTGGCAGGCACCGCACGGTGCCTGCCACCAAGTGCACCCCCCACCCCCCCGGGGGCCCGCAACGGGCCCCTAAAGCAATTCCCTGCCAGCATTTCCATGGCGGCATCGCCGCCATGGAAAAGCCTTAAACCGCACGCATCATAATATGGATGGCGGTGCCTGCTAGGCACCGCCACCATATTAGAGGCCCAAGTCCGCCCGGCCGGCAATCGGAACGATTGCCGACCGGCGGAAAAGCAGCGGACGCACTTTGCGTCCGCCGCGATACCCCCGCCATTATAATATGGTGGGGGGTATTACTCGTTACGATGGCATAATGGTCACCACCGCCGGCTCGGCGGTGGCGAACGTTACGCCATCCTAATGACCCCCTACATTGTTAGAAAAGGTGCTGGACACTAAACATATATAATTTAATATTCCCACTCCAATTAACAATAAGTCAGGGAAGGTGCTGGACAATAAAAATATATTTATTTTACTATTCTCACTTCAAACTACATTAAATAATGGAAGGTGCTGGACTTACAACATATACAATTTACTGATTATATATATATACTTACTAATTGGAGAGGTGTGGTGCAGCGGCCAGGGCAGCTGACCTTCGGAGCACAGGGCTCATGGTTCGATCCCCGGCTCCGGCGGCAGCTCAGCTCAGCACCATGTGACTCTGGAAAATAGCTCACTTAATTTCCATGACGGCCCCCAGCGCCTTGAGACCCGTAAGGGTGAGTAGTTCGCGCTTTACAAATACGGATTTATATTTTTATTTTTATATTTATTTACTATTCCCACTGCAAACTGCATAAAATAAGTGAAGGTGCTGGACACAAAACATATATAATTTACTACTCCCACTACAAAATATATAAAGTCATGGTAGGTACTGCACACTAGTTTTGTTTAACCTGAAGCACACCCTTTCCTTCTTGATGCTCAAATTTATTGCTTTCTCATTTTTAGCGTGCAGCACTCCTGTGCGCTCCGTCCCAAAATAAGCGCCGGCATTACAATGAGCAAATTTTGTGACATGCAAATTGCGTGTCACGGAGGAGTTGTACAGCGATATACACATCAGTAGACAATATTCACACGTACTCCATAATTTATCCAAGTTAATGCAGTTTATTCCAAGGTTTCATTAATTTTTGACCATCACGTCAGAGGCAAAAAGTTTCCATGCTTCATGCATCTTAATACACTGAGATTGCCCATCCGGGCCTATTCGCAGGCAAGTGCTGAAACTTCATGATTCACAAACGTGTGCTTTTACCCAATGCATGTCGGTCCCTACGACCTTCTTCAGGGGCATCTATGATGTTTAAAAAAATATAAATCAATATATATTTCAACTAACAGTTCATATACGAATTAAGTCCACAACGAAACATTTCATCCCTTCTCCCTTGTGTCCCTTCCAATAATATAAACATAATGTGCTTAAGGCCATTAAACACGATATTCACTACCCCATCCTGCAATTTTAAACTCCCCGCTGAAACTTCCCCAGTTCTCATGACGCATAACTCGATGCGCCCTCCTGATAAACATTGCGCTAGAAACCCTTTAAAATTAAAAACTAATGTGTCTCACGTAAACACTACCTCTACTCCCCAACAAATATCCTAACATATCCCCAACCTTGACTGCAACTCACTTTAAAACAAACCCAAACTAATCCCTGTGCATACCTGTTTTAACATCCTGATCTTCCAATCCGCATAACCTTGCTTGTCTCTCTCCAACAGGCTTTCTAGACGTGCCCCTCCCAACGTAACTCTTTTAACCTTACTCACCCAACTGTGCTGAATCTGTACCTCATGCTGTACCTATCCCGCCCTTCTCCTTAAAGTGCACTCCCCACTAAAAACCCTCGAATCAATATGAATAATGACAAATCATCATCAATAACACAATCCCATCACACCCCACATTTCTCTTGAAATTGCTAAAAAGAAATTAATAAAACGTAATTTAAATACATATAAATGTGAAACCAAAGTCATAGTCCGTTGTAAAATCATCCGTGGTTAGTGCATCGTCACGTTCTATAGAAAGCCTCTGACGTGTAACTGTAATAAATATTCCTTTGTTCTTTGTTAGATTTTCCGACGGGGTGCTCTGACAGGGTTTGGAACGAGGTAAATGATTCATCAGTCTTGTTTAACCTGAAGCACACCCTTTCCTTCTTGATGCTCAAATGTATTGCTTTCTCATTTTTAGCGTGCAGCACTCCTGTGCGCTCCGTCCCAAAATAAGCGCCGGCATTACAATGAGTAAATTTTGTGACATGCAAATTGCGTGTCACGGAGGAGTTGCACAGCGATATACACATCAGTAGACAATATTCACACGTACTCCATAATTTATCCAAGTTAATGCAGTTTATATTTTTATTTTTATATTTATTTACTATTCCCACTGCAAACTGCATAAAATAAGTGAAGGTGCTGGACACAAACATATATAATTTACTACTCCCACTACAAAATATTTAAAGTCATGGTAGGTACTGCACACTAAACATATATAATATACTATTCCTAATATCAACATATATGATTTACTATAACTAAATATACATTTTATTTAAAAATTAATAATTATTTTTAACATATATATAAACATATATGAAACATATAAATATTAACATCAAATATTTTTTACAAAAAATTTCAAATAAATGTTAATAATTGTTAGCAAATACAAAATTATGAATAACTAAATACAAATTAATTACTCTCATTAATAAATCTTAAAAATTGTAAATAAGTTATCAAAATTAATTTGTAAATGTTTTATAAACTTAAAACATACTACATTGTACCCACTATAAAAACAACATCCCAGTACTCCAATAATTAAATTTTAAATTTAAATTAAAATTTTTAAAATAATTTTATCACTAAATTTTTAAAACACTAAACACCCTTATACACAATAAGTACCATTTTACACACATACATTTTTTTAAATACATTTTAATTTGAAATTTCACATTTTGTTTTTAATTTTGAGAACATTGTAAAAAAAAACACCATTATCCCCTATTAACACAAAATCACTCTCATAAAAAAATTTGTAAAATTATATTACATTTTAGTAAAACAATTTAAATCTTCCCAAAAATTTTTAAAAACACTCCCCACCCTTATCCCCTATAAACCCAACATCCTGCACCTAACAATTAATAATAATCTCATTTATAAATATTTCATTTTTTAAATAATTAAAATTTCAATATTTTAAAACACTACCCAGCCTTATCCCCTATAAACACAACATCCCACTCCTAAAACAATATTACAAATAATTTATCTAAATTTACAAATTTAATAAAATTTAAATATCAAATTTTTAAAACACTCCCCACCCTTATCCCCTATTAACCCAACATCCCGCTCCTAAAAATAATTACAAATTAATTATCAAAAATTTAAATTTTAATAAATTTTAATTTTAACATTTTTAAAACACTCCCCACCCTTATCCCCTATTAATCCAACATCCCGCCCCCAACAAAATATTATACATTCATTTTTAAAAATTTAATATTTTTAAAAATTTTAACAATTTTTTTTAAAATACTCCCCACCCTTATCCCCTATAAACACAACATCCCGCTCCTAAAAATTATTCAAACACAAGGAGATGATGGACGTAGCGCTGAAACTTTTCAGACACTCACCCCCAGTCACAGATCTGGGTTGAATCTATCATCATTCTTTAGCTCACTCCGCCACCCCAGTTCAGACACAGCTATATGCAAATCAGTCTTGACCCTGTGCCTCATGGGAACAGTCCAGCCCGAACTGCCAAGCCATGTCTTCCCTGGACCGGAAAAAAGCATCCTGGGACCGGTTTCGGGCTAACAGCCCTCATCAGCCAGGCTAGCTTGATTCCAGTGGCAAAGTGAGCAAGGGACCCAAAAATACAATTTTTAAAAAATGTATTTCACAATTATTACATCATTTACAAACATTTAACACGATAAAAAAATATATTACTAAAACGATATATTTTACTGACTATATTTTAACAATCGATATTTTTTACAACAATATTTTTTACTTACGATATTTTTAACTCGATATTATGTCAAAACGATATTTTATACTCGAAATTATGACTACTTACCGCTGTAACTTTGTGCTATTGCTCACACTGAAGGGCGCAATGATAAAGTGGGTTAACCTGTAGCCCCTTGCTGTATGCTGTGTTGGGCTGAAGCAAAGTGTAAATTTAACCATTTACAATTTAACAGGCCAATGAATGATGCTGGCTCACCAAAGGCCCCTTTATGTATGTATACTACTGCGCAACTTCCTCTGATGTGTCTGTAAAACGTACCTTTGTTGCCCCGAAGTTTTGTCCTGAATTTTGACCGTGTGTCCTGAATTTTTGCCCTGAATTTTTACACTCACCGTCCTGAATTTGCACCCATGCCAGTTGGTCACCCTAACCAGAGCAGTAGCAAAGGAAACTTCGATGATAATGGGAGCCCCCAGGGTACACGTTTCCAGTAGTGAGGCTGTTAACGCGGAGGCGTAGACGAGATCTGTAGGTTGTTGTGAGGGGCATACCTGTGCCTCCTATGAAGCTCTGGGCTCGAGACGGAGACAAGAGTTTGGTACCTATCAATCCTGCGGTGGCCCTGGGATTCCTGTCAGAAAAAGAGTGCTGAACTGCAACCTGTCTGATAACTGTGTTGGATGACCCGGAAGGTATCCTTGGACTTAATCAGTGGCTTTGGCTAAAAAGAGTTCCCCATTTACAGTCTTGTTGAGACTTAAAATGAAGGCAGAGTTGGTGTTTTATAAATGTAAATTGAAGTCTATTTTTAATAACACATTTCTTTTAAGGGACTATGGGGCCGATTCCGATTCAGGCCGGAAATCTCTCCGACCGAGCCGGACCCGGAGAGATTTCCGACCGAATCGGACTCTGGCAGTCCGACCGAACGAGTACGATGCGCACGCATGCAATCGGACTCGAGTCGGTCGGACTCCCATTGAGTCAATGGGAGCTGGACGTACAACGCGTACGCGGGCTCCCATTGACCCAATGGGAGCGAGGCGAACAAGGGTGCCCCTACAGCGGGTACGCCTTGAAGCGACTCGCGGCGTACATGCACAGGTAGGGGGGACCCATGGGTCCCCCCTGTGTGCAACTCGTGCGGCTACGCGTACAGGGGGGTCCGACACGGACCCCCAAAGTGCGGCTCCAACTGCTCTTTCGAGCCGGACGGCGCGAGTCGGTCGGACTGCTCGCAGCGCGCATCGTACTTGCCCGGCCGGGGAACGTCTCCATCGCGCGGTGCAAGTCGTGTCCGTGCGAGTCGGTCGGAGCGCTTCGGACCCGCGAACAAGTCGGTCGGCGATTTCGCGTGCGCTCGCATCGTACTCGCTCGGCCGGACGCACGTACGAATCGGTCGGGAAAGAGGGCTCCGAATCGGATCCGGTTAAGCCGAATCCGATTCGGTGCCCTACCGGCCGAGATCGGAATCGGCCCCTGGGTGTCCAGATGGGCGGATTTCAGTTACATCAGAGCCCTATGGTTTGAAAAAGAATTGAAGGATCCCTACAGTGCTTTGAACCAGTGGGCTCCAGAACAAGGTGTTCTGTATCACCACAATGCGTGTCCATCTGTGTGCTTGTTACAGATACAAAGATTTCATCCATAAAGATAGCATTGAGAAGAGAAAGGGTTAAATGGTGTCTGGAAGCCTGTGATGATGCAAGGGGCATGGGAACGGGGAGACGGCGAGGCAGCCTTCTTTCCCGATGCTCTCAGCCATGGTGCGTTTGTCTGTGGCTGTTGTTCTGTTCCCCTCACTGGCTGTGTGTCCTTTTCTTCTTCGTGGAGCCCATGTGTTTATTGAAATTGCTGTTCTTTGCGTGGTGATCCTGACTTGTTTTTGTGAGGATGCTGTTCACTGTTCTCTTCATCCTCTGTCCATTTGTGGCATGGACTTTTCTTGGCAGCTTTTTCTGGGTTTGGTGCATGATGTATGTTCTGGGCTGTGTTTGGGCCCCGTACTGCCCTTTCACAGGCACTGTTCCTCTCTTCTGGGCCTCTACTGATTCAGGTGCCTTTCTTCTTCTCTGCCACTTCTGCACCAGGTACTCCTTTTCTTCTAGACTGGTTCTGGGTCAGGTATTTCATCTCTTCTAGGGTGCTACTATGCCAAGTACTTTTCTTTTCAATCAGACCCTGTTAGGACTCAATCATCTTTTTCATCTGGACCTCTGGGGTCATTTTCAGCAGGGCTTTTCCTCTTTGTTGGGCCTCTCCTGGAGGCCTCTTCTTTTCTGTAGACACGTCTCTTGTACTCTTCTTTTGTTGCTGAGAGTGGGCTGTATTCTTGCCTGCATCATTTAGGAATGCAGACTTGGTTGACTGATGTGGTCATGTGTTTTCCATCCATGCACCCTGAAGGGCAGGAGCAGCCCTTTCTTTTCCCTCTTACAGACTTTGCTTTTCTATTTTTAGTTTGTATTGTCGAGCCTTCTTTTGTGTTCTGAAATGGTAACAGGCCCTTTGTTCTTTATTCTGGACGGGTGAACTCAGCTTATTTCTTTCTGGTGTACCTTGCACCGACATTGAGGTTTTTCCCCCAAATTATTATCCCTGTGCCAAATTATTTTCTCCGCCCATAGAGTTAGTTTAATCTTTTCCTTTGCTTTATCACCTGTCACCCTCCTTTTTTAGGTCAAGACTAGCGGCAGCGCGCATGAGCTGCTCGCTCTGCGAGAACGCTGTAGAAGAGTATGGGAGAGAAGCTGCGCCCACTCTCCTCCCATATTTTTCTTTGGTTTGTGTCATTGTCTTTCGTAAATGCTGCATTCGGATTCATTATTAGGCTTGTTAGTCCCTCCTTAGGACGGCCTTGACTTCATTTGTACCCTCCCATGGCGACTGGCCCCTTTACTTCAGTTGTTACACGGGACCTGTTATTTAGTCTGTAAGCACTATTTACTTTATTGAGTTTGTGTTTTTAAGCAGCACCACCGCCCCCGTAACATGGGCACCCGCTTTTAATCACTTTAACCCAGCATTATCTCGTGTCTGTTTCAACCCCCCCAAGTAAAATGGATTTAGAAATGATTAGCGAATTAAGTCATGCGAATTTCAGGTAGCACATAATCCTG
Organism: Calotriton arnoldi; assembly: GCA_963921515.1. Lineage (NCBI taxonomy): Eukaryota > Metazoa > Chordata > Amphibia > Caudata > Salamandridae > Calotriton > Calotriton arnoldi. The sequence goes on from CAWUFW010000975.1 coordinate 3,091,997, forward strand.
TGCTAATGGGCTAAAGAGGACAACAGCACATCTGTGTTACATGTCATCTGCGCTAAGCCACCTGATGGGTTGTTTTCAAAAGCCTGTTTTATTAGCAACACCAACAACACCACCACCAATACCACCACCACCACCAATACCACCACAACCAATACGACCACCACCACCAATACCACCACCACCACCACCAATACCACCAATGCCACCACCACCACCACCACCTATACCACCACCACCAATACCACCAGCACCACCAATGCCACCACCACCAATACCACCACCACCAATACCAATACCACCACCAATACCACCACCACCAATACCATGCTAATACCAATACCACCACTAATGCCACCAATACCACCACCACCAATACCATCACCACCACCAATACCACCACCACCAATACCAATATCACCAATACCACCACCACCTATACCACCACCAATACCACAACCACCAATACCACCACCACCAATACCACCACCACCAATACCAATACCACCACCAATACCACCACTACCACCAATACCACCACCAATATCACCACCACCAATAACATCACCACCACCAATACCATCACCAACACCAATAGCACCACCACCAATACCAATACCACCACCACCAATACCATCACCACCACCAATACCACCACCACCAATACCAATATCTCCAATACCACCACCACCTATACCACCACCACCAATACCACCACCACCAATACCACCACCACCAATACCACTATACCAATACCAATACCACCACCAATACCAGCACCAATACCACCGCCAATACCAATACCACCAATACAAATACCACCACCACCAATACCACCATCACCACCAATACCAATACCACCACCACCAATACCACCAATACTACCACCACCACCGATACCACCACCACCAATACCACTCCCACCACCATCAATACCACCACCACCAATACCTACACAACCATTAATACCACCAATACCACCACCACCACCAATACCACCAACAATACCACCACCACAAATAACACCACCACCATCAATATCAATACCACCGCCAATATCAATACCACCACCACCAATACCAGCACCACCAATACCAGCACCACCAATACCACTACCACTACCACCAATACCACCAACACCACCACCACCAATACCACCACCACCACCAATACCAATACCAATACCACCGCCAATACCACCACCAATACCACCACCACCAATACCACCACCACCAATACCACCACCAATACCACCACCACCAATACCACCACCACCAATACCACCACCACCAATACCACCATCACCACCAATACCACCAATACCAATACCACCACCACCAATACCACCACCAATACCACCACCAATACCACCACCACCAATAACAACACCATTAATACCACCAATACCAATAGCACCACCACCAATACCACCACCATCAATACCACCAACAATACCACCACCAACAATAACACCACCACCATCAATATCAATACCACCGCCAATATCAATACCACCACCACCAATATCACCACCAATACCACTACCACCAATACCAATACCACCACCACCACCACCAATACCAATACCACCACCACCACCAATACCACTGCCAATACCGCCACCAATACCACCACCACCACCAATACCACCACCACCAATACCACCACCACCAATACCACCACTAATACCAATACCACCAGCAATACCAATGCCACAACCACCAATACCACCACTACCACTACCACCACCACCAATACCACCACCACCACCACCAATACCACCACCACCACTAATACCACTGCCAATACCACCACTAATACCAATACCACCAATACCACCACCACCAATACCACCACCACCACCACCAATACTAATACCACCGGCAATACCACCAATACCACCACCACCAATACCACCAACACTAATACCACCACCACCAATACCACCAACACCAATACCACCAACACCAATACCACCACCACCAATACCACCAACACCAATACCACCAACACCAATACCAACACCAATACCAACACCACCAATACCAATACCACCACCACCACCAATACTACCACCACCACCAATACTACCACCACCACCAATACCATCAATACCACCACCACCACCAATACCACCATTGCCACCAATACCACCACAAATACCACCACTACCACCAATGCCACCAATACCAATACCACCAATACCACCACCACCAATACCACCACCAATACCAATACCACCACCACCACCAGTACCAATACAACCACCACCACTACCACCACCACCAATACCACCACCACCAATACCAGCACCACCACTAATACCACCACTAATAACAATACCACCACCAATACCACCACCAATACCACCAACACCAATACCACCAACACCAATACCACCACTACCAATACCAATACCACCACCACCACCACCAACACTACCACCACCACCAATACCAATTCCAATACCACTACCAATACCTCCACCACCAATACCACCACCACCAATACCACCAATACTACGATCAATACCACCACCACCAATACCACCAATACCAATGCAACCACCAATACTACCACCACCAACAGTACCACCACCAATACCACCACCACCACCAATACCACCACCACCACCAATACCACAATACCAATACCACCAATACCACCAACACCACCACCAATACCACCACCAATACCACCACCACCAATACCAACACCAATACCAATACCACCACCACCAATACCACCACCCCCACCACCAATACCGCCACCACCAATATCACCACCAATATCACCACCACCAATACCACCACCACCAATACCAGCACCACCACCAATACCACCACCACCAATACCACAAATACCACCACCTCCAATACCAATACCACCACCAATACCACCACTAATACCACCATCACCACCAATACCACCACCACCACTAATACCACTGCCAATACCAATACCAATACCACCACCAATACCACCAACACCAATACCACCAATACCACCAACACCAATACCACCATCACCAATACCAATACCACCACCACCACCACCACCAATACTACCACCACCACCAATACCAATACCACCCCCAATACCAATACCACCACCACCACCAATACCACCCCCAATACCACTACCACCACCACCAATACCACCACTACCAATACCAATTCCAATACCACTGCCAATACCAATACCACCACCAATACCAATACCACCACCACCAATACTACCACAACCACCACCAATACCACCACCACCAATTCCACCACCAATACCTCCACCACCAATACCACCACCACCAATACCAATACCACCACCACCAATACCACCACCACCAATACCACCACCAATACTACCATCAATACCACCACCACCAATACCACCAATAACAATGCAACCACCAATACTACCACCACCACCAGTACCACCACCAATACCACCACCAATATCACCACCACCACCAATACCACCACCACCAATACCACCAATACCACCACCACCAATACCACAATACCAATACCACCAATACCACCAACACCACCACCCATACCACCACCAATACCACCACCATCACCAATACCACCACCAATACCACCACAACCAATACCACCACCCCCACCACCAATACCGCCACCACCAATATCACCACCACCACCACCACCAATATCACCACCACCAATAACACCACCACCAATACCACCACCACCGCCAATACCACCACCACCAATACCACAAAGACCACCACCACCAATACCTCCAATACCAATACCACCACCACCAATACCACCACTAATACCACCATCACCACCAATACCAATACCACCACCATCAATACTATCACCAATACCACTAATACCAATACCACCACCACCAATACCACCACCATCAATACCACTACAACCACACCCAATACCACCACCGCAAATACCAGTACCACCACCACCACCACCACCACCAATATCAGTACCACCACCAATACCAATACCACCACCACCAATACCAATACCGACACCGACACCACCCCCACCAATATCACCACAACCAATACCAATACCACCACCACCAATACCACCATTGCCACCAATGCCACCACCAATACCACCACTATCACCAATACCACCAATACCACCACCACCAATATCACCACCAATACCACCACCAATACAACCAATACCACCACCACCAATGCCACCACCAATACCAATACCACCACCACCAGTACCAATACAACCACCACCACTACCACCACCAATACCACCACCACCACCACTAATACCACCGCCAATACCAATACCAATACCAATACCACCACCAATACCACCAATACCACCAACACCAATACCACCACCACCAATACCACCACCACCACTACCACCACCAATACCAATACCACCACCAATACCAATACCACCACCAATACCACTACCACCACCACCAATACCACCACCACCAATACCAATTCCAATACCACTGCCAATACCAATACCACCACCAATACCAATACCACCACCACCAATACCACCACCACCACCAATACAACCGCCAATACCAATACCACCACCACCAATACCACCACCACCATTACTACCACAACCACCACCAATACCACCACAAATACCTCCATCACCAATACCACCACCACCAATACCACCACCACCACCAATACCACGACCAATACCACCACCAATACCACCACCAATACCACCACCACCAATACCAATGCAACCACCATTACTACCACCACCAGTACCACCACCAATACCACCAATACCACCACCAATACCACCACCACCAATACCAATACCACAATACCAATACCACCAACACCACCACCAATACCACCACCAATACCACCACCACCACCAATACCACCACCAATACCAATACCACCACCACCAATACCACCACCCCCACCACCAATAGAGCCACCACCAATATCACCACCACCAATACCACCACCACCAATACCACCAATACCACAAATACCACCACCACCAATACCACAACCACCAATACCACCACCAATACCACCACTAATACCACCATCACCACCAATACCAATACCACCACCATCAATGCCATCACCAATACCACTAATACCAATTCCACCACCATCAATAACACCACCACCAATACCAATACAACCACCACCAATACCACCACCACCAATACCAGTACCACCACCACCAATATCAGTACCACCACCAATACCAATACCACCAACACCAATACCACCACCACCAATACCACCAACACCAATACCAACACCAATACCAACACCACCAATACCAATACCAATACCACCACCACCACCAATACCACCACCACCACCAATACCATCATTGCCACCAATACCACCACAAATACCACCACTACCACCAATGCCACCAATACCAAAACCACAAATACCACCAATACCACCACCAATACCAATACCACCACCACCAGTACCAATACAACCACCACCACTACCACCACCACCAATACCACCACCACCAATACCAGCACCACCACTAATACCACCACTAATACCAATACCACTACCAATACCAATACCACCACCACCACCACCAACACTACCACCACCACCAATACCAATTCCAATACCACTGCCAATACCAATACCACCACCACCAAAACTACCACCAATACCAATACCACTACCAATACCTCCACCACCAATACCACCACCACCAATACCACCACCACCAATACTACGATCAATACCACCACCACCAATACCACCAATACCAATGCAACCACCAATACTACCACCACCAACAGTACCACCACCAATACCACCACCACCACCAATACCACAATACCAATACCACCAATACCACCAACACCACCACCAATACCACCACCAATACCACCACCAATACCACCACCAATACCACCACCACCACTACCAACACCAATACCAATACCACCACCACCAATACCACCACCCCCACCACCAATACCACCACCACCAATATCACCACCAATATCACCACCACCAATACCACCACCACCAATACCAGCACCACCACCAATACCACCACCACCAATACCACAAATACCACCACCTCCAATACCAATACCACCACCAATACCACCACTAATACCACCATCACCACCAATACCACCACCACCACTAATACCACCACCAATACCAATACCACCACCAATACCACCAACACCAATACCACCACCACCAATACCAATACCACCACCACCACCACCACCAATACTACCACCACCACCAATACCAATACCACCCCCAATACCAATACCACCACCACCACCAATACCACCCCCAATACCACTACCACCACCACCAATACCACCACTACCAATACCAATTCCAATACCACTGCCAATACCAATACCACCACCAATACCAATACCACCACCACCAATACCACCACCACCACCAATACCAATACCAATACAAATACCACCACCACCAATACCACCACCACCAATATCACCACAACCACCACCAATACCATCACCACCAATTCCACCACCAATACCTCCACCACCAATACCACCACCACCAATACCACCACCACCAATTCCACCACCAATACCTCCACCACCAATACCAATACCACCACCAGCAATACCACCACCACCAATACCACCACCAATACTACTATGAAATGAAATGAATGAAATGAAATGAAATTCGTACTTGTAAAGCGCGCTGCTACCCCAACTGGGGCGTCGAGGCGCTGTACGCATACCGCTGTGGAACCCTTCCTGGCTTTTCCCTGTGAAATGTCCACTCCTGGGCACCCCCAAGGTGAAGCCAGGCATCCCAGCGCTGGTGGGGCCGTTGTGGAGATTAAGCAAGCTATTGCCCAGAGTTGCAGAGTGGGACCCATGATTAGAATAGGCACCAAGGCGAGAATTATCAGGTCCGAGGAAATTGAGCCCAAGACCCGCCGAGGCGGGAATTGAACCGTGGTCCCGGGCCAGATCTCTGCATCAGGGTCTGCCGCTCTAACATTGAGCCACACTTCTCCACTATCAATACCACCACCACCAATACCACCAATACCAATGCAACCACCAATACTACCACCACCACCAGTACCACCACCAATACCACCACCAATACCACCACCACCAATACCACCACCACCAATACCACAATACCAATACCACCAACACCACCACCCATACCACCACCAATACCACCACCATCACCAATACCACCAGCAATACCACCACCACAAATACCACCACCCCCACCACCAATACCGCCACCACCAATATCACCACCACCAATATCACCACCACCAATACCACCACCACCAATACCACCACCACCGCCAATACCACCACCACCAATACCACAAATACTACCACCACCAATACCACCAATACCAATACCACCACCACCAATACCACCACTAATACCACCATCACCACCAATACCACCACCATCAATACTATCACCAATAACACTAATACCAATACCACCACCAGCAATACCACCACCACCAATACCACTACAACCACCACCAATACCACCACCGCCAATACCAGTACCACCACCACCAATATCAGTACCACCACCAATACCACCACCACCAATACCAATACCGACACCGATACCACCCCCACCAATATCACCACCACCAATACCAATACCACCACCACCAATACCACCATTGCCACCAATGCCACCACCAATACCACCACTATCACCAATACCACAAATACCACCACCACCAATATCACCACCAATACCACCACCAATACAACCAATACAACCACCACCAATGCCACCACCAATACCAATACCACCACCACCAGTACCAATACAACCACCACCACTACCACCACCAATACCACCACCACCACCACTAATACCACCGCCAATACCAATACCAATACCACCACCAATACCACCAACACCAATACCAATACCACCACCACCACCACCAATACCAATACCACCGCCAATACCAATACCACCACCAATACCACTACCACTACCACCAATACCACCACCACCAATACCAATTCCAATACCACTGCCAATACCAATACCACCACCAATACCAATACCACCACCACCAATACCAATACCACCGCCAATACCTATACCACCAATATTACCACCACCAATACCACCACCACCATTACTACCACAACCACCACCAATACCACCACAAATACCTCCCTCACCAATACCACCACCACCAATACCACCACCACCACCAATACCACCACCAATACCACCATCAATACCACCACCACCAATACCAATGCAACCACCATTACTACCACCACCAGTACCACCACCAATACCACCAATACCACCACCAATACCACCACCACCAATACCAATACCACAATACCAATACCACCAACACCACCACCAATACCACCACCAATACCACCACCACCACCAATACCACCACCAATACCAATACCACCACCACCAATACCACCACCAATACCAATAGCACTGCCAATACCAATACCACCACCAATACCACTACCACCACCACCAATACCACCACCACCAATACTAATTCCAATACCACTGCCAATACCAATACCACCACCAATACCAATACCACCACCACCACCAATACCAATACCACCACCACCACCAATACCAATACCACCGCCAATACCACCACCACCAATACCACCACCACCATTACTACCACAACCACCACCAATACCACCACAAATACCTCCATCACCAATACCACCACCACCAATACCACCACCACCAATACCACCATCAATACCACCACCACCAATACCAATGCAACCACCATTACTACCACCACCAGTACCACCACCAATACCACCAATACCACCACCAATACCACCACCACCAATACCAATACCACAATACCAATACCACCAACACCACCACCAATACCACCACCAATACCATCACCACCACCAATACCACCACCAATACCAATACCACCACCACCAATACCACCACCAATACAGCCACCACCAATATCACCACCACCAATACCACCACCACCAATACCACCACCACCACCAATACCACAAATACCACCACCACCAATACCACCAATACCACCACCACCAATACCACCACCAATACCACCACTAATACCACCATCACCACCAATACCAATACCACCACCATCAATGCCATCACCAATACCACTAATACCAATTCCACCACCACCAATAACACCACCATCAATACCAGTACCACCACACCCAATACCAGTACCACCACCAATACCAATACCACCACCACCAATACCAATACCGCCACCGATACCACCCCCACCAATACCACCACCACCACCAATACCACCATTGCCACCAAAACCACCACCAATACAACCAATACCACCACCACCAATACCACCACCAATACCAATACCAGCACCAACAATACCAATACAACCACCACCAATACCACCACCGCCAATACCAGTACCACAACCTCAGTGCCTCTCGCTCACTAGTAATAGCAGGGGCACTGTACGTGGCTGGATCTGCAGCCGAGACCATCCCTCCCTCCCTCCCTCCCTCCATGCTTGCCATAAAGCACAGCCCGCCCTGCACCAGGAGGTGAAGCCAGGGCCCTACTACAGCTGGAGTGTTTTTTATTAGGCCAAAGATAGCAATGACATTACGCAATGCCACACTGCACACTCAAATCATGGAGAGGGCAGGAAATAGCCCCCCCTCCCACTCTTCCCCCTGAGCCGCGATAGTGTAATCACATTGCAAAAGGTGTTGGAGCGCTTTGTTAGTGTTTATTGCTCGGATCATATGCAACTCTCACTTCACACTTTGTGTCTGTGTAATTTACAACACTTACACATCTTCTTCACTGCACTGTTTATCACTACTTTGAAGACATCGCAGGCCGGTCTCTTCCTCTGATATTTACAATCTAACAAGCAGTCGAGAAGGCCCTTTATTGCAATGCAATAGGTCTAGCATTTGCGAGAGTTTAAGCTATCAGTATTGTAAATGACAATGCTTTTTATTTATGTTTCGTGTACAATGCCAATAGCTCAAACTCGCGTGAATGAGACACCTATTGCATTGCAAATGCTTGTTTATTGAAGGGTTGGTACAGAGCAAGGTGGAGAGGCGGCAGGGCTCAAAGAGGGATCCTGCAGCCGCATGGCCAGCTGGCAATCCCTTTCATGAAGGGCCGGGTGTGTGCAACAGTGAGGTAGGCGTGCTCATGCACTGACATCCAAATGACTCAATTATATTAGGGGTGCTGGTCTTTGTCCCACATGTCCCACTAACATCACACACACTCAGCTTCCATCCCCTACCCTGACCTTTCCATCCAAGGCCCCCCCACCTAAGACCCTTATCACCAAGCAGACCCCCCACCTAAGACCCTTATCACCAAGCAGACCCCCCACCTAAGACCCTTATCACCAAGCAGACCCCCCACCTAAGACCCTTATCACCAAGCAGACCCCCCACCTAAGACCCTTATCAACAAGCAGACCCCCCACCTAAGACCCTTATCACCAAGCAGACCCCCCCACCTAAGACCCTTATCACCAAGCACAAACACTCCATGAACTCCTTGCCATGGTGAATGAAATGCATGACATTGCACCCATACTGAACTCTGCCTCTTTTGAGCAGCTCCACAACAAACTGAAAATAAAACTTGACTCACGCAATCATCTCTGTAATGTCATCCTGGCAGCCCCTCGTCCACAACCTTGGATTACATCAGGTGCCCAAGCCCTAGCTCTAAAAACAAAAATCTGTGCAACCCTTCATTAACAGAAGAAAAATCCAACCATGGAGAACCGCAAACCCAGTGGACAAGCCCTGGATGCTCCCACACATAGCCCCACGCGTCCTTTTGCGATCAAGAGCTAATCTTATTACGGTATCTCCCACCCTCGATATCTTGCTTGTACAATCAATGCTCTCAGTACCCTCCTCACACCCTGTCACTCACTCCTCCCTCTCAGCTGAAGGCTTTGACTCTTATCTCTGTTCTAAGATCTCGGGCATTAGAACTAAGCCTGCAGCACCTTGTTGTTCCTAACCCTCTTCTAGCCTTCCCTTTGTCTCTAACAAATCCAGGACAACCTCTCCTCACCTACTACCAATATTTAGAGCTGCCAACCGATCACGTGACCCCATCTGACCTCTCCCATCAACAAATCACCAGACCTCTGCCTTTTTCCTCTTGAGTCTAGCTTGCCTGACATCTCTTTATCACTCTAAAATACCTGAACTTATGCACCAAGCTTTAATCCCAATGAAGTCCAAACCCCTGCTTAAAAATACACTGCAAGCCCCTCAGCCCTGGCCAACTCCGGTCCTGCCCCACTCCTCTAAAATTCACGAGCGACTGGTATATAAAACAGTGTTGCTGCCTCCTCGACACTCACTGTCTACTGTATTCACTTCAGTCTGGTTTCGGTACTCTGTACTGCACAGAAACAGCCCTCTCCCATATGTCTAACTTCAGAGCCTCTGCCCAACACAATTACCTTTCCTTTATTCTTCCCAACCTCTCTGTCTCATTTTCTGTTGATCGCGTCACTATTCTCGATCGAGGTATCTACTCTAGGATCACAGACTTGCATTGATCCGGTTTACATCTTCTCTCTCTGGTTGTCTTGATTCAGTCTCCTGGTGCTTCTCATCCCCACTGCCTTACCTCTGTGGTAGGTGTCCCTCAAGGCTCTGTCATGGGCTCGCCCGTCTTCTCCTCATCGTGTAATACCATCATCCCTTGCTTCGGCTTCAGATGACCACCAGATCTTTCTTTTCCTACCTTCCCTCCCCGCCTCCAGACCAGGTTTTCTAATGCCCTTGCAGCCGCCCTGCAGAGGAAGGTTATAAACAGGCTTGAGGGCTGCTGGATCCCCCATGATCAACTCACCCAAAGTGGACATACTCCCCCTTCCTGGAGCCTCAGCCCTCCAACCTCTCGCCAAAAACCTCCCAGATTGGTGAGCCTTCAATGAACACAGAAAGGGTTAGATACAAGAAAGCTGCAGCAGTCAGAGTTCAAATCTTGAACACTCAGACAATCCTTCCATAAGTTTCATTCCAGACACCAAAAACAATATTATCACTTGTCATTAGCAAAGCCAACTACTGCGCCGGTCCTCTGGACTGTCTTCCCTTTCACTGTTTTCCAGTCAAAGTCCTATAATGTGCTCGTGGGACCTCTTACAATCTTCCCAACTGGCTGTAAGCTAAGAATAGAGCTCTCTAAAGCTACTGATCTTTTTTTCAAAACTATAAACAGCTCAAAGCCAAACAATCTCTGCTCATTCCTGAGCCAAAAATCACAACTTGTAACTTATGCTCAGCCAGCCTTAATCTGCTCAGACTCCACCCTCTGTGTGCTGCATTCAGACTATGACCCTTCTGTTTACTGGGGTCCCTATCACAGACCTGCCAATCTGAAGAGAGTGTTCGCTCTGTCATTGTAGAGACAAAGGGTGTGGCCTTTGCAAGCAGGAGAGGACATGGTGACTGGGGTGTTGAACCCCCTGCTGTGCCTAAGCACCCCCACCAGCCCCCCACCCCATGCAAGAAGGAACTCCTCTGGAGCCAGCGCCCATGTCCAGGAGAGGTTTTAAATAAATCCCTGCATTGCACAGCATTCACACCTCACCTAGAAACTGAAGTGTTGGTGTAGAGTGAAGACCCAAGCTTAGGTAATCAGGAACAGCCTGTAGTCATTCAGGTCCAGAAGCTCCAGCCATCTTCATGCAATGTCTCCAAGTCCACAACTGTTAACAGAAGAACCCTAAGAGTTCAGGAGAAAACATTCCATGGTGGAATACTGACAGAAAAACACAGAGAGACTCCACTGAAAGACTAGTGTGCAAACTGACTAGATACCGCACACCTTCCCCTCAAGGGAAATGATGGAATGAAGGAAAATAGGGGAGAAACCAAAAACACAGGAACAAAAAGAAACAAGGAGAAATAAAGGAAAGAACTAGGAGAAAAACACAGAGAGACTCCGCTGAAAGACGAGAGTGCAAACTGACTAGATACCGCACACCCTCCCCTCGAGGGAAATGAAGGAATGAAGAAAAATAGGGGAGAAACCAAGAACACAGGAACAAAAAGAAACAAGAAGTAAAGGAGAGAACAAGGAGAAAAACATGAAAAATGGAAAGATAATAGGAAGGGAAACAAAATAACCAGATTGAACAAGATGGGGAAAAAAACAGATTGAACAAGATGGAAAAAAACACAGAAGTACAGTTGCCTGGTAGTCCCAGGGCTTTGGGGGCATCAGAGCCCTGCCCAAGGGTGACATACTCTGTCTGCGCCATGTCGGGGTCTGCCTGGTGCCAGTCTCCTGCCCCATGTTGGGGTCTGCCTGGTGCCAGTCTCCTGCCCCATGTCGGGGTCTGCCTGGTGCCAGACTCCTGCGCCATTTAGGGGTCTGCCTGGTGTAGGCCTCCTGCGCCATGTAGTGGTCTGCCTGGTGCCGGTCTCCTGCGCCATGTAGGGGTCTGCCTGGTTTAGGTCTCCGGCACCATGTAGGGGTCTGCCTGGTGCCGGTCTCCTGCGACATGTAGGGGTCTGCCTAGTGCAGGTCTCCTGCACCATGTAGGGGTCTGCCTGATGCAGGTCTCCTGTGCCATGTAGGGGTCTGCCTGGTGCGGGTCTCCTGCGCAATGTAGGGGTCGCCTGGTGTAGGTCTCCCGTGCCATGCAGGGGTCTGCCTGGTGCGGGTCTCCCGTGCCATGTAGGGGTCTGCCTGGTGCAGGCCTCCCGTGCCATGTAGGGTTCTGCCTGGTGCAAATCTCCCGTGCCATGTAGGGGTCTGCCTGGTGCCGGTCTCCCGCACCAGGTGGAGGTCTGCCTGGTGCAGGTCTCCCGTGCCATGTAGGGGTCTGCCTGGTGCCGGTCTCCCGCGCCATGTAGGGGTCTGCCTGGTGCAGGTCTCCCGTGCCATGTAGGGGTCTGCCTGGTGCCGGTCTCCTGCGCCATGTAGGGGTCTGCCAGGTGCCGGTCTCCCGCGCCATGTGGGGGTCTGCCTGGTGCAGGTCTCCTGCGCCATGTAGGGGTCTGCCTGGTGCAGGTCTCCTGCACCATGTGGGGGTCTGCCTGGTGCAGGTCTCCTGCGCCATGTAGGGGTCTGCCTGGTGTAGGCCTCCTACGCCATGTAGTGGTCTGCCTGGTGCCGGTCTCCTGTGCCATGTAGGGGTCTGCCTGGTTTAGGTCTCCGGCACCATGTAGGGGTCGGCCTGGTGCCCGTCTCCTGCACCATGTAGGGGTCTGCCTAGTGCAGGTCTCCTGCGCCATGTAGGGGTCTGCCTGATGCAGGTCTCCTGTGCCATGTAGGGGTCTGCCTGGTGCAGGTCTCCTGCGCCATGTAAGGGTCGCCTGGTGTAGGTCTCCCGTGCCATGCAGGGGTCTGTCTGGTGCAGGTCTCCCGTGCCATGTAGGGGTCTGCCTGGTGCAGGCCTCCCGCGCCATGTAGGGTTCTGCCTGGTGCAGGTCTCCTGTGCCATGTAGGGTTCTGCCTGGTGCCGGTCTCCCGCACCAGGTAGAGGTCTGCCTGGTGCAGGTCTCCCGTGCCATGTAGGGGTCTGCCTGGTGCCGGTCTCCTGTGCCTTGTAGGGGTCTGCCTGGTGCAGGTCTCCCGTGCAATGTAGGGGTCTGCCTGGTGCCGGTCTCCTGCGCCATGTAGGGGTCTGCCAGGTGCCGGTCTCCCGCGCCATGTAGGGGTCTGCTTGGTGCAGGCATCCTATTTCATGTAGGGGTCTGCCTGGCGCTGGTCTCCTGTGCCATGTGGGGGTCTGCCTGGTGCAGGTCTCCTGCGCCATGTAGGGGTCTGCCTGGTGCAGGTCTCCTGCACCATGTGGGGGTCTGCCTGGTGCAGGTCTCCTGCGCCATGTAGTGGTCTGCCTGGTGCAGGTCTCCTGCGCAATGTAGGGGTCTACGCCATGTAGGGGTCTGCCTGGTGCAGATCTCCTGCGCCATGTAGGGGTCTGCCTGGTGCAGGTCTCTTATGCCATGTACGGGTCTGCCTGGTGCAGGTCTCCTGCGCCATGTAGGGGTCCGCCTGGTGCAGGTCTCCTGCGCCATGTCGGGGTCTGCCTGGTGCAGGTCTCCTGTGCCATGTAGGGGTCTGCCTGGTGCAGGTCTCCCGTGCCATGTAGGGGTCTGCCTGGTGCAGGTCTCCTGCGCCATGTAGGGTTCTGCCTGGTGCAGGTCTCCCGTGCCATGTAGGGGTCTGCCTGGTGCAGATCTCCTGTGCCATGTAGGGGTCTGCCTGGTGCAGGTCTCCCGTGCCATGTAGGTGTCTGCCTGGTGCAGGTCTCTTGCGCCATGCAGGGGTCTGCCTGGTGCAGGTCTCTTGCGCCATGTAGGGGTCTGCCTGGTGCAGGTCTCCTGTGCCATGTAGGGGTCTGCCTGGTGCAGGCCTCCTGTGCCATGTAGGGGTCTGCCAGGTGCACGTCCCTCATGCCATGAAGAGGTCTGTCTGGTGCAGGTCTCCTGCGCCATGTAGGGGTCTGCCTGGTGCAGGTCTCCCGGGCCATGTAGGGGTCTGCCTGATGCAGGTCTCCCGCGCCATGTAGGGGTCTGCCTGGTGCAGGTCTCCCGCGCCATGTAGGGGTCTGCCTGGTGCAGGTCTCCCGCGCCATGTAGGGGTCTGCCTGGTGCAGGTCTCCCGCGCCATGTAGGGGTCTGCCTGGTGCAGGTCTCCCGCGCCATGTAGGGGTCTGCCTGGTGCAGGTCTCCTGTGCCATGTCGGGGTCTGCCTGGTGTAGGTCTCCTGTGTCATATAGGGGTCTGCCTGGTGCAGGTCTCCTGCGCCATGTAGGGGTCTGCCTGGCGCAGGTCTCCTGTGCCATGTAGGGGTCTGCCTGGTGAGGCCTCCTGTGCCATGTAGGGATCTGCCTGGTGTAGGTCTCCTGTGCCATGTCGGGGTCTGCCTGGTGTAGGTCTCTTGCGCCATGTAGGGGTCTGCCTGGTGTAGGCCTCCTGTGCCATGTAGGGGTCTGCCTGGTGCCGGTCTCCCGGGCCATGTAGCGGTCTGCCTGGTGCCGGTCTCCCGCGCCATGTAGGGGTCTGCGTGGTGCAGGCCTCCCGGGCCATGTAGGGGTCTGCTGGTGCCGGTCTCCTGTTCCATGTAGGGGTCTGCCTGGTGCAGGTCTCCCATGCCATGTAGGAGTCTGCCTGGTGCCGGTCTCCTGCGCCATGTAGGTGTCTGCTGGTGCCGGTTTCCTGCGCCATGTAGGGGTCTGCCTGGTGCAGGTCTCCTGTGCCATGTAAGGGTCTGCCTGGTGCAGGTCTCTTGCGCCATGTAGGGGTCTGCGCCATGTGGGGGTCTGCCTGGTGCAGGTCTCCGGCGCCATGTAGGGGTCTGTCTGGCGCCGGTCTCCTGCACCATGTAGTGGTCTGCCTGGTGCAGGTCTCCTGCGCCATGTAAGGGTCTGCCAGGCGCAGGTCTCCTGCACCATGTACGGGTCTGCTTGGTGCAGGTCTCCTGTGCCATGTAGGGGTCTGTCTGGTGCAGGCCATCTGTGCCATGTAGGGGTCTGCCTGGTGCAGGTCTCTTATGCCATGTACGGGTCTGCCTGGTGCAGGTCTCCTGCGCCATGTCCGGGTCTGCCTGGTGCAGGTCTTCGTCGCCATGTAGGGGTCTGCCTGGTGCAGGTCTCCTGTGCCATGTAGGGGTTCTGCCTGATGCAGGTCTCCTGTGCCATGTAGGGGTCTGCCTGATGCAGGTCTCCTGTGCCATGAAGGGGTCTGCCTGGTGCAGGTCTCCCGTGCCATGTAGGGGTCTGCCTGGTGCAGGTCTCTTGCGCCATGTAGGTGTTTGCCTGGTGCAGGTCTCCTGTGCCATGTAGGGGTCTGCTTGGTGCAGGCCTCCTGTGCCATGTAGGGGTCTGTCTGGTGCCGGCCTCCTGCGCCATGTAGGGGTCTGCCTGGTGCAGGACTCCTGCGCCATGTAGGGGTCTGCCTGGTGCAGGTCTCCTGCGCCATGTAGGGGTATGGCTGGTGCAGGTCTCCTGTGCCATGTCGGGGTCTGCCTGGTGCAGGTCTCCTGTGTCATATAGGGTTCTGCCTGGTGCAGGTCTCCTGCGCCATGTAGGGGTCTGCCTGGCGCAGGTCTCCTGCGCCATGTAGGGGTCTGCCTGGTGTAGGCCTCATGTGCCATGTAGGGATCTGCCTGGTGTAGGTCTCCTGTGCCATGTCGGGGTCTGCCTGGTGTAGGTCTCTTGCGCCATGTAGGGGTCTGCCTAGTGCAGGTCTCCTGCACCATGTAGGGGTCTGCCTGGTGTAGGCCTCCTGTGCCATGTAGGGGTCTGCCTGGTGTAGGCCTCCTGTGCCATGTAGGGGTCTGCCTGGTGCAGGTCTCCCGGGCCATGTAGGGGTCTGCCTGGTGCCGGTCTCCCGCGCCATGTAGGGGTCTGCCTGGTGCAGGTCTCCCGGGCCATGTAGGGGTCTGCCTGGTGCCGGTCTCCTGTGCCATGTAGGGGTCTGCCTGGTGCAGGTCTCCCGTGCCATTTAGGGGTCTGCCTGGTGCAGGTCTCCTGTGCCATGTAAGGGTCTGCCTGGTGCAGGTCTCTTGCGCCATGTAGGGGTCTGCGACATGTGGGGGTCTGCCTGGTGCAGGTCTCCGGCACCATGTAGGGGTCTGCCTGGCGCCGGTCTCCTGCGTCATGTAGTGGTCTGCCTGGTGCAGGTCTCCTGCGCCATGTAGGGGTCTGCCAGGCGCAGGTCTCCTGCACCATGTAAGGGTCTGCGCCATGTAGGGGTCTGCCTGGTGCAGGTCTCCGGCACCATGTAGGGGTCTGCCTGGTGCAGGTCTCCTGTGCCATGTAGGGGTCTGCCTGGTGTAGGTCTCCCGTGCCATGCAGGGGTCTGCCTGGTGCAGGTCTCCTGCGCCATGTAGGGGTCTGCCTGGTGCAGGTCTCCGGCACCATGTAGGGGTCTGCCTGGTGCAGGTCTTCTGTGCCATGTAGGGGTCTGCCTGGTGTAGGTGTCCTGCGCCATGTAGGGGTCTGCCTGGTGTAGGTCTCCAGTGCCATGCAGGGGTCTGCCTGGTGCAGGTCTCCTGCGCCATGTAGGGTTATGCATGGAGCAGGTCTCTCTCCTGCGCCATGAAGGGGCCTGCCTGGTGCCGGTCTTCTGTGCCATGTAGGGGTCTGCCTGGTGCAGGTCTCCTGTGCCATGTAGTGGTCTGCCTGGTGCAGGTCCTCTTCGCCATGTAGGGGTCTGCCTGGTGCAGGACTCCTGCGCCATGTAGGGGTCTGCCTGGTGCAGGTCTCCTGCGCCATGTAGGGGTATGGCTGGTGCAGGTCTCCTGTGCCATGTCGGGGTCTGCCTGGTGCAGGTCTCCTGTGTCATATAGGGTTCTGCCTGGTGCAGGTCTCCTGCGCCATGTAGGGGTCTGCCTGGCGCAGGTCTCCTGCGCCATGTAGGGGTCTGCCTGGTGTAGGCCTCATGTGCCATGTAGGGATCTGCCTGGTGTAGGTCTCCTGTGCTATGTCGGGGTCTGCCTGGTGTAGGTCTCTTGCGCCATGTAGGGGTCTGCCTAGTGCAGGTCTCCTGCACCATGTAGGGGTCTGCCTGGTGTAGGCCTCCTGTGCCATGTAGGGGTCTGCCTGGTGTAGGCCTCCTGTGCCATGTAGGGGTCTGCCTGGTGCAGGTCTCCCGGGCCATGTAGGGGTCTGCCTGGTGCCGGTCTCCCGCGCCATGTAGGGGTCTGCCTGGTGCAGGTCTCCCGGGCCATGTAGGGGTCTGCCTGGTGCCGGTCTCCTGTGCCATGTAGGGGTCTGCCTGGTGCAGGTCTCCCGTGCCATTTAGGGGTCTGCCTGGTGCAGGTCTCCTGTGCCATGTAAGGGTCTGCCTGGTGCAGGTCTCTTGCGCCATGTAGGGGTCTGCGACATGTGGGGGTCTGCCTGGTGCAGGTCTCCGGCACCATGTAGGGGTCTGCCTGGCGCCGGTCTCCTGCGTCATGTAGTGGTCTGCCTGGTGCAGGTCTCCTGCGCCATGTAGGGGTCTGCCAGGCGCAGGTCTCCTGCACCATGTAAGGGTCTGCGCCATGTAGGGGTCTGCCTGGTGCAGGTCTCCGGCACCATGTAGGGGTCTGCCTGGTGCAGGTCTCCTGTGCCATGTAGGGGTCTGCCTGGTGTAGGTCTCCCGTGCCATGCAGGGGTCTGCCTGGTGCAGGTCTCCTGCGCCATGTAGGGGTCTGCCTGGTGCAGGTCTCCGGCACCATGTAGGGGTCTGCCTGGTGCAGGTCTTCTGTGCCATGTAGGGGTCTGCCTGGTGTAGGTGTCCTGCGCCATGTAGGGGTCTGCCTGGTGTAGGTCTCCAGTGCCATGCAGGGGTCTGCCTGGTGCAGGTCTCCTGCGCCATGTAGGGGTCTGCCTGGTGCAGGTCTCTCTCCTGCGCCATGAAGGGGCCTGCCTGGTGCCGGTCTTCTGTGCCATGTAGGGGTCTGCCTGGTGCAGGTCTCCTGTGCCATGTAGTGGTCTGCCTGGTGCAGGTCCTCTTCGCCATGTAGGGGTCTGCGTGGTGCAGGTCTCCTGCACCATGTAGGGGTCTGCCTGGTGCCGGTCTCCTGTGCCATGTAGGGGTCTGCCTGGTGAAGGTCTCTTGCACCATGTAGGGGTCTCCTCTCCTCTGTCTCTGTGGTAGCGCAGGCAGCACCTCCAGGTCAGACGTGGCCCTACCAGGATCAATCTTTGGTAACCACTGATCCTCCCCCTGTGGATGGCCTCCACCTCATGCCCCTTACTCCCCTGGCACCTTCTTACTCTCCTTTTGGGAGCAGTACTCCCATAAATCTGTGTTTTTGGGTCACCTTGGGTGGATTCACCTTCCAGCTCTTTTCTCACTGGTGGAAGTTCATTGCCAAGGATGGGCTAATGATGACTCTCCTCTGAACCTGTTCCCCATCCCAATCTAAGGATACCAGGGACACAGAACTCAAGTAGTCCATAAATGGGTCTGGGTTACTCAACAGATCTGTCCTGGAGAATACTGCTCAAGAGAAACCAGCCAGGCTACCACCATAATCCCTCTGGCAGAGGTATCCCGCAGGGCAGGTAACGGGACCCCATTCACTTGGACCTCCTGTAAGAGATGACTACGCATCTCAGGGACTACCAGCGTACCTTCTAGATCCCCCTCCCCTTCTGGACCCACCTCACCTTCTGGATCCACCTCACCTTCTGGACCCACCTCACCTTCTGGACCCACCTCACCTTCTGGACCCACCTCACCTTCTGGATCCACCTCACCTTCTGGATCCACCTCACCTTCTGGACCCACCTCACCTTCTGAACCCACCTCACCTTCTGGATCCACTTCACCTTCTGGATCCACCTCACCTTCTGGATCCACCTCACCTTCTGGATCCACCTCACCTTCTGGACCCACCTCACCTTCTGGATCCACCTCACCTTCTGGATCCACCTCACCTTCTGGATCCACCTCACCTTCTGGACCCACCTCACCTTCTGGACCCACCTCACCTTCTGGACCCACCTCCCCTTCTGGATCCACCTCAGCTTCTGGATCCACCTCACCTTCTGGATCCACCTCACCTTCTGGATCCACCTCACCTTCTGGATCCACCTCACCTTCTGGACCCACCTCACCTTCTGGATCCACCTCACCTTCTGGATCCACCTCACCTTCTGGACCCAATTCCCAACTAAGGGACACTAGTGCATGCTTTACCCTCTGCTCCTGGGAACAACCTTCCCTCAATGCCACATTTGCCATCCTTGTGGAGTGCCCATCTGTGGGCTAACAGTCATCACACCTAGGCAGGTGAAAGAGCGCCCTGGGCTTCCACCCTTCCAAATCTCCCCCCTTGTGGTCAGAAGGGGTAGGGCATCTTTTCCCCCCAAACTCTTTTGGGGCTCTTTGGGGAACTTCTCTGTTTTATCCATGCCTTTCCTCTTCCTCTGATGGGGGAACATGAACCATCCATCTTATAATCACTGCAAGGTACTTTTTGGACACTCTGGTGATGATCCTGAGGCCTGCCTCTTTTCCAAGCTCTCCTTGGGTATAATTAGCATGAAAACAATTAGGTGCTGGTGCAACTCTGTGAAACAATTACTCAAATGTGCTCTTACTTCATCAGATTAAAAAGCACATCATAATCATCTACTTTGCTGCTCTTCACCCAAGCATCCAGAGGCTTACTCGATGAGTCTACAACATCAACACATGACTGGTGCGACTGCTCCTGGTTATCCCTGCACTTCATTCAGATGCTATTTTTCATGGGTCGGACCATACTAGGGCTTCCTTCATAGGGGAATTTGTCATCTGGTCATCTACCTATAGGATCAGTGAGGTAACCCCCACCCTGGAATGGGCATGTGCTTCTACAGACCAGCCCCAGTCCTCCGGGACTCTGTGCATGCACAGGGCCGCCAGCTCATAAGCTTAACCACTCATCAAGGCCACCCCATCACATAACTAGGCACCAGGTCTTTGGGGGGGAGGACTCTTTTACCTCTTCTAGACACTTCACTGTCGCTGCCACCATCATTACTGGACTCAGGGACCTCCTTTGCTTTCAGGCACAGTTCTCGCTGGCTCAACTCGTGAGCCTGCAGGGCCTTTTTTCCTGCAAAGCCAAGGTTAACTATTTCTCTGCCAGTGCCAGTTCACCTGCTGCCTCCTTTTCCTCGGAGGCTAGGGGTGCTACTTTTAGCCTCAACTCCCTCCCAGCCTGCCTCTGATTTGGCCAAGCTGCAGGGGGCCAAACTGCTCTCGGCTCTGTTCAAGGCAGGTAACCAGGATCCTATGCGCACCTCCTGTGCCACTGGGTCCACTGCAAGGCCTTTCTTCTCTTCTTCATCCTCTGCCCCATCATCCTCTTTCTCTTCTCTGGTGGACTCTAGCAGCTAGACTTCCTCCCAAGCTCTCAGGGCTCTCTGGTACTCTTCCTTCTGGCACGCCTTGGCCAGCTTCAGCCCTTTCTCCTTACACAGCTTCCTCAGCTCTGATATGCCGAGACTCTCAACGATACTCCGATCCACTTCTATCCTTTTAAAAATCGCAGGTGCAAAATCGGAGGGAACAATGACATTTAGGGAAAAAACAAAAATCGGGCAATTAAAAATCAAAAGTCAATTTGAAAAAAAGTAAAAGTCCATTTTGATGTCAGGTTACGAAAGGGATTTTTTTTTTTTAACAATTCTTTTTTATTGATAATGGCGAGACACTTTACAATCATTATTATATATCTTCATACAGAGCCAATGCCTTTACAATGAGTCGTGGTTGATCACATCTTTTCCAGCATCTTCCTTATAGTGTTGCTGCTCCTGTCCTGTGTTGCTCACTCTTTGATGGAGGTGGGGAGCTGAGTTACCAGCGGAGGTGCACAAATGTTTCCTCTATAAGCGTTCCACTTTCCCCATATTTGTGACAACCCCTTGATTCATATATTGTCTTTTCCATTAACATGCACCAATCCATATCCGTCTTCCATGAGATAATCCTGTGCTCCCCATGTTCTGGCAATGTTACGCTTAGCAACTGGGCCCCCAACATCTCCAGCATACCGCCCCCCATCAGGCTGCATGGTGCAAGTCCATGGAACTCAGGGGACGTCGGCGGTGCCCGGAGTTAACTCTCCTTCGGGGACTGAGCCCGAATGCACTGTCCTTCATCATGTGAGCAAACAATGCTCCACATTACCTGATGACGTATCGGAAATAGAGGGCAAGTAATGGGAAGGGAAGTGGGGGGAGAATGTCTCTGTCAACTCAGAACAAGATACAGGACTCCAATCTGCTGCAGAAACAATCACACATCCCTAGAAGCAATGCACCTCAGCTGTGAGTAAAGTGATGTTGTCATTGGGTGATTGTGGGGGTCATTGACATATAGCACCGCATGTGCCTTGATCGGGTGCGAGGGAGCGTGGCTGCGTCTGAGCTGCGTGACTGTCCGTGCGTCTTCACCCCCATCCGCGACCCCACGCTGGTGCCCGGTGGGCGCCGCTGAGGGCCCTCGCTGTGGTTCCTTGTTAAACTTCTCATGGTGCGGCTGTGCTGACACTCCCAACCAACTGCGGTGCAAGGCAAGACACGAGTTTTACAATCGCTGTGGCACTGTGATGACCTTCCACGTGCATTGTCTGTCATTGCCCTCTGCTGGCGTGCTGCTGCTCTGCACGCCGTGGGGGCCCCGTTGTGCTCCACCAGGCTGTCGCTGACTGCCCTGCTGTCATCCACTGTCCCTTTCTGCCCCTTTCCGTCTCCTGCTGCCTTTTACGTTACACGCACCAGCTTGGAGGTGCACGCTGAGTCTCGCTATGGCTTCTGCCCACTGTCCCTTGGCCTCAAGCTCATCGCTGTCGCCCTGCTGCCCACTCTGCCCCTCCACAGAATTCTGCAGAATTACGTGGAATTTTTATGTAATTCCACTGAATTCTGTGGAGTGAAGCACTGCCAATTCTGCCCAGGCCTGCACAGCAGGGTCCAATTGCACTGGTCAGCTGGGAAGTTACAGGAAAAGGCCCCTTGTAGCTTGTTGTGTCCCTGTAGCTTTAACAGGAAGTCAGGTATATGACCCTTGCAGTCCATGTCAATGTAGGAAGGTGGCTCTGTATATAGTATACCAAAATGAGGTATAGTGTGCACAGAGTCCAGTGAATCCCCAGAGGCTTTACATAGTCTAAAGTAGATAATACTAATGCTCTCTTTTGTGGTAGTGTGGGCGAGCAGTTAGACTTATCAGAGAGCTGTGTTAAGCATTTGTTGCACACACACACAGGCAATAATTGATATACACACTCAATGACTAAATCTGAGACCAATGGTTTGTAAAATAATACTTTTCGAATATTTATTTTATAGAACCAAAGATACTATGTTGCATGTAAGGACGTTTTCAATATCAATCTTTCAATGTAAAAAGTGGACACAGTGCATTTTTCAATAATACAATGTTATCCTATGGGAGGAAGCGCAATCAGCAATATGCAGGTAAGTAAAGGATTTACAATATTGAGTTTCTGGATAAAGAACAAGTATCAGGTAAGGTTCAGGGCAGCGGCACTGGGGCAGCCGGGTGCAGAGGTCAAACTCGGTATCTGGTGCCAATGTTATCCAATAGAGAAAGGGGGCAATCGAAGTGGTACTACTTACAGGTAAGCAGCACGGTTCAGTAACCCAGTCTTCAGCGGTTAAGGTAAGCCCAGGAGAGGGCCACAAGGCAGCACTAAACTTACACCTCCCGCGGCACAGGGGCGGCCGGGTATAGAGTGACACCAAAGCGCCGGGTACCCAATGTAAACAAATGGGGAGGCGGGAAGCAGCTTACCAGAGCAGGTTGGGGGTCATCGTGCAGAGACTGCAGGCATCGACGTGGAGTCATGCAGGGGTCAGCCCATGATGGATTCTTGCTCAGGAGTGCTGGGGAACCGTTGCTGGACCGGTGGGCCACTAGAACTTGGGCTGTGGGTGACAGGTGCAGAGGTAGTCGGTTTCGTGTTTCGGCAGGCAGAGCTTTGGTCTTTAAAGTTGGATTTCTTTTGGACAGGTCCGCTGTCCATGGGAGATCGGGAGTCTTTTTGGAAGGCAGGTAGTCCTCCCAGGGTTTTGGAGGTCGCTGATCTGCTACAAAGTTATGGTTGTGGGAGCTGCAAAGTTTGAAGTTCACAGACAGGCTGGCAGGGCTGGGACCAGGTCAGTGGCTGGAGCTTCTTCTCATGCAGAGCTCTGCTCTTCTTTGTCCTCTTCTTTGTAGGTCGTCAGTAATCTGAGGATTAAGGTTCAGGAGTTTCCCCTAAATACTAATTTTAGGGTCATACAGGAGTCAGAAGGTAGTAGCCAATGGGCTACTTACCTTTAGGGTGCCTACACTTGTTGTATTTCCAATCCCTCTGGGGAGGGGCATATCCCTAACCCTGTTGGTTATAATCCTTCAAAACAATATGGCGGAATCTGAAAGGAGGGGCCACTGCAGCTCAGGGCACCCTAGGGGTGGTCCTGGCTGAGAGGGGACACCTCTCTTGCGTACTAATTGTCCTGCCAACCTTGCCGCCAAAAATGAGGCTTGATCAGGGGGGCAGGCATCTCCTATAGCTTGAGAGGCCATGATCAGCATAACAAAGGACAGGAAGCCTGTGAGGCTCACTGCATTCCTATGCTATTCCTGCTTGGTGGTAGGTGTGAGGCACCTCCACCCAGAGCAGGCTTTGCTTCTGACCCACGAGAACAAAAGTCTCCCACCTCAGGGGGTCAGATACATGTCTAGAGGTAGTAGGCTGGTGAAGACCAGTCAGGCACACACTAGCGAGTTGGTAGGATTTCAGGGGGCGCCTCTGAGGTGCCCTCTGGGTGCATTTCTTAATATATCCAACACTGGCATCAGTGTGGGTTTATTAAGCTGAGGTGTTTGGTACTAAACATCTTGAAATTCAGTGAAGCCATCATGGAGCTGTGGAACTCGTAGTGACAAGCTCCCAGCCCATGTACTCAGTGTGGCTTCACTTTGCACGTATAATGTCTAAGAATGGACTCAGACAATATACAAGCATCTCGGCTCATGCAGTTATGCCCTCAAATGAGGTATAGTGCACCCTGCCTTAGGGATGTAAGGCCTGCTAGAGGGGTGACTTACCTATGCCTCTTGCAGGGCTGGTAGGCCTGGCACACAAGGATGTCTGCACCAAAACATGCAGGCTGCAGTGACAGTATGCCTGTGTTTTGTGAGGGCTCTCATAGGGTGGTATAATACATGCTGCAGCCCTTAGGGACCCTCTCTGGTCACAAGGCCCCTGGTACCTCTGGTACCTTTTACAAGGGACTTATATGTGAGCCAGAGGTGTGCCAATTATGGAAACAATGGTACAGTTCTGGGAAAGAACAAAGGCACTGGGAACCTGGTTAGCAGGAACTCAGTGCACACTCAGTCAGAGATGCATCAGAATCAGGCAAAAAGTGTGTGTGGGGGTACTGCAACAGAAACCCATTTTCCTACACATGTCGTTGTCCTAGGTACAAGAGGGAGAGTAGATCCGGTCTTATAGGCTCTTCTCGGGTCTCAGAGAGCAGGTTCAGTCCTCTTCTGTTCTTCTGGAGGTCCAGGAGGGTTCTGAAGTGGGTGCCTGGAGATGCCAGGAATGCCTGGCACAAGCTAGTGGATGGTAGCGACTCCTGGGGACACTCTAATCAACGGGGTAAAGGTTACAAAGCTAGCCCTGGCCACTTTGGGCATTTTCAAGATGATGAAAGCCTTCAGCCTCACTGAACTTGGGCTCTGAAGGTTGGGTGTGCGTGTGGGGACAGTACTATGGTAATCCTAGTGTCCTTACAGATCTAACATGAAAATCCTGTTGAAGCAACCACGGGACCCCCAATAAACCCAGATACAGAAGTCTGGTAGAACAAAAAGTAGGGTTTTCAGCAACCAGACAGTGCATACACAAGAATTTATTTGATAATTTATTGAGCAAGAGATTGGTTATTTGAGTCTATCCTGGTTAGTACTAGTTCCTCAGTGCACATTTACTATTTGTCAATCTTAAGTGACTTGCACTTCGAATGTTCTTGCATTTTAATCTGAATACTTGCTATTGGCTGGGGCTTTTAATTGTTGGGAACATTTTAACTTACATATTTTTTACCTTCTTTTTTTTTACTTGCATCCTGGACTTGGCCTTTGTCACTGTTGTCCATTTTGGGTGGGTTAGAGGTCCAGCTCAGGAGCTCATGCTCAGATCATAGGCAAGGACTTACGACCCGACATAAAGACTGCCAATAAGCACCAGAGGCAAGACCATCTGTACGAAATCCGAGCGGTCCAGCGAGATATTGGGGCAAATTCAGTAAGGTCCATCTGAATTAACGGAAAAAAGGAAAGGGCTTTGACTTCTGCAGCCACAGCTAGGGAATAAACGGTGTTATATTGGGCATTTCCAATAATATTCTCCCTTCCTTATTGAGAGAGGAGCATAGTCTTTAATTCCAAGTCACTGTGTTTCTGTCAATCAGGGTTAAGACCCATGCGTTGTACAGAATCGGCTCTGCTAGAAGTCTCAGAAACCATTAAGATGACTCTGGATTCTGGTAACAACACTCTTTTAATTTTACTAGACGTGTCAATAGCGTTCGACACCATTTCTCACTCTATACTGTTCCAGCCCCTTCTAAACTTTGGTAATGCCTGGCCTTGGCTTAGATCTTTATTGAATGACAGAAAACAGCTGGTATATATTGGTCAGTATGCTTTGCAAGAAAGATCATTAGCATATGGTGTCCCGCAGGGCTCCTCTCTCAGTCCTTCCATATCCAATATTTATTTGGCCCCTTTCATAACTTTGATTACAGCTTTTGGAATTGCAACTACTTTCTATGCAGATGACACCCAATTGACCCTCCCCTTGGACATGGGTCCTTTTGGGTCTGAACAGAATTTTAGAAACTGGTTTGTTAATATCATTTATTGGATGGAAAAAAACCATCTAAAATGTAACAGCGACAAGACTGAAATTCTATTGTTCGGGAAGTCAAATTTGTTTTCTCCTCTGACGTGGTGGCCAAACTCAGTGTCTCCTTCCCCTCCAACAGTAGAAGTGGCTTAAAACGTGGTAGTTAAATTTGATACAGCTCTTACGTTTCGACCACAAGCACTATCAGTAGCTGGGATGTGCTTTTCATTGACTAAATATTTTTTTACGTTTTTTAATCTTCTCCCGTTGGCTGCGAGGAAAACTGTTGCCTTTGCCTTGATAACATCAAGCCTGGATTACTGTAATAGTCTGTACCTGGGACATCTTGGCAATTGCTTCACAAATTCCAGATGGTGCAACACTCAGCAGCCAGAGGGGCGCTTAAACTTCCTAAACATAGTTCTGTCTCCAAAGCGATCAGAGATCTACTCTGGCTACAGATTCATAAGAGGGTATTATTTAAGATGCTGGTTTTGGTTTTAGAGCTTTTTACGCCACAGGCCCTAAATATTTAACTGATAGGTTCTGCCACTACGGGACTCAGAGGACGCTTAGATCGTCCAATGCTAAGCTGTTAGAACCCCCCTCGTTTAGGCTTAAGTCCCGAGAAGGCAAATCATTTATGGCCTTGGGAGTCAACGCCTGGAATCATCTACCAGTCTCGTTTCGGCTACTAGAGAACGAAGCCTGTTTCAAAAAGTCTCTGAAGCCCTGGCTCTCTCAGATGCCAGACATTTTGTGCCACTCTAAAATATAGCGGGCTTCGAATGTACATTTTCCTCCATTGTTCGCTAGTCCGGCTATTATTTCCCTTCTAGTATTGGTGTTGATAGGCTAGCGCTAGGAGGCTCCTGTTGAGTGATCGAGCACTTTATAAGTACCATATTCATTCATTCACTGGTCATCGCCTAAAGGGGGCTTTATAGGAAGGTACATCCCTCTCAAAACATAAAGATGAAATTCATCCGCTGATAAATGAACATAAAGGGGATTTGTTTTCATGTCAGACATGTTGGCTGCGCAGCCAGACCCGCTGTTGCGTATGCCGTTCCTAAACCCTACAGTGTAATCCACAGCAACAGGAAAGATTGAAACACTGGCCTGGGCATTGCCACTGCTCCTAAAGAGCACGTAAAGATAGAAATTAATGATACCCTGGATCTTGGTGAACATTTAATCCAATTATCACACTATCAATGGGTTAAATCGGCTCCTTACTCCATTTACTTTTAGTAATTTAAAGCACACCCGACTCCCCTACAGCACTCATTGAAACTTTATGATTTTGTCAGTATTTTATTGATCAATTGGTCAGGGTGATTAACTTACATGATTTTAAACAATGGTACAATGCCTCAGATACTTGATAAATGCAGGCCTTGCTTTCATGTAATCACTGTTTTAGGACTAACATAACCAGTAAACCGGCTAACCCATCAAGGAGGGCATATAACTGACAGCATTTTTTTGTTCTCCTGGTTTGATCCAGTTTAGCTCTTCTACCCCATGGGATGGATAGAGAAGTATCTCATATTCGATATATAGGTTCCAATGAATCTTACATTATGTATTACCCGAGTCTGCTTGCTTTCCACACAACCCTGGAGTAAAATTAGTCTTATAGAGGCTCCTCAGACATTTAACGAGCACTGGATTAGTGCGCCAGTTACACTTCAGGCCGTAAAGGTTCTTTTTGTACTTTAACCCCTTGACCGCGATCGGAATTCCGCTCGTGTGCTGGACATTCCGATCGCGGGTGTGGTCGTGATGAGCTCAGCTCGTCATGCGCACAGCGCGACTGCGCAGCATGACGAGCTGAGCTCGTCACGAGCATCGAAGGGGTTAATAACTGTTTGATCATCACTTTTTATGAACCAGTTCCAACTATTACAAGGCGTGCTCCTTCTAAAAGACCCACTTGCCTGTGGTATATGACCGGATGGACGGCTCATAGACTACTGGTGAGGCAGGCAGAGAGGAGATGGCACTTGATTTACACTCCCACTTCACAACAAATGTTTAAATCACAGATGAAATGCTATAAAGACAAACTTTGCCAAGTTAAGATCTCTTCTCAGGGGGACTTGATCCAGGAGGCATCAAACTCAGTGCAAACTCTTTCTTTTTTAAAAAGTCAGAGACGTTAGAAATGACTCTTGCTTAGATGATGTTATTCCTTCGGCTTAATACTTATGAGATAGACTTTTCTCTAATTTTATAAACAGTCCATTTACTACTATTAAACAAACTGAATCTGCTAGAAGATCTAGCTTCGCAGGAAGTGACATTAAATGACTCTATTGTCTGCATTCAAGACTCTCTCACTTTGAAATTGTTGACGTCAATCAAGTCAGGATGTCCTGATGATACCGGTCCCATTAAAGCTCTACATTAAATTGCTAAGGCGGGCATTCCTTCCCTTACACCAATCTTAAACCATTCCTTTTCTTCAGGTAAAGTCTCTAAGGACTGGAACATATTGCAGTGAAGCCCTCACTGCAGAAACCCAATCTGACCTCTCTTTGAAATCCTGGATTTAGTCCTATTTATCTGCTCCCCTTCATGGCAAAAATAGGGGGAAAGTACCTGGTGAAGTGGTTATCCAACCACCTCGAGCACAACAATCATCTGAACATAGACCAAACTGGGTGGTAGCCTGGCATGGGCACTAAGACAGCTTTGGTATGCGTCCTCACTGACCTTAGAGTGCGTCTTGATGATGAAAGCCCTGTGGGTCCAATTCTACTCGACTGGTCTGCTGCATTTGATACGGTCGGCCATTCTATCCTAGTTCACAGTTTGGTAGATGTGGCCCTTAGAGGAACTGCTCAAACTCTGTTTTCCTCTTCCTTGACTGATTGCAGTCAATCCTCAATGATGGCCGCTTTCAGATCAGAATATAGTGAAGTGAGTTTTGAGGTCCCTCATGGATCATCTCTGTTCCTGATTTTGTTTAACAGTGACATACGGCCACTCTATAATATAATTTGATCTTTTGGTCTTGATTGCATGACGTATGCAGACAACATCCAGCTCTGCTCTAGAGCAGACCATCTTATTGAGAAAATCAAACAAACCCTTCTTCCGTGGCTTCTAGTTATTCAGTCTTGAGTGAGCAGAACTATGCTTAAAATAAATGCTGATAAAACAGAGATGCTCAACAGTGGCACAGATTACCTATACAGGGCTAATCTGTGGCCGAGTAAATCCGTGCACCCGTCCCCTAAACTTAGCCTGTCTGGAAAAAAGAAATTCTAAGATTTAGGTTGTATAAGGAGCTCTGATGTGTCTGCTTAATTCAGCTGAAGCATCGAAGGAAAAGCTTAAATTTAATTCCTCAGGACTACTTAGCCATGGCAGTCCCTGCCACTGCTCTACCTAGGGTGGATTATGCAAATGCCG
The DNA here is from genome assembly GCA_963921515.1 of Calotriton arnoldi. Classification (NCBI taxonomy): domain Eukaryota; kingdom Metazoa; phylum Chordata; class Amphibia; order Caudata; family Salamandridae; genus Calotriton; species Calotriton arnoldi. The sequence continues at coordinate 3,122,838 of CAWUFW010000975.1, forward strand.
GCTATCTAGGCCTCCCTGAAAAGTTACCGGCCAGACTGCAACTGATTCATCCCGTTACTGAGGCCAACCGTAAACTGCGTTGGGCAGCAGTGATTGGGTCAAAGAATTTGCTTTAAGTGTTTGTGCCTGATCCATCGCAGTTTACATGGTACACTGGATCCTGCAATTCAGGCTTGAACAACTGACTATGTCCAGGCTCGTTCCATTCATTCTGCCTCTCAAGTCATGACCTCAGCCCCCCCCACTTCAGGCGAGCCTACTAAAGAGACAAATCATCCTCAGTTTTGGCCACCAAATCTTGTACTCAACACCCTGTGACTCTTTATACTATTTCGACCATATGACCTTTCGTAAAAGATTGAAATGTTATCTCTTTGCATCGAGACACCAGTTTCACCCCTCCATAGGGGCAAGTAGGTTTCTATGCCCATAAGATCTAGACCTCTCTCCCTTTTTCTTTTCAGCTTTATTAGTGGCAAATGCCTCTGGGTGTATATTGTGCTTATAAGTATTTTATTCATGCATTCAACAAGGGCATTTAGTGAGAAATGCTGCTCACGCCAACAAATTTAGAAATATGTCATGCAAAAGTAAGCAATCTGATTGATAAATCTCACATACAGAACGTCTTCAGGGCTGGAATAAATTATTTAAGACATGTCACATATACAGTGTAAAAACTATAGTACCAACAATTTCTAAAAACCTTAATATACAATCCCATCAAATACTTTATCCCAGCCCTGAAGACATTCAGTGTATAGGGTGCTTTATCGATGTGCACTGTGGGTGTTCCACCAATTATTATAGTGGCTACATTTGAAGTTTGGAATCAAAAGAAGTATTCCTTCAATAATTTGTTACAAGAAGTCAATGCGGCTGACCATGGTTCAGCACCTCAATTTCAAAATAAAAAGTTGAGTCCTTTGTCTGTGCACATCCGTCCTGAGCTTGCCGCACTTTCACTCAACTGAGGACCAGACAAAATCGTAATGATAAAGACGGTGCACCAGAGGCAAAGTCAAATGAAGCTTCAAAAATGTTCAAATATGTCCTTTATTCTTTAAATTTATATAAAATTCAATCACAGCCAACGCGTTTCGTTCCATTGGAACTTTGTCAGGGCTCTGTAATAACGGGTAAGTAGAATTATGTAGATAATTCCCGCAAATGCAATAATATCAAGTGGCTTGAAGAACCAGCCCGCACTCCTCCGTATTATTCTGGAGGTTCGCTCGAAGGGAAGCAAATCACCCCTAAACGTCGATTTAAAATAACAGGACCAGTGTAGCGGCCTGTCGTCCTCCGTATTAGTCTGGAGGTTCACTCATAGGGAAAAAGTCACCCCGAGATGATAATAAGTAATAGGTGGGCCAGTGTCGCGGCCTATCGTCCTTGTTCAATAGCGCACGCTTCTCGTATCCCGCTATCAAAAGTTCCTTCAATAATTTGAAGTTTGAGACTACTTCACAGTTTATTGTATTTGTCAGTGTCCAAGCATATACATCTTAAAGAGTGCAATCAAATCCCAAGTTTGAGAATTCTACTCTATCTGGAGTAAAAGAGCCTTGCAGCTGGGCTCCAGGATTAGAGAACACCATGTGAATAAAGGGAAACAAGTTAGGAGTGTAGTGCCTCATGCCATAACTTTTTTTTAGTAAATTGGTCAGTATGATGCTTTTCATAAACAGGACAGTGTGTCTGGTAGTGATAGGAGAGTGGTGATGCAAGTCATAGATGTATCTTATAGTATGTTTATTTACATGGAACAAGGAACAAGACAGGGATATGAAAATGAAATATTAGACAGTGATTGGTCAAATGTTTCTTCTTGCCTGAGAAGGTATGCTTTTAGAGCAGATTAAAGATGAGAGAGCAGGTCCATGTGGACCAAGTTCAAATGATGTGGTACTAGTATGTTAACAGAAGAAACTTTTAAGTCATGCAGCGGGGTGTGGGAGTAGCTGGAGAATGCTCGTTTTCTGAGCGAAGATTCTAGAGTGGGTTTGAAAGCCTATGGAAGGATTTGGGCTAGGTAAGTGTGGGGAATAGTCTCTTGATGGTTTTGAAGATAAGCGTGAATAGCTTATACAGGGCCCTATTTTTGAATCCTAGCCAGCCAACCCGGTGTATGGGGCAGTGACATATCTTACTTTAGGAACGCTGTATCGCTCCGGGAATTCAGGAAAGGACTCAAGACTTGGCTGTTCGAATGAAGGGAGAACCTCGAAGCAGCTAGCAACTCCAGCGCCTTGAGACCATCACGGGTGATTTGCTGTGCTTTGTAAATCCCGACTGATTGATCTATGAAGGTTATAAAGAGTTGTTTTGGTCAAATTCATGCCCTTATCTAGTGAAATGCATGCTGGGGGCCTACTAATAAACTGTTGCAGCACTAGCTAAGCTTGCTGGAGGCAAAAGAGCAGGAATGCTGCAGTTTGTGTGTTTCTGCTCTGCCTGCTGGCTGCCTTGAAGTAATAGTTTGTTGCCCCGCGGTTGTCTATTGACGTATGTATTATGGTTATTAATAATAACCAGCTCTATTAACTGCACTAGGAACCCAGACTGCTTCTTCAAGTATCCGGCCATTGCATCAAAGTGACACCAGGGAACCACAGTGCCAGATGCTGTTGGCCTTAAAAACAAAATGTTGCAAACGGACAACGCCTCCCTGTGTGAGGCTGGCCTCCCTGTGGGCAGAAGCCCTGGCTCTCCACTGGGACCAGGATGTCCACTGGTACACTGCTTCTTAATTCAGCGCCAAGAGCACTTGCGACGCTGGGTCTTCTAGGCGCATACTGACAACAGCGGGAGAGGATGTGGTCTCACGGCTAGACTGCTGACTTTGGCGGTGGGAAACCTATGTTCGGGCCTCGGGGTCGACTCCACATCCTGTGATTCTGGGCACATCACTTAATCTCCCCGTGCCCACTAAAACAAGCATTTGCAATGCAATAGGTCTCGCAATTGCGAGATTTTGAGCTATTGGCATTGTAAATGACAATGCCTTTTATTTGTGTTTAAAAAACCTGCAATAATAAAAGGCATTGTCATATACAATACCAATAGGTCAAAGTTTCTAAAATGCAAGACCTACTGGATTGCAAATGCTTGTTGTTTACAAGCGTCCCATGCTGCGCATTCACGTTAACAGAGGCTACGCCCCTTTCTTTAGATGAGCCGTGTCTAAAGAAAGGTCTGCGGCTGCTATTAAAATTAAAGCGCGGTATGGGGCACTTTTACCAAAAAAGCAATTGTTTGTCAAGTTGACAAACAAATGCTTTTTTTTGTAAAAGCGGCTCGTGTAAGCGTGCATGGCACGCTGAATGTTGCAGGAAAGCATGTAGTGCCTGCAGTAGGAGAAACCATTAAAGAAAATAGTGCTTACAGAGTAAATAAGATGTACGGTGGAACAACCGAAGTAAAAGGGCCAGTCCTTATGGGAGGTTACAAATGAAGACAAGGCGGTACTAAGGAGGGACTAACAAGCCTATTAACGAATCAGAAGCCAGCATTTTACGAAGGACGATGACACAAGCCAATGACAAATATGGGCGGAGAGTGGGCGGGGCTTCAAGTCCATACTCCAATACAGCACGGCTCGCAGAAGTGATGAAGGTGCCCCCTACAAATACACATTTTATATTAAGGAAGCCAAGAATGCAGTTAGCTGGCTCACCATCTGCACCAAGAGAAATGATAACCGCATAAACCTCTCCGCGCTTCTGCTGAGTTGCAAGGCCAGAATCAAAATCCTCAAACTCTTACAAATATCTGGAAGCAGAGGTGTCCCCATATACATTTCTCCCTTTTACACCTGACTGCTGCCACATAATCTTACCAACCTTTACGATTTTTGAGTCGGAAGGCAATCACTTTAGTGTCTATGCCCCAAAATTCCATAACCAACTCGCACACTCTAGCAGCCATGTTGTCTCTCAAGACCTCCGGTTGGGCCTAAAAAGTGTGCGTCTTTAAACAACTAGGCAGTCAGGCCCATGCAGATATAGCCTACTAACTCCACTTGAGACTGCAAACAGTGTCTGGATATGCTATAACCTGGGACACTGGAATTATTCAATTATGTGGCTGGGCTGTTTTCCGCATCATTATGGATTTGCTGATTTTGCCACATAATCCATCACCTGCTGCATAATCTGTGGATTTTAACAAAACAAATTTCATTTCTAGCACAAACGCATCAAAAGTTACTAAAAACGCAGCTACACTTGCACTTTTCTGTTGCTCATTGCTATATTTGGGTGTGAAACTTGTACTAATGAGGGGAAACCTTTACCCAGAAGTGTTAGCATGGGTAAAGGTCAACAATGCCTTTTATTTTTGTTTTTGTTTTTTAAACATAAATAAAAGGCATTGTCATTTACAATGCCAATAGCTTAAACTCGCGTAAATGCGAGACCTATTGCATTGCAAATGCTTGTTCTTGCTTACACTTACCATGCAGGGAATCTGGTCCAGGGCGGAATATGCACCCATGGTGGCAGGGTGTCCGTATCAAGTGAGCACCACGACTGGGACAGCCTTTGCCATTATTTCCTCCCACGCTGCCCAAATGCTTAATGTGCCAACCCTATAGCATAGCCCTCATTTTTGTTTTGTATACAAACTGGAGCTTTAAAACGGGTAAGGAAGTACACCGCCTGGCATACCAGCACACAATTTTCCCAGATGCACTGTGGGAAATGCAGTGCATAATCACGCTCACTTCAGTTGAAAGTAGGATCTTTCATTTGGTCATTCAAGTAAAAAGATTATCTCCCATATCTTTGCTGAGAAGGATCCTAGCGCTTCAGCTACCTCAGGCACTGAACTCAAAAGAGCCTTCGAGTTACTGAGACGTAACTACTGCAGTGCTGGATGCAAGGGCTCGACTCTGTTCCAACTTAAAGAAATGATCTCATATCACACCAGCCCTCAAAGAAGTGCACTGGCTTAGGTCATCAGGGCAAGACTCTTCAGAACAGAGCTGCCTCTATCAGGGGGCCCCCTGGGAGGCTGGGGCCCTGGGCCAGAGCCCACTTTGACCATGCCTTAAAACGTCTCTGAGTTCTGATGGGATGTAGGAGAGATCGCGGACAGCAAGCACAGGCCCCTGAAAAGTAGTCAACATGAAACACAACATGTGTCAGGTCGGGGTCCTCCAGGATAATGTGATCATGTAAATGGAAATAAACACAGAAGATTAATCTGATCATGGTCACCGGGATTTCATATCGCCTTTCAACTTTAAAAAAACAGGGAAACGCAGACTTCCGGGAAGATATGAAAAGAACACGATACAACCAAGATGGCCGAAAAAGTGCTTGCGTTACCCCCAAGGAGTCAAGCGAAACCAGACTCCAGCAGGCTTGATAGTGATTTGCAGGTATATTCTCTTGCTACGTTCAACAGAGTTAAAAAGATATGGGGCCGCGCGAAGACCAGCAGTTTTCGCCTCCATTCCGCAGTCTTCCTACGAGGCCGGGCCTTAGGGCAAATGTTTTTGTTTTGGCCAATAGATACAATAACTGCTCGTCGAAATGCCAGCAATGTGACCCCTCCCCCCGCTCCGCGGACGGACTGCAAGTTACACACACATTGACCCAGCTGCTGGAGTGATCTTTGACCCCTCTGTAGACCTACTTGGTGTGATAATGGCCCCTCGACTCCCTCCCCCCTTGATTTCAGCCATTAATCACATCCCAGACACCAAGCATCACTCACTACTTCCTGTTTAAGTCCCCGCAGAGCCCTGCGGGGAGCGGGCCTACCCTGAACCCCGCCTACACAGAGCCCTCTACCTGCCTGTGGCCGCAGGAACAGCAGCGCCGCTTTCCTAAAGGTCAATACGACAGCAATACGACCACTGCCATAGGTCCGCATTAACATACAAAATAATATTCAGCGGGTCGCTCCTGTTAGGGCAAGATTTTTTTCTGTCTTTATTTTGAATAAAAAAATGCTCAACAAATACTTTAAACACAGCTTGAGATAGGTCGATAGATTACTACCTCAGCTGCAAAGGTCATTGTGCAGCCCGAAGCCACTAAATAATATTCCAATGCGATCTTTATCATTACGACAAAAGTCAATACTAAAGTTAAAGCAGCGCACAAATACACATTTTGCTTACTGTCCTTTCCGGGCAGTTTTCTTTCCAACGGGCACAACTCGGCCGTTTATCCCTTGGAGGTCGATACAATGCATTAAGATAGACAAGGACGATAGAGGGTGTCAGCATGTCGAGACGTGTCACTACTTGACTTAGCGTACACCACTAAAGCTCACACGTAACTTCTACTAATTTACTTCATCACAAAGATATTGGAGTAAATGCATGGAATGCGCTTCAACGTCTCGTCACGGGTTGTAAGCGCTACATAGATACAATTGCTATTGCTGCACTGTAGTATTACACTCGTCACTTCACGACGCAATGCTGGTTATTATTATTATTGCAAGTTGTTTCATTCTGACACACCCCTTCCGGAACCCATGCGATTGGTTAGAAAAATCCATGTAAACAAAACCATACAACAGAGACAACGTAATAAGAAAAAAAAAAAGCATTTGCAATGCAATAGGTCCAATTGCATTGCAAATGGTTAAGTTTAAAACTGAGCGCGGCGCCGCTTCAAGGACACCGCGTTCGTTTTTTTTTTTTAACTTTAACACTGAGCGTGGTGTCCTTGAAGCGGGCGCTGCGCTCAGTGTTAAAGTTAAAAATATATAAAGAAACCGAGCGCGTTGTCCTTGAAGCGGCGCCGCGTTCAGTTTCAAAGTAAAAAATAAACAAAAAACCAAACAGAGTGCGGTGTCCCTGAAGTGGACGCCGCGCTCAACATAAATGTAAAATATAAAGTGAGCGCGGTGTCCCTAGCGGGAGCCGCGCTCATTAAAGTAATTAAAAAAAACATACAATTTAGAGCGCATAGCGCTGCAGCCGCCATTGTCCCCATCAGTGTCCAGTTTCAAAATAGTGCGTGCTTACCAACTAATTGAAGGAGACCGTGTAAAGCCGCAAGTAAACGATCCAGTCCGGATGGGAGGTCCCAAAAGGAGACAGGGTCAGGGCACAAGTCCTAAAAAAAGAAGTGGGGGGACTAACCTAGTTAATCAGTATGCAAGTGGCATCGCAGCGCGTGGCATCGCAGCGTGTGACATCACGGCGCGTGACATCACAGCGCGTGACATCACAGCGCGTGACATCACAGGAACTGGCATCACAAGAAGTGATATCAGATCTTAAGCCCTCACATATATGTTTAGCAGGTCTATCATGAGTACATTTGAGCACATTTCGAGTATACTTGCAAACCCTCCTGATTTAGGCAGAAGATTCACACTTTGTAGCTACATATAAAACAATGTTACCTTTTGTCAGCGTTAAGTTTTCTCTAGCCATAGTGCTTTAAAAGAAATAGTGATATTTAAATTATTACGCCTCCTCAGGGGTATAAGCGCTATATAAATGCAATTTATTTTGTGCAAATACTGGGAAAGATCAACATATCTGACGTTCTAACAGTGCATGCAAATCTCCGAAACAGAGCCTGAACAAAGTGAAAAGCTGCCACTCTTAAGTATGTGTGAAGTGCTAACAAGGTGCGAGCCTTTGTTTCCCCTCTGCTGCATTTGCATCAGGTGTGAGGCTCCTAACTGCTGCCAGCCAGGAAACTCCAACAAAAGGAGGCTTGATGACCCCTGAGACTCGGCCTTTGTTATGGCCAAGTATCCCAGCAGGAGTCAAAAATAAGAGAGCCCCGTCCCCGCCTGCACGTTGTTGTGATCGAAAGAAGACAACAACGTGCAGGCGCTGCTGAATGTGTCTCGGTGTTTGGAAGTTACACCGGGACGAATTCAGCATCTTTTTTAGTGGGGCCCAACTTCTTGGCAGGGTGGACGGCATCCACCCTGTGAAAGAAGTGGGGGGACGCCGTCCACCCTCGTGGACCCCCGACTCGTGCCCTGGACAGGGTGGTAACAAAGAAGCCTCATTTTCAATCACAAGCCAGCGTTTATCATAATCGATGACGCTAGCCAATAAAAAAGATGGGCGGGGATTGAACTCCACTTCTAAAACCTAACCTACTACAATATACGTCACAGAGCGAGTAGCGCATGTGCGCTGCAACGCTAGGTCTGCGAGACCTAAAAATGAATGTGTCCATCTGTAACAAAACCGGTGCTCATCATTTTCCTAGTCTTCATTGCTTGATTTTGCTCGCGAAAAAGTGTCACTCATAGTCGTTGAAATGTCACTCATAATTACACTGCAATTATGAAAATGTCACACTTGGCAATCTCAAACCTTGGCAGCTATGCTCATGTAAAGAGCTCCAATACCTTCGGGTCGAGGTCGCGCTATATAAATCTGCAACAAAAAAAAAGAACAGCGAAAGTAAAACTAATTGCTGCATGCATACATAGCGAAGTTAGCTTTACAGACAGTAGCGGATAAAACTGTTTCAAATGACATTTAAAATCAAAGTCTACAGCTAGCACTATCAAAAAGTCTATTTTAAATCTGTAAACGTTGTCATTTTAAAAATATTTTGAGTAACTGGTGAGGGGTGACGTACGTGGTGTGCTTCTGGGGGTATGTGTCTTACACCTAGAATAACACTCTTACTGAGGCGGTTTCTTCGCCCATTAATCTTATCACACCGCACCTCAAGCCTCCTGACAGGCGCCTCGAACCCTCGTCCGGAGGCCGCCGCCAGGCAGCCGCTCACACCCTGCGGAGGGCGGGTCTCCTGCTTCTAGTCCGTTTTCCATGACGCGGGCAGCAGCAGCCGCGCGGTGCACTGTGGGCGACCGTTGCTATGGGCACGGAGGACGCCGGCCGATGGGTCTCCATGGCGACGGTACACCGCGGCTGACCGGGGCAGAGGAGCAGGGAGGAGAGGAGAGCACCGAGGGCGCCGCAGCCCCCACCTCCGACACCGGGGGTCTGGGAAGAGAGTCAGGGGCCGGAGGAGAGCACCGGAGCCCCCACCCCGGAGCAGGGAGAACCCAGAGCCCGCAGCCCCCACCTCCGACACCGGGGGTCTGGGAAGAGAGTCAGGGGCCGGAGGAGAGCACCGGAGCCCCCACCCCGGAGCAGGGAGAACCCAGAGCCCGCAGCCTCCACCTCCGACACCGGGGGTCCCACAGGACTGACTGGCGTCTAGACCACCCCCGCACACGATGTCCGACCTCGGATCCGAGGAGTTCGAGGGCGAAGAGGAGGAGCAGAGCCTGGGGGTGAGCTGGGGGGGGGGGGGGGTGGGCGGACACGGTGCGGCCCTCTGGGGTGAAGGGGAGACTGCACATGGCTTCGGGTAACCGACCCTGACTCTGGAGGAGGGAACATCGGACCTCAGTACCCAGGGGGAGGCTCCTGGGGGGCAAGCTCCGTGGGGTCCTGGAAGGCATTGGAGGGAGGCAGCTGCATACAAGGCACTCTACTCCATTTAGTTTTATAGCACCACTCACACAAGTGTAGGGTGTCAGAGCACTTTACATCACACACACATTGCACAGAGACAATCATATGTGTATAAATCAGTGTATATGGAATGTTACATCAGACAGGACTACAAGGTGTAGTGTAGGAGTGACATGTCATCGATACTGGTAGACAATGTAGTTTGAGTCCTTATTCTGGAAAAGCACAAATTCAGAATTTAAAATGTAACACCATTGTCAGGGGTTCTCTTTAATAATAAGAATTGCTTTCTACCCAAATGACCCTTTTGGGAAGATTAGTATAATGAAAGAATGTGCAAAAAAACATATAGCTCTAACATATACCTTGCAGTTTGCATGCAGCTCTTTGATGATAGTTAATAGCTCAATGTTCTATATTAGGATTTTGACTTAAACTACAAGTAACAAAAAGAGCTCTTTTACATAAGCAGTAACCCACTGACCTATTTACATTATATGCACTTTGTGATCTGCATGGTACACGTTCTTAGCAGCAGGCATTTTAACCCTCTGCGCTACCTTAGGATGAGTCAAAACTTCCACTAGACAAACCTCCAGTGTCTTTCCATGAAGAGGATTAATCACTGGAGTTATCTTGACATTTTAATTGATGCCTGAAAATTGCTGGAGGCGAGGAACGCAGCAGCAGGTGCATTTAAAATGTTAATATACTTGCAAAAATGACGCCCCCACCCCAAGTCTGCGCCCAGTGCTGTGGCACCGATCGCACCTAGAGCCGGCCCTGAATATATATTATTAATATGCTAACCTGAGGCCTCCTGGAACTCTGCAACAGTTATCTTACTTCACTAAGTAATATTACTGAAGTTACAGTGGTTAAATACCTGAGCGAGTCAATACTCTCACTGCACTAATCTGCACACATCCTACGGGTCTCATGTTTCAGTCTAGTTGTGTCTATCTTAGCCTTTCATCCTTCCAGCATTGATAAAGATCTTTCTGAGATGGATGATAACACGTATAATGTACTGTTTTACTGAACTATTAGAAAGGTAGGCACAGGGAGTGGTAGAAAGAGCAGCGGTAGCATAAAAAGGAAGATGAGTGGGGTGGGGTAGAGAGAAGAGTATTGACAGAAATTTGGGGTAGACATAAGTGAGAGGGAGTTTATTTCTTTATTTATGTTTGCGTTTTTATATAGCGCTTGCTTTACCCAGAGGTGGCAGAGCGCTTTACAATAGAGCAAAGTAAATTACATTAGAAATTCAGAGTAACGTGGTATTAGGTGACACTACTTATATCTAGTAGTACAGCTACTCGTAGATATAAGTAGGAGAAGGAGTTTGTGTACCAAGGCAGAGGGAGGTAAAGAGAGTGGTGTCGACTGGGAGAGGTGAGGTGAACTAAGGAGAGAGACATGCCAAAGAAATATTACCTTTTACTTCCATGTTGCCTAAGAGCATGAACATTAAGGGCAGGCAAGGACTGCACATGAAGGTTCTGTGAAGATGCATGCTTTGCTGTCAAATAAAAAAAAAAAACAGTTCTACATGCCCACAATTATTTGGGTCTGTCCCGATCACTTTACCAGGGGGTCCCTTGGAAGGCTGGTACCCTGGTCAATTGCCCACTTGGACCATGCCTTAAAACGGCTCTGCTCTAAGTAGTTTATGGTACCATACAAGGTCAGAAGATCGCTGCTCATTCTCTTCACACTCGTTTACTTCCCTAAAAGCAGTGGGGTGACTCCCATAAATCTGTAGACGAGGGTATTGCTAACAGTAGCTCACTGTTAATATGTGTCTGTTGTGACAATGCCGCTTGGGGACAAAGACCTTTGGTGGCAGTGAGGTGGGACATAGGGACTCTGATGGTGGTACGGACTCTGGGCAACAGGCAATCTTTAGGTGTAAGGAACTTGGAAGGAGGCAGACTCTTGGAGTGGGACAGGAATCAGAGGTGACACAGTCCACAGACTTGGGAGCAAGCCTACAGATGCGAGAGGACACCAGTGACAGAACATGTCAGCCCATTGACAGTGCCGAGGATATCCATTCATTGGATCCAGTGCTCTAGGTTCACTTGTTTATCACAGATCGCGGATCTCCTCTCCACTACAACCAGGGGTTGTCTCATTATACAAACGCACCCACCCTACAGGCTGTATATACTAGGGATCCTATCAAGAAATCAAATGCAGCAGGGATTGCGCCAGAATAAAAAAAAAAAGTACCGCCCTACTGTCCAGTGACACCATGGATTGCTTTCCTTTATCAAATAAAGACACAATGAATGTACCATTTTGCCAAATACACCAGGCTTTCAGTCCACGGAAATTGTCAATTGCCCCACTTTAGCAAATGCATCAAGCACACAAACCATGTTCAACAAACCAAGTGTATCAGTCTCGTCGTATGGCGTCCAAACACACCAGAGATCATACGAGTAAGCTAAACGCATCAATCTCGCCATCCATGTACACCAGGGATCGTACCTGTTAACCACATGTACCATGCCCACTGTGTAGATACAACAGACACTGTACTGATGAACTCTACCTCGTTATACACATGGGTCTCTCAAGGTCTATACAGCGATTCCACACTCGACACTACAATTATCTGTATTGTTATTGACTGATAATGCCTTGACGATGTTGTAAAGTGCTCTGATACCCTTGGGGGTTGCCAGTGCTATATAAAACTCTTTAAATAAATAAAAAAAGAATCTAAAAGTATTAGCCCTATAGTCCTAGATCACGGGGGAGTATTGCCAATTTACCAAATACCCCATCCTTCTTTCTGTCTGCGGGCACTGGGGATTGTATCGCTTTACCAGCTGCGTTAACCTGACGGTCCATGGACACCAGCGCTCTCACCAGAACACCCAAAGCATTAGCTTTTCAGTCCTTTGAAATAGGGACCTAACCACTGAATGACAGTTTGTTTCAAGGAGTAATGGAGTTTGTTGGTCTTTCCTTATAACCAGGAGTATGAGGGGGAGCGTAATGAAGCCGGGGAGCGGCATGGACACGGCAAAGCGCGGTTACCCAACGGAGATACGTATGAAGGACAGTATGAAAATGGGAAGAGAAGTGGGCAGGTGAGTCTGGATGACAGCGTTCTGCCTCAATGTGCCACCATAAACAGCTTCCTATCTAATCAGAGCTTCAAATGTGCATCTTTGATCATATCTGTTTACTTCACTACAGGAAACATGGATGTATCCTTCAACAAACTGAAACAGGGAATGCAACTGATCAACCAAGAAATAGGCAACTTCTTGGTGATCATGGATAGGATGGAGAGGGTATAAAAGGTATCAAAGTGAGGACGAGCACACAAAGGCGTATATTGGCATTTAGAAGATCCCCCGTGACACGAGAGGCAGGACAGCTGCATTGTCAGGCTTTTCCAGAGTCTGAAGTTTATTACCTCAAGCAGCACTACAGTAGGGGTTTCAAAGCACATGGCCCTATACAGAGACTTTGCTTCAGGCCTTTGCTCGTGGTGGGAGCTGGCAGATCTGAGGCTCCTGTTGAGACATCTGTTGAAGAGGGGGTGGCAGGAAGCCTTTCTGTAAAGCACATAGTGGTTGAGGCTGAAGCTACTTCAGGCCGGAGTGAAGCTGACTGAAGGCTTGGCCTGTATGCCTGTAAGGGTTAGGTTGCAGATAAGGCGCTCAGTCTTAGTTTAGACTGAGTGAAGCTTACATATAGGAGAGTCGGAGGCTCGCCTAGCACTCGTGAGAGCGGAGGATGGTTAGTGAGAGGGGGAGGAGTGAAGGTGGCAGGTAAAAGCTTAATGTCTATTTACCAAGAGAATTTCACAGATCTGCACTCCTAAAAGCCTCAGTGATTTGATGGCAGATGGTGCCAAGGAGGAATAGTTGAGTTCTGTTGGCATTCAGTGGCTCTTGACTGTTATTCGTACAACCCTGACTATCACTTAGGCAGGTCAGACCCTCTTCTAGGAGTGATGGAAACCTGCCCTGCCCTTTTCTTGGGTGTAATCTCCTGCTTACATCAGCTAGTGGTGGCAGCAGGGTAAAGTGCGTGGATCACAAGCAGTAGAGTTTGGCTGTAGGTTGGAAATTAACCTGTTTTCATCAATTGGAAATGGTTTTAAAGGAACCAGGACCAGATACACTGAATTAGATATTTAGAGAGGCTAAGAATGACTTGTGCTCTGCTGTGTCCAAAGTGATGGTATTAGAAGAGTAAGTTTTTGTTGTGTTCCACCAGGGAGTACTCTATGGTCTAGGAGACAAGACTTGCCGCCATGCTTGGGTTTGGCACCTGACTGGTGCTCTCAACTAGGTGGTTTCAGGGACTGGCCATGAAACTCTTTGGTTGAGAATCTCTCCGTTATTTTATCAGCACTAGGAAGGTTGAAGATGAGATGGACACTGGTTAGAGATTAGAGGTTGAACAAAGCAAACACAAGGAGATGATGGACGGAGCGCTGAAACCTTTCAGACACTCACCCCCAGTCGCAGATCTGGGTTGAATTCATCATCATTCTTTAGCTCACTTCGCCACCTCAGTTCAGACCCAGCTATATGCAAATCAATCATGACCCTGTGCCTCATGGGAACAGTCCAGCCCAAACTGCCAAGCCAGGTCTTCCCTGAACCGGAAACAAGCGTCCTGGCATCAGCCAGGCTAGCTTGAATCCAGTGGCAAAGTGAGCAAGGGACCCACGACTGGGCATAACCTGGCAACTTAGGGCGAACAAAGCAAACACAAGGAGATGATAGACGGAGCGCTGAAACTTTTCAAACACTCACCCCCAGTCACAGATCTGGGTTAAATCCATAATCATTCTTTAGCTCACTTCGCCACCTCAGTTCAGACCCAGCTATATGCAAATCAGTCTTGACCCTGTGCCTCATGGGAACAGTCCAGCTCGAACTGCCAAGCCAGGTCTTCCATGAACCGGAAACAAGCATCCTGGCATCAGCCAGGCTAGCTTGAATCCAGTGGCAAAGTGAGCAAGGGACCCACGTCTGGGCATACCCTGCCAACTTAGGGCGAACAAAGCAAACACAAGGAGATGATGGACAGAGCGCTGAAACTTTTCAGACACTTACCCCCAGTCACAGATCTGGGTTGAATCCATCATCATTCTTTAGCTCACTTTGCCACCTCAGTTCAGACCCAGCTATATGCAAATCAGTCTTGACCCCGTGCCTCATGGGAACAGTCCAGCCCGAACTGCCAAGCCAGGTCTTCCCTGAACCGGAAACCAGCATCAAAACTGTTGTTTTTGCATTTGTCACCCCGAGTGGGACGGGTATGCCCAGACGTGGGTCCTGTGCTCTCCATGCCACTGGAATCAAGCTATCCTGGCTGAAGAGGGGTGAAACCCCGAAACTGGTCCTTGGATGCTTGTTTCCAGTCCAGGGAGGACCTGGCTTGGCAGTTCGGGCTGAACTGTTCCCATGAGGCACAGGGTCAAGACTGATCTGCATATGGCTGGGTTCAAACTGGAATGGCATGGTGAGCAAAAAACGATGGATTTAGGCCCAGATCTCTGTACTGGGGTGAATGTATGACATTGTTCTGCATTCTGTCCATCAACTGTTGTTTTTGCATTTGTCACCCCGAGTGGGACGGGTACGCCCAGACGTGGGTCCCGTGCTCGCCATGCCACTGGAATCAAGCTATCCTGGCTGAAGAGGGGTGAAACCCCGAAACCGGTCCTAGGATGCTTGTTTCCAGTCCAGGGAGGACCATGCTTGGCAGTTCGGGCTGGACTGTTCCCATGAGGCACAGGGTCAAGACTGATTTGCATATGACTGGGTTCAAACTGGAATGGCATGGTGAGCAAAAACGATGGATTTAGGCCCAGATCTCTGTACTGGGATGAATGTATGACATTGTTCTGCATTCTGTCCATCAACTGTTGTTTTTGCATTTGTCACCCCGAGTGGGACGGGTATACCCAGACGTGGGTCCCGTGCTCTCCATGCCACTGGAATCAAGCTATCCTGGCTGAAGAGGCGGGAAACCCCGAAACCGGTCCTAGGATGCTTGTTTCCAGTTCAGGGAGGACCTGGCTTGGCAGTTCGGGCTGGACTGTTCCCATGAAGCACAGGGTCAAGACTGATTTGCATATGGCTGGGTTCAAACTGGAATGGCATGGTGAGCAAAAAAACGATGGATTTAGGCCCAGATCTCTGTACTGGGGTGAATGTATGACATTGTTCTGCATTCTGTCCATCAACTGTTGTTTTTGCATAGAGATTAGAGGTCGCCAGGGGTCACAGCTGCAACCCCTGGCCCTGCCCTTGCAACCCCTGACGCTGCCTTTCTCACCCCTGGCCTCAGAGATAGCAAGATCAGATCCAAAAAGACAGAGGCGGCCTACTCTTATGAGCGTCGGTGCTCCACCCTTGTTTTCAGCCCATGTTTTATTATACTAATAGTAAATAATAGTTTATTATTGGAGAAAATGAGGGAGTCGATACTTACGACCCCACTTTGGGACCACGGAGACCGAAGTAGGTTGTAGCGGGATATCCGTCTTGACGAAAGTGTGACTACAGACGATTCCCCTCCCGGGCCCTTAAATGCTGCTAGACACTTTATTCTAGTGTTTCTCAAAGTGGGGTCGTAAGTATCGACTCCCCTCATTTTCTCCAACACACCTTAGCGTGTGTGTTGTGATTTTTTAATACTCACGTGGCCATATTTTGCCACTCATTCACCTTTTTTCTCCCGGTCCTGATGAAAGCCCCCTCTATTTCCTTGCAGGGGCTGAAACATGTAGACCTATCACAGACAACTACGGGTTTAAAACAACTCCATTAGTTGCGCTCTTGGATTTTAATATATCCTGGGCCGCCAACAATAAATACATTTGGCAAGGATCCCCAGAGATATTTTTAACTTGCACATCTCACATCACACTAACGCACCACACCAGCTCCGCTGTAACCAGGCGTTGTAGCACAACCGGGCGGCATTCGGCCACCCGGTTGGGACCCCAATGATGAAGCATGACACCAACCAGGTTGGTGTGTGAGGGGTCTTTTAATAAAACCTAATGGTTTTGGGGCACTGTTTATTACCACAGTGAGTCCTAACTCTTTGTCTTTTTCAGTGGGTACGTCCACATTGTTTGTATATTGAACCTGGGGATAGGGACGTCCCTTTACCTTTCCTCGCTCTCCCCCCATTCTTGTTTCGATACAAAGATCAATAATGTTACTTCCTGTACTGTCAATAAGGTCAAAGGGTGTGTGTTGTCATTTTGGTGAATTGATGTCCATGAGCGAAGGTTCTTTCAGGACATGGATGATGCATATTTGAAGTACTGTGGAGAGGGTCATACTTGAAATGATGGATTCATTATTATATGGTCTGCAGGGTTGCTTTCATGTGGTATATTTTGGAAACAACCATGTTTTACAGTTAAATATAAAGGCACAGAGAATGATTTTTATTAGGTGTCACTACACAGAGTATATCTGCCCCTGAAGCTGATTTTGTGTAGTGATATTGTAGGTGAATTGTGGGTTTGGCCAATTATAACGTGGTGGAAATATCAAATAAAAGGAGACCCGAGCTTCACTTAGGTGTAAAAGGTGACAGATCCTTATCATGGTGAATTTGAAGTATTTCGGAAAGAAATCTGGAGAAATAAGTATAAAAATGTTCTACCTTTGAAAGCATAGGCACCCGAAACTTATTTTACCTTTTCATCTTTGCATTTTTATGCTTCCACCCTCGCTGGCCACCACCAAACATCAGCCATCAGTTGTTTGCTTCAGTAATGTGGACATGTTGACCTTCGCTGTCTTCCCTGGTGGAAATGAGAAGCATTTGAAGCGTTTCCTGCTTTGTATAAACTGTAACCAGTGCCTTATCCATCACAGGGAACCTATCGATTCAAGAATGGGGCGCGCTACACCGGAGAGTATGCCGAGAACAAGAAGCAAGGGCAAGGCGCCTTCATGTATCCAGATGGGTCGAAATATGAAGGTACTTATGGGAGCTCCAAGCAGGGTCATGAGGGGAAACAGAGTATGTAGGGGTTATTTTTCAATCAATCAATCAGGGAATTGTAAGTGCGCTACTCACCCGTGAGGGTCTCAAGGCGCTGAGGGGTGGGGGTCCGCAGATCTGTTTAGCCGAAGAGCCAGGTCTTGAGGGTCTTCCTGAAGGTGTTCAGGGAGGGGGCGCGTCTGATGTCTGCCGGTAGCTCGTTCCAGGTCTTCTTTAGTAGGCAAAACGGAATGACTTTTGGCCGCTCCACCGGGCAGTGGGAACAGATAAACATTTAGGCTGAATGGGTATGTAGTGTATCTGGGTGTGGCGTTGTAAATTGGATGCCCACATGCTGGTGCTAAGAGTTCATCCATCATGGGGCAGATTGGGGCAGTGGGTTCATAAACCTGGAGCCTCCAAGTGGCTAAGAACCAGTACACATACTGGTATTCCAAGGCTCGACTAAGCAAGCAGGTTTGAAGTACTGGGAAGAGCCTTTGGTTCCACTCAGAGGGCTGGAGGGAGCACATTTCAAAGGCGCAAAATAAAAAAACAGATCCATATTTGTAAAGCGCAAACATATCACCCCTTAAGGTTTCAAGGCGCTGGGGGCCCTAGGGGAGATTAAGTGAGCTATTGCCCAGAGTCACATGATGCGGAGCTGAGCTGCCGCCAGGGATCGAACCGTGATCCCCCCGCTCTGGCCGCTGCGCCACACCTGTCTCCTCTGCTTCTGGGTTGGGTTAGATGGACAGGTTGGTGAGGTAACCCTGAGGTTGGGTATGTTCATGGTTTAGTGACTTCTTCTTTCATTATGTGGCTCACGTTGCAATGTATGGATTGATTTTAAAGCAATTTTAAATAACGCAAATCATACATCAGCGATGTCATAAACCACATATCTGGCATGTTAAGATGCTGTTACACGTTGGATATTGCTACACTGTTGTACTTAAACGTATAATAAACAGAAGAGTCAACAAGATCATGGTAGGAGATGGGAATATAGCTCTAATTACAGTGAGAGAATATAAACATATATAGGCAGCCCACATTTACAATGACATAATAGAGATGCATATGCATATTACATTACAGGTACAGTGTTCTATTGTTAAACGGGGTAAATTGTGAAATTCCGAAGAAACCATTTTTGTGAGTGCAACTAATAAAATGCATTTCAAATATTTTTTGAACGAGGGTTTATCTGGTGGTCAGGAGCAATAGAGTTCCAGATTTTGTAGGCCCTCCTTAGAAAGTCAGTGAAAGCATTTTCTGATGTTTGAAGACTGGAGTTTCAAGAAGGATGGCGTTAAGACCGTGCAGGGATCTAAGAACCACAGAGATCATCATGTACCTCAGGAGCCAAGAATGTTGAGATTTGACTTGAAAATGATCCTAGCTTCATTGGGTAGCCACTGTAGTTTGGGGACACCAGCTGTGATACATTCAGAGCAGTTTGTTTCTAACTGCAACTTGTGAGGCCACTTTCAGAGGTGAAGGTGAATCTTATGAACCCTAGGGAGTAAGGAGTTTCCATAATCCAGCCTAGAGAGAGCTAAGGGCCCAACTCAGATCTCGGTGGATGAGTTACTCCGCTGAAATATAAATCCAAAAGGATCCTATGGGATTCATATTTCGGTGGACAGGATATCCGTCACCGTTGTGATGGCGTAACCTGTCTGCCGAGATCTAAATCAGACCCTTTGGAGGTCATTCTGATGTCATTTGGACCGCAACTGACGGCTCGTTGGTTGCAGTCCGACCGCCGTCTGCTGCTCAATCAATCAATCAGGGGGCTTATAAAGCGCGCTACTCATCCGTGAGGGTCTCAAGGCATTGGGGGTGGGGGGGAGTGCAGCTCTGGATCAGTCGAAGAGCCAGGTCTTAAGGCTCTTCCTGAAGGTGTGCAGAGTGGGGGAGCGTCTGATGTTGACTGGGAGCTCGTTCCAGGTCTTTGCAGCGACGTAGGAGAAAGCTCTTACACCTGCACTGGTTCGGCAGATGCGAGGGGTATCTGCTAGGGTGAGGTCGGCGGAGCGGAGGTTCCTTTTGGGTACGTGGAAGGAGACTCTATCGTTGAGGTATTTGGGTCCGATGTTGTGGAGGGATTTGTAGGCGTGGGTGAGTAGCTTGAAGGTTACTCTCTTCTCGATGGGGAGTCAGTGGAGGTCTCGTAGGTGCTGGGTCATGTGCTCGTGTCGGGGGATTCTGAGGATGAGTCTGGCTGCGGTGTTCTGGATGGTTTGTAGCTTGTGTAGCAGGGTTTTGTTGATTCCGGCGTAGAGGGCATTACCGTAGTCCAGTCTGCTGGTAATGAGTGCGTGGGTGACGGTCATTCTGCATTTGGGGGGGATCCACTTGAAGGTCTTGCGGAGGATGCGGAGTGAGTTGAAACAGGTGGAGGCGACGGCGTTGATCTGGCGGGTCAAGGTCCAACCACGCATTACGATGCGTGTGGTTGGAGGCAGAAAGCGGAGGGACAATCTGACACTTTCAGACGGGCTCAAAGAGCCCGTCAGAGGTCAGTAATCCCTACAATAGGAGCCGTGCCTGCTCAGGCACATCCAAAGAGATTACAATATCGCTTTCCGCCTGCCCTTTCATGGTGGTTCGCCAGCCATGAAAAGGCAGGTGGAAAGTGACTTTGGGAGCCCCCTTCACCCTGGCCCTCCGCTATGGGGCCTGTCCCCTAAACATCCCTGCACCATGTGGCACGCACTCCATGGTGTTTGCTTCATGGTGCAGGGATGTTTTAAAAGTGTTCATTTTCTATTGCGGCTTGTGCTGCAGCCCACAGCACAAGCCGCAAATGTAAAATATACACTTTGCGACCGCCATGAAGGCGGTTGCATTGTAATAAGGGCAGCGGGACCGCCGACTCCTTGTCGGGTGGTCCTACCGGGTCAGTCAGACGCTCGTTTGACCGGAATCGTAATGATGCCCTAAGTATTGAATGTCCACAGTGTCTGATTCTGAGGTATAGGGTTTAATCCCTCAGAAGAGTCTGTGCTGTATTGGCTTTTAGCTTGTGCTTGTTAATGTAGTTTTTTGTTTATGGTGAAGTCCAGGGATTTAGTGTAGTCCATAAGAGATGATTCATAGTCTTGAATCCTAAGCGAGTCCGGCCAGGACAGTGACGGAGAAGATCACTTTGAAACTCTGTTTTTTGTGGATTTAATTAGGTAAATGTCATCTATTAGAAACATTCCAACTGAGAAGCTTCTGATGGGGTAGGATGGGACAAGGGACGTTGTGATGCGAAGAAATATGATAACGCGATTCAGAGAAAAAAAGGCTCCAGAGGAGTGAAGGGTGGATATTACATTAATTCTAGGAAAGTGGAAGCATCAAGGAGCCGGGCAGCAGAAGGGGTCTCCATTGCAACCTGTGCTGTTTCTTCTGTGTTTTCTCCTTTTCTTATTCCATTGTTCTGCTCGTTCTTCCTCGTTCAGCGCTGAGTGCCTTTGGCTGTCATTTACCGCAACCTCTGAGGAGAATCCATTGTAGAGTGGAAAACTAAAATCAGAAATGCACCTTACAGAGCAGATGATCCAGACAATAAAACAACATCACTATACGTCCCCTCAACTTGCGTACCTCAGATTTCTGTGACCTGGGCCCCCAAATGCATTGTGGATTCACAAACTGGAGTTAACAACTCCTGGAATGAGTTGAAAAGATAGTAAAGGAAACAAAAATCAGCATAAAGGACTTCTTGATGCCTCCCAAGAATGTTCACCGTGGGAGGAATGTTTATTGCATGTATCAAAGCCGCAGATAGACCAGGGCCCTTTGAAAACATGGAGCAATAATGACGGAATACCTAAGTGCCAACATAGCTCCTAATGGTCTTATTGTCACAAATGTCCCCGCATCTTTCTGGAGGGTGCAAAATTCAAGGAAGAATGGTCCCTGGTGTCATGGAAATGCACCAAGGTCTGGCTGGTGCTAATAATAAAGACGGCCAAATGACTAGCTGATGACTTGGTCATTAAAATCACCATTGCCGAAGGGGCTGTGAAAACAAGTATTTTGATTTCGGCATACAAATAAAGTTGGCCAAAATAAACAATGAAATTACAGAACAAAAAGACTACCCGATGAAACAAAAAATAACAACACTCCAAAAATATCTAAAAAAGTTCAATATAGAAAAATCTTCCCGTACTTAAAGGAGCATTTTCAGCCATCAAATGAGGATGTTTCATCAGAAGAAAATCAATCAGTAAGAAGGAGAAATTCTTCCAACAGTAGCAACACCAGTACAGATAGTTGGGGCAATAATGATGGGAGAAGAGGGTCCCCACCACCCATACATGGGTACGGACTACCCCCTTTTCAAGGGCCACCTGTGTGGCAGTATCTGCCATTTCCTCAAGGCCCACAACTTACAACCCCCCTTTTTTAGGCAGAGGCTGGGCCAGAGGAAGAGAAAGAAGGGGCGGGCATCACCAACAGAAATGGGTACAGTGGCAGGAACCACCGCAACCTCCACCCATACAACTCAGAAGCCTCCAGGAGAAGAAAAATGTATTGTTAACCTGTCTCCCAGAAATCGCACTGAAACTGAAACCAAGGCACTTAGAAAAGGACTGGGATTTGTCCCAACTCCTAAACTAGACAAATTTAAAGTCAATTGCAAATTACACAACTTCTTTCGCAACATAAGACTAAAAGCCTTTTTCTCAGGAAAATCAGAACAGTTATAACAGACTCGGGTTTACGTAACCCCTCGACCTTCACCCCCAATTCAAGCATGATCCCTAATGAACTTCTGACATTCGAACAAGCTGTACTTAAAGACATAAATAGGAATAATAATCACAGGACTTTCCACAACCTGTCTAATTCGGAATCCCAAGCCCTGCGCTCCCTAACGGAAGATGCAAAAGGAGCAATTGATGGACAGAATGCAGAACAATGTCATACATTCACCCCAGTACAGAGATCTGGGCCTAAATCCATCGTTTTTTTGCTCACCATGCCATTCCAGTTTGAACCCAGCCATATGCAAATCAGTCTTGACACTGCGCTCAATGGGAACAGTCCAGCCCGAACTGCCAGGCCAGGTCTTCCCTGGACTGGAAACAAGCATCCTAGGACCGGTTTTGGGGTTTCACCCCTCATCAGCCAGGATAGCTTGACTCCAGTGGCATGGAGAGCGCAGGACCCACGTGTAGGAGAGTAGGATCTGCTTCACATGGGTACCCCCACTTTTTGCTGATGCTTCACTGTTTTTCGACCTTAGTCTGGCTGGGGCCCTGCTAATCAGAACCCCAGCCTAGCTGCTTCCTCTCTACAATGGTTTCCATGTGCCTTAGGCACATCTCTGATTGGAATCTGGAGTGCCCTTATAAGTCCCTAGTATATGGTATACTATGTACCCAGGGCATAGGTACCTCAGAGGCCTACCAGGGGCTGCAGCATGTATTGTGCCACCCCTGGAAGGCCATCCAAACTGACACCACAGGTCTGCTACTGCAGCCTGGGTAAGGTGGTGCAGGCACTCCTTACTGTGATATAGGCTACCTATATCACTATATGCATACACACATATAAACCTATAAGTCACTCCTATGGCAGGCCTTATCAATCCTGAAGGCAGAGTGCGTGGTTCCTATGTGAGAGGGTGCCCCTGCATGAGCAGGGCCCCTCTGCAGCGTTCGGAGACCCTTCTCTGATGCTGTTTGTAGTGCAGCCTGACCATATACTCTTAAGCGCATTATAACCTCGCGTTAAATGCTAACTTTGAGATGGCTGCACGGAAACATGTCGTGTTTGGTGTCAAACATCTTGGAATACTACCCCCCGCCAGTTCTGGCGGCGGGGGTAGCATTCCACCCTTCTAGAGGGAAAGACATGTACACACCGGTATGCCCGGTACTGACTTTCCAAGCCCTGGCATCACAAAATGGATGCCGCTGCCACAGACACGAGTCTGGCCTCCTGCTGCTGACCGAAACTCCGGCAGGGGAGGCCTGGACAATAGGTTTCCTGTCCCAGGGAGGTGTGACCACCTCCCCAGACAGGATAGTGTGTATTGGGGCTGGGCAGGAGCACTCTCGGGGTGCTTTGAAGTCCTGCACTGGGGGCACATTTGGTGTCCCTGTGCATACCCCAGTTCAAACCGGATCAGGGGCTTCCAGCCCCTGCTTTGGCGCGAACTGGACAAAGGGAAAGGGGTGTAGCCACCCCTCTGCCCTGACCCACCCATAGGTGGGGCCACAGAGTAGGTCCAACCCCTAAACTTAGTATAAGTATGGGACCCCAGTCCTTAGGACTTTAGATTATCCCTGGACGAAACTCTGACACAGAATCCTGGACCTTCGACGCTCTACTTAAAGATTAGAGGACAGAAGAATCTCCCTTGGGGTCAAGGAGTGACTCCCCTGCTTGGCAGGCACCAAAGAAGCAATTGTCCAGTCTGCATCGCTGAAGCTCCCGTCGGACGCCGAAGTCTTTGCATCACCAGAGGTGGATTTCCAGACTTCCCGAGGCTGCCCTGAGTCCCCAGCAAAGCTGAGGCCCGTAGCTGTCGTGGGTAACGTGGAACCTTGACCCCTGGACACTGCACGTATTTGCAAGTGCATCCTCTTCTGGGTCTCCCACGAAGTCGTGCTTTGGGCTCCGAGTAGCCCCAGCCTCCAGCACAAACTGCACCGAAGATCACTGGCCTCCACTCCACGAGTGTCCTGTGAGCCAGCTCCACGTGCACCGTCTCGAGGCTCCTTCGCGGTCGCTAGCCCGTTGGCTAGTAGCCCTTCACGAAGGCCAATCTTTTTCTACTTGGGCTCCCTGGTTGCTCCAGGCTTGCCCTCACTTACCCTTGCTGGGTGAGTTCCTCAGACCTTGCTGGTCTGCACCATCGTCAATCTTCATCTTCATCGAGACTTGCCGTTGCCAAGGCTTGTTGGGTCCAATCCGGTCGCCGACACCTCAGCACTCGACAGACATCATGTTCAAGCCTGAATCCTGCTCCTGGTCGCCGACAACGCCTCCTGGACCTCGTGGCTGAAGAGTCAAGACGACCGTCAACCTACCTGAAGCACTCGACATCGGTGGGCATCTGCTCATCGCCTTCCTGGTCACTGGCTAGTGACCCAGACTCTGTCCCCTCTGCTTTCAGGTTCATCAGATCTCCGATCCACCCTTGGATCCACCCGGACACTTTTCACTTGGTCGCCAGCAGCACTTTGCAGCAGATCGCCATTCAAATCGACGACGAAACCCGACCCCGAAAGGCACCTATGCACCCGGCTTCCTGGGTGAGGTAACAAGAGTACTCCGGTGCTCCCGTGGGTAGAGACTGTAGAACGACCTAGTTCTCAAAGGGTTTGCTCCAAGTCCTTCTTTAAGCGTCCCTTTTCTTTAATTTCCAAACCGCGACTTTCTCCATAGAAGTTAACGGCGATTCGCGGCTGTGTTACTACACTGCACGCGTCCCCCGTGGGTCCCCTGTGTCACTACCTTGGGTGGTTCCTTGTGGTCCAAGCACTTCTACAGGCTCTAGGCCTAGTGTCTAGCTCAGTCGTGGTTCTTATACCACTTTATTGGTATATGGTTTGGTACGCCCCTAGGGCCCAAACGTGTATTTGTGCTATTACTGTGTTTAAATAACTTATAACTTATGTATTTCGAACTCTAGCCTCATAAAGAGACTAGAGGGGTGTGTTTAGTAATAAATACATATATTTTGAATATATACCTGGTGTGGTGCTCTTTCATTTGGTCACTCAAGAGATTATAGACTGGTAAAACAAGCTGCTTTACATTCCTTCAAGACTTAGCCTGAAGGCTGCTCTCCATAGCTACCACTAGGATAGCTTTCAATAAAGGTTGTCTTTAACCTATCTCCAATAAGGGGTTGTTTGGACTGGTGCAAGGTGCCCACTATAATTAGTGGACAGCATATACCAGGCCAACTTCTCACATTGGTGTGCAGCGTGTGGGATTCCAGCTTGCTATTGTTTTACCAGATAATCTCAATTGAATTGATCAACTGAAAACCACTAAAGGTACCTAAGGTACATATAAATTAAGCTTAGTATACAGTAAGTTCTACTGAACTTAGAGTTGTGTGTTAAGGGATAGCACACCCTTTCTACAACTCAAGAGAGTTTAGTAGGCCACACTAGAGTAGGTAGTGCATACACCACACCTCACTAGTGATGTCTTCAAAGCCAGGACCCAGAGAGTCCTTGCCAGAAGCCACTGGGCTTCTTCCCTCCAAGTATGATACACTCCCATTCTTGGAATTGAGAGCAATATGCAATGTGAGGAAACTGAAGACAGGCCAAAGTCCCACCACCCAACATCTGAGAGAGATGTTAATGGCTGATGATCTCAACAGGCCCTTAGGGACTGAAGGGGTAGGTGCAGAGGGTGGGGCAGAAGATGAGGATGGGGCCTGGGGTAGCAACCCCCCCAACCCCCCCCCCTCTGGAACTGACCAGGAGGGTGACAATGACCCTGACCTGGAAAACCCAATCCCTCCTGTGGAAGAGGAAGAGGAGGATCAGGATGACCTCCACTTTGTCCCCCAGGAAGGATTATGAGTGTGCCTAGAAGGTCTAGATCTCCTTCTCAGGAGTCTAACCACTCTGACACCTCAATAGGGACCTCTGTCTCCTCTCATAGGAGGGAATCCTCTCATGAGAGGAGAAAGAGGCTGATTCAGTATGAGCAAGCCCAGCTTGAACTCAGAAAGCAGCAATTGGCTCTAGACAGGGAGTCCCTAGATCTCTACAGAGAGAGAAAAGTTGGGACTAGAGTCCCATGGTGGCAGCAATATCCCTAGAGATAGGGAAAGGTCTTATGACCATAGAAACCTGAGCAAGATTGTCCCTCCCTACCAGAGTGGGGATGACATCCACAAATGGATAACTGCTCTAGAGAGGGCCTGTAAAGTACAGAAGGTCCCTCAGGAGCAGTGGGCAGCAATCTTGTGGCTCTCCTTTGCAGACAAAGGTAGAGACAAGCTCCTCACTGTAAGAGAGGAGGATGCTGATAATTACAAGGTCTTGAAGAGTGCTCTTATTGATGGGTTTGGCCTAACAACTGAACAATACAGGTTAAAGTTCAGAGATGCCCAAAAAGCACAGACTCAAGACTGGGTAGACTATGTGGATTGTTCTGCTAAGGCTCTGGAAGGCTGGTTGATGGGCAGTAAGGTGTGTGACTTCACAGGATTGTACAATCTGATAATGAGGGAGCAGATTCTTAATAACTGTTGATGCAGCGCGTACAATAAAAACTATTCTCCTCCTAGGTCACTTATAGGTCATCCAGGGGCAAACTATATTTTCTCACATCCACATGACGATGGGGCCCATAAACATCGCCTAACACACACACGCACACACCTGGATTTCCTTTACACCTTTACGAAATTCTGTATTCCTAGGAGAAGCATGAGAACAAAATGGAAAACACCATTTGTGTACCGCTGGAAGGAGCCGGGATATCTTATTACTTTAACCTATCACTTTCTTTTAGTTATTTTCTTTAAGATATTCCTGCTCATTGTTTTGTCGATGAATCATTCATGTAAAAAATTAGTTCATAGTGATTAAGACCAGCTAAATCACAATAACCAATTACTGGTGTCACAATCATTTAGAAAAATAACCACTGAGTCGTTTGATTTAAAGAATCTTAAATTTTATATAATTTTAAAAGCATGAGAAAGAATTGTAAACTTTTATTCAATTATTCATTCATTATTAATTCAAATATTTATTAAGCATAATCAATTTATTGCAGAAAGGACATTTTTCGTCATGAAGCAAAACCCTAATTACCTGCCTACCTTCCTAATTTAGCCTAATGATTTCTAACCTAAGTTTAAGAATTAGAAATAACCTGATTCTCATACTCAACTGGAAAATTAAGACAGCAACAGCAACTTCAGCTCGTCAGCATCAGCTACCTGCAACCCGTCTCTTCTAACAGTCTTTCAGCATCTCCCGCTCAGTAAGGGATCGATCAGGACCACCAAGCACTGGAAGCCACCAACACCAACACGACTCTCCAACTCCGCTCCTGACTGTGACTGCGACTGACCCCCTCCCACTAAGAGTAGGCCTTCTTATACCCTAATTCTAACTTTGCTAACTAATTGTTGCAACATTAATAACACGCTTTTCTTTCATTGGTCCATGCATGTCATCATATTCATTCTTTTAATCAAGTTCTCTTGGATCCAAGGGTCCTTGGATCATTTCCTTTCTCACAGTTCAAAACATGTTTCCATCCGCTTCGATCAGTACATTTGTAACTTCTTTCGATACATTCGAGAACTCTGCAGGCATTGTCCTTTCTCTTAAACTGGTTTCCCACGGGTCTTTGCTGATCACCACGGCACACTATCAGTTCAATTAGGTCACATCAGCCTTGACCATTCTTGCATCCTAGCCTCTCAGCATCATCACGTGGTTAGCTTTTCTCCGACTTCTCTCCCTTGTCACGTGTTTCCCTGCGCTTGCGCACATCATCAACTGGCAGCCATTTTATATCGCCACTCGGTTATACTTTAGAAGCACTATTTTAAAATAAACAAAACATAATTAAAATAGAGAAAAATAGCCTTTTCGTTTCCCTCCCGTCATCTACGTACCCCAATTAGTTATTACCTAGCAGAAAGCAACATTTAAGCTGTTTCTTACTTACCATCACTATTGTTTTTGCAACGACACGTTTATTTCTATGAAGCACAAACATGCATTTATTTTTAATTAGTACGCATTTATTTTTACGTTATAATTAGACACACGGACATCCATTAATAGATTATTTAGCACACACATTGGCATGTTACCATTCCCACACATACAGTGTTGATTAATACATTTAAACAAACATTTTATTTATAAAATTTGTTAGGGGTTAAAAAAATTATTTTCTCTGCTCCATCAACTCCCCCTTTGGTGATTTTTAAATCACCACATAAAACCCAAGTTATACTTCTTTTTCAGGCAGTATATGTCTTTCATCCTTTGCTTTTTGTTAGTTACACATCTGTTTCTCCTTCATCTTGTCTTCTTGTCTCCTTATACATGTTTTCTTTAATTTTCTCTAACTCGATTTCACCCATTTCTCTCTCTCTCTCTCTTTCATTATTCTGTTATTTCTTTTTATCTTATTTTGTCTTACTTTTCTTTTTATACACGTTATTACTATTTTCAACACCATGGCTAACAGTATTACTACAGTTGCTATTATTATAACTTTCCCTATCATTAGTCTACTCATTCTGGTCAACCAATTTGCTACTGAAGAAAACCCTCTACCAAGTTTTCCCAAGACACTTTCAACCTCCAGTGGAACTAGTTCTTTGTGCAAATTTGTAATATTCGTAATATACTTCTGTATATTTTCACTTTTATCAGGAATGTAAGTGCAACAATGTTGGACTTTCAACATTCCGCAGACTCCACCCTCCTTTGCCAAAAGAATATCAAGGGCAAGCCGATTTTGCATCACCATAGCTCTCATGGCAACCATTTCGGTATTTACCATTAAGAACCCTCCCGCAGTATCTGTAGACAACCGATCTACTACTGTGGATAATTTCCGAATTTTAAATGCATTCAAAGATATTCCCACTGCTGGTATTAATGCTCCAAAAATATCACCTACAATTTCTGAAAAACTTTCCCTCTTTCTACGTGTAAAGCTATTAATCATCTTGTATGTTCCTTTTTCTTCTCTGTCCATATGAAAGATTTTTGGAAAGACCAGGCCTATATAGCAAGTTCCATACCAATGGTCCGGTAACCTGTAATAAGCTCTATTCCCACAAATATAATAGATACCTGGAAATATTGGATCTTTTCCACCTTTGAATCCCCAACCTCCCAGAATTTGATAATTGTCATGGCAGATACTGGAACCTACAAAGTAATTGTCATAGACTGTCTTATTTCTCCTAATACACAACTTTCCTGTTTGCGGCCAATCTAATGTCATTGCTGCATTTATCTTTTTCCCTTCATGATTTCCTTCCTCAAACGTCCATAGATGTGTTCCTTCCACTTTTATTACTTCTTTTGAAATTTCATTCTTCTTTCTTCAACCATTTCTAAAAATACCTTTTCTTCTTTCTTTAACTCACAGGTAAGGTTGTTACTAACTATTTCTTCTAACGTTAATTTTCTATGTTCTAAAAAGAATTCTCCTAAAACTTTTGCTGGTTTTACTTTGTTAAGTTCTGGTACTACTGGAATGTTTGCAAAAATCTTATCTATATTAGTATAATAAGATTCTAATCTACCTGTTTTATAAAATAAACTTGCTATTATACTACAGGTTATTCCATAAGTTAAAGGTAGGTGATGATAAGTCACACCTTCTGACACTGATGCAGGCAACTGCATACAAACATAACAATCTCTCACATCCATTGTCTCTACATATTCGTACAACAATTTTGTAAAAACATTTTTAGAAAAGTTTGTTACTGACTTATCCTTATGTAACTCTGCACTACTTCTTAAAATAACTGGTTCTTTAATATTAATTTCTTTTTCTGGTTTAGTATCATTCTTTGCTTCTATTACAGCTAAACTAATAGGAATTGTGATTGCTAAAACTATCCATATTGTCATTAATAACCCTGTACAAAAGCAGCACATTTTACACCATCTTTTTATAAACTCACATTTATCTCTTCTATCCCTAGTATTTTCCATTTTTCTTTTATTTATTTGTTAAGTTTCAGAAAATTGTGTCACTACACCTCAGAAATGACTTAGATGCCACTCTGCTTTCAAAAAGTCTTTGCTTGGTACTTTCTTTTAATTCTTTCCAGAATTCTTTCGTTGTCACATCCGGTGATTTGTCACATCCAGTAAAATTGTCATGTCCGGCAGAAACACTATAAGTCTTCACTTCAGGTTTGTTGCATCTCACCTTTTCCCATTCGACTTCTTAGTCTCTGGTTCTCGTGAGTGTTTTCTTCTTCTTTGTAATCCGTCAGTGCGATATACAGCCACTCAGGTGACTTATACTTTGCATTCACTTTCTTCGTTCTTTTGGACTTTTTCATTCGTTTTCCACTTGGTTTTTCTTGTCCCTTTTGACTTGTTATTTCATTCACTTGTTCAGCACTTTCGTCTCCAGTTCTTATTATTCTATATCTCTATTTTCTTATATAGCTGTTGGGCCAATTATCTCCTTTTCTTGGCCTTTTGGCTTCACCTTCTTTTTCTTCTCTTTCTGATTTCCAATTTCTTTTTCTTGATTCAGTTTTTGCTTTCTCCTCTTCTCCACTCTCTTCAGTTTCTGTTTCAACTGTTTCACTATTGTCTCTTATTTTGAAGCTTATGATCTCGTCATCTCCTACTGGTGGATCTTTCTTCTCCTTCTTGTGTTCCCTTATTACTGTCCCTCCTCGGTGTTCTTCCGATTTGGTGTTTTCCTCCCTTTCTACTTCTAAATTTCCCTGTTCTTCTGTTTCTCTATCTGTCCCTATTGCTCCTCGGGGTTCTTCTCGATTCTCTAACTTCTTGTGTACTTCTTTCCCTACTTCATCTATTAATATTATTTCTGAAGGATTTCCACCATAATTTGTACTTGGTTGTTCATCTAGATCATTTTCTTGCTCATTTTCTTCTCTAATTGGTTTATAACCCCAAGTTCTCCTTCGGAATTCTTCACAGTTTGCAACTGAATCATCAGATCCTGAACTTGTGTCAGATGTTTCCAGATGTCGACTTACAGGTCGATCTTCAGGTTCTGGAACTTCTGAATTTCTTTCTTCTTCTTCTTCCTCTTCTTCTCTAGAGGTGTTTGCAGTTGGGGTTTCCAGATGTCGACTTTCAGGTCGATCTTCAAGTTCTGGCACCCTTTCTCTTATCCTTGTTGTCCCAGCCGTTAAACTTTTATCCCACACTTCCAGACGTCGACTCACATGTCGATCAGTAGGTTCTTGAACTCTGATTGTGTGGCTGGCATGGACCCAGTTCTTCACTCCTGCACACTTGACTGCAGTCGTTGTCACTAGGATTACCTGTCGTGGCTCGTCCCAGCGAAGAACTAGACAGTTTCTTCTCCTGTGGATTTTTATACGGACCCAGTCTCCTGGATTCAAGTCGTGGGCTGGTTTTCTTTCAAGAGTGGTCGCATCCGGTCCAACCTGATGAAACACAGAACGCACCACATCAGCCAGTCCCTTGCAATAATCCAGTACTAGATCATCAGTTATAGTCAATAACTTGTTGACAGGTACTTGTGCTTGTCTCATTGCTCGTCCCATGATCATCTCATGAGGACTAAGTCCAGTTTTCTTTTCAGGGATGCTTCTGATGGTCATCAGAACAAGAGGCAGTGCATCTGGCCATTTGAGTCCTGTAGCTTGACACATTTTTCCTAATCTGTTCTTAATTGTTCCATTAATTTGCTCCACTACCCCAGAAGCCTCTGGTCTGTAAGCACAATGTAGTTTTTGTTTAATACTCAATGCTTCGCAAATCAATTGGATCAACTCATTTTGAAAATGTGTTCCTCTATCTGTCTCAACCGTGACTGGAAAACCATACCTTGGAATGAACTCTCGCAGCATAAGTTTTGCCACTGTTGTTCCATCATTCCTTCTAGTGGGGTATGCCTCCACCCAACGAGAAAACAAACAGACGACCACTAGAACATATTTTAGTCTGTTACTAGGGGCATTTCTATAAAGTCTAACTGCATTCTAGTGAATGGACCTCCTTCTCGTCCTATTGTTCCTAGATTCACTACCGTCTTTCTTCCTGGGTTAAACTGCTGACAAATAAGACATCTTTGACAAAGACTTTCAGCTATGGCTCTGAATTTTGGGTTATACCAGGTTTGTCTAAAAATCTGATCATTGCATCTCTCCCAATATGAGCTTGTCCATGGTACATCCGTGCCATGTCTGCAATCATGCTATCAGGCATAACTGGTCTTTCGTCTCTGTACACCCACACACCATTATTTTCCTGTCTTCTACATCCTGCTTTTATCCAGTAATCTTTTTCCTCATCACTTGCAGTTTCTTGGAACTGTCTTACTTCATCCCATGTCTCGACAGTATTAGTAAAAAGCAAAGGAGAAGAGATATGCTCTCTTTCTCTATTTTTGTTCATGGACACCATGTTCTCTGCACAATATTTGGCGATCTCGTCAGCATAATTATTGCCAACGGCTATGTAATCTTCGTTTTTCTTATGCGCCTTGCACTTCACTACAGCTATTTGTTTAGGCAACTGTATCGCCTCAAGCAGCTTTTTTAACAAAATCTCCATTTCTGATAGGTGTTCCTGCAGACGTCAAGAAACCTCTTTGTGACCAAATCTGACCAAAATCATGTACGATGCCGAAACCATATTGGCTATCGGTCACAATCGTGACTCGTACATTTCTTCCTAATTTACATGCTTGAATCAAAGCAATCAGTTCCGCAACTTGTGCAGACCTTATTCCTTTCAGACAAGACGCTTCCATCACAGTTGCCACTGTGCACACTGCGTAAGCTGCGCTTAAAACTCCTTCTTTTGTTCTCAAACATGAACCATCTACAAACATGACATAATCAGATTCCTTTAACGGTTCATCTTTTATGTCAGCTCTTGGTTTCGTGCAATATTCCAGCACGTTCAGACAATCATGATCTACTTCGTCTTGTTCAATTATACTCTCCTCATCTGGCAATGATGTTGAAGGATTCACATTCATGCATCTATCTATGGTCACATTTTCAGCACTCAAGATGACTTTTTCGTACTTAGTCAGCCGACTATGTGTCATGTACTGTGTTTTTGTTCTTGTCAAAAGAATTTCTACTGAATGGGGAACATATACTCTCAGTGGATACCCCATCACTATACCTTCACTTTGTTCCAGACTTACACAAGTAGCAGCAACTGCTTTCAGACATCCGGGCAATGCTTTTGCTATAGGATCTAAAACAGCTGAAAAATAAGCAATTGGTCTTTTCATTGTTCCATGTCTTTGTACCAGTACTGAAAACGCACATCCATCTCTTTCACTGCAGTACAACTCAAAATCCTTCTCATAATCAGGCATGCCTAATGCAGGTGCCTCACACAATTTCTTTTTCAATTCTTTGAAAGATTTCATTTCTTCATTGTTTAACTCAAAAGGGTCTCTTACATCTTTCTTGGTCAACTTTTGTAATGGTTTTGCAATCAAAGAGAAACCACTTATCCATTGTCGGCAATATCCAAC
The DNA here is from genome assembly GCA_963921515.1 of Calotriton arnoldi. Taxonomy (NCBI): domain Eukaryota; kingdom Metazoa; phylum Chordata; class Amphibia; order Caudata; family Salamandridae; genus Calotriton; species Calotriton arnoldi. The sequence goes on from CAWUFW010000975.1 coordinate 3,156,475, forward strand.
CATTCCCAGAAACATTCTTACCTCTCTTTGCGTCATTGGTGCTCTCATTCCTTGAATCATTCTTACTCTTTCTGTCGCTATCTTTCGCACTCCTTTCTCAATTTTACGCCCTAAATATTGAACTTCTTTTTGGCAAAATTGCAATTTTGAAGGAGACACTTTATGTCCTCTTTTCTCTAGATGGTTCAGTAAAGCTATTGTATCATTTACACATGCTTCTTTTGTTTTCGATGCCACCAACAGGTCATCAATATACTGCACCATCACTGACTTTTCTGGCATTTTCAAATCTTCCAGAGATTTCTTTAAAATCTGATTAAAGATGGAGGGGCTTTCTGTATACCCCTGAGGAATTCGGCACCATGCCAAAATACGCTCTCCGAACCGGAACGCAAATAATGGCTGGCTATCTGGATGCAAAGGAATAGAGAAAAATGCGTGACACAAATCTATCACAGTGTACCACTCAGCTTCGTGTGGAATTTGATATAGAATTACTGCAGGGTTTGGCACTATTGGACAACAGGGCACAACTATTTTGTTGATCTTTCTCAAATCCTGTACTATTCTATATGTTCCATTTGGCTTTTTCAGTCCCATAATAGGTGAATTACATGGACTGCTCATTATTTCTTTTAGAATTCCCTGTTCAATCATTTTATTTATTACAGGAGTTATTCCTTCAATTATTTCTGGAGTTAATTTGTACTGTGGCGTATTCGGGTAAGTTGTTCCTTCTTTTACTGTTACTTTTACGGGATCAACTTCTTTCATTAATCCAATGTCTTCTCCTGTAAAATCCCACACACTTTCTTTCACTGCAATTTTTAGTTCTTCTGGAAGTTTTTCTGCATCAAATGCAGGAAATAAACCATTCATTTCAGGTTCCTGATTCATCAAAGTTACTTTATATAAGACATCTTCATCTGAGGTCTGAAATCCAATTCCATCTGGCGTACAATAAATTGTGCAATTCATCTTGCACAAGAGGTCACGACCTAAAAGATTTACAGGACTACAATCGCACACTACAAATTTATGCATTTTGCTAAAAGAACCAATTTTTACTTCCACTAATTCAGTAAGTGGTGTTTTAATCTGCTGATTGGCTACTCCTACCACTTGGATGCATTCACCTGAGAGAGGAAGGTTTGGAATTTCCACTGATCTAACAGTAGAACGGGTAGCTCCAGTATCGACAAGGAATGTTACATTTGCACCATTCACTTCTCCATCCACAAAGGGACCAGACTGATCTACCTCTAGAGTTGCGCCAAGTACGCACTCTTTCCCCTCTCCTGGGCACCGTCAGAATCTTTCATCCGGGTCATCCTCACTCTGACGCAACCAATACTGAAAAATGTTAGCTGCTCGCGGCAACTGTGTTACCTGCTCTCCTCCGTAGAATCCTGTTTCTGTACTGTATCTTTGCTGGTTAACATTGTTGGGAAGTGGTGGTTGCGGCACCTGACTTTGTTGAACAACTACCTCATTCTGCACCTGTGGAGTTAATGATTGATTTTCCGGATTAGGTTTAGGTGGGAACTTACACTCGTTTCTCCAATGCCCTAATTTTCCGCAATTATGACATGGCCATTTCTTCTTTGCTTCTTCTAGACTCACTTGACCTTTCCCTTTACCTATGTTAGGTCGCATTTTATTCTGTCCTGTTTCATTCCCATTATTATTGTCCAATTGAGCTTCTTGTTTTTCTGCCACCTTCACCTGTGCCCACATTGCCTTCTCTTTCCATTTACGCTGTCTACTCTCAATATCATCACTGCAATACTTAGCATACCTCAGCACATCATCGACTGTGCCATTCTGCCAATTAATCATATGCTGTTTAATCATTTCACTAATCTCTGGTTTCAATCCAAACACAAATCTGTACACAAAATGACTCGTATCTTTTTCACTTAATTCCTCATATCCACTATACTGCTTGAAAACCAACAACAACCTCTCATAATAGGCATGTACAGACTCCTTACTTTCTTGTGTAGTTCGATCGATTTTTACCCAATCTGTCTCTTTAGGAGGAATCTTATTCTTCAAAAAGGTAATCACCTTATCATACTTCTTCATCACATCAGGACCTGGAGCTCCTGTCTTAGGATCTCTTGGATATTCTGTAGTTGGCCAGTCAACTGTAATCTTACATTCTGACCACAAATCAGTTGGTACCACTATGTCAAATAATCCATCTAAATCTATCCACAACACTTTTGAAACCTTTACACATCTCTCTACTTGTCGGTACCATTCAACTGGTTTCTCTCTCAACTTGTCGGTACCATTCAACTGGTTTCTCTCTCAACTTCGTACAATAAAAACTATTCTCCTCCTAGGTTACTTATAGGTCATCCAGGGGCAAACTATATTTCTCATATCCACATGACGATGGGGCCCATAAACATCGTCTAACACACACGCACACTCCTGGATTTCCTTTACACCTTTGTGAAATTCTGTACTCCTAGGAGAAGCATGAGAACTTAATGGAGAACACTTTTTATGTACCGCTGGAAGAGCCAGTATATCTTATTACCTTATTTTGTCCCTTTATTTTAGTTATTTCTTAAGATATTCCTGCTCATTATTTGTCGATGAATCATTCATTTAAGAAATTAGTTCATAGTGATTAAGACCAGCTGAATCACAATAAACAATTTCCTATGTCACAATCATTTAGGAAAATAACCACTGAGTCATTTTGAGTTTAAAGAATCTTAAATTTTATATAATTTTAAAAGCATGGAAAGAATTTTTAATACTTTATTCAATTATTCAATCTTAAATTCACAATTTTATTAAACATAATCAATTTATTGCAGAAAGGAAATTTTTGTCATGAAGCCAAAACCCTAATTACCTGCCTAGCTTCCTAATTTAGCCTAATGATTTCTAACCTAAGTTAGGAATTAGAAATAGCCTGATTCTCATACTCAACTGTAAAATTAAGACAGCAACAGCAACTTCAGCTCGTCAGCATCAGCTACCTGCAACCCGTCTCCTCTAACAGGCTTTCAGCATCTCCCGCTCAATAAGGGATCGATCAGGACCACCCAGCACTGGAAGCCACCAACACGACTCTTCAACTCCTCTCCTGACTGTGACTGCAACCACGACTCTCGAACTGCCTGGAACTGACCCCTCCCACTAAGAGTAGGCCCTCTTATACCCTAATTCTAACTTTGCTAACTAACTGTTGCAACATTAATATCACGCTTTTCTTTCATTGGTCCATGCATGTCAGCTTATTCATTCTTTAATCAAGTTCTCTTGGATTCAAGGGTCCTTGGATCATTTCCTTTCCCATACGCTTAAACATTTCCATCCGATTCGATCAGTTCATTTGTAACTTCTTTCGACACATTCGAGAACTCCGCAGTCATTGTCCTTTCTCTTAGACTTGTTTCTCACGGGCTCTCCGCTGATCATCATGCCACATTATCAGTTCAATTAGGTCACACCAGCCTTGACCGTTTCTTGCATCCTAGCCTCTCAAAGACATCACGAGGTTCCAGATTTCTTCAATCTCATCCCGTACCACGTGTCCCCTTGCGCCTGCGCACATCTTCCCACTGGCGGCCATTTTATATCGCCACTCGGTTCTACTTTAGAAGCACTAATTTGAGGCAAATAAAACATAATTAAAATAGAGAAAAATATCCCTTTCGTTTCCCTCCCGTCTACGTACCCCAATTAGTCGTTACCTAGCAGAAAGCAACATTTAAGCTGTTCCTTACTTACCATCACTATTTGTTTTTGCAACGACACGTTTTATTTCTATGAAGCACAATAACATGCATTTATTTTTATTAGTACGCATTTATTTTTACGTTATAATTAGACACATAGACATTTATTAATAGATTATTTAGCACACACATTGGCATATTACCATTCCCACACATATGGTGTTGATTAATACATTTAAACGAACATTTTATTTAATTAATTATAAAATTTGTTAGGGGTTAAATTTTTTATTTTTACTGCTCCATCAATCCCCCCTTTGGTGATTTTTAAATCACCACATAAAACCCAAGTCATACTTCTTTTCAGGCAGCATGTCTTTCATCCTTTGCTTTCTGTTATTTATACATCTGTTTCTTCTTCATCTTGCCTTTTAGTCTCTTTATACATACTTTCTTTCATTTTCTCCAACTCAATTTCACCCATTTCTCTCTCTCTTTCTCTCATTAATCTGTTATTTCTTCTTATCTTATTCTGTCTTACTTTTCTCTTTATACATGTTATTACTATTTTCAACATCATGGCTAACAATATTACTATAGTTGCTACTATTATAACTTTCCCTATCACTAGTCTACTCATCCTAGTTAACCAATTCGCTATTGAAGAAAACCCTCTACCAAGTTTTCCCAAAACACTTTCAACCTCCAGTGGGACTAATTCTTTGTGCAAACTTGTAATATTTGTAATATACTTCTGTATATTTTCACTGTTATCAGGAATGTAAGTACAACAATGTTGGACTTTCAACATTCCACAGACTCCACCCTCTTTTGCCAAAAGAATATCAAGGGCAAGCCGATTTTGCATCACCATAGCTCTCATGGCAACCATTTCGGTATTTACCATTAAGAACCCTCCCGCAGTATCTGTAGATAAACGATCTACTACTGTGGATAATTTCCGAATTTTAAATGCATTCAAAGATATTCCCCCTGCTGGTATCAATGCTCCAAAAATATCACCTACAATTTCTGAAAAACTTTTCCTCTTTCTACGTGTAAATATATTAATCATCTTGTATGTTCCCTTTTCTTCTCTGTCCATGTGAAATTTTTTGGAAAGACCAGGCCTACATAGCAAGTTCCATACCAATGGTCCGGTAACCTGTAATAAGCTCTATTCCCACAAATATAATAGATACCTGGAAATATTGGGTCTTTTCCACCTTTGAATCCCCAACCTCCCAGAATTTGATAATTGTCATGGCAGATACTGGAACCTACAAAGTAATTGTCATAGACTGTCTTATTTCTCTTAATGCACAACTTTCCTGTTTGCGGCCAGTCTAATGTCATTGCTGCATTTATCTTTTTCCCTTCATGATTTCCTTCCTCAAACGTCCATAAGCGTTTTCCTTCCTCTTTATTGCTTCTTTCTGAAACTTCATTCTTCTTTCTTCAACCATATCTAAAAATACCTTTTCTTCTTTCTTTAACTCACAGGTAAGGTTGTTACTAACTATTTCTTCTAACATTAATTTTCTATGTTCTAAAAAGAATTCTCCTAAAACTTTTGCTGGTTTTACTTTGTTAAGTTCTGGTACTACTGGAATGTTTGCAAAAATCTTATCTATATCAGTATAATAAGATTCTAATCTACCTGTTTTATAAAATAAACTTGCTATTACACTACATGTTATTCCATAAGTCAAAGGTAGGTGATGATAAGTCACACCTTCGGATACTGATGCAGGCAACTGCATACAAACATAACAATCTCTTACTTCCATTGTTTTTACGTACTCATACAACAACTTTGTAAAAACATTCTTTGAGAAATCTGTTACTGACCTATCCTTATGCAACTCTGCACTACTTCTTAAAATAACTGGTTCTTTAATATTAGTTTCTTTTTCTGGTTTAGTATCATTCTTTGCTTCTATCACAGCTACACTAATAGGAATTGTGATTGCTAAAACTATCCATATGGTCATTAATAACCCTGTACAAAAACAGCACATTTTGCACCATCTCTTTATAAATTCACATTTATCTCTTCTATCCCTATTATTTTCCATTTTTCTTTTTCTATTTGTTAAGTTTCAGAAAATTGTGTCACTACACCTCAGAAATGACTTAGATGCCACTCTGCTTTCAAAAAGTCTTTGCTTGGTACTTTCTTTAATTCTCTCCAGAATTCTTTCGTTGTCACATCCGGTGATTTGTCACGTCCAGTAAATTTGTCACGTCCGGCAGAAGCACTATAAGTCTTCACTTCAGTTTTGTTGCATCTCACCTTTTCCCATCCGACTTCTCAGTCTCTGGTTTCCGTGAGTGTTTTCTTCTTCTTCTTTGTAATCAGTTAGTGCAATATACAGCCACTCAGGTGACTTAAATTTTGAATTCACTTTCTTTGTCCTTTTGGACTTTTGTAATCTTTTTCCACTGGGTTTTTCTTGCCCCTTTTGACTTGTTACTTCATTTACTTGTTCAGCATCTTCATCTTCCGCTCTTATTATTCTATATCTCAATTTTCTGACATAGCTGTTGGGCCAATTATCTCCTTTTCTTGGCCTTTTGGTTTCACCTTCTCTTTCTTCTCTTTCTGATTTCCAATTTCTTTTTCTTGATTCAGTCTTTGCTTTTTCCTCTCCTCCACTTTCTTCTGTTTCTGTTTCAACTGTCTCACTATTGTCTCTTATTTTGAAACTTATAATCTCGTCATCTCCTACTGGTGGATCTGTCTTCTCCTTTTTGTTTTCCCTTATTACTGTCCCTCCTCGGGGTTCTTCCGATTTGGTGTTTTTCTCCTTTTCTGTTTCTAAATTTCCCTGTTCTCCTGTTTCTCTATCTATCCCTATTGCTCCTCGGGGTTCTTCTCGATTTTCTAACTTTTTGTGTACTTCTTTCCCTACTTCATCTATTAATATTGTTTCTGAAGGATTTCCACCATAACTTGTACTTGGTTGTTCATCTAACTCAATTTCTTGCTCAGTTTCTTCTCTAATTGGTTTATAACCCCAAGTTCTCTTTCGGAATTCTTCCCAGTTTGCAGCTGAATCATCAGATCCTGAAGTAGTGTCAGATATTTCCAGATGTCGACTTACAGGTCGATCTTCAAGTTCTGGAACTTCTGAATTTCTTTCTTCTTCTTCTTCTTGTTCCTCTTCTTCTCTAGAGGTGTTTTCCGTTGGGGTCTCCAGATGTCGACTTTCAGGTCGATCTTCAAGTTCTGGCACCCTTTCTTTTATCTTGGTTGTCCCAGCCGTTAAACTTTTATCCCACACTTCCAGACGCCGACTCACATGTCGATCTGTAGGTTCTGGAATTCTGATTGTGTGGCTGGCATGAACCCAGTTCTTCACTCCTGCACACTTGACAGCAGTCGTTGTTACTAGGATTACCTATCTTGGCTCATCCCAACGTGGAACTAGACAGTTTCTTCTCTTGTGGACTTTTATGCGGACCCAGTCTCCTGGATTCAAGTCGTGGGCTGGTTTTCTTTCAAGAGTGGTTGCATCCGGTCCAACCTGATGAAACACAGAATGCACCACATCAGCCAGTCCCTTGCAATAATCCAGTACTAGATCATCAGTTATAGTTAATAACTTGTTGACAGGTACTTGTGCTTGTCTCATTGCTTGTCCCATGATCATCTCATGAGGACTGAGTCCCGTTTTCTTTTCTGGGATGCTTCTGATGGTCATCAGAACAAGAGGCAGTGCATCCGGCCATTTGAGTCCTGTAGCTTGACACATTTTTCCTAATCTGTTTTTAATTGTTCCATTAATCTGCTCTACTACCCCAGAAGCCTCTGGTCTGTAGGCACAATGCAATTTTTGTTTAATACTCAGGGCTTCACAAATCAATTGGATCAACTCATTTTGGAAATGTGTTCCTCTATCTGTCTCAACCGTGACTGGAAAACCATACCTTGGAATGAACTCTCGCAGCATAAGTTTTGCCACTGTTGTTCCATCATTCCTTCTTGTGGGGTATGCCTCCACCCAACGAGAGAACAAACAGACGACCACTAGAACATATCTTAATCTGTTACTAGGGGGCATCTCAATAAAGTCCATCTGTATTCTTGTGAATGGACCTCCTTCTCGTCCTATTGTTCCTAGACTCACTACGGTTTTTCTTCCTGGGTTAAACTGTTGACAAATAAGACATCTTTGACAAAGACTTTCCGCAATGGCTCTGAATTTTGGGTTATACCAGGTCTGTCTAAAAGTCTGATCATTGCATCTCTCCCAATATGAGCTTGTCCATGGTACATCCGTGCCATGTCTGCAATCAGGCTATCAGGCATAACTGGTCTTTCATCTCTGTATACCCACACACCATTATTTTCCTGTCTTCTACATCCTGCTTGTATCCAGTAATCTTTTTCCTCATCTCTCGCTGTTTCTTGTAACTGCCTTACTTCATCCCATGTTTCAACAGTATTAGTGAAAAGCAAAGGACAAGAGACATGCTCCCTTTCTCTATTTTTGTTCAGGGACGCCATGTTTTCCCGCACAATATCTAGCGATCTCATCAGCATAATTATTGCCGACCGCTATGTAATCTTCGTTTTTCATATGCGCCTTGCATTTCACTACAGCTATTTGTTTAGGCAACTGTATCGCCTCAAGCAGTTTTTTAACATACTCTCCATTTCTGATAGGTGTTCCTGCAGATGTCAAAAATCCTCTTTGTGACCAAATCTGACCAAAATCATGTACGATGCCGAAACCATATTGGCTATCGGTCACAATCGTGATTCGTACATTTTTCCCCAATTTACATGCTTGAATCAAAGCAATTAGTTCCGCAACTTGGGCAGACCTAACTCCTTTCAGACAAGACGCTTCCATCACAGTTGCCACTGTGCATACTGCGTAAGCTGCGCTTAACACTCCTTCTTTTGTGCGTAAACATGAACCATCTACAAACATGACATAATCCGATTCTTTTAATGGTTCATCTTTTATGTCAGCTCTTGGTTTTGTGCAATATTCCAGCACATTCAGACAATCATGATCTACTTCGTCTTGTTCAATTATACTCTCTTCATCTGGCAATGATGTAGAAGGATTTACATTTATGCATCTATCTATGGTCACATTTTCAGCACTCAAGATGACTTTTTCGTACTTAGTCAGCCGACTATGTGTCATGTACTGTGTTTTTGTTCTTGTCAAAAGAATTTCTACTGAATGGGGAACATATACTCTCAGTGGATACCCCATCACTATACCTTCACTTTGTTCCAGACTTACACAAGTAGCAGCAACTGCTTTCAGACACCCAGGCAATGCTTTTGCTATAGGATCTAAAACAGCTGAGAAGTAAGCTATAGGCCTCTTCATGGTGCCGTGTTTTTGTACCAGTACTGAAAATGCACATCCATCTCTTTCACTGCAGTATAACTCAAAATCCTTCTCATAATCAGGCATGCCTAATGCAGGGGCCTCACACAGTTTCTTTTTCAATTCTTTGAAAGATTTCATTTCTTCTTTGTTTAACTCAAAAGGGTCTTTTACATCTTTCTTTGTCAATTTTTGTAAGGGTTTTGCAATCAAAGAAAATCCACTTATCCACTGTCGACAATATCCAACCATTCCCAAGAACATTCTTACCTCTCTTTGAGTCATTGGTGCTCTCATTCCTTGAATCATTCTTACTCTTTCTGTCGCTATTTTCCGCACTCCTTTCTCAATTTTATGTCCTAAATACTGGACTTCTTTCTGACAAAACTGTAATTTTGAAGGAGACACTTTATGTCCTCTTTTCTCTAAATGGTTCAGCAAAGCAATTGTGTCACTTACACATGCTTCTTTGGTTTTCGATGCCACCAATAGGTCATCGATATACTGCACCATCACTGATTTTTCTGGCATCTTCAAATCTTCCAGAGATTTCTTTAGAATCTGATTAAAAATTGAGGGGCTTTCTGTATACCCCTGTGGAATTCGGCACCATGCCAAAATACGCTCTCCGAAACGGAATGCAAATAATGGCTGGCTATCTGGATGCAAAGGAATAGAAAAAAATGCGTGACACAAATCTATCACAGTGTACCACTCAGCTTCATGCGGGATTTGATATAGAATCACTGCAGGGTTTGGCACTATTGGACAGCATGGTACAACTATTTTGTTTATCTTTCTCAAATCCTGTACTATTCTATATGTTCCATTTGGCTTTTTCAGTCCCATAATAGGTGAATTACATGGACTGCTCATGATCTCTTTCAGAATTCCCTGTTCAATCATCTTATTTATCACAGGAGTTATTCCTTCAATTATTTCTGGAGTTAATTTGTACTGTGGCGTGTTTGGATAAATTATCCCTTCTTTCACTGTCACTTTTACAGGATCAACTTCTCTCATTAACCCAATGTCTTCACCTGTAAAATCCCACACACTTTCTTTTACAGCACTTTTTAGTTCTTCTGGAAGTTTTTCTGCATCAAATGCAGGAAACAAACCATTCGTTTCAGGTTCTTGATTCATCAAAGTTACTTTGTACAAAACATCTTCATCTGAAGTCTGAAAACCTATTCCATCTGGCGTACAATAAATTGTGCAATTCATTTTACACAAAAGGTCACGACCTAAAAGATTTACAGGACTACAATCGCACACTACAAATTTATGCATTTTGCTAAAAGAACCAATTTTTACTTCTACCAATTCAGTAAGTGGGGTTTTAATCTGCTGATTGGCTACTCCTACCACTTGGATGTATTCACCTGAGAGAGGAAGGTTCGGAATTTCCACTGACCTAACAGTAGAACGGGTAGCTCCAGTATCGACAAGGAATGTTACGTTTGCACCATTCACTTCTCCATCCACAAAGGGACCAGACTGATCTACCTCTAGAGTTGCGCCAAGCACGCACTCTTTCCCCTCTCCTGCGCACCGTCAGAAGCTTTCATCCGGGTCATCCTCACTCTGACGCAACCAATACTGAGAAATGTTAGCTGCTCGCGGCAACTGTGTTACCTGCGCTCCTCCGTAGAATCCTGTTTCTGTACTGTATCTTTGCTGGTTAACAATGTTGGGAAGTGGTGGTTGTGGCACCTGACTTTGTTGAACAACTACCTCATTCTGCACCTGTGGAGTTAATGATTGATGTTCCGGATTAGGTTTAGGTGGGAACTTACACTCATTCCTCCAATGCCCTAATTTTCCGCAATTATGACATGGCCATTTCTTCTTTGCCTCTTCTAGACTCACCTGTCCTTTTCCTTTACCTATGTTTGGTCGCATCTTATTCTGTCCTGATTCATTTCCATTATTATTGTCCAATTGGGCTTCTTGTTTCTCTGCCACTTTCACTTGTGCCCACATCGCCTTTTCTTTCAACTTACGCTGTTTACTTTCTATTTCATCACTACAATACTTAGCATACCTCAACACCTCATCTACACTTCCATTTTGCCAGTTTATCATATGTTGTTTAATCATATCGCTTATTTCTTGTTTCAGGCCAAACACAAATCGGTATACAAAATGACTCATGTCCTTTTCACTCAATTCCTCATAACCGCTATACTGCTTGAAAACCAATAACAAACGTTCATAATATGCATGTACAGACTCCTTACTTTCCTGTGTAGTTCTATCAATCTTAACCCAATCTGTCTCTTTGGGAGGAATCTTATTCTTCAAAAAGGTAATCACTTTGTCGTATTTCTTCATCACATCTGGTCCTGGAGCTCCTGTCTTAGGATCTCTTGGATATTCTGTAGTTGGCCAGTGAACTGTAATCTTACATTCTGACCACAGATCCGTTGGTACCACTATGTCAAACAATCCATCCAAATCTATCCACAACACTTTTGAGACCTTTACAAACCTTTCTACCTGTCGGTACCATTCAACTGGCTTCTCTCTTAGTTTTGGAAAGTCATTTGTAAATGACAGGATGTCCTGCCTAGTCCATGGAACATGCACATAACTACCACCTGTTTTTTCTCTCATAGGGTATTCTTTAACAACAGGTTCTTTTTCTGTTACCACAAAAGCCAATGAACCTTTGTCTATACTTTTCTCATTCTTCTTTGTCCATCTAACCTTCCATCTGTCCACATCACCCCATTTTCTCAACAAAACAATCAACTCTTTTATCTGTGTCAGCCTTCCTGCTGTATTCAAATTTTCAATATCTTTTTCACAAAAATCCACTCTGTATGGTTTCTGCAATGTTTTTACTTTTGCAAAATCTATTCCAATCTCACTAGCCACTTCTTCTAATTTATCATGTAAATTCTTTGCCCTCCATGTTATACTTTTACACAGAAACATTATTTCATCATCCTGATAATTTTTTATCTTTTCAGTACCAATCGTTCCTAATATTAATTCTTTCATGTCAATTTTTAATCTGATCACATCTAATGGTTTTTCTTCCGTTTCTTTTATTTTAAAAGCTTTCATCCACTCATTTAACTCATCAGGAGTCGGACCTATGGGAGTACTATTTATTTCTGTCCAATTTCCACTCTTTTCAGGTGTCACTGTTGCAGATTCAGTTACCATAGGTATTTTCCTACCATTACACTCATTTACTGTTAAATTTTCAGGTGGACTTGGTCTGTAAGCACTAGCCAAATTACTTGTACCTGGACTTGTTTCCATTCTTTCCTTTTCTCTCTGAAATTGTGAATTTAAGGGAATCACCAAAGATCGCTCATCAATTTTCTGATTCTCAAAAACTGGTATTACTGGACCTATTGTTACAGGCACAGTAACTGCTTCCATATTTTTCGTTAATTCTCTAATTTTCTCAGTTAGTTCTTTTGTTGTCCTTGCCAATTCACTTGCATTGTCGCTTTCTATTCCCTCATTTTGAGAAGCTCTCATTTGTTCTTGTGACCTATTTACTTCATTTCTCTTTTCCGGACTTTTATTTCGCATAGTCTCTATTGGTGGCGCATTTGGTGTCACCACTGTAGAACTCTGCTGATACGGAGGTGGATTTCTATTTAAAATATCTTCCAGCAATTCGTCATCCGTTTCGCTCTCATGCATATACTTTTCTCTCTCTAAATGTTTCTTTTTCTCAGTCCGTTTTTTCTTTGTCCCCTCCTCGACTGTAAAAGCTGGAAACAAACCTCCTGTCATGTTAGCACATCTCCATCGTTTTATTCTGTCCTCATGATTCATTCCCCACAATCTTCCGGGCACAAACTCATAACCTTTCATTCCTCTGAACCTTTCTCGCTCGTACATCTCGTCTTCCCATTCTGTTAAAGCCTCAAACTGTGTCGGTCTAGGTCTAGGTTCCAATTTAAACATTTTTTCTCTTAGATTCCGTAAAACCGCTACATTAAAAGAACCATTTTCAGGAAAAGCCAATGCTCCATCATTCTTTGTATATTTTACCCAATTGTCCAACCATATGCACGTATGATATCCATATTTCAGCATCATATGTGAAGCTGCTGATTTCGGCGGAGGAATTACTTGTCCCTCTCTAGTCACAACCTTTTTGTCTTTCTTAAAGAAATTCTTCAATTTCGTCGTCCATGACGTTCTCTCCCTTTCATACTCGTAATACGGCATGTTTTCTATTTGTTTTCTCTTTACTCTAACGCTGTTTCTGTGTACGGAACTTCATCCAATTACAGCGCGATTCACACTAACGTACCAATCAGAACAATTTCCACCGTCCGCGAACCAACCAATCCTAGCGCGGCACTTTTCTACGTCACTCCTGCTCTGTGTTCACGTGACTAGCGCACTATCCAATCCTAGCGCGGCACTTTTTCACGTCACTTCTACTCTTTACCCCTCCTTTACAAAATTTATCGGCAATTTTTCTTTTCACTGTTTTCTTCGTTAGTTACAACAAATAAACAATTCCATAGTCTGATTCGCTAAACAAAGTGACAGCTTTGTCCTTTTACACAAGAATCCTGTTTTTCCAGTAGGCAGCGCTTACCTCTACCCTACCACATAATTATTTACTTTCGCCGATAAAGTAGCACTTCCCTCTACCTTTCCCTTCTTTCAAACAAACAATTTACTCGTTTCTCTGGGGATAAGACACATGTGGAGACTAGGCTCCTGAGAATTAAGGCCAAAGTTTCACAAGTAAACGTGATTTGCTATTTCATTTACACACTTTTCACACCGAAATCCCTAACATAGCACAACCTGCGTTATAACCAAAATGAATTCAGACCATGTACCAAATTCCATGTGACTTCTCTTGCCACACGTGTTCCACTTCCTACATCCCAGAAGCGGGAAAACTTACATATAACATAACGTGACTCAACATATAGTGTTAGTCATCAAAAAATAATCAATAATCAATAAACAATAATCACTAAACTAATCTATAGAAAACCATAACTCTGCTACCAAGAAATCTGATGCAGCGCGTACAATAAAAACTATTCTCCTCCTAGGTTACTTATAGGTCATCCAGGGGCAAACTATATTTCTCATATCCACATGACGATGGGGCCCATAAACATCGTCTAACACACACGCACACTCCTGGATTTCCTTTACACCTTTGTGAAATTCTGTACTCCTAGGAGAAGCATGAGAACTAAATGGAGAACACTTTTTTATGTACCGCTGGAAGAGCCAGTATATCTTATTACCTTATTTTGTCCCTTTATTTTAGTTATTTCTTAAGATATTCCTGCTCATTATTTGTCGATGAATCATTCATTTAAGAAATTAGTTCATAGTGATTAAGACCAGCTGAATCACAATAAACAATTTCCTATGTCACAATCATTTAGGAAAATAACCACTGAGTCATTTTGAGTTTAAAGAATCTTAAATTTTATATAATTTTAAAAGCATGGAAAGAATTTTTAATACTTTATTCAATTATTCAATCTTAAATTCACAATTTTATTAAACATAATCAATTTATTGCAGAAAGGAAATTTTTGTCATGAAGCCAAAACCCTAATTACCTGCCTAGCTTCCTAATTTAGCCTAATGATTTCTAACCTAAGTTAGGAATTAGAAATAGCCTGATTCTCATACTCAACTGTAAAATTAAGACAGCAACAGCAACTTCAGCTCGTCAGCATCAGCTACCTGCAACCCGTCTCCTCTAACAGTCTTTCAGCATCTCCCGCTCAGTAAGGGATCGATCAGGACCACCCAGCACTGGAAGCCACCAACACGACTCTTCAACTCCTCTCCTGACTGTGACTGCAACCACGACTCTCGAACTGCCTGGAACTTGTGTACCCCTCCCACTAAGAGTAGGCCCTCTTATACCCTAATTCTAACTTTGCTAACTAACTGTTGCAACATTAATATCACGCTTTTCTTTCATTGGTCCATGCATGTCAGCTTATTCATTCTTTAATCAAGTTCTCTTGGATTCAAGGGTCCTTGGATCATTTCCTTTCCCATACGCTTAAACATTTCCATCCGATTCGATCAGTTCATTTGTAACTTCTTTCGACACATTCGAGAACTCCGCAGTCATTGTCCTTTCTCTTAGACTTGTTTCTCACGGGCTCTCCGCTGATCATCATGCCACACTATCAGTTCAATTAGGTCACACCAGCCTTGACCGTTTCTTGCATCCTAGCCTCTCAAAGACATCACGAGGTTCCAGATTTCTTCAATCTCATCCCGTACCACGTGTCCCCTTGCGCCTGCGCACATCTTCCCACTGGCGGCCATTTTATATCGCCACTCGGTTCTACTTTAGAAGCACTAATTTGAGGCAAATAAAACATAATTAAAATAGAGAAAAATATCCCTTTCGTTTCCCTCCCGTCTACGTACCCCAATTAGTCGTTACCTAGCAGAAAGCAACATTTAAGCTGTTCCTTACTTACCATCACTATTTGTTTTTGCAACGACACGTTTTATTTCTATGAAGCACAATAACATGCATTTATTTTTATTAGTACGCATTTATTTTTACGTTATAATTAGACACATAGACATTTATTAATAGATTATTTAGCACACACATTGGCATATTACCATTCCCACACATACGGTGTTGATTAATACATTTAAACGAACATTTTATTTAATTAATTATAAAATTTGTTAGGGGTTAACATTTTTTATTTTTACTGCTCCATCACTTTCTTGTGTAGTTCGATCGATTTTTACCCAATCTGTCTCTTTAGGAGGAATCTTATTCTTCAAAAAGGTAATCACCTTATCATACTTCTTCATCACATCAGGACCTGGAGCTCCTGTCTTAGGATCTCTTGGATATTCTGTAGTTGGCCAGTCAACTGTAATCTTACATTCTGACCACAAATCAGTTGGTACCACTATGTCAAATAATCCATCTAAATCTATCCACAACACTTTTGAAACCTTTACAAATCTCTCTACTTGTCGGTACCATTCAACTGGTTTCTCTCTCAACTTCGGAAAGTCATTGGTAAATGACAGTATGTCCTGCCTAGTCCAGGGAACATGCACATAACTACCACCTGGAGTTTCTCTCATAGGGTATTCTCTGCCAACAGGTTCCTTTTCAGTTATCATAAAAGCCAAAGAAGCTTTGTCTGTAGTTTTCTCATTCTTCTTTGTCCATCTAACCTTCCATCTGTCCACATCACCCCATATTCTCAACAACACAATTAACTCTTTTATCTGTGTCAGCCTTCCTGCCGTGTTCAAATTTTCAATATCTTTTTCACAAAAATCTACTCTATATGGTTTCTGCAATGTTTTCACTTTCGCAAAGTCTATTCCAATCTCACTAGCCACTTCTTCTAGTTTGTCATGTAAATTCTTTGCTCTCCATGTAATACTTTTGCACAGAAACATTATTTCATCATCCTGATAATTTTTTATCTTTTCTGTACCAATCGTTCCTAGAATTAATTCTTCCATGTCAATTTTTAATCTAATTACATCTAATGGTTTTTCTTCTGGTTCTTTTATTTTAAAAGCTTTTATCCACTCATTTAACTCATCAGGAGTCGGACCTATGGGTGTATTATTTAGTTCTACCCAATTACCACTGTTTTCAGGGGTTTCTGTTGCAGATTCTGTTACCATATGCATTTTCCTACCATTGCACTCATTTACCGTCAAATTTGTAGGTGGACTTGGTCTGTAAGTACTAGCCAAATTACTTGTACTTGCACTTTGTTCCATCCTTTCTTTTTCTCTCTGAAATTGTGAACTCATGGGAATTACCAAAGATCGTTCATCAATTTTCTGATTCTCAAAAACGGGTATTACTGGACCTATTGTTACAGGCACAGTAACTGCTTCCATATTTTTCGTTAATTCTCTAATCTTCTCAGTTAGTTCTTTGGTTGTCCTTGCTAATTCGCTTGCATTGTCGCTTTCTATTCCTTCATTTTGTGAAGTTCTCATTTGTTCTTGTGACCTATTTATTTCAATTCTTTTTTCCGGACTTTTATTTCGCACAGTCTCTATTAGCGGCGCATTTGGTGTCACCACTGTAGAACTCTGCTGATACGGAGGTGGATTTCTATTTAGAATATCTTCCAGCAATTCATCATCCGTTTCGCTCTCATGCATATATTTCTCCCTCTCCATATGTTTCTTTTTCTCAGTCCGTTTTTTCTTAGTCCCTTCCTCAACTGTAAAAGCTGGAAACAAACCTCCTGTCATGTTAGCACATCTCCATCGTTTTATTCTATCTTCATGATTTATTCCCCACATCCTTCCAGGCATAAACTCATGATCCCTTAAACCTCTGAATCTCTCTCGCTCATACATCTCATCCTCCCATTCCGTCAACGCTTCAAACTGTGTCGGTCTAGGTCTAGGTTCTAGATTTGTCATCTTTTCTCGCAAATTTCGCAAAACCGCTACACTAAATGAACCATTCTTAGGGAAAGCTAAAGCACCATCATTCTTCGTATACTTTGCCCAATTTTCCAACCATATGCATGTATGATATCCATATTTCAGCATCATATGTGAAGCTGCTGATTTCGGCGGAGGAATTACTTGTCCCTCTCTAGTCACGACCTTTTTGTCTTTCTTAAAGAAATTCTTTAATTTTGTCGTCCATGACGTTCTCTCCCTTTCATACTCGTAATACGGCATGTTTTCTATTTGTTTTTCTCTTTACGCTAACGCTGTTCTGTGTACGGAACTTCAACCAATTACAGCGCGACTCACACTAACGTACCAATCAGAACAATTCCCTTCGTCTGCGAACCAACCAATCCTAGCGCGGCACTTTTCTACGTCACTCCTGCTCCGTGTTCACGTGACTAGTGCACTATCCAATCCTTAGCGCGGCACTGTTTTACGTCACTCCTGCTCTTTTACCCCTCCTTTACAAAATTTATCGGCAATTCTCTTTTCACTGTTTTCTCCGTTAGTTACAACAATTAAAACAATTCCATAGTCTGATTCGCTAAACAAAAGTGACAGCTTTGTCCTTTTACACAAGAATCCTGTATTTCTAGTAGGCAGCGCTTACCTCTACCCTACCACAGAATTATTTACTCTCGCCGATAAAGTAGCACTTCCCTCTACCTTACCCTTCTTTCAAGCAAACAATTTACTCGTTTCTTTGGGGATAAGACACATGTGGAGACTAGGCTCCTGAGAATTAAAGCCAAAGTTTCACAAGAAAACGTGATTTGCTATTTCAGTTACACACTTTTCGTACAGAAAATCCCTAACATAACACAACCTGTGTTATTACCAAAATAAATTCAGACCATGTACCAAATTCCATGTGACTTCTCTTGCCACACGTGTTCCACTTCCTACATCCCAGAAGCGTGAAAACTCACATATAACATAACGCGACTCAACATATAGTGTTAGCCATAAAAAAAAAATATATATATAATCAATAATCAATAAACAATAATCACTAAACTAATCTATAGAAAACCATAACTCTGCTACCAAGAAATCTGATGCAGCGCGTACAATAAAACTATTCTCCTCCTAGGTCACTTATAGGTCATCCAGGGGCAAACTATATTTTCTCACATCCACATGACGATGGGGCCCATAAACATCGCCTAACACACACGCACACACCTGGATTTCCTTTACACCTTTACGAAATTCTGTATTCCTAGGAGAAGCATGAGAACAAAATGGAAAACACCATTTGTGTACCGCTGGAAGGAGCCGGGATATCTTATTACCTTAACTTATCACTTTCTTTTAGTTATTTTCTTTAAGATATTCCTGCTCATTGGTTTGTCGATGAATCATTCATGTAAAAAATTAGTTCATAGTGATTAAGACCAGCTAAATCACAATAACCAATTACTGGTGTCACAATCATTTAGAAAAATAACCACTGAGTCGTTTGATTTAAAGAATCTTAAATTTTATATAATTTTAAAAGCATGAGAAAGAATTTTAAACTTTTATTCATTCATTATTAATTCAAATATTTATTAAGCATAATCAATTTATTGCAGAAAGGAAATTTTTCGTCATGAAGCAAAACCCTAATTACCTACCTACCTTCCTAATTTAGCCTAATAATTTCTAACCTAAGTTTAAGAATTAGAAATAACCTGATTCTCATACTCAACTGGAAAATTAAGACAGCAACAGAAACTTCAGCTCGTCAGCATCAGCTACCTGCAACCCGTCTCATCTAACAGTCTTTCAGCATCTCCCACTCAGTAATGGATCGATCAGGACCACCCAGCACTGGAAGCCACCAACACGACTCTCCAACTCCGCTCCTGACTGTGACTGCGAACCCCTCCCACTAAGAGTAGGCCCTCTTATACCCTAATTCTAACTTTGCTAACTAATTGTTGCAACATTAATAACACGCTTTTCTTTCATTGGTCCATGCATGTCATCATATTCATTCTTTTAATCAAGTTCTCTTGGATCCAAGGGTCCTTGGATCATTTCCTTTCTCACAGTTCAAAACATGTTTCCATCCGCTTCGATCAGTACATTTGTAACTTCTTTCGATACATTCGAGAACTCTGCAGGCATTGTCCTTTCTCTTAAACTGGTTTCCCACGGGTCTTTGCTGATCACCACGGCACACTATCAGTTCAATTAGGTCACATCAGCCTTGACCATTTCTCGCATCCTAGCCTCTCAGCAACATCACGAGGTTAGCTTTTCTCCGACTTCTCTCCCTTGTCACGTGTTTCCCTGCGCTTGCGCACATCATCAACTGGCAGCCATTTTATATCGCCACTCGGTTATACTTTAGAAGCACTATTTTGAAATAAACAAAACATAATTAAAATAGAGAAAAATAGCCTTTTCGTTTCCCTCCCGTCATCTACGTACCCCAATTAGTTATTACCTAGCAGAAAGCAACATTTAAGCTGTTTCTTACTTACCATCACTATTGTTTTGCAACGACACGTTTATTTCTATGAAGCACAAAATCATGCATTTATTTTAAATTAGTACGCATTTATTTTTATGTTATAATTAGACACATGGACATCCATTAATAGATTATTCAGCACATACACTTGCGTATTACCCTTCCCACACGTACAGTGTTGATTAATACATTTAAACGAACATTTTATTTATAAAATTTGTTAGGGGTTAAAAACATTTATTTTCTCTGCTCCATCACTGTCAAAATCAGCTGTTGCATCAGTACCTGGTGGACTCTGATCTGACCTCTCCCCAGGAATTGGGAAAGAAGGCAGACAAATGGGTCAGAACCAGGGTGAGGCAGAAGGTACAGAACCAAGGTGGTGACCCTAAGAAGCAAGATTCTAAGAACTCTGATAAGGGTGGGGAGAAGGGTAAAGATCAAAAGTCTTCACAAGGCCCCCAAAAATCTTCTTCAGGTGGGGATTCACAGTCTACCAAAGGGAAAGGCCAAAGAAAACCATGGTGCAAGGTCTGTAAGCAAAAGACCCACTGGACCAGTGATTGCACCAAGTCCAAAGACTCGACTCCAGCCCCCACCAATGCCCCTAAGGCACCTGCTCCCCCTAGTGCAGTTACAGTTGGTGGTGGGAGTACTACAGCCAAGCGTTTAGTAGGGTTGACCCTGGGTACTGAGATGGGCTCTGACCTAGTCAGAGAACTCACTCAGGCTGTCCTAGTCTGTGATGGAGGCATGGATATGACCTCCTCTATGAGTCCCAGTAATCTGGGCAAGTACAGACAACAGCCTTTAATCAATGGACGAGAGGCTTTGGCATTTAGGGACACAGGGGCAAGTGTCACCATGGTGACACAAGACCTTGTGAATCCTGGGCAAGTTATACTTGGTGAGATGTACCAAGTGACCAATGCTAGCAATGTCAGAACAGACCATACTCTGGCAGTTGTTAACTTCTCCTGGGGAGGGGTAACTGGCCTTAAGAAGGTTGTGGTAAGTGCAGACCTACCAGTTGAATGCTTGCTTGGCAATGACTTAGAAACTTCAGCTTGGGCAGAAGTGGAGCTCAGGACCCATGCAGAAATGCTGGGGATCCCTGCAGATGTGTTTGCTGTGACCAGGTCACAAGCCAAAATGTCTAGCACTGAACAGGCCTTGGATTCTGGAATAATGGACCAAGTGCCTTCCAAGAGGAGGAGTAGTAGGGTAAAGGCAGTGCCTTCCCCCTTGGCTCAGAAGGAAGATCAGTCCCTTGAGGGGGATGATCTCAGTCCTGAGGAAGGAACTGTCCCAGAGGAGCTTGAACCTGAACAGGTTGAGTTCTTGGGGACAGGGGGACCTTCCAGGGCAGATCTGAGCCAGGAGCAGCAGAGCTGCCCCTCTCTTGAACCCCTCAGACAGCAAGCTGCTGCTGAGGCTGCTGGGAAAGCTAGTGGTCCCCATACTGTGTATTGGGATGATGGACTCTTGTACTCAGAGTGTAGAGACCCCAAGCCTGGTGCTACCAGGAGGTTGGTTATACCTCTGAAGTTCAGGGGCTTCCTATTGACCCTAGCCCATGATATTCCCTTAGCAGGTCACCTGGGCCAGAACAAGACTTGGGACAGAATTGTCCCTCACTTTCACTGGCCCCACATGTCTGAAGACACCAAGGAGTTTTGTCGCTCCTGTGTAACCTGCCAGGCCAGTGGCAAGGCAGGTGGCACTACAAAGGCCCCCCTGATACCACTACCTGTGGTGGGGGTTCCCTTTGAAAGGGTGGGGATTGACATTGTTGGTCCCATGGATCCCCAAACAGCATCTGGGCACAGGTTTATCCTGGGGGTAGTGGATCATGCCACCAGGTACCCAGAGGCTATTCCCCTTAGGACCACTACAGCACCTGTGGTGGCAAGGGCCCTCCTGGGAATTTTCTCAAGAGTGGGCTTTTCTAAGGAGGTTGTATCAGACAGGGGTGCAAACTTTATGTCTGGATACTTAAAAGCAATGTGGAAGGAGTGTGGAGTGACTTACAAGTTCACCACACCCTATCACCCACAATGCAATGGTTTAGTTGAGAGATTCAACAAAACCTTGAAGGGCATGATTAAAGGGCTCCCAGAAAAGCTTAGGCGAAGATGGGACATACTCTTGCCCTGCCTTTTATTTGCGTACAGGGAGGTGCCTCAAAAGGGGTTGGCTACAGCCCTTTTGAACTTTTGTTTGGTCACCCTGTCAGGGGTCCACTGTGCTTGGTGAAGGAAGGATGGGAGTTACCTCTCAAGCCCCCAAAGCAAGACATAGTGGACTACGTACTTGGTCTCCGCTCCCGGATGGCTGAGTATATGAAAAAGGTAACTAAAAACCTTGAGGCTAGCCAGGAACTTCAAAAGGCCTGGCATGACCAAAAGGCTGTACTGACTGTTTATCAGCCAGGACAGAAGGTGTGGGTGTTGGAGCCAGTGGCCCCAGCAGCTCTCCAAGACAAATGGAGTGGACCCCATACCATTGTTGAACAGAAGGGTGAGGTTACCTACTTAGTAGACCTAGGAACACCCAGGAGTCCCCACAGGGTTCTCCATGTCAACAGGTTAAAACCATATGTGGACAGTGCAGACATGGGCTTGCTCATGGCTACTGATGAGGGACAGGAGGAAGAGAGTGACCCACTCCCTGACCTGCTCTCACAGAACCCTGATGATGGGTCAGTGGATGGTGTAGCCTTGGCAGGCAGCCTCACTACCCAGCAGCAAACTGATTGTAGACAGGTGCTCAATCAGTTCAGACACATGTTCTCACTGACTCCAAGTCAGACCACCTGGTGCACTCATGAAGTGGACACTGGGGACAGTCTGCCTATTAAAAATAAGATTTATAGGCAACCTGACCATGTCAGGGACTGTATCCGGACAGAAGTCCAGAAGATGTTGGATTTGGGAGTTATTGAACCCTCAGATAGCCCTTGGGCTAGTCCAGTGGTCCTTGTGCGAAAACCTCACACCAGTGGTGGGAAAAGAGAGATGAGGTTTTGTGTGGACTACAGGGGTCTCAATGCAGTCACTAGGACTGATGCCCATCCAATACCTAGGGCAGATGAGCTAATAGACACTTTGGCATCAGCCAAGTATCTAAGCACATTTGACCATAGGTGGGGCCACAGAGTAAGTCCAACCCCTAAACTTAGTATAAGTATGGGACCCCAGTCCTTAGGACTTTAGATTATCCCTGGACGAAACTCTGACACAGAATCCTGGACCTTCGACGCTCTACTTAAAGATTAGAGGACAGAAGAATCTCCCTTGGGGTCAAGGAGTGACTCCCCTGCTTGGCAGGCACCAAAGAAGCAATTGTCCGGTCTGCATCGCTGAAGCTCCCGTCGGACGCCGAAGTCTTTGCATCACCAGAGGTGGATTTCCAGACTTCCCCGAGGCTGTCCTGAGTCCCCAGCAAAGCTGAGGCCCGTAGCTGTCGTGGGTAACGTGGGTAACGTGACCCCTGGACACCGCACGCATTTGCAAGTGCATCCTCTTCTGGGTCTCCCACGAAGTCGTGCTTTGGGCTCCGAGTAGCCCCAGCCTCCAGCACGAACTGCACCGAAGATCACTGGCCTCCACTCCACGAGTGTCCTGTGAGCCAGCTCCACGTGCACCGTCTCGAGGCTCCTTCGCGGTCGCTAGCCCGTTGGCTAGTAGCCCTTCACGAAGGCCAATCTTTTTCTACTTGGGCTCCCTGGTTGCTCCAGGCTTGCCCTCACTTACCCTTGCTGGGTGAGTTCCTCAGACCTTGCTGGTCTGCACCATCGTCAATCTTCATCTTCATCGAGACTTGCCGTTGCCAAGGCTTGTTGGGTCCAATTCAGTCGCCGACACCTCAGCACTCGACAGACATCGTGTACAAGCCCGAATCCTGCTCCTGGTCGCCGACAACGCCTCCTGGACCTCGTGGCTGAAGAGTCAAGACGACCGTCAACCTACCTGAAGCACTCGACATCGGTGGGCATCTGCTCATCGCCTTCCTGGTCACTGGCTAGTGACCCAGACTCTGTCCCCTCTGCTTTCAGGTTCTTCAGATCTCCGATCCACCCTTGGATCCACCCGGACACTTTTCACTTGGTCGCCAGCAGCACTTTGCAGCAGATCGCCATTCAAATCGACGACGAAACCCGACCCCGAAAGGCACCTATGCACCCGGCTTCCCTGGGTGAGGTAACAAGAGTACTCCGGTGCTCCCGTGGGTAGAGACTCTAGAACAACCTAGTTCTCAAAGGGTTTGCTCCAAGTCCTTCTTTAAGTGTCCCTTTTCTTTAAATTCCAAACCGCGACTTTCTCCATAGAAGTTAACGGCGATTCGCGGCTGTGTTACTACACTGCACGCGTCCCCCGTGGGTCCCCTGTGTCACTACCTTGGGTGGTTCCTTGTGGTCCAAGCACTTCTACAGGCTCTAGGCCTAGTGTCTAGCTCAGTCGTGGTTCTTATACCACTTTATTGGTATATGGTTTGGTACGCCCTAGGGCCCAAACGTGTATTTGTGCTATTACTGTGTTTAAATAACTTATAACTTATGTACTTCGAACTCTAGCCTCATAAAGAGACTAGAGGGGTGTGTTTAGTAATAAATACATATATTTTGAATATATACCTGGTGTGGTGCTCTTTCATTTGGTCACTCAAGAGATTATAGACTGGTAAAACAAGCTGCTTTACATTCCTTCAAGACTTAGCCTGAAGGCTGCTCTCCATAGCTACCACTAGGATAGCTTTCAATAAAGGTTGTCTTTAACCTATCTCCAATAAGGGGTTGTTTGGACTGGTGCAAGGTGCCCACTATAATTAGTGGACAGCATATACCAGGCCAACTTCTCACACCACGTCTGGGCATACCCGTCCCACTCGGGGTGACAAATGCAAAAACAACAGTTGATGGACAGAATGCAGAACAATGTCATACATTCACCCCAGTACAGAGATCTGGGCCTAAACCCATCGTTTTTTTGCTCACCATGCCATTCCAGTTTAAACCCAGCCATATGCAAATCAGTCTTGACCCTGTGCCTCATAGGAACAGTCCAGCCCAAACTGCCAAGCCAGGTCCTCCCTGGACTGGAAACAAGCATCCTAGGACCGGTTTCGGGGTTTCACCCCTCTTCAGCCAGGATAGCTTGACTCCAGTGGCATGGAGAGCGCAGGACCCACGTCTAGGCATATCCGTCCCACTCGGGGTGACAAATGCAAAAAGAACAATTGGACAGAATGCAGAACAATGTCATACATTCACCCCAGTACAGAGATCTGGGCCTAAATCCATCGGTTTTTTGCTCACTTATTTTGGGTTTTTTGATGAGAGGTGAAATTCTGAAACTTGTCCTAGGATGCTTGTTTCCGGTCCAGGGAGGACCTGGCTTTGCAGTTCGGGCTGGACTGTTCCCATGAGGCGCAGGGTCAAGACTGATTTGCATATGGTCAGGTCTAAACTGGGGTGGCATGGTGTGCAAAAGAATGATGTATTTAACCCAGATCTCTTGACTGGGGCTGAATGTTTTGAATCGTTCTGCATTCCGTCCATCAATTGTGTGTCTTTTGCTTACTTGCCCTAAGTGTGCCGGGTATGCCCAGACGTGGGTCCCGGGCTCACTGTGCCACTGGATTCAAGCTAGCCTAGCTGATGAGGGGTGTAACCCCGAAACCGGTCCTAGGATGCTTGTTTCTGGTCCAGGGAGGACCTGGCTTGGCAGTTCGGGCTGGACTGTTCCCATGAGGCACAGGGTCATGACTGATTTGGGGAGAGGAGTTGGCCTAACGGCTAGGGTGGTCGACCTCGAATCTGGGGAACCGAGTTCGAGTCTCGGCAAAGACACACATCCTGTGATTCTGGGCAAATCACTTAATCTCCCCGTGCCTAACAAAACAAGCATTTACAATGCAATAGGTCTCGCATTTACGCGAGTTTGAGCTATTGGCATTGTAAATGACAATGCCTTTTATTTATGTTTTGGTTTTTAAAACATAAATAAAAGGCAGTCATTTATAATGCCAATAGCTTAAACTTGCGTAAATGCGAGACCTATTGCATTGCAAATGCTTGTTTTATATTGCAGCTGCAGGAGACAGGAGGTCCATTGTCCGTTCTGGTTAGGGAACTAATGTATTTGTGTAAGAAAGAACTCTGTCAGACCAGCAACGCTGGACAGCTTCCTTGGTGCAGTGGCACTAGGGCCCACTGAACCATAAATGTTGTATTTTATCATTTAAACCGCAGCCAGGAGCCCATTTCTTTCCTTGAACTGGGGCTCAGGACACACTTGCTACGATTATGACAATAGGTCCGATACAGAGATGTGATAATGGAATTCGATGTAATCTTTTTATTGTTATGGTTTCTCCTACCACATTCTGCAGAAGGACTGTGGCCGAGTCTCAAAGGGAAAGAGCAAAATGTCAACCTGATTCTTTCCCAAATGGGACAAGGCACTTTTCCACCCTGATCCCTGGCGGCATTTTTTCAGCCTTAAATATGTTCAGTTTCTGGACTGCGCTGTGGTGTCCTTGCGCCTTCATACATCTCAGTAGTGTAGTGAAAAACCACAGGAGTATAACCCATAGACCAGGCTGAGATCGGGTGAGAACGAGAAAGCTAGCAACAATATCTCAACCAGATTTAATGAAACCTAATATACATGTATGTACAAGACATTACAAAGAAGAGGAGACTCCAAGTAGTTTGTTTGAATGTGCTCATGGCATCATATATTAAAAACACAAATTATACACGACAGTTATATCAGCACTGCAGGCATAAATGCAGAGGCAACCCTAAGGAACTTGGTGCACGTTGTGCTCGTGACAAATTTGACGGCGCAAGTGACAAGTGAGAAAACACAGCGGTGGGCACAAAGAGATAAAGTGGTATAGGATATGTACAAAATGATTGTTTCAACACAAGGAATATTTTAGATCATTGATAAGGGTTTAAAGCAATTCTGTGAACCAAAGTTGAGTGTGCGCCATAAATTGCACTGGTAAACTGGTCGACGACGTTTCGATCCTAGTAAATCAGGATCATCTTCAGGACCGGGTAGCCAATTTGGGGGTGCTGTAGATCATGAAAAGGGATGGACTGGAAAATTCAAGGATGGATCAAGACGTCTAGAATCAGGTCCTAATATGTGGGCGGCAGCGTAGATGAACGTCTGCGTGTGAAGAAGGCGGTGCGGGCAGTCGTGAATGAGGCAAGGTAGATGGAATCTGATAGAGTTGGGTACACGAGTATCTCCGGGCCGCCACGATCAACCGAGACACCGGAGGACTCCGCACATTCAAACAAACTACTTGGAGTCTCCTCTTCTTTGTAATGTCTTGTACATACATGTATATTAGGTTTCATTAAATCCGGTTGAGATATTGTTCATACATCTCAGGCAGCAGCCTCACTTTTAGAATTTATGAGTCACAGGATTCTAGTCACTTGTTTCAGGATACACCCCTAATTACATATGCCATGCAGAACTCTTGGTCACGCCTCTTTGGCCATGTCGCATTTAGAGACGCCCCTCCTCCCCCACTTTTTTAGGTCTTGCGCCTAGCGTTGAAGTGCGGAGCACTGCTCGCGCAGCGCAAGACCTCTTGTATGGGGTTTTGAAACTGACCTAGGAATCGCACACGCTCGTGCGTGTGCAATTCGTTTTTTCCCCGGCTATTGGGCTTTGCGTGCATCTTTATAAGAAAGACAGCACGCAATTGGACAAAGGCGGGCGCATGTCCCGCCTTAGCCTCGCCCATTCCCACCGGTGTCTAGCACGCGCAGCAGCGTGCGTTCGCCTCGCTGCCGCGCTCCCTTTCCCCCCCGCTCCTCCGTGGTGCGCGCGCACCACTGGTTTTTGTAATGTAACCAGCGCTGCCGCCTCAGCTGATATAATGGTGGCCCCGCTTTTCTTTTGGTTTTTACAACCGCATGTGTGGTTTTTTTTTCTATCTTTTAACTTTTGTTAGAATCGCGCACCCAGGCTTTAGCTTTGAATATCTTAAGCAAAAGCGCGGGTGCCGCAATTGCTTAAAAATGAAAGAAATAGAAAATAAATGTGCATTTTTTTCTATTTCTTGACTTTTGAAGCAATCGTGGCACCCGCGCTTTAACTTAAGATGTTTAAAGTAACCCTGGGCGTAGTTCGCGAAGTAGCGCTACGCGAAGCTACGTGAAGTGCACCCCGCACTACGCGAGCTACGCGTAGCTACGCGAACTGCGTACTGCACTGTGCAAAATGCTGTTCGCACTGATTGCACAGTGCCGGATGCTTGTCCGCACTGTGCAATCATTGAAAACGGCATCTTGCACAGTGCAAGCTGTCTTTTACTGCCGCTCGAGTAGATTTTTACTCAAGCGGCAGCTTTCTCAACGCGGACTGGTAGTTTCTCATCGCGAGCGGTCGCGAGCATGCGCAACCACTCGCAATGAGAAACCTGACCTCCCCGCGTTGAGAATCTCGCCGGGAGGTTTATTTTCACGCTCGCGATCGGCAACTTGATGTTGCTGATCGCGAACGAGGAAAAGTCTCGCCGGGATGTCATTTTGCTTGCTCGCGGTCGCCAACTTGACGTTGAGGGCCGCGAGCAAGCAAAAAATGACCGCTGCACTACGCTACGCTACGCGTGTTTGCACTGTGCTACGTGCAATTCGCGTAGTGCGAAGTAGCGCAAACTAGGCGAGCGTAGCGTAGTGCTTTGCCCAGGCTTAGTTTAAAGCTAAAGCGTGGTTGCCGCCATTGTAACAAAAGCAAACAAATAGAAAGAAGAAAAAAAACACGTCTGCCATTTTTTTCTGTTTGTTTACTGTTTTTGCAATGGCAGCACACGCGCTTTAGTTTTAAACATCTTAAGCTAAAGCGCGGTGCCGCGATTGCTCCAAAAGTCAAGAAATAGAAAAAAAAATTCTATTTCTTGACTTTTGGATGAATCGTGGCACCGCTCTTTAGCTTAAGACGTGTGAAGCTAAAGAGCGAGTGCTGCGATCCACTTGTTAAAAGCAGCTTGGCATCTGGACCGTCTTGCTATAATGGAAGAGATTGTGTACCTTGAGTCCTTGACCTTTATCAACCTCAGTGGACGTGCTAATCTAGCGTACCACAGTCATTTCAAGAACACTGACATCTCCCCCTGCTAGCGCCCACCCGCCCCACCGGTGCTCCTGGCACAGAGAAGGGCGTGGGTGTAAGTGCTGTGGTGGTAGTACTTTTACTACGCTTGTGGTGGTGACGTGGGAGGACGTTGGAGAGCGTGTAGGGAAATCACAGTACGCCTTCGCTTACACTTGGTTCCTCTATGATGACATCAGCGGTGACCTTCACACTGATTGGGCGGGTCTTTACTACTTCTGCTGAGCACACGTTTATTTTTATTCAGTTTTCTATAGCGGGAACAGGTGTTAAAGTGCTTGTCTCTCCTGCTGCTCTGGAAGAGACAACACTGCTCGGGATGACGTTACCCATCCGTGGGCCGAAGCATCATTCATCCACATTCTGACTTGGATTCAACAAATACAAAAATAGGTATCTGCGTGCGGCACCGCTGCCAATTTCGGTTGCACTGCATGGTGTCATTAGCATTTAAATATTGCGTCTCGATATTGTGATGGTGAGTGTTCTTTTGTTCGGGTATTTTGGGGGTACATCTTGCATGCAAATAAACTGAGACGAGCAAGATAAATCGGGAAACAATGAATTAATGATGCTTCGTTCTTTACAATAGCCTGAATTTAAATAGTATTTTTACACACACATCAAATCATTATTTTTCAGATTGTGTCAGCTGTTTGCCTATGATTCCAATTACTATAACACCGAACATATTTGAGCCCAACTGTTGTATCATTTCAGCTCTGTATTACTCGAGGGAAAATATGTTTTTCCTAAAGCCTCAGTTAAGGCAGGAGTTCATCTATCTGTCTTTGCCTTTCACTGCTTACCGTATCAACAAACACTGCTGCCTCACAAGCGTTTTATATGCTCCTACAATTATTTTGGGGCCCTGTCATCACCATGTTCTCTCTTATCAGCGAAACTGAACAGTTTTCTGTACGAAATACAGAAAGAAACATGGCATGTGCTGGACGCCTCTCTTACGTTCAGCACATTGCTCGTCTGCTCAACTATGCCTGAAAGAAACAAAAGGACTGCAAAAACCTGTTCACAAATGAAATTCTTGGATTTATGCACGTGCATTTCCAAGCATCATTCGAATATCTTGCTGAAAGGAATGGCCACTGTTTACTTTAGTATTTTTTTATATAGCGCAGAACAGCCTAGGTTTGCTTCCGAGTGCTAAACAATGTAAAAAAAACAATCACTGGCGTAAAGATGCCATTATTGTATCTCCCATGAGCAGAGACAGAATATTCAGTGTCAACAAAGACATAAGCGGTCATCAATTCCAGAACCAGGTACAGCTGTGTAAGTGGCAGGAGGCCACTCTGGGACCAGGAGGCGAAGGAAATTGACATTATGTGTTATCAGGGTCACATAGGATATATGGAGAATATGGTTGGACGGTTATAGAGAGATTCTTCTTCAACATGTTGGGCTACGGTAGCTTATAGGAGCCATTTCATAGGAGACATTAAATCCAACCTGATTAGCATGCTTTTGTACCTCTGAGTTACCATCATTGACCCAAGATTAATTACATCTTCGATCTTCAGCCCCAAACTCGGTCATCATACAGCAACACACATTCAAAAATAATAGACAGCGTCCCTGTTAGTTGGAGATAAAGTGTACAGACAATGCCCCATAGTAACAGGCTTAAAGGAGGCGATCAGCATACCATGCTCAGTACAGGGGACGTAAGATTCATAACTAACTGCGGAATGGACACATGCTGCTAGGTAAGAAGAGGGCTGATTTGTATTCATACTTCTACCAATGATTGTGAATGATAAAATGAAAACAACATAGACAAATAATTCATTTAAAAATATCTCTTTTTTTATGATAATGAATAATCTCATGCTCCAATCAGTAAAACTTAATTTGCTTTGACTATTAGGGCTCAGTACAATCAAACTTTTCTCGTCATATTTTTCGGTCGACACAGCCTTTCATTTCCCTAGCGCTTAGCCTCTGACAGCAGAGTCTAAAAATGGTGACACATTGTGACAAACTCCGGGACGGCGGTGGCATGTGAACATATACCCACAGGGGGCACATTGGTACCACAAATTAATTTCACAACTACACAAATACACCAAACAATACCACCCCACACAATTCCACAACTAACAATTCCAATCTAACCCACATAATTCCACTCTACAACACATACATCTACAACACTCCAAACAAAAAAACACATGGGTAAAAGACATTATCATTTACAACACCAATAGCTCTAACTCTCACAAATGCGAGACCTATTGCATTGCAAATGCTTGTGATGCAGCGCGTACAATAAAAACTATTCTCCTCCCAGGTTACTTATAGGTCATCCAGGGGCAAACTATATTTCTCATATCCACATGACGATGGGGCCCATAAACATCGCCTAACACACACGCACTCTCCTGGATTTCCTTTACACCTTTATGAAATTCTGTACTCCTAGGAGAAGCATGAGAACTAAATGGAGAACACCATTTTATGTACCGCTGTAAGAGCCAGGATATCTTATTACCTTAATTTGTCACTTTCTTTTATTTACTTCTTAAGATATTCCTGCTCATTGTTTTGTCGATGAATCATTCATTTAAGAAATTAGTTCATAGTGATTAAGACCAGCTGAATCACAATAACCAATTACTGATGTCACAATCATTTAGGAAAATAACCACTGAGTCATTTTGGGTTTAAAGAATCTTAAATTTTATATAATTTTTAAAAGCATGAAAGGAATTTTAATACTTTATTCAATTATTCATTCTTAAATTCAAATATTTATTAAGCATAATCATTTTATTGCAGAAAGGAAATTTTTGTCATGAAGCCAAAACCCTAATTACCTGCCTAGCTTCCTAATTTAGCCTAATGATTTCTAACCTACGTTAGGAATTAGAAATAGCCTGATTCTCATACTCAACTGGAAAATTAAGACAGCAAACAGCAACTTCAGCTCGTCAGCATCAGCTACCTGCAACCCGTCTCATCTAACAGTCTTTCAGCATCTCCCGCTCAGTAAGGGATCGATCAGGACCACCCAGCACTGGAAGCCACCAACACGACTCTTCAACTCCTCTCCTGACTGTGACTGCAACCACGACTGACATCAATTGACCCCCTCCCACTAAGAGTAGGCCCTATTATACCCTAATTCTAACTTTGCTAACTAACTGTTGCAACATTAATATCACGCTTTTCTTTCATTGGTCCATGCATGTCAGCTTATTCATTCTTTTAATCAAGTTCTCTTGGATTCAAGGGTCCTTGGATCATTTCCTTTCCCATACGCTTAAACATTTTCCATCCGATTCGATCAGTTCATTTGTAACTTCTTTCGACACATTTGAGAACTCCGCAGTCATTGTCCTTTCTCTTGAACTTGTTTCCCACGGGACTCTTGCTGATCATCACGGCACGCTATCAGTTCAATTAGGTCACATCAGCCTTGACCATTACTTGCATCTTAGCCTCTCTGTTAAACCACGAGCTCGCTTTCTCCCATTTCATCACGTGTCATGTGTTCCCTTGCGCCTGCGCACATCTTCCCACTGGCGGCCATTTTATCTCGCCACTCGGTTATACTTTAGAAGCACTAATTTGAGGCAAACAAAACATAATTAAAATAGAGAAAAATAGCCCTTTCGTTTCCCTCCCGTCGTCTACGTACCCCAATTAGTTGTTACCTAGCAGAAAGCAACATTTAAGCTGTTCCTTACTTACCATCACTATTTGTTTTTGCAACGACACATTTTATTTCTATGAAGCACAATAACATGCATTTATTTTTATTAGTACGCATTTATTTTTACGTTATAATTAGACACACGGACATTCATTAATAGATTATTTAGCACACACATTGGCATATTACCATTCCCACACATACAGTGTTGATTAATACATTTAAACGAACATTTTATTTAATTAATTATAAAATTTGTTAGGGGTTAAAATTTTTATTTTTTCCTGCTCCATCAATCCCCCTTTGGTGATTTTTAAATCACCACATAAAACCCAAGTCATACTTCTTTTCAGGCAGCATGTCTTTCATCCTTTGCTTTCTGTTATTTATACATCTGTTTCTTCTTCATCTTGCCTTTTAGTCTCTTTATACATACTTTCTTTCATTTTCTCCAACTCAATTTCACCCATTTCTCTCTCTCTTTCTCTCATTATTCTGTTATTTCTTTTTATCTTATTTTGTCTTACTTTTCTCTTTATACATGTTATTACTATTTTTAATATCATGGCTAACAATATTACTATAGTTGCTACTATTATAACTTTCCCTATCACTAGTCTACTCATCCTAGTTAACCAATTCGCTATTGAAGAAAACCCTCTACCAAGTTTTCCCAAAACACTTTCAACCTCCAGTGGAACTAATTCTTTGTGCAAACTTGTAATATTTGTAATATACTTCTGTATATTTTCACTGTTATCAGGAATGTAAGTACAACAATGTTGGACTTTCAACATTCCACAGACTCCACCCTCTTTTGCCAAAAGAATATCAAGGGCAAGCCGATTTTGCATCACCATAGCTCTCATGGCAACCATTTCGGTATTTACCATTAAGAACCCTCCCGCAGTATCTGTAGACAAACGATCTACTACTGTGGATAACTTCCGAATCTTAAATGCATTCAAAGATATTCCCACTGCTGGTATCAATGCTCCAAAAATATCACCTACAATTTCTGAAAAACTTTCCCTCTTTCTACGTGTAAATCTATTAATCATCTTGTATGTTCCCTTTTCTTCTCTGTCCATGTGAAATTTTTTGGAAAGACCAGGCCTACATAGCAAGTTCCATACCAATGGTCCGGTAACCTGTAATAAGCTCTATTTCCACAAATATAATAGATACCTGGAAATATTGGATCTTTTCCACCTTTGAATCCCCAACCTCCCAGAATTTGATAATTGTCATGGCAGATACTGGAACCTACAAAGTAATTGTCATAGACTGTCTTATTTCTCCTAATACACAACTTTCCTGTTTGCGGCCAGTCTAATGTCATTGCGGCATTTATCTTTTTCCCTTCATGATTTCCTTCCTCAAACGTCCATAAGCGTTTTCCTTCCTCTTTTATTGCTTCTTTTTGAAATTTCATTCTTCTTTCTTCAACCATTTCTAAAAATACTTTTTCTTCTTTCTTTAACTCACAGGTAAGGTTGTTACTAACTATTTCTTCTAACGTTAATTTTCTATGTTCTAAAAAGAATTCTCCTAAAACTTTTGCTGGTTTTACTTTGTTAAGTTCGGGTACTACTGGAATGTTTGCAAAAATCTTATCTATATCAGTATAATAAGATTCTAATCTACCTGTTTTATAAAATAAACTCGCTATTACACTACATGTTATTCCATAAGTCAGAGGTAGGTGATGATAAGTCACACCTTCTGATACTGATGCAGGCAACTGCATACAAACATAACAATCTCTTACATCCATTGTCTCTACGTACTCATACAACAATTTTGTAAAAACATTCTTTGAAAAATCTGTTACTGACTTATCCTTATGCAACTCTGCACTACTTCTTAAAATAACTGGTTCTTTAATATTAGTTTCTTTTTCTGGTTTAGTATCATTTTTTGCTTCTATCACAGCTACACTAATAGGAATTGTGATTGCTAAAACTATCCATATGGTCATTAATAACCCTGTACAAAAGCAGCACATTTTGCACCATCTCTTTATAAATTCACATTTATCTCTTCTATCCCTATTATTTTCCATTTTTCTTTTTCTATTTGTTAAGTTTCAGAAAACTGTGTCACTACACCTCAGAAATGACTTAGATGCCACTCTGCTTTCAAAAGTCTTTGCTTGGTACTTTCTTTAATTCTCTCCAGAATTCTTTCGTTGTCACATCCGGTGATTTGTCACATCCAGTAAATCGTCATGTCCGGCAGAAGCACTATAAGTCTTCACTTCAGTTTTGTTGCATCTCACCTTTTCCCATCCGACTTCTCAGTCTCTGGTTTCCGTGAGTGTTTTCTTCTTCTTCTTTGTAATCGGTTAGTGCAATATACAGCCACTCGGGTGACTTATATTTTGCATTCACTTTCTTTGTCCTTTTGGACTTTTGTAATCTTTTTCCACTGGGTTTTTCTTGTCCCTTTTGACTTGTTACCTCATTTACTTGTTCAGCACCTTCGTCTTCCGCTCTTATTATTCTATATCTCAATTTTCTTACATAGCTGTTGGGCCAATTATCTCCTCTTCTTGGCCTTTTGGCTTCACCTTCTCTTTCTTCTCTCTCTGATTTCCAATTTCTTTTCCTTGATTCAGTCTTTGCTTTTTCCTCTCCTCCACTTTCTTCTGTTTCTGTTTCAACTGTTTCACTATTGTCTCTTATTTTGAAACTTATAATCTCGTCATCTCCTACTGGTGGATCTGTCTTCTCCTTTTTGTTTTCCCTTATTACTGTCCCTCCTCGGTGTTCTTCCGATTTGGTGTTTTTCTCCTTTTCTGTTTCTAAATTTCCCTGTTCTTCTGTTTCTCTATCTGTCCCTATTGCTCCTCGGGGTTCTTCTCGATTCTCTAACTTTTTGTGTACTTCTTTCCCTACTTCATCTATTAATATTGTTTCTGAAGGATTTCCACCATAACTTGTACTTGGTTGTTCATCTAACTCAATTTCTTGCTCAGTTTCTTCTCTAATTGGTTTATAACCCCAAGTTCTCTTTCGGAATTCTTCCCAGTTTGCAGCTGAATCATCAGATCCTGAAGTTGTGTCAGATATTTCCAGATGTCGACTTACAGGTCGATCTTCAAGTTCTGGAATTTCTGAATTTCTTTCTTCTTCTTCTTCTTGTTCCTCTTCTTCTCTAGAGGTGTTTGCCGTTGGGGTTTCCAGATGTCGACTTTCAGGTCGATCTTCAAGTTCTGGCACCCTTTCACTTATCCTTGTTGTCCCAGCTGTTAAGCTTTTATCCCACACTTCCAGACGCCGACTCACATGTCGATCTGTTGGTTCTGGAACTCTGATTGTGTGGCTGGCATGAACCCAGTTTTTCACTCCTGCACACTTGACGGCAGTCGTTGTCACTAGGATTACCTGTCGTGGCTCGTCCCAACGAGGAACTAGACAGTTTCTTCTCCTGTGGACTTTTATGCGGACCCAGTCTCCTGGATTCAAGTCGTGGGCTGGTTTTCTTTCAAGAGTGGTCGCATCCGGTCCAACCTGATGAAACACAGAACGCACCACATCAGCCAGTCCCTTGCAATAATCCAGTACTAGATCATCAGTTATAGTTAATAACTTGTTGACGGGTACGTGTGCTTGTCTCATTGCTCGTCCCATAATCATCTCGTGGGGACTGAGTCCAGTTTTCTTTTCAGGGATGCTTCTGATTGTCATCAGAACAAGAGGCAGTGCATCTGGCCATTTGAGTCCTGTAGCTTGACACATTTTTCCTAACCTGTTTTTAATTGTTCCATTAATCTGCTCTACTACCCCAGAAGCCTCTGGTCTGTAAGCACAATGTAGTTTTTGTTTAATACTCAATGCTTCACAAATCAATTGGATCAACTCATTTTGAAAATGTGTTCCTCTATCCGTCTCAACCGTGACTGGAAAACCATACCTTGGAATGAACTCTCGCAGCATAAGTTTTGCCACTGTTGTTCCATCATTCCTTCTAGTGGGGTATGCCTCCACCCAACGAGAGAACAAACAGACGACCACCAGAACATATCTTAGTCTGTTACTAGGGGGCATCTCAATAAAGTCCAACTGCATTCTTGTGAATGGACCTCCTTCTCGTCCTATTGTTCCTAGACTCACTACTGTTTTTCTTCCTGGGTTAAACTGTTGACAAATAAGACATCTTTGACAAAGACTTTCAGCAATGGCTCTGAATTTTGGGTTATACCAGGTTTGTCTAAAAAGTCTGATCATTGCATCTCTCCCAATATGAGCTTGTCCATGGTACATCCGTGCCATGTCTGCAATCATGCTATCAGGCATAACTGGTCTTTCATCTCTGTATACCCACACACCATTATTTTCCTGTCTTCTACATCCTGCTTTTATCCAGTAATCTTTTTCCTCATCTCTTGCTGTTTCTTGTAACTGCCTTACTTCATCCCACGTTTCGACAGTATTAGTGAAAAGCAAAGGACAAGAGACATGCTCCCTTTCTCTATTTTTGTTCAGGGACGCCATGTTTTCCGCACAATATCTAGCGATCTCATCAGCATAATTATTGCCGACCGCTATGTAGTCTTCGTTTTTCTTATGCGCCTTGCACTTCACTACAGCTATTTGTTTAGGCAACTGTATCGCCTCAAGCAGTTTCTTAACATAATCTCCATTTCTGATAGGTGTTCCTGCAGATGTCAAAAATCCTCTTTGTGACCAAATCTGTCCGAAATCGTGTACGATGCCGAAACCATATTGGCTATCGGTCACAATCGTGATTCGTACATTTTTCCCCAATTTACATGCTTGAATCAAAGCAATTAGTTCCGCAACTTGGGCAGACCTAACTCCTTTCAGACAAGACGCTTCCATCACAGTTGCCACTGTGCATACTGCGTAAGCTGCGCTTAACACTCCTTCTTTTGTGCGTAAACATGAACCATCTACAAACATGACATAATCTGATTCCTTTAACGGTTCATCTTTTATGTCAGCTCTTGGTTTTGTGCAATATTCCAGCACATTCAGACAATCATGATCTACTTCGTCTTGTTCAATTATACTCTCTTCATCTGGCAATGATGTAGAAGGATTTACATTCATGCATCTATCTATGGTCACATTTTCAGCGCTCAAGATGACTTTTTCGTACTTAGTCAGCCGACTATGTGTCATGTACTGTGTTTTTGTTCTTGTCAAAAGAATTTCTACTGAATGGGGAACATATACTCTCAGTGGATACCCCATCACTATACCTTCACTTTGTTCCAAACTTACACAAGTAGCAGCAACTGCTTTCAGACATCCAGGCAATGCTTTTGCTATAGGATCTAAAACAGCTGAAAAATAAGCGATTGGTCTTTTCATGGTCCCGTGTTTTTGTACCAGTACTGAAAATGCACATCCATCTCTTTCACTGCAGTACAACTCAAAATCCTTCTCATAATCAGGCATGCCTAAAGCAGGGGCCTCACACAGTTTCTTTTTCAATTCTTTGAAAGATTTCATTTCTTCTTTGTTTAACTCAAAAGGGTCTTTTACATCTTTCTTTGTCAATTTTTGTAAGGGTTTTGCAATCAAAGAGAATCCACTTATCCACTGTCGACAATATCCAACCATTCCCAAAAACATTCTTACCTCTCTCTGAGTCATTGGTGCTCTCATTCCTTGAATCATTCTTACTCTCTCTGTAGCTATTTTCCGCACTCCTTTCTCAATTTTATGCCCTAGATACTGGACTTCTTTCTGACAAAACTGTAATTTTGAAGGGGACACTTTATGCCCTCTTTTCTCCAAATGGTTCAGTAAAGCAATTGTATCACTTACACATGCTTCTTTGGTTTTCGATGCCACCAATAGGTCATCGATATACTGCACCATCACTGATTTTTCTGGCATTTTTAAATCTTCCAGAGATTTCTTTAGAATCTGATTAAAAATTGAGGGGCTTTCTGTATACCCCTGTGGAATTCGGCACCATGCCAAAATACGCTCTCCGAACCGGAATGCAAATAATGGCTGGCTATCTGGATGCAAAGGAATAGAGAAAAATGCGTGACACAAATCTATCACAGTGTACCACTCAGCTTCATGTGGGATTTGATATAGAATTACTGCAGGGTTTGGCACTATTGGACAACATGGTACAACTATTTTGTTGATCTTTCTCAAATCCTGTACTATTCTGTATGTTCCATTTGGCTTTTTCAGTCCCATAATAGGTGAATTACATGGACTGCTCATGATTTCTTTCAGAATTCCCTGTTCAATCATCTTATTTATTACAGGAGTTATTCCTTCAATTATTTCTGGAGTTAATTTGTACTGTGGCGTGTTTGGATAAATTATCCCTTCTTTCACTGTCACTTTTACGGGATCAACTTCTCTCATTAATCCAATGTCTTCTCCTGTAAAATCCCACACACTTTCTTTTACTGCACTTTTTAGTTCTTCTGGAAGTTTTTCTGCATCAAATGCAGGAAACAAACCATTCGTTTCAGGTTCTTGATTCATCAAAGTTACTTTATACAAAACATCTTCATCTGAAGTTTGAAATCCTATTCCATCTGGTGTACAATAAATTGTGCAATTCATCTTACATAAAAGGTCACGACCTAAAAGATTTACAGGACTACAATCGCACACTACAAATTTATGCATTTTGCTAAAAGAACCAATTTTTACTTCCACCAATTCAGTAAGTGGGGTTTTAATCTGCTGATTGGCTACTCCTACCACTTGGATGTATTCACCTGAGAGAGGAAGGTTTGGAATTTCCACTGATCTAACAGTAGAACGGGTAGCTCCAGTATCGACAAGGAATGTTACGTTTGTACCATTCACTTCTCCATCCACAAAGGGACCAGACTGATCTACCTCTAGAGTTGCGCCAAGCACCGTCAGAAACTTTCATCCGGGTCATCCTCACTCTGACGCAACCAATACTGAGAAATGTTAGCTGCTCGCGGCAACTGTGTTACCTGCTCTCCTCCGTAGAATCCTGTTTCTGTACTGTATCTTTGCTGGTTAACAGTGTTGGGAAGTGGTGGTTGTGGCACCTGACTTTGTTGAACAACTACCTCATTCTGCACCTGTGGAGTTAATGATTGATGTTCCGGATTAGGTTTAGGTGGGAACTTACACTCATTTCTCCAATGCCCTAATTTTCCGCAATTATGACATGGCCATTTCTTCTTTGCCTCTTCTAGACTCACTTGACCTTTTCCTTTACCTATATTTGGTCGCATTTTATTCTGTCCTGATTCGTTTCCATTATTATTGTCCAATTGGGCTTCTTGTTTTTCTGCCACTTTCACTTGTGCCCACATTGCCTTTTCTTTCAACTTACGCTGTTTACTCTCTATTTCATCACTACAATACTTAGCATATCTCAGTACCTTATCTACACTTCCATTCTGCCAGTTTATCATGTGTTGCTTAATCATATCACTTATTTCTGGTTTCAAACCAAACACAAATCGGTATACAAAATGACTCATGTCCTTTTCACTCAACTCCTCATAACCACTATACTGCTTAAAAACCAATATCAGTCGCTCATAATATGCATGTACAGACTCCTTGCTTTCCTGTGTAGTTCTATCAATCTTAACCCAATCTGTCTCTTTGGGAGGAATCTTATTTTTCAAAAAGGTAATCACCTTGTCGTATTTCTTCATCACATCAGGACCTGGAGCTCCTGTTTTAGGATCTCTTGGATATTCTGTAGTTGGCCAGTCAACTGTAATCTTACATTCGGACCATAAATCTGTTGGTACCACTATGTCAAACAATCCATCTAAATCTATCCACAACACTTTTGACACCTTTACAAACCTTTCTACTTGTCGGTACCACTCAACTGGTTTCTCTCTTAACTTTGGAAAGTCATTGGTAAATGACAGTATGTCCTGCCTAGTCCAGGGAACATGCACGTAACTACCACCTGGAGTTTCTCTCATGGGATATTCTTTGACAACAGATTCTTTTTCGGTTACCATAAAAGCCAATGAACCTTTGTCTATACTTTTCTCATTCTTCTTTGTCCATCTAACCTTCCATCTGTCCACATCACCCCATTTTCTCAACAACACAATTAACTCCTTTATCTGTGTCAGCCTTCCTGCCGTGTTCAAATTTTCAATATCTTTTTCACAAAAGTCTACTCTGTATGGTTTCTGCAACGTTTTCACTTTTGTAAAATCTATTCCAATCTCACTAGCCACTTCTTCTAGTTTGTCATGTAAATTCTTTGCCCTCCAGGTTATACTTTTGCACAGAAACATTATTTCATCATCCTGATAATTTTTTATCTTTTCAGTACCAATCGTTCCTAGAATTAATTCTTCCATATCTATTTTTAATCTGATCACATCTAATGGTTTTTCTTCTGTTTCTTTTATTTTAAAAGCTTTCATCCACTCATTCAACTCATCAGGAGTCGGACCTATGGGTGTATTATTTAGTTCTATCCAGTTACCACTCTTTTCGGGCGTTTCTGTTGCAGATTCTGTTACCATATGCATTTTCTTACCATTGCATTCATTCACCGTTAAATTTGTAGGTGGACTTGGTCTGTAAGTACTAGCCAAATTACTTGTACTTGCACTCTGTTCCATCCTTTCCTTTTCTCTCTGAAATTGTGAACTCAAGGGAATCACCAAAGATCGTTCATCAATTTTCTGATTCTCAAAAACTGGTATTACTGGACCTATTGTTACAGGCACAGTAACTGCTTCCATATTTTTCGTTAATTCTCTAATTTTCTCAGTTAGTTCTTTTGTTGTCCTTGCCAATTCGCTTGCATTGTCGCTTTCTATTCCTTCATTTTGAGAAGTTCTCATTTGTTCTTGTGACCTATTTATTTCAATTCCCTTTTCCGGACTTTTATTTCGCATAGTCTCTATTAGTGGCGCATTTGGTGTCACCACTGTAGAACTCTGCTGATACGGAGGTGGATTTCTATTTAATATATCTTCCAGCAACTCGTCATCCGTTTCGCTCTCATGCATATACTTTTCTCTCTCTATATGTTTCTTTTTCTCAGTCCGTTTTTTCTTAGTCCCTTCCTCAACTGTAAAAGCTGGAAACAAACCTCCTGTCATGTTAGCACATCTCCATCGTTTTATTCTATCCTCATGATTTACTCCCCACAATCTTCCAGGCATAAATTCATGATCTCTCATTCCTCTGAATCTCTCTCGTTCATACATCTCATTCTCCCATTCCGTCAAAGCCTCAAACTGTGTTGGTCTAGGTCTAGGTTCCAACTTACACATTTTTTCTCGCAAGTTTCGCAAAACCGCTACACTAAACGATCCATTCTCAGGGAAAGCCAAAGCACCATCATTCTTTGTATATTTAGCCCAATTTTCCAACCATATGCACGTATGATATCCATATTTCAGCATCATATGTGAAGCTGCTGATTTCGGCGGAGGAATTACTTGTCCCTCTCTAGTCACAACCTTTTTGTCTTTCTTAAAGAAATTCTTCAATTTCGTCGTCCATGACGTTCTCTCCCTTTCATACTCGTAATACGGCATGTTTTCTATTTGTTTTCTCTTTACTCTAACGCTGTTTCTGTGTACGGAACTTCGACCAATTACTGCGCGACTCACACTAACGTACCAATCAGAACAATTCCCACCGTCCGTGAACTATCCAATCCTAGCGCGGCACTTTTCTACGTCACTCCTGCTCTGTGTTCACGTGACTAGCGCACTATCCAATCCTAGCGCGGCACTTTTCCACGTCACTTCTACTCTTTACCCCTCCTTTACAAAATTTATCGTCAATTTTTCTCTTTTTGCCGTTTCTTCGTTAGTTACAACAATTAAAACAATTCCATAGTCTGATTCGCTAAACAAAAGTGACAGCTTTGTCCTTTTACACAAGGATCCTGTTTTTCCAGTAGGCAGCGCTTACCTCTACCCAACCACAGAATTATTTACTCTCGCCGATAAAGTAGCACTTCCCTCTACCTTACCCTTCTTTCAAACAAACAATTTACTCGTTTCTCTGGGGATAAGACACATGTGGAGACTAGGCTCCTGAGAATTAAGGCCAAAGTTTCACAAGTAAACGTGATTTGCTATTTCAATT
Organism: Calotriton arnoldi; assembly: GCA_963921515.1. Lineage (NCBI taxonomy): Eukaryota > Metazoa > Chordata > Amphibia > Caudata > Salamandridae > Calotriton > Calotriton arnoldi. Next base: position 3,199,352 of record CAWUFW010000975.1, read on the forward strand.
ACACACTTTTCACACAGAAATCCCTAACATAACACAACCTGCGTTATAACCAAAAATGAATTCAGACCATGTACCAAATTCCATGTGACTTCTCTTGCCACACGTGTTCCACTTCCTACATCCCAGAAGCGTGAAAACTTACATATAACATAACATGACTCAACATATAGTGTTAGTCATCAAAATAATCAATAATCAATAAACAATAATCACTAAACTAATCTATAGAAAACCATAACTCTGCTACCAAGAAATCTGATGCAGCGCGTACAATAAAAACTATTCTCCTCCCAGGTTACTTATAGGTCATCCAGGGGCAAACTATATTTCTCATATCCACATGACGATGGGGCCCATAAACATCGCCTAACACACACACACTCTCCTGGATTTCCTTTACACCTTTATGAAAATCTGTACTCCTAGGAGAAGCATGAGAACTAAATGGAGAACACCATTTTATGTACCGCTGTAAGAGCCAGGATATCTTATTACCTTAATTTGTCACTTTCTTTTATTTACTTCTTAAGATATTCCTGCTCATTGTTTTGTCGATGAATCATTCATTTAAGAAATTAGTTCATAGTGATTAAGACCAGCTGAATCACAATAACCAATTACTGATGTCACAATCATTTAGGAAAATAACCACTGAGTCATTTTGGGTTTAAAGAATCTTAAATTTTATATAATTTTTAAAAGCATGAAAGGAATTTTAATACTTTATTCAATTATTCATTCTTAAATTCAAATATTTATTAAGCATAATCATTTTATTGCAGAAAGGAAATTTTTGTCATGAAGCCAAAACCCTAATTACCTGCCTAGCTTCCTAATTTAGCCTAATGATTTCTAACCTAAGTTAGGAATTCGAAATAGCCTGATTCTCATACTCAACTGGAAATTTAAGACAGCAAACAGCAACTTCAGCTCGTCAGCATCAGCTACCTGCAACCCGTCTCATCTAACAGTCTTTCAGCATCTCCCGCTCAGTAAGGGATCGATCAGGACCACCCAGCACTGGAAGCCACCAACACGACTCTTCAACTCCTCTCCTGACTGTGACTGCAACCACGACTGACATCAATTGACCCCCTCCCACTAAGAGTAGGCCCTATTATACCCTAATTCTAACTTTGCTAACTAACTGTTGCAACATTAATATCACGCTTTTCTTTCATTGGTCCATGCATGTCAGCTTATTCATTCTTTTAATCAAGTTCTCTTGGATTCAAGGGTCCTTGGATCATTTCCTTTCCCATACGCTTAAACATTTTCATTCGATTAGATCAGTTCATTTGTAACTTCTTTCGACACATTTGAGAACTCCGCAGTCATTGTCCTTTCTCTTGAACTTGTTTCCCACGGGACTCTTGCTGATCATCACGGCACGCTATCAGTTCAATTAGGTCACATCAGCCTTGACCATTACTTGCATCTTAGCCTCTCTGTTAAACCACGAGCTCGCTTTCTCCCATTTCATCACGTGTCATGTGTTCCCTTGCGCCTGCGCACATCTTCCCACTGGCGGCCATTTTATCTCGCCACTCGGTTATACTTTTGAAGCACTAATTTGAGGCAAACAAAACATAATTAAAATAGAGAAAAATAGCCCTTTCGTTTCCCTCCCGTCGTCTACGTACCCCAATTAGTTGTTACCTAGCAGAAGCAACATTTAAGCTGTTCCTTACTTACCATCACTATTTGTTTTTGCAACGACACATTTTATTTCTATGAAGCACAATAACATGCATTTGTTTTTATTAGTACGCATTTATTTTTACGTTATAATTAGACACACGGACCTTCATTAATAGATTATTTAGCACACACATTGGCATATTACCATTCCCACACATACAGTGTTGATTAATACATTTAAACGAACATTTTATTTAATTAATTAATAAAATGTGTTAGGGGTTAAATTTTTTTTATTTTTTCCTGCTCCATCACTTGTTTAAAATCCCATTAAAATCCCTGGGTGCGACCAATTATTGAACCGAGAATCGGGGCCTATCATTATTGAATCAAGCATCGGTACGGCCCATTAATGAACCGAGCATCGGTGTGTCCCATCATTGAACCGAGCATCGGTGTGTCCCATTAATGAACCGAGCATCGGTGTGTCCCATCATTGAACCGAGCATCGCTGTGTCCCATTAATGAACCAAGCATCGCTGTGTCCCATTATTGAACTGAGCATCGCTGTGACCCATTATTGAACCGAGCATCGCTGTGTCCCATTAATGAACCGAGCATCGCTGTGACCCATTAATAAACCAAGCATCGCTGTGGCCCATTAATGAACCGAGCATCGCTGTGTCCCATTATTGAACCGAGCATCGCTGTGTCCCATTATTGAGCCGAGCATCGGTGTGTCCCATTAATGAACTGAGCATCGGTGTGTCCCATTAATGAACATAGTTTCGCGGTGTCTCATTAATGAACCGAGCATCGGTGTGTCCCATTATTGAACCGAACATCGGTGTGTCCCATTATTGAACCGAGCATCGCTGTGTCCCATTATTGAACCGAGCATCACTGTGCCCCATTAATGAACCGAGCATCGGTGTGTCCCATCATTGAACCGAGCATCGGTGTGTCCCATTAATGAACTGAGCATCGCTGTGGCCCATTATTGAACCGAGCATCGCTGTGTCCCATTAATGAACCGAGCATCGCTGTGTCCCATTAATGAACCGAGCATCGCTGTGGCCCATTATTGAACCGAGCATCGCTGTGTCCCATTAATGAACCGAGCATCGCTGTGTCCGATTATTGAACTGAGCGTCGGTGTGTCCCATTAATGAACCGAGAATGGGTGTGTCCCATCATTGAACCGAGCATCGGTGTGTCCCATTAATGAACCGAGCATCGCTGTGTCCCATTTATGAACCGAGCATCGCTGTGGCCCATTATTGAACCGAGCATCGCTGTGTCTCATTAATGAACCGAGCATCGCTGTGCCCCATTATTGAATCGAGCATCGCTGTGACCCATTAATAAACCAAGCATCGGTGTGTCCCATTATTGAACCGAGCATCGCTGTGGCCCATTATTGAACCGAGCATCGCTGTGTCCCATTAATGAACCGAGCATCGCTGTGGCCCATTATTGAACCGAGCATCGCTGTGACCCATTAATAAACCAAGCATCGCTGTGGCCCATTATTGAATCGAGCATCGCTGTGACCCATTAATAAACCATGCATCGGTGTGTCCCATTATTGAACCGAGCATCGGTGTGTCCCATTAATGAACCGAGCATCGCTGTGGCCCATTATTGAACCGAGCATCGCTGTGTCCCATTAATGAACAGAGCATCCCTGTGGCCCATTAATGAACCGAGCATCGCTGTGTCCCATTAATGAACCGAGCATCGCTGTGGCCCATTATTGAACGGAGCATCTATGTGGCCCATTATTGAACCGAGCATCGGTGTGGCCCATTATTGAACCGATTATCGGTGTGTCCCATTAATGAACCGAGCATCATTGTGTCCCATTATTGAACCGAGCATCGGTACGGCCCATTATTGAACCGAGCATCGGTGTGTCCCATTATTGAACTGAGCATCGCTGTGACCCATTATTGAACCGAGCATTGCTGTGTCCCATTAATGAACCTAGCATCGCTGTGTCCCAAAATTGAACTGAGCATCGCTGTGACCCATTATTGAACCGAGCATCGCTGTGTCCCATTAATGAACCGAGCATCGCTGTGTCCCATTAATGAACCGAGCATGGGTGTGTCCCATTATTGAACCGAGCATCGGTACGGCCCATTAATGAACCGAGCATCGCTGTGTCCCATTTTTGAACCAAGCATCGCTGTGACCCATTATTGAACCGAGCATCGCTGTGTCCCATTTTTGAACCGAGCATCGCTGTGTCCCATTAATGACCCGAGCATCGCTGTGGCCCATTATTGAACCGAGCATCGCTGTGGCCCATTATTGAACCGAGCATCGCTGTGTCCCATTAATGAACTGAGCATCGGTGTACAGGACCCTATTATCCTACCTAGCATCGGTATGCCCCATTTCCACCCACCGTATTGGTATTATCACAAAATATACCCTTCAGCAGCCTTCTTGACTGCACCACTTCTTAGCCCTTTCCTCAGACGGATGTCTTAGCCACGTCCGATACTTCGGTCACAGTCAGCATCCATAACAGTTTCTCCCGCGCATTTTGCCGCCCAGTAGTCAAATAACGCAATGGCACCCACTTTCGCGTTCCCCCTTTTACTCCTCCGACCAACGCAGCTCTTTGGCTGCTTACCTCTTTCCCCTCTTTTCCTTCCTGGTCTGCTCAGCCACTCCCTATCACCTGACTCTTCTTCAATAATATCATGTGACGGCCCGGTCAAACTCTACCGAACTGGCCGGTCTGACGAGTTTGCACAATTGCCAGGAAAAGAAGCCTGAAGGATGCTCAGCCCGCATAACGAAGATAAAAGAGCTGCTGGGATAAAACGTTTGTATAACAAGCATTTGCAATGCAATAGGGCTGGCATTTACACGAGACCTATTGCATTGCAAACGGGAGTGCGGGCGGGGGCTAGGGGGGTGAGAAGGCACGAACAACGGGAGGGGGAGAGAAGGCACGGACAGCGGGAGGGGGGAGAAGGCACGGAAAGAAAAGAGTGCTCATGAAACACTCGAAGTAAAGGGGCCAGTAGCCATTGAAGGATACAAATGATGACATGGCCGTCATAAGGAGGGACTAACAGCCTATAAACCAATCGGAAGGCAGCATTTAGAAAGGACAAAGACACAAGCCAATGAACAAGTGGGCAGGGGAGTTGGCGTGGCTTCTCCCCGTACTCTACTACCACAGATCAACCGCAGAGCAGCGCTTGTGCGCTGGCTCAGGGCTCAACCTAAAAATGAATGTGATGTGTCCTCATGTAACGCAACTGGTGCTCGTGTAAAGCGCTCTGATACCCGATATCCTCGGGTCAAGTTTGCGCTATATAAAACTCCGTTTAAAAAAAAGAATTTGGTCAGGTCTAAACTGGGGTGGCATGGTGAGAAAAAGAATGATGGATTTAACCCAGATCTCTTGACTGGGGGTGAATGTTTTGATTTGTTCTGCATTCCGTCCATCAATTGTGTGTCTTTTACTTCCTTGCCCTAAGTGTGCCGGGTATGCCCAGACGTGGGACCCAGGCTCACTGTGCCACTGGATTCAAGCTATCCTGGCTGATGAGGGGTGAAACCCGGAAACCGGTCCTAGGATGCTTGTTTCTGGTCCAGGGAGGACCTGCCTTGGCAGTTCGGGATGGACTGTTCCCATGAGGCACAGGGTCAAGACTGATTTGCATATGGTCAGGTCTAAACTGGGGTGGCATGGTGAGCAAAAGAATGATGGATTTAACCCAGATCACTTGACGGGGGGTGAATGTTTTGATTTGTTCTGCATTCCGTCCATCATTTGTGTGTCTTTTGCTTCCTTGCCCTAACTGAAGATGCCACTATCACAATAAAGAAGGCGGATAAAGGGGGAGCTATTGTGATTATGTCCTCCAGTGACTACAGAGGAGAATGTCTCCGCCAACTTCAAGACTCACAATATTATAGACTAATAATGGAAGACCCCACTGCCCGCCTTGCAATGCACATTACCAGCATGGTCACGTCTGCTTAAAGTCAAGGGTGGCTCTCCAAAAATGAGGCAGTTTTTTTGACAAACAAGAGCCCAAGAACTCCCTACTTTTACACTTTGCCTAAAATCCATAAGGGGATTCTACACCACCAGGAAGACCAATGGTGTCTGGCATAGGATGTCTACTAGAACCATTATCGAAGTTCAGTGACGATTTCTTAAAACCTTTGGTCCAAAAGTACAGGATACAAGGGACATACTAAATGTCATTACTCAGACCGACAAGGATAATCCACAGATCGATCTCTTGGTCATGCTTGATGTTGAGGCCCTATATACTAATATTCCCCAGAATGTCCCTCGTGAAGTCGTCGAAGACAGCTTAAGATCCAGTAATTGGACTTCTCCTACACCATTATGCTTTATAATGGAGTGTGCAACTTCGGCCCTCACGGAAAACGTTTTCCAGTATGAAGACAAACTATTCCATCAAATCCAGGGCACTTCGATGTGGAGCACTTTTGCCCCAAGTTAGGCATGCCTCTACGTGTCAGACTTCAAAGGGAAACACTCCACCAATAAGTAGATTCTAAACATTGTGTCATGGCTTCGTTACATTGATGACATTCTAATTTTTTGGAAGGCGAGACAGAGATACGTGTACCACTCTCATCCTATAGATCAATAATATAAACCTGTATCTACACTTTACTGCCAACATTTCTGAAACAGAACTTCCGTTTCTAGATTTATTGATCTATTTGACAGAAGGAAATTTAGAAACAAAAACCTTCAAAAAACCAATAGACAGCCATAGTTTACTAAGGTAGCCATCACCCGAAGGCCCTATGAGAGAATTTACTGTACGGGCAGTTTTTGCGACTGTATCGCAAGTGCAGCAATATAGAGGATTACACCGAAGAAGCAGATGATTTAGCAAACCACTTAGCTAAACATGAGTACCCCTCAAAATGCAACTGAATCAGCACAGAAAAGAGCACGCAAGAACAATAGGGAGGCTCTATTATAAATCCAAGACAAACCACAATCTGACGTACTAACATGCATCACTACTTTTAGTCCAGAATCTAACTTCATACAAAAAGTTATCAAAAAACACTGGAGTATTCTGCTGACTGGGGCACACACATTCAGTCCTCCCACTTCACATACAAAAGAACTACGAATCGTAAATATATGCTGATTCACACAAGACCAAAAGCGCACGGTACATCTTTGCACCGACCACTTTGGAATTTACCTCCGGTGGTAGGACACTACCTGTGTGCCCTATCTAATATTTGTCCCCTTACGCAGACAACTAAAGTCATTCAGCTAAATGGCTCCCTGACATGGACACAGAAAAAACATACCAACTATAACACACGCAATTGCATATATTTGATCACCTGCCCATGCAAGTTAAAATATATTGGTATGACCTCGAGAACAGTTAAGATGCGAATCACAGAGCACTGCAGTAACAATAGGTGCAAAAAGTTTAACATCAAAATGAGTGCACATTTCACCTCAATCGGCCACTCCCCCGATGATATTAAATGGACGGTCCTTGAGACACACCCATCAATGAGACAAGAAGCCCTTTTTAGAAAACAACAAAATTGGATTTTCTGTTTCTCCACACACAGGGACTGTCTAAATGATGATACCCCGTGGGTGGAATTGAATAAATAATCTTGCCATCACTGGTCGGTAGCCCATTCATAGGGATATAATATACAATTAAGAGCCATCATGCTGCATTGTCATTGGGCAACACAGAGTCACTAACATTGAACCTGATCCACGGCACCAACAACCCCTTATGGGCATCCTTATGATAACACGCGGGCTTGCCCTCTCACACCAGATGGGTTCCACTATCTGCCCGATTAATTTAAGTAATCACACTGCCATCCATTGTATAAAAGACCTTGGCACCAAGATGTTAGTGCATTTAAAACTGTTCAAATATTACATCGTTAACATGTTTCTACATTAACGATCAGGGTACATAGATGAGTTTGCCATTACTGACGTCCGGGCTCTCTTGACCATTCGGCCCACAAGCCCCTTCTCTATGTGTCCCGATTAGGTCACTTCCGCATGTCCTAACATGGCGGACTAGGTTACCGCTCTAGTCGTTAGATGCCCGCACACGCGAACGCCTACACGAATCGGAAGTAAAGATAAATATCCTTTCCCCCCGGGCTCTGTGTCTCCGCGAGGAAGCAGAGCTGGAGTAGTTCCAAAAGAGGACGCCACTCCGCGTCCAAGTAAGTAACAACTGAGCATGAAGGAACTCACCACCAGAACCTTGGTAAGAGTATTCCAGTTTGAAAAACATGCTTTGTTTGTCCCCCCTAGGAAGTGACCAACCGCTTAACTCTGCTACATCTCCTGGGGTCCTATTTAGCCCTAATGAGGGTGAGTTGTATTATATATATTGTCTCTAAAAGCAAGATCGACTGCTAGTACAACAAAAAATGTTCCTCATAAATCCTGTGTTTCACTGCACTTTTTCCACGATTGGTGATGAATGTGCAAGTTGTTTGATATCTTTGTAAATCACATGGGGCATGCAACCAATTCTACAGCTTAAGCTAATTATGCACCACAGAGAATGTGACAACCTTTTAATCTTTATATATGTTGTATGTAACATTTGTCTCTTTGTGTTCCAGGTTATTTTCAGAGCAGGTCTAGGTACAATTTCGGGTATTCTTTTCTAAGGAAACAATTTTCTTCGCAATCAATCAAACCACGGTCCCCCAACCCACTAATTTGACCCAGATGTTAGTAATGCTGTTAACATATACTGATCTAGTATATGTTATAAGCATTACCAACATCTGGGATAATTTGTTGGATGTGAAGTTATCCGGAGTGGGTACTGAAGAAAGCCACCCAACGAGTAGACATGACACAGAGAAATCAACTCCTGTTCGACAATACCACATGTAGCGGTGATGAGTCTACTACTAGACTTATCCTTACCTTTCACAACAGCTCCAAGAAGGTTAAACGTATTCTATCTAAACACTGGCCGATTCTTACCAACTACCCCATTATAGGGAAAAAATTGGGCAGTTTCCCTTGTGCTACTTACCGCAGGGCTAAATCCTTTAGAGACATCTTAGTGAAGAGTGATATTACCTCTGTCAATAGCCCACTGGTTCACAATCTGAAAGGTTTCTTTCCGTGTGGTTGTTGCAAAGCCTGCAGGGGAAGTAAATCTATGGAAGCGTATGCAACGCATAATTGTAATACACGCCAAATACGCAACTTTGAACATGCAGCAGCAATCATGTGATATATGTTCTAGTATGCCCATGCGGCCTGAGATACATTGGCAGTAGGTGTGGCGCTGCGGCTGGGGCGACTGACGCTGGAATCTGGGGCTCACGGTTCGATCCCCGGCACCGGCGGCAGGTCAGCCCAGCACCTTGTGACTCTGGGCAATAGCTTGCTTAATCTTCCCGACGGCGCCCAGCGCCGGGATGCCTTCGGGTAGCTGTTCGCGCTTTACAAATACTGGATTTACATTTACCGTCTTTGCAGCCAAGAAGAGAGTATTAGAACATTTAAGAGCCATTAAACAGAGAGATCCCAAATGTCCAGTGGCGAGACATTTTTACAACATTCACCATGGTGATAGAACCCTCCTTTCCTATTACATCATAGAACAGGTTCAGGCATCCCATAGAGGCGGTGATCGGGTCCTCAAAATGAGGAAGAGGGAATCACAAATGATTATTGAACTGAACACCTCATACCTAAATGGTTTGAATCAGGATGAAGAGACGAATATTCATCTCCATCCTGAATAAACAGTAGTATGTTGTGCCTACCTTTCTCCTCTGGTCTAAATCAAGTCTTAATATTATATGTAAATAAGTGCTTTTATCAGTGCGAACTTTTGTACTAATTTTTTGTACTACTTTTTCGACATCATGTGTGTATTTTTACAGAAGGAAAGGAAGGGGTACTCCAGGACACAGAAATGTTATTGTGGTGCATGAGACCCCTACTCTTTTCTTCAACTATCTGCACAGTGCAGTAGGACATTTCAGACACTATTTGGTAAAAATGAAACAATGGTGATTTATGTGTTTTCTACTTGACACTTTTTCTTTCCATTCACTGTATTTGTATTCTCTTTTACTGGCCTTATCCAATCAAGATTAGTCACAGAGACAACATTTTGAATATATGATCTAGTGGCAGGTGTGTTATCTATTTGGAATGACCAACAGCAATTCTTTCCCTATGCCCACTTGAGTTAATTCATGGATGTATATATTTTTCTTGGTCTCTTCAAATACTAGATTGCCAGTATCCTCACTTTGTATTTTATTTTATGTTTATGTCTAGTTTACGAACATGTGGAGGTGTGCCTTTCGATGTTCCGATATACTTGACCTGTGTTTCAATTTATGATGTACATTTGCATTTTAATCTACATATTTGGGACATTGATTCTATGATATTTTGTGCTATTTTAGCAAGGAATGATTGTGACACTACGTTACCCAACATGCATCAATTTGGATGTTATATGCGGGTGGCAGATAAATTAGAGATATTAGAGACAGACAGTTATTTTGATTACCCTGCTTGTTATTGTATCACTATGATTGTACATCAGGCTGAATGGCATGTATACTTGGATATATTGTTTGGATCATTCTTTCACAAGCAGGATATCAATCAGTCTGCGCTGAGGCACTAGACCGCTAACCGCAGTTTTGGTGTAACAAACAGTTATTTCCCGAAATGATGTTAACACCATATGAAATTGCCCACAATTATTTCCCATGTGTTTGATTTTTGTACATCAAAATATATCATAAATACCTATTGTCACTTAATAGGCAAAAGCATGGACCACATATTGATTGTATCTTCACGAGGTGTCTGTTTTTCATTTCTTTACCTTGAATGTTACTCATTTTGAATTTAAGCACTGTGATTTGACATTTTTGTGCATGTGATCAAGGCCACAGCTGTGGTCGAAACGCGTCTTGTTCAGATGTAAATTTTTGCAGCATCAAGAGTCTGAGTGAGCCTGAGTGAGCGTTTTCCTTCCTTCGTTGTGTTGTTTTTATATATATATATATATATATATATATATATATATATATATATATATATATATATATATATATATATATATATATCTACTGGCGGTCGCCAGTAGATAGTTATAGTTAGGACCTATTTTCCATAGGAAATCCGCGACATTCTATTTGAAATAACTCTCTTGCCGGTTGACGTATCTTTGCGAAATTTTCAAACTTTGTGGGGCGCTCCGGTCCGCTCCTACCCTGAAAGTCTCGGGGGGGATTCGTCAAGCGGGGGCAGAGAAAAAAGGGGGTCCCAAAACGCGTTTTCCCCATTCATTTTTCCATAGGAAACTTTAGACACGGCTACAGCCCGAACTGCTGAACGGAATTACACCAAATTTGGCAAAGAGGTAGTTCTTGGTTCAGAAAGAACCCTTTTTGTTAAATGGTGTAAATCCGTTCAGTAGTTGCTGAGAAAATCAAAAGTAAAAGTACATATATATCTATGGGCGCGTCGGATCCGCGTACCCTCCCGATCACGAGCTGCATGCTAATTGGCTGTCAACATTCCAAATCAGGAAGTGTTGGCAGCCATTTTATCCTCGGTAGAACCGAGGGACAGAAACAAGTGCGCAAAGCGCAAAAGGGGGCAGGGTAGAAACACCCTGACCCCCTAGGTCTGCTCAGGGGGTCCCACAAGGACCCCCTGGGCAGAAAAAAGCATTTTTTTTTTTAAATCGGCGGGATGCGCTTAGGGTGCGCGGATCCCGCTGAGAAAAAAAAAAGAAACAAGTGCGCAAAACGCACAAAGGGGGCAGGGTAGAAACCCCCTAACCCCCTAGGCCTGCTCAGGGGGTCCCACAAGGACCCCCTGGGCAAAAAAAAGCATTTAAAAAAAAAAAAAAAATCGGCAGGATGCGCTCAGGGTGCGCGGATCCTGCCGGAAAAAAAAAAAATCGAGGGCCAAGTCCCGGGGGCATGCTGGGGGGGGGGGTGGTTTATTTTATGTATGGGGGGCCTCTAAGGGCCCCCCAAGCCCCGGGGACCGCCACCCCCCGGGGCTTTATTAGAAAAAGTTGCGGGAGGGCTCTGAGCCCTCCCGCAGCCCCGGGGACCACCACCTCCCCGGGGCTTCTTTATTTTTTAAATTAACCTGTGTGGGGGGACTCCAGCCCCCACACGCCCCGGGACCACCACCTCCCGGGGCACTAACAAAATTGAAAATGGTGGTCCGTTTTGGACCCCAAGCCCCGGGGACCACCACCTCCCCGGGGCTTTGAAAATGTGGGGAGGGGGGCCGCGCGGCCCCCTCCTGGAGCCAGTGATGGCCCTGGGGACCGCCACCCCCAGGGCCGGCTCCTGCAGTGTCCCGGGGTGCCTACCCCCGGGACACTGCTGTTTGCAATGACAGGACGGGAGCCTCGCGGCTCCCGTCCTGTCATTGCAAACTGCTTTGAATTTTGGAAGCGAGAGCAGGGAAGCTGCTCTCGCTTCCAAAAGTCAAAGCAGAATTACTTTCTCACATGGGGAGCTGCATATTAGCAGCTCCCCATGTGTAAAAGCAATGCCGGCTCCCGCAGGAGGCGGGGAGCCGGCAGGGTCCGTGGGGGAGTTGGGGTCCCCCCACGGACCCCAAAAGGATAGGGCCAGCCCCGGGGGATGGGGTCCCCGGGGCAAGTAGCGGTCCCCCTACCCCAAAAATTTTTGGGAAAAAAAAAACAAAGGCCGGCCCCGGGGGATGGGGTCCCCGGGGCCTAAGGAGGCCTTAGGAGGGGGGCCAGGCAGCCCCCCTCCATCAAATAAAAAAAAAAAAGGTGGCAATGGCCCGGGGGATGGGGTCCCCGGGTCGAAATTGGCCACGGGAGGGGGGCACACGCGGTCCCCTTCCCAGTCCTTTTTTTTTAAAAAGGGGGACAGGCCCTGGGGGATGGGGTCCCCGGGGCAAGTAGCGGTCGCCCTACCCCAAAAAATTTTGGAAAAAAAAAAAACAAAGGCCGGCCCCGGGGGATGGGGTCCCCGGGGCCTAAGGAGGCCTTAGGAGGGGGGCCAGGCAGCCCCCCTCCATCAAATAAAAAAAAAAAGGTGGCAATGGCCCGGGGGATGGGGTCCCCGGGTCGAAATTGGCCACGGGAGGGGGGCACACGCGGTCCCCTTCCCAGTCCTTTTTTTTTTAAAAAGGGGGACAGGCCCTGGGGGATGGGGTCCCCAGGGCTCAAAAAATTACTAAAAAGGGGGGCCACACAGCCCCCTTTTTAAAAAAAATTAAAAAAAATTAAAAAAAACGGCATCGCAAGGGAGGCCACGCCCTCTTTGACAGCACTCTGCAAACGCGCCCCTGGCGTGTTTGCAGAGGGGAACAAATTCCCCTTGAATACTGGGGTCTTGGAGGCCAACTAGCCCACCAGGAACCTTCCAGTATGCGCTAGGGGCTGCGTTGCACAGAGGTGTACAGAGGCCACGCCCTTTTTACACCTCTCTGCAACGCAGCTCTGTGGCGCTTTTTGGATATACCTGTTGGGCTAGTTGGCCCCCAGGGACCCTCAGGATTCAAGGGGAGTTAATCCCCGACTTAAAACGCGCCACGGGGCGCGTTTGCACAGTGGTGAAGGGAGGGGGCGGGGCTTCAGGTGACATGTGTGCAAACAGGCCACATGGCGCGTTTTAAGATGGGGAATTAAATCCCCTTCAATCCTGAGGGTCCCTGGGGGCCAACTAGCCCACCATGTACTTCTAAAAGCGCCACAGAGCTGCGTTGCGGCGAGGTGTAAAAAGGGCGTGGCCTCTGTACACGTCTCTGCAACGCAGCCCCTGGCGCATACTGGAGGTTCCTGGTGGGCTAGTTGGCCCCCAGGGACCCTCATGATTAAAGGGGACTTAATCCCCCAACTTAAAACGCGCCACGGGGCGCGTTTGCACAGATGTCACCTCAGGCCCCGCCCCTCCCTTCACCATTGTGCAAATATTCCTCTAAAATCAGCCGAAATACGAATTCCGATTTACTCACCTGTTATCAGGAGAGACCTCAGTGCTGCATCTTTCAGCCCAGTACTGATCCTGAAAAGTAATTTTAACCGTACTTACCAGTAACTTGAATTTCCTTCCATAGGATATCATTGCCTGCTTTTTGCTGAAAATGTTTCTAAGTGTCAATTTTTGAAACATACAAATATTCCTCTAAAATCAGCCGAAATACGAATTCCGATTTACTCACCTGTTATCAGGAGAGAACCCAATGCTGCATCTTTTAGCCCATCACTGACCCTGAAAAGTAATTCTAACCGTACTTACCAGTAACTTGTATTTCCTTCCATAGGAATCCATTGTCTGGTTTTCAGCAGAAAAGTTTCAAAGTGTCAATTTTCACAAACTACAAATATTCCTTAAAAATCGCCTGTATGACTTAAACGCATTCTTTCAACTGTTTACAGGAGATGCACCAGTGCTGGATCCAGGATCCACCACTGAGTGAGAAAAAGTCACGAAAACACTACTTACCTGCTAAGTGAATTTCCTCCCATAGGATAACATTGGTGATTCTATGTGAAAAAGTTTCTAAGTGTCAACTTTTAAAATACAATAATATTCCTTAAAAATCACTACTGTAACCAGAACGCTTTTACTCAACTGTTTACAGGAGATGTCCCAGGACTGAATCTAGGATCCAGTCCTGTGGTTAGAAAAGTAATCCATAAAGTAACTAATTGCATTTAGCTAGAAATTCACATTGAGCTCAATGTTCCATTGTGTTTGAAATTGTGTTGCCCATTGCAACAACTGTAACTACTGTACTTAAAAGTCTATTGCCTATTTGCAAAGTATTTAAAGTAAATTAATTCATTCTGAGAAAGTATATTTTGTAATGTAATGTATAATGTAATTACAATGTAATTTAAAAAATAAAATATCTAAAAATATATAGTTTAAAAAAATGTAGTAAATCAGTATGAAAAAAATAAAAATAACAATTAATACATTTAAAAATTGGCATTTACAAAACCTTTGAAATTCACTGAAAAAAACCATAGGTTTCAGACATGTTATAGTTAGGAATTAGCATTTAAAAAACCTTTGAAATTCACTGAAAAAACCATAGGTTTCAGACATGTTATAGTTAGAAATTAGCATTTAAAAAACCTTACAAATTCACTGAAAAAACCATAGGTTTTAGGGACAGTTATAGTTACTTGGACATTGCACTCGTACAAAACCCGTGAAATTCCCCCGTTATAGTTAGTTCAGCTAACTATAACTCGCGCCCCACAATGCACTGCTGATGACGTCACATATTACATCACTCATGACATGGTCAGTGACATCACTGATGACATCACTGATGACATCTCAAATGACATCACTGATGACATCATCCATGTGATAATTTCATGCATCTTCTCACACCCTAATATAACTTTTGATACACCCACTCTAAATTACAGACTGCCATTCTCAAAACCATAGACACTCCAATACCAATAACTACATACCAACTCACTGATTCTTAGGTCTACACACACATCCACTCACTCACCCGTACAGTCACTCATACTTACAGTCACTCAGTACAGGACTATCATATGCACTCATACACCTATATAAACACTGACACACCGCCACTCATCCATAGAGGTACTCACACACCTAGTCAGTCATGCAAAAATTAATCACACACCCATTTACTCACCTATAGAGTTATACACACACCAGCTCAATAACTCATACAAATACTAGCACATTCTTACGCTCTTATACAATAACTGATACAAGCACACACGCATCCATACAGCCACTCTCACAATCACACACTCTCACGTATAGCCTTTTAAATACTTCTAACACACATATATACTTCCTTTTACATATGTAGTTACTCGCACATGTACCACTGAGATATACATTCACTCACTAACACACCCATACACACACTCACCCACCCAAGCAGTCCATCACAGACGCACTCTTCAAATCATGCACCCAGTGAATCACCCACTCACACATCTATGTACAGAGTCGCACACACCCCACCCACACAAACACTCAGGCACCCATACAGATACTCAGACAACCAATCAATAACTCATATAGACACTCATGTAGCTATTCACAAACCCATGCAGCCACTTACACAGCAACAGACAGACGGATACAGACATTCACCCAGTTTAGTCACTAACCCATGCATTCAGTAACATACGTTTAATCACTCACTTATACAGTTAGTCACGCACCTACTAAATCATCCATTCAGACACTTATACACCCACTCACTCTTCAATACGCCTTTCCCTATATATATTAAACATATTTAAACTTTACAGAAACACACAGTCACTGGATGATGTCATCAGTGATGTCATCAGTGATGTCATTTGAGATGTCATCAGTGATGTCATCAGTGATGTCACTGACCATGTCATGAGTGATGTAATATGTGACGTCATCAGCAGTGCATTGCGGGGCGCGAGTTATAGTTAGCTGAACTAACTATAACGGGGGAATTTCACGGGTTTTGTACGAGTGCAATGTCCAAGTAACTATAACTGTCCCTAAAACCTATGGTTTTTTCAGTGAATTTGTAAGGTTTTTTAAATGCTAATTTCTAACTATAACGTGCCTGAAACCTATGGTTTTTAAGTGAATATATATATATATATATATATTCACTGAAAAAACCATAGGTTTTAGGGACAGTTATAGTTAGTTGGACATTGCACTCGTACAAAACCCGTGAAATTCCCCCGTTATAGTTAGTTCAGCTAACTATAACTCGCGCCCCGCAATGCACTGCTGATGACGTCACATATTACATCACTCATGACATGGTCAGTGACATCACTGATGACATCACTGATGACATCTCAAATGACATCACTGATGACATCACTGATGACATCATCCAGTGACTGTGTGTTTCTGTAAAGTTTAATTTTGTTTTATATATATGCCAAGCTGTATTGAGGAATGAGTGGGTGTATAAGTGTCTGTATGGAGGATTTAGTAGGTACGTGACTGACTGTATAAGTGAGTGATTAAACGTATCTTACTGAATGCATGGGTTAGTGACTAAACTGGGTGAATGTCTGAATCCGTCTGTCTGTTGCTGTGTAAGTGGCTGCATGGGTTTGTGAATAGCTACATGAGTGTCTATATGAGTTATTGATTGGTTGTCTGAGTATCTGTATGGGTGCCTGAGTGTTTGTGTGGGTGGGGTGTGTGCGACTCTGTGCATAGATGTGTGAGTGGGTGATTCACTGGGTGGATGGTTTCAAAAGTGCATCTGTGATAGACTGTATGGGTGGGTAAGTGTGTGTAAGAGTGTGTAAGTGAGTAAATGTATGTCCCAGTGGTACATGTGTGAGTAACTACATATGTGAAAGGCAGTATATATGTGTGTTGGAGTATATAAATGGCTATAAGTGAGAGTGTGAGATTGTGAGAGTGGCTGTATGGATGAGTGTGTGCTTGTATCAGTGATTGTATAAGAGCGTAAAAATGTGCTAGTATTTGTATGAGTAAGTGAGCTGGTGTGTGTATGACTGTATAGGTGAGTAAATGGCAGTGTGAATAATTATTTGCATGACTGACTAGGTGTGTGAGTACCTCTATGGATGAGTGGCGGTGTGTGAGTGTCTATATAGGAGTATGAGTGCATATGATAGTCCTGTACTGAGTGACCGTAAGTTTGAGTGACTGTACGGGTGAGTTAGTGGATGTGTGTGTAGACCTAAGAATCAGTGAGTGGGTATGTAGTTATTGGTGTTGGAGTGTCTATGGTTTTGCGAATGGCAGTCTGTTATTTAGAGTGGGTGTATCAAAGGTTATATTAGGGTGTGAGGAGGTGCATCAGATTATCACGTGGATGATGTCATCAGTGATGTCATCAGTGATGTCATTTGAGATGTCATCAGTGATGTCATCAGTGATGTCACTGACCATGTCATGAGTGATGTAATATGTGACGTCATCAGCAGTGCATTGCGGGGCGCGAGTTATAGTTAGCTGAACTAACTATAACGGGGGAATTTCACGGGTTTTGTACGAGTGAAATGTCCAACTAACTATAACTGTCCCTAAAACCTATGGTTTTTTCAGTGAATATATATATATATATATATATATATATATATATATATATATATTTTATAGATATATATATCTATATATAGATATATATCTATATATATATTTATCACAATGCAAGGAGTATCGAGGAAGAATCTCCACGAGCCCACTGGTCGAGTCAAAAGGTATTTATTATGGCAGAGAAAGATGCGTTTCGACCACAGCCGGGGTCTTTGTCACATATATAATAATCGGTGCACGTACAGGGGAGGCACCCTGTGTATGTATCCAACACAGCTGCAGGTTGTGATGAACCAGAAAAATGAGCACACTTACAGCAGCGGTGTATCAGAATGAAGGGTTTTTAATGCAGTGAATTCATCTACGTAATTAGCAAACGTCTTGCTCACGGGTGACAGGCCCGAAACACGTAGGTTTTTTTTTTCTGTTATGCTGATTACAGAGATGGATTGATTGCATTGAAAACCCTTCATTTTGATACACTGCTGTGAGTGTGCAAATTTTTCTGGTTCAGCACGACCCGCAGCTGTTTTGGATACATACACAGGGTGCCTCCCCTGTACGCGCACCGATTTATTTATATATATATATATATATATATATATATATATCTATATATTATCTACTGGCGGTCGCCAGTAGATAGTTATAGTTACAACCTATTATCCATAGGAAATCCGCGACATTCTATTTGAAATAACTCTCTTGCCGGTTGACGTATCTTTGCGAAATTTTCAAACTTCGTGGGGCGCTCCGGTCCGCTCCTACCCTGAAAGTCTCGGGGTGATACGTCAAGCGGGGGCCGAGAAAAAGGGGGGTCCCAAAACGCGTTTTCCCCATGCATTTTCCCATAGGAAACTTTAGACACGGCTACAGCCCGAACTGCTGAACGGAATTACACCAAATTTGGCAAAGAGGTAGTTCTTGGTTCAGAAAGAACCCTTTTGTTAAATGGTGTAAATCCGTTCAGTAGTTGCTGAGAAAATCAAAAAGTAAAAGTACATATATATCTATGGGCACGGAGGATTCGCGCACCCTCCCGATCACGAGCTGCATGTTAATTGGCTGTCAGCTGGCTGTCAACATTCCGATTCAGGAAATGTTGGCAGCCATTTTGTCCCTCGGTAGAACCGAGGGACAGAAACAAGTGCGCAAAGCGCACAAAGGGGGAGGGTAGAAACACCCTGACCCCCTAGGTTTGCTCAGGGGTCCCACAAGGACCCCTGGGCAAAAAAAAAAAATTTTTTTTTTAAAAATCGGCAGGATGCGCTCAGGGAGCGCGAACCCTGCCGAAAAAAAATCGAAGCGCGGTCTCCCGCGCTTCGATAGTTAATTGGCCCCGGGTGGCCCAAGTCCCGGGGGCATGCTGGGGGGGGGTTAATTTATGTGTGGGGGCCTCTGAGGCCCTCCAAGCCCCGGGGACCACCACCCCCCGGGGCTTTATGTACAATGGTGCGGGAGGGCTCTGAGCCCTCCCGCAGCCCCGGGACCACCACCTCCCCGGGGCTTCTTTTTTTTATTAAAAACCTATGTGGGGGGCTCCAGCCCCCACACGCCCCGGGGACCACCACCTCCCCGGGGCACTAAGAAAAATTACAATGGGGGTCCGTTTTGGACCCCAGAGCCCGGGGACCACCACCTCCCCGGGGCTGTGCACTGAATGGGAGGGGGGCCGCGCGGCCCCCTCCTGGAGCCCTTGATGGCCCTGGGGACCACCACCCCCCAGGGCCGGCTCCTGCAGTGTCCCGGGGTGCCTACCCCCGGGACACTGCTGTTTGCAATGACAGGACGGGAGCCTCGCGGCTCCCGTCCTGTCATTGCAAACTTGCTTTGGATATTGGAAGAGAGAGCAGGAAACCTGCTCTCTCTTCCAATATCCAAAGCCGATTGCTTTCCACATGGGGAGCTGCATCTTAGCAGCTCCCCATGTGTAAAGCAATGCCGGCTCCCGTAGGACACGGGGAGCCGGCGGGACTGTGGGGGATTGGGGACCCCCCACAGTCCCCAACGAGAGGGCCAGCCCCGGGGGATGGGGTCCCCGGGGCAAGTAGTGGCCCGGGAGGGGGGCCACGTGGCCCCCTCCCCCCAAAAAAATATATAAAAAAAAAAACGATCGGGCCCGCAGGCCCCGCCCCTTCCTTCACCACTCTGCAAACGCGCCCCTGGCGCGTTTGCAGAGGGGGAACGAATTCCCCTTGAATACTGGGGGTCCCTGGGGCCAACTAGCCCACCAGGAACCTCCAGTATGCGCCAGGGGGCTGCCTTGCAGAGAGGTGTACAGAGGCCACGCCCCTTTTACACCTCTCTGCAACGCAGCTCTATGGCGCTTTTGGAGGTATATGGTGGGCTAGTTGGACTCCAGGGACCCTCAGGATTCAAGGGGACTTAATCCCCCAACTTAAAACGCGCCACGGGGCGCGTTTGCACAGTGGTGAGGGGAGGGGCGGGGCTTGAGGTGACATGTGTGCAAACAGGCCCCGTGGCGCGTTTTAAGATGGGGAATTAAATCCCCTTCAATCCTGAGGGTCCCTGGGGGCCAACTAGCCCAACAGGTACATCCAGAAAGCGCCACAGAGCTGCGTTGCAGAGAGGTGTAAAAGGGGTGTGGCCTCTCTACACGTCTCTGCAACGCAGCCCCTGGCGCATATTGGAGGTTCCTGGTGGTCTAGTTGGCCCCTAGGGACCCTCAGGATTCAAGGGAACTTAATCCCCCAACTTAAAACGCGCCACGGGGCGCGTTTGCAAAGATGTCACCTCAGGCCCCGCCCCCTCCCTTCACCATTGTGCAAATATTCCTCTAAAATCAGCCGAAATAGGAATTCCGATTTACTCACCTGTTATAAGGAGAGACCTCAGTGCTGTATCTTTCAGCCCAGTACTGGTCCTGAAAAGTAATTTTAACCGTACTTACCGGTAACTTGAATTTCCTTCATAGGCTAACATTGACTGGTTTCACTTGGAAATTCTTCTAAGTGTGGAGTTTTGGAACTTTAAAATATTCCTCTAAAATCAGCCGAAATACGAATTCCGATTTACTCACCTGTTATCAGGAGAGACCTCAGTGCTGCATCTTTCAGCCCAGTACTGATCCTCAAAAGTAATTTTAACCGTACTTACCGGTAATTTGAATTTCCTTCATAGGCTAACATTGACTGGTTTCACTTGGAAATTCTTCTAAGTGTGGAGTTTTGGAACTTTAAAATATTCCTCTAAAATCAGCCGAAATACGAATTCCGATTTACTCACCTGTTATCAGGAGAGACCTCAGTGCTGCATCTTTCAGCCCAGTACTGGTCCTGAAAAGTAATTTTAACCGTACTTACCAGTAACTTGAATTTCCTTCCATAGGCTAACATTGACTGGTTTCACTTGGAAATTGTTCTAAGTGTGGAGTTTTGGAACTTTAAAATATTCCTCTAAAATCAGCCGAAATACGAATTCCGATTTACTCACCTGTTATCAGGAGAGACCTCAGTGCTGCATCTTTCAGCCCAGTACTGATCCTGAAAAGTAATTTTAACCGTACTTACCGGTAACTTGAATTTCCTTCATAGGCTAACATTGACTGGTTTCACTTGGAAATTCTTCTAAGTGTTGATTTTTGAAACATACAAATATTCCTCTAAAATCAGCCGAAATCCGAATTCTGATTTACTCACCTGTTATCAGGAGAGACCTCAGTGCTGCATCTTTCAGCCCAGTACTGGTCCTGAAAAGTAATTTTAACCGTACTTACCAGTAACTTGAATTTCCTTCCATAGGCTAACATTGACTGGTTTCACTTGGAAATTCTTCTAAGTGTGGAGTTTTGGAACTTTAAAATATTCCTCTAAAATCAGCCGAAATACGAATTCCGATTTACTCACCTGTTATCAGGAGAGACCTCAGTGCTGCATCTTTCAGCCCAGTACTGATCCTGAAAAGTAATTTTAACCGTACTTACCGGTAACTTGAATTTCCTTCATAGGCTAACATTGACTGGTTTCACTTGGAAATTCTTCCAAGTGTTGATTTTTGAAACATACAAATATTCCTCTAAAATCAGCCGAAATCCGAATTCTGATTTACTCACCTGTTATCAGGAGAGACCTCAGTGCTGCATCTTTCAGCCCAGTACTGGTCCTGAAAAGTAATTTTAACCGTACTTACCAGTAACTTGAATTTCCTTCCATAGGCTAACATTGACTGGTTTCACTTGGAAATTCTTCTAAGTGTGGAGTTTTGGAACTTTAAAATATTCCTCTAAAATCAGCCGAAATACGAATTCCGATTTACTCACCTGTTATCAGGAGAGACCTCAGTGCTGCATCTTTCAGCCCAGTACTGATCCTGAAAAGTAATTTTAACCGTACTTACCGGTAACTTGAATTTCCTTCATAGGCTAACATTGACTGGTTTCACTTGGAAATTCTTCCAAGTGTTGATTTTTGAAACATACAAATATTCCTCTAAAATCAGCCGAAATCCGAATTCTGATTTACTCACCTGTTATCAGGAGAGACCTCAGTGCTGCATCTTTCAGCCCAGTACTGGTCCTGAAAAGTAATTTTAACCGTACTTACCAGTAACTTGAATTTCCTTCCATAGGCTAACATTGACTGGTTTCACTTGGAAATTCTTCTAAGTGTGGAGTTTTGGAACTTTAAAATATTCCTCTAAAATCAGCCGAAATACGAATTCCGATTTACTCACCTGTTATCAGGAGAGACCTCAGTGCTGCATGTTTCAGCCCAGTACTGATCCTCAAAAGTAATTTTAACCGTACTTACCGGTAACTTGAATTTCCTTCATAGGCTAACATTGACTGGTTTTCAGCAAAAAAGTTTCAAAGTGTTGATTTTCACAAACTACAAATATTCCTTAAAAATCGCCTGTATGACTTAAACGCATTCTTTCAACTGTTTACAGGAGATGCACCAGTGCTGGATCCAGGATCCAACACTGAGTAAGAAAAAGTAACGATAACAGTTTTTACCTGCTAAGTGAATTTCCTTCCATAGGATAACATTGGTGATTCTATGAGAAAAAGTTTCAGTGTCAACTTTTAAAATACAATAATATTCCTTAAAAATCACGACTGTAACCAAAACGCTTTTACTCAACTGTTTACAGGAGATGTACCAGGACTGAATCTAGGATCCAGTCCTGTGGTTACAAAAGTAATCCATAAAGTAACTAATTGCATTTAACTAGAAATTCACATTGAGCTGAATGTTGCATTGTGTTTGAAAATGTGTTGCCCATTGCAACAACTGTAACTACTGTACTTAAAAGTCTATTGCCTATCTGCAAAGTATTTAAACTAAAGTAATTCATTCTGAGAAAGTATTTTTTGTAATGTAATGTATAATGTAATTACAATGTAATTTGACAAATAAAATATGTAAAAAAAAATTGTTTCTAAAAATGTAGTAAATCAGTATGAAAAAAATTAATATAACAATTAATACATTTAAAAATTGTCATTTACAAAACCTTTGAAATTCACTGAAAAAACCGTAGGTTTCAGGCACGTTATAGTTAGAAATTAGCATTTAAAAAACCTTTGAAATTCACTGAAAAAACCATAGGTTTCAGACACGTTATAGTTACAAATTAGCATTTAAAAAACCTTTGAAATTCACTGAAAAAACCATAGGTTTCAGACACGTTATAGTTACAAATTAGCATTTAAAAAACCTTTGAAATTCACTGAAAAAACCATAGGTTTTAGGGACAGTTATAGTTACTTGGACATTGCACTCGTACAAAACCCGTGAAATTCCCCCGTTATAGTTAGTTCAGCTAACTATAACTCGCGCCCGCAATGCACTGCTGATGACGTCACATATTACATCACTCATGACATGGTCAGTGACATCACTGATGACATCACTGATGACATCTCAAATGACATCACTGATGACATCATCCACGTGATAATCTGATGCACCTCCTCACACCCTAATATAATCTTTGATACACCCACTCTAAATTACAGACTGCCATTCGCAAAACCATAGACACTCCAACACCAATAACTACATACCCACTCACTGATTCTTAGGTCTACACACACATCCACTCACTCACCCGTACAGTCACTCATACTTACGGTCACTCAGTACAGGACTATCATATGCACTCTTACTCCTATATAGACACTCAAACAACGCCACTCATCCATAGAGATACTCACACACCTAGTCAGTCATGCAAATAATTAAACACACTGCCATTTACTCACCTATACAGTTATACACACACCAGCTCACTTACTCATACAAATAGTAGCACATTGTTACGCTCTTATACAATCACTGATACAAGCACACAATCATCCATACAGCCACTATCACAATCACTCACTCTTGCTTATAGCTATTTATATACTCCAACACACATATATACTGCCTTTCACATATGTAGTTACTCACACATGTACCACTGGGACATACATTCACTCACTAACACACTCTTACACACACTTACCCACCCATACAGTCTATCACAGATGCACTCTTGAAACCATCCACCCAGTGAATCACCCACTCACACATCTATGCACAGAGTTGCACACACCCCTCCCACACAAACACTCAGGCACCCATACAGATACTCAGACAAGCATTCAATAACTCATATAGAAAATCATTTAGCTATTCACAAACACATGCAGCCACTTACACAGCAACAGACAGACGGATACAGACATACACCCAGTTTAGTCACTAACCCATGCATTCAGTAAGATACGTTAAATCACTCACTTATAGAGTCAGTCACGCACCTACTAAATCATCCATACAGACACTTAGACACCCACTCATTCTTCAATACGTCTTTTCCTATATATTTTAAAAATATTTAAACTTTACAGAAACACACAGTCACTGGATGATGTCATCAGTGATGTCATTTGAGATGTCATCAGTGATGTCATCAGTGATGTCACTGACCATGTCATGAGTGATGTAATATGTGACGTCATCAGCAGTGCATTGCGGGGCGCGAGTTATAGTTAGCTGAACTAACTATAACGGGGAATTTCACGGGTTTTGTACGAGTGCAATGTCCAAGTAACTATAACTGTCCCTAAAACCTATGGTTTTTTCAGTGAATATATATATATATATATATATATCCTGCTCCAGTACACCGTTCTAGCGTGTCACTCTTAAGGCGGGTGCTTTAGCACGGCGGTGCTCCGTGATAAAATTACAGCTCCAAGGTTCCTCCTCTTCTCAGAAAGGATACCAGCACTCATGGGGTCAGGTTTCCGCAATCTTAATTTATTTTCCTTAGCGCAGCAAACAAACGCGTTTTGGAAAGGTTCCTTCGTCAGTGTTTACATTTTACACTGAGAGGCGCCATTTTTAAACATCAAACGATGGGTCATTGAAACAAAAGAGGGATTACGGTCACCGTTATACAGGTGCCATATTGTAGTGGTATACATTATTATTAAAGAAGCCCATTCACATCCTTATATAAGCATTTACATAAATCCAAAACATGCCCAATTGCAATTTGATATTCAAATAATCTCACAATATGATATTGTGTGATTAAAACTTGCAATTACATTTTCAATTAAATTTTCTCAGTAACCAACAATTTCATTTACCACTACATGAAAATAATCTCGCCGTGGATCGGCATTTGGCAACCCCCTTTTTTTTTTTTTTTTCCCCTGGGGATTGCCATTTATCCCTCTGTTCTCACTACATACCGCCGTGTATCGGCACCCACTTATAAAATATTAATCAGATAGGAAGAAGTCACATTTACCACTGATATACAATTACTCATCAATTTTACATTCTCCTGAAAGACACATCGTTACACAATCTAGATTCCCAGATGTACTATCAACTCCTCCCCACTATTTAACCCATTCGGGGTCTTGGTTTGGAGGTCGATTATGTATCGCGACTCCAATCTCCTTAATTTCAACACTCTGTCTCCCCCTCTGATATTTACTGGGACACAATCAATACTAAAAAACTGTAATAGATCCCTGTTACTTTTGTGTTTAATAGCAAAGTGTCTGGCGACTGGATAATTAAAATCCTTCTTCGCTATGGCACGCATATGTTCAAGTATCCTTATTTTTACACTATGGATCGTGCTGCCTATATATCTAAGGCCACATGGGCACCTCAGGCAATAGACAGCATGTGTGGTCTGGCAGGTCATAAATTTGTTTATTCTCTTGCCGGTCTTGATTCCCTTCACTTCATAAGTAAGTACCCTTTTGCTGAAAGCACAGGCCTTACACTTGCCACACGGGTAAAAACCTCGCATCTTATTCAGTGTTCCCTTTCTAGATGGAATTACATCCAAATGACTATGAACCAGACTATCCTTCAGCGAGCGTGCCTTTCTAAAAGTAATCAATGGAGCTGATGGAATATCTGCCCCAATGATTGTATCGGTCTTTAGCACATGCCAGTTTCTTCTCATGATTTTTCTGAGAGTTTCCGCATCGTCTGAATAAGTTGTAACCATGCGGAACTTTCCCTCATCCTGATTTCTGGTCTTCTCTAGGTCTGTCTTTTTGATTAATCCATCTCTTGATAAATTATCAACTTTCTTAAAGGTATTCTCTAAAAGATCTATACTATATCCTCTTGCTAGAAATCTGCTGAAGCTCTCCTTGATTGCTGTATCAAAATCACACTTTCTTGAACAGTTACGTTTTAACCTGAGGAATTCCCCGTAGGGTATACTGTTCTTCAATTTAGGTGGGTGGCTACTGGTGGCATGCAACGTACTGTTGCCGGCCGTGGGTTTTCTAAATAGAGCTGTTAGCAATTTTCCATCCTGTATCTCCACCCTCAGGTCCAAATAGTTCACTGCCACTGAACTAATCTCCCCTGTGAATCGTAGGTTGACATCATTCTGATTCATGTATTCTATATATTCCTCTGCTTTGTTGATTGACCCCTTCCATATCAGAAAAAGGTCATCGATGTATCGATACCAAGTTACTATCTCTTTGGTCCAGATGTCATTGTCTGTGGACCAGGCCACCTGCTCCTCCCACCAGCCTACGAATAAATTCGCATAGCTGGGGGCGAAGCAGGTGCCCATTGCGGTCCCAGATACCTGCCTGTAAAGGTCTCCCTGAAAAAAAAAAATGTTATTTAGCAGACAAAATTCAATCCGTTCCATCAACATACTATTATGCTCTGCGAGTTTCAATGGTCTCTTCTGTAGGAAATATTTCACCGCATTGAGTCCCTGCATATGATTGATACAAGTGTACAAGCTTGTGATATCCAGTACAATTAGCCAGTACGATGAATGCCATTGTATTCCCTCAAAGTGGTTAATGAAATCCGTGGTGTCCTTAATATAGGACGACAGTTGTAGAACTGATTGAAAAAGAAAGTGGTCTATAAATCTAGAGAGGTTCTCCGTCAGACTGCCCAAAGAAGACACTATAGGTCTGCCTGGCGGTTTTACACTGTCTTTATGAATCTTTGGTAAGTGATAAAATGTTGGAAGTGTCGGATTCATTGTTCTTAAAAAGAGATATTCGTCCATGTTCAGCATAGATTTTTCATGCCACTTCTTTATTAACATGTGATATTGTAAAATACTGTCCTGATATGCCTCTTTTGTTGTTAATTCCTAACAGTCAATGTTTCTTAACTGCCGAAGAGCCTCTCCCACATATTGTTCTCTAGACATAAGAACAATATTGCCCCCCTTGTCCGAGGGCTGGCAGATCACACCTGTGTTCTTCTGTAAATTCATCAGGGCTATTCTCTGAGGCTCAGTCAGATTCCTTTTGATGTTGGAGGGTTTCATGTTTTCACAGAATCTTATTAGGTCTTTGATTACTGCCTCGGAGAAGGTGTCTATCGCATCTAATGTCATTTGCGGTAGAAATTGCGATGGTGGTTTAAATCCACTCCTCGGTGCCTCCTGTTCTATTCCAAGGCATCTGGTTCTTTGTGTGATAGTTTCACCCACTCCGATGCCCTCTAGTGATCCTTCCTGGCGTAGTTCTTCCAATACCTCCAAGGTAGTCAAATCATTGACTGTCAACAAATCTGTGTCTTTACTTTGGGATTTCAAATGTCTGGCCTCCCTGATGGTTGGTTTCAATTTGAAATACTTATGCAATTTAAGCTTACGCACAAACTTAAAAAGATCAATCCTTGTCTGTGTAAATTCTAGACGGTTATGGGGACAGAAAGTTAACCCCAATTTGAGGACTGATTCTTCTGTGGTTGTTAGAATCTTGGATGTTAAATTGACTATTGTCAAATTGTCTGCTTCCATCACCATCTGCCTCTCCTTTTGCTCCGTGTTACTTTCGGTGTCAGGTTGCCTCTTCCTCTTCCAGCCACCCCTCCTGGTTTGCCTTCTCCTTCAAATGTCTGGCCTCCCTGATGGTTGGTTGGCTTACCGGTATATCCACGGTTCGCCGTGTGTTCGATCGATCATCGCTGCCAATGCGCTGTACAGTTCTTCTCAGCGTTTGAATCCCAGGGCGGTGCCTTCGCGCTAAGGAAAATAAATTAATATTGCGGAAACCTGACCCCATGAGTGCTGGTATCCTTTCTGAGAAGAGGAGGAACCTTGGAGCTGTAATTTTATCACGGAGCACCGCCGTGCTAAAGCACCCGCTTTAAGAGTGACACGCTAGAACGGTGTACTGGAGCAGGATTTATAAAGCGAAGGCACCGCCCTGGGATTCAAACGCTGAGAAGAACTGTACAGCGCATTGGCAGCGATGATCGATCGAACACACGGCGAACCGTGGATATACCGGTAAGCCGTGTGTGCATGAGTTTGCTAGAAGTTTTGACCCAGGACCAGGCGAGGGGTGGGAAACAGCAATCAATATTTATTTAAAGGGAGCCCGGGATCGGAGCTCGCGCTAAACACTAAGGAACATGTTTAGCGAAACAGCGCGCAGAGAGGCAGCCGCAGATATGTTCAGAAAGAAGAAAGTGGATAAAGCACATCCTAGGACCACGGAGAATTACAATATTCCGAACACTCTACAAACACAATTTACAAAACTTGAGAGACTGTATGAGAGAGAGATGCGTAAGTGGTGGGAGGCGACCTCCCTCCAGAATTACATTGAGGTGGAAAGAGTCCCGAGAGGGTTACGCATATACACCGTGCCAGCATACGAGAATCCGGACCCACTCCTCCTTGAGGAGTGGGCTGAACTATACAGCACTACCGTGTAAGGGGATGCTTAACATACTTGTGAAATTTGCCTGGAGCGATAGAGAAAAAGCCTTAAAAGAAATACAGGCACTGGAAGAGGAAATAACTAAAGTCACTGATAAAAACAAGCAAGATGAACTGAGGGAAATAATGAAGAAACGGTTGTCTCAATACGAAATAAAAATTAAACAGAGGAAACAAGAAGAATTTGAGCGAGACGAGAAAGATTATGCCATGGGCAGGGTACTGACGTTCGCGGAAAAATTTGAGGAATCAAGGAAAGAAATGTCAAAAAAGAAAGCGAGGAGTGGGTCACATTCATCGTACTGCCTAATTGTACTGGATATCACAAGCTTGTACACTTGTATCAATCATATGCAGGGACTCAATGCGGTGAAATATTTCCTACAGAAGAGACCATTGAAACTCGCAGAGCATAATAGTATGTTGATGGAACTGATTGAATTTTGTCTGCTAAATAACATTTTTCTTTTTCAGGGAGACCTTTACAGGCAGGTATCTGGGCCCGCAATGGGCACCTGCTTCGCCCCCAGCTATGCGAATTTATTCGCAGGCTGGTGGGAGGAGCAGGTGGCCTGGTCCACAGACAATGACATCTGGACCAAAGAGATAGTACCTTGGTATCGATGACCTTTTTCTGATATGGAAGGGGTCAATCAACAAAGCAGAGGAATATATAGAATACATGAATCAGAATGATATCAACCTACGATTCACAGGGGAGATTAGTTCAGTGGCAGTGAACTATTTGGACCTGAGGGTGGAGATACAGGATGGAAAATTGCTAACAGCTCTATTTAGAAAACCCACGGCCGGCAACAGTACGTTGCATGCCACCAGTAGCCATCCACCTAAATTGAAGAACAGTATACCCTACGGGGAATTCCTCAGGTTAAAACGTAACTGTTCAAGAAAGTGTGATTTTGATACAGCAATCAAGGAGAGCTTCAGCAGATTTCTAGCAAGAGGATATAGTATAGATCTTTTAGAGAATACCTTTAAGAAAGTTGAGAATTTATCAAGAGATGGATTAATCAAAAAGACAGACCTAGAGAAGACCAGAAATCAGGATGAGGGAAAGTTCCGCATGGTTACAACTTATTCAGACGATGCGGAAACTCTCAGAAAAATCATGAGAAGAAACTGGCATGTGCTAAAGACCGATACAATCATTGGGGCAGATATTCCATCAGCTCCATTGATTACTTTTAGAAAGGCACGCTCGCTGAAGGATAGTCTGGTTCATAGTCATTTGGATG
The DNA here is from genome assembly GCA_963921515.1 of Calotriton arnoldi. Lineage (NCBI taxonomy): Eukaryota > Metazoa > Chordata > Amphibia > Caudata > Salamandridae > Calotriton > Calotriton arnoldi. The sequence goes on from CAWUFW010000975.1 coordinate 3,229,567, forward strand.
TAATTCCATCTAGAAAGGGAACACTGAATGAGATGCAAGGTTTTTACCCGTGTGGCAAGTGTAAGGCCTGTGCTTTCAGCAAAAGGGTACTTACTTATGAAGTGAAGGGAATCAAGTCCGGCAAGAGAATAAACAAATTTATGACCTGCCAGACCACACATGCTGTCTATTGCCTGAGGTGCCCATGTGGCCTTAGATATATAGGCAGCACGATCCATAGTGTAAAAATAAGGATACTTGAACATATGCGTGCCATAGCGAAGAAGGATTTTAATTATCCAGTCGCCAGACACTTTGCTATTAAACACAAAAGTAACAGGGATCTATTACAGTTTTTAGTATTGATTGTGTCCCAGTAAATATCAGAGGGGGAGACAGAGTGTTGAAATTAAGGAGATTGGAGTCGCGATACATAATCGACCTCCAAACCAAGACCCCGAATGGGTTAAATAGTGGGGAGGAGTTGATAGTACATCTGGGAATCTAGATTGTGTAACGATGTGTCTTTCAGGAGAATGTAAAATTGATGAGTAATTGTATATCAGTGGTAAATGTGACTTCTTATCTGATTAATATTTTATAAGTGGGTGCCGATACACGGCGGTATGTAGTGAGAACAGAGGGATAAATGGCAATCCCCAGGGGAAAAAAAAAAAAAAGGGGGGTTGCCAAATGCCGATCCACGGCGAGATTATTTTCATGTAGTGGTAAATGAAATTGTTGGTTACTGAGAAAATTTAATTGAAAATTTAATTGCAAGTTTTAATCACACAATATCATATTGTGAGATCATTTGAATATCAAATTGCAATTGGGCATGTTTTGGATTTATGTAAATGCTTATATAAGGATGTGAATGGGCTTCTTTAATAATAATGTATACCACTACAATATGGCGCCAATATAACGGTGACCGTAATCCCTCTTTTGTTTCAATGACCCATCGTTTGATGTTTAAAAACGGCGCCTCTCAGTGTAAAATGTAAACACTGACGAAGGAACCTTTCCGAAACGCGTTTGTTTGCTGCGCTAAGGAAAATAAATTAAGATTGCGGAAACCTGACCCCATGAGTGCTGGTATCCTTTCTGAGAAGAGGAGGAACCTTGGAGCTGTAATATATATATATATATATATATATATATATATATATATACATATATATATATATATATATATATGCATTTATTTAACATTATATTAATATTTTTAATTCATTTCTACAAATATATATATATTTAAAAACATATCATGTGAAATAAATATTTTTATTAATTCTTAGATATGTATGTGTAATTTTATATATATATACATATATATATATATACACACACACACACACGTGTTTGTACTTATATATATATAGTATTAAATATTAGTGAAATATATTTAATTTACATTATATTAAATTTATATAGTAAACAATTTAACATTGGCTTCTTTAAACTTTATTTAAATTAATTTTTTTTTATTTTTGTCTATTTTTGGACGATATTAGTGTCAATGAAAAAAAATTCTGATATTTTTGTACTTACCATTATAAAGATAGGAGCACAATATTATGGTAAACAATATATTTGACGCAATATTTTTTTGTCAGCAATATTGTTTACCAGAATATTGTGTCAGTGATCCTAAAATGCACAGCCATGTCCTCTCAGATGCTTGTAGAGCAATACAAGCCCTGTTGATCAGTAGCCGTTTCCTCCACTGCAGGGATTCATATGAGGTGGGAATAGATACTATTGAAGACTTAGGGGCACATTACAATGGTGGTTGGACTAGCGTCCGACCGCCATCGCCACAGGATTGAAACCACCTGCCATAATTTGGTAAGACCGTGTGTAGGTAGTTGGAAACTGGATTTATCTACTGCAGCTTGTGCTGCGTCGCGGAAAAGGGCCACAGCAAAGCCGCAGTAGAAAAAGGCAAATTACAAACACCCATGCACGGTGTGCCTGGCACTATCTGGTGCCTGGCACACGGTGCATGGATGTGTGGGGGCATCACATGTGCCCCCCATGGCCACTTAACAGTGGCCACAGGGGGCTGGGGCCCTGCTTGAGACCCCCAAAGTCAGTTTCCATCTGCCTATTCATGTGGTGGGACCGCCATGAAAAGACATTCGGAAAGGGACATCGTGATCCTGATGATAGTGACTTAGCACGTACCGCCTCCATTCACGATCACGATTCTGACAGCTGCCCCTACAGGATCAGTAGATTCTGTCAGAGGCAGCGGTCCATCCCACGAGATTCAAGGGTCTGAACACCTGCATAGTAATGCAGCGGCTGGCCCGAAGGGCTGTCTGTCAGTGGGACCACCACCGGTGGCCTGTGGGTGGCGGTCCCTACCACGTTGTGATAATGCCCTTAAATCATTGAAGGCCTGTTGAAATGCTTTCAGGATCTCCAACCAGAGTTTGGATTAAACCTGTCCTTGTTATTGAGGTATAGCAACTCTCTCAATGTTTAAAGTCTAAACTGGGAATACCTCCTTACATTCTACCCACATCTCCAATATGAATTGTCCTTAGGATATTGAAGGTATTTAAAGGGATGGTCTCTGGACTGTAGACCATCAAAACTGACCAACTCTTCTCGACCCCAATCGCTCCCTCACTCTGAACACATAGGACTGGTCTGAACTTCCATCAACCTGTGATAATGGTCTCAGAGAGGCCACGTTCACATTCATTCATTACGAGAGATCCTACAGAAATGACGCTGGTCACCTCAAAAGCTCTACTTGCCCAGTGTCAGCCCTGGCTCGAACTGCTGGAATTGTAACCAGACATGCGACGATATTGTTCACGTTTTATGGTCTTGCTCTGTCCTAAAACATTTTGGTCACAGATGTGGTGATTTATGAGACTATCCTGTGAATTCCACTCTCAGGTGTCTGCCTCCATAGTAATTTTATATGATGGGTCCGCTATTACTGAAATGACAGCACACTGGAGGGGGAGGGTCGCTTCTACATTGGCTGTCACAAAGTTATATATTCTGAGATTCTAGAGGTCACGTACTCCCTCCCCCCCCCCCATCCACCAGCCCCTTCCAGACTCATGCAGATTGGTATTAAGATATGATTCATATGGTTGGACATGAGTGTTTAATATTATATCTCTTCTTTCATTCCGCAATGTAATATTGCCATTTTATAGCTCTCCTTCGATACCACAATGTAATATAGTTGCTTTCCTTTTTGCATTGCCTGTATCTTGACTGTTATGAGAGTTATGTTATTATTGCATCAGCACTGCTCCAATTGCCTTTCAATGATTTAATAATACTACATAGAATTACGTTATAAACCCCATCTTACTCATTGTTGATGAATACGAAACAGATAAAAACAAGCTAATAGAAATTGTTTAAAAAAATAAATCTACAAATCAAAATTATGGTTTTTTTTCTGCCCACCTAACAACTTATTCCTGCTTCTTCCAGGAGACTGGGTGGATGACCAGAGACATGGCCACGGGGTTTACACCTATCCAAATGGGGACACATACACTGGAGATTGGTTTAGCCATCAAAGGTACGTACTACTCCAAAACTGTTGGTGCCTCGTATGAATGGCGTATAGTTCTCCCGCAGCGCCTCTCCTTTTCCAAATATCCATTTTCCACCATTTAGTTCCATAGACAAAGGTATGTAAATATCTATTTTATGTATGATGTTGCTCAGCTTGTGTTTGAGCTCTCCCTAATTTTTCATCCAAGGAAGGTGAAGCGCAGTGGCATTAAGTTTGGACTAGGACTCTGCTCTCCTGATGTCCAGCAACATAGCCCCTGAGCTACATCTTATGCGATAGATATTTGTCTCCTTCAGTACTACCCAGGGTCATTGCTGACTCTTCCCAGACCATGAGGAGGGTCACAGGAATGAAGACACCCTATACCAGGCAGGTTCATTGCTGACTCTTCCCAGACCATGAGGAGGGTCACAGGAATGAAGACACCATATACCAGCCAGGGTCATTGCTGACTCTTCCCTGACCATGAGGAGGGTGTCAGGAATGAAGACACCCTATACCGGCCAGGGTTATTGCTGACTATTCCCAGACCATGAGGAGGGTCACAGGAATGAAGGCACCCTATACCGGCCAGGGTCATTGCTGACTATGCCCAGACCATGAGGAGGGTCACAGGAATGAAGACACCCTATACCAGCAAGGTTCATTGCTGACTCTTCCCAGACCATGAGGAGGGTCACAGGAATGAAGACACCATATACCAGCCAGGTTCATTGCTGACTCTTCCCAGACCATGAGGTGGGTCACAGGAATGAAGACACCCTATACCAGCCAGGTTCATTGCTGACTCTTCCCAGACCATGAGGAGGGTCACAGGAATGAAGACACCCTATACCGGCCAGGTTCATTGCTGACTCTTCCCAGACCATGAGGTGGGTCACAGGAATGAAGACACCCTATACCGGCCAGGGTCATTGCTGACTCTTCCCAGACCATGAGGAGGGTCACAGGAATGAAGACACCCTATACAAGCCAGGTTCATTGCTGACTCTTCGGAGACTATGAGGAGGTCACAGGAATGAAGACACCCTATACCAGCCAGGGCCACTGCTGACTCTTCCCAGACCATGAGGAGGGTCACAGGAATGAAGACACTTTATACCGGCCAGGTTCATTGCTGACTCTTCCCAGACCATGAAGAGGTCATAGGAATGAAGACACCGTATACCGGCCAGGGCCACTGCTGACTCTTCCCAGACCATGAGGAGGGTGTCAGGAATGAAGACTACCAGCCAGGGTCATTGCTGACTCTTCCCAGACCATGAGGAGGGTGTCAGGAATGAAGACACCCTATACCAACCAGGGTCATTGCTGACTATTCCCAGACCATGAGGAGAGTCACAGGAATGAAGACACCCTATACCAGCCAGGGTCATTGCTGACTCTTTCCAGACAACGAGGAGGGTCACAGGAATGAAATCACCCTATACCAGCCAGGGTCATTGCTGACTCTTCCCAGACCATGAGGAGGGTCACAGGAATGAAATCACCCTATACCAGCAAGGGTCATTGCTGACTCCTCCCAGACCACGAGGAGGGTCACAGGAGTAAAGACACCCTATACCAGCCAGGGTCATGGCTGACTCTTCCCAGACAATGAGGAGGGGCACAGGAATGAAGATACCATATACCAGCCAGGATCATTGCTGACTCTTCCCAGACAATGAGGAGGGTGTCAGGAACTAAGACACCTTATACCAGTCAGGGTCATTGCTGACTCTTCCCAGACCATGAGGAGGGTGTGAGGAATGAAGACACCCTATACCAGCCAGGGCCACTGCTGACTCTTCCCAGACCATGAGGAGGGTCACAGGAATGAAGACACCCTATACCGGCCAGGGTCATTGCTGACTCTTCCCAGACCATGAGGAGGTCATAGGATTGAAGACACCGTATACCGGCCAGGGCCACTGCTGACTCTTCCCAGACCATGAGGAGGGTGTCAGGAATGAAGACTACCAGCCAGGGTCATTGCTGACTCTTCCCAGACCATGAGGAGGGTGTCAGGAATGAAGACACCCTATACCAACCAGGGTCATTGCTGACTATTCCCAGACAATGAGGAGAGTCACAGGAATGAAGACACCCTATACCAGCCAGGGTCATTGCAGACTTTTTCCAGACCACGAGGAGGGTCACAGGAATGAAATCACCCTATACCAGCCAGGGTCATTGCTGACTCTTCCCAGACCACGAGGAGGGGCACAGGAATAAAATCACCCTATACCAGCCAGGGTCATTGCTGACTCCTCCCAGACCATGCGGAGGGTCACAGGAATGAAGACACCCTATACCGGCAAGGGTCATTGCTGACTCTTCCCAGACCACGAGGAGGGTCACAGGAGTGAAATCACCCTATACCAGCCAGGGTCATTGCTGACTCCTCCCAGACCATGCGGAGGGTCACAGGAATGAAGACACCCTATACCAGCCAGGGTCATTGCGACTCTTCCCACTCCATGAGGAGGGTCACAGGAATGAAGACACCCTACACCAGCAAGGGTCATTGCTGACTCTTCCCAGACCATGAGGTGGGTCACAGGAATGAAGACACCATATACCAGCCAGGGTCATTGCCGACTCTTCCCAGACCATGAGGTGGGTCACAGGAATGAAGACACCCTATACCAGCCAGGGTCACTGCTGACTAACCAGACCATGAGGAGGGTGTCAGGAACGAAGACACCATATACCAGCCAGGTTCATTGCTGACTCTTCCCAGACCATGACGAGGGTCACCGGAATGAAGACACCCTACACCAGCAAGGGTCATTGCTGACTCTTCCCAGACCATGAGGAGGGTGTCAGGAATGAAGACACCCTATACCAGCCAGGGTCATTGCTGACTCTTCCCTGACCATGAGGAGGGTGTCAGGAATGAAGACACCCTATACCGGCCAGGGTCATTGCTGACTATTCCCAGACCATGAGGAGGGTCACAGGAATGAAGACACCCTATACCGGCCAGGGTCATTGCTGACTATGCCCAGACTATGAGGAGGGTCACACGAATGAAGACACCCTATACCGGCCAGGGTCATTGCTGACTATTCCCAGACCATGAGGAGGGTCACAGGAATGAAGACACCCTATACCGGCCAGAGTCATTGCTCACTCCTCCCAGACCATGAGGAGAGTCACAGGAATGAAGACACCCTATACCAGCAAGGGTCATTGCTGACTCTGCCCAGACCATGAGGAGGGTGTCAGGAACGAAGACACCATATACCAGCCAGGGTCATTGCCGACTCTTCCCAGACCATGAGGAGGGTCACAGGAATGAAGACACCCTATACCAGCCAGGGTCATTGGTGACTCTTCCCAGACCATGAGGTGGGTCACAGGAATGAAGACACCCTATACCGGCCAGGGTCATTGCTGACTCTTCCCAGACCATGAGGAGGGTCACAGGAATGAAGACACCCTATACAAGCCAGGTTCATTGCTGACTCTTCGGAGACTATGAGGAGGTCACAGGAATGAAGACACCCTATACCAGCCAGGGCCACTGCTGACTCTTCCCAGACCATGAGGAGGGTCACAGGAATGAAGACACCCTATACCGGCCAGGGTCATTGCTGACTCTTCCCAGACCATGAGGAGGTCATAGGAATGAAGACACCGTATACCGGCCAGGGCCACTGCTGACTCTTCCCAGACCATGAGGAGGGTGTCAGGAATGAAGACTACCAGCCAGGGTCATTGCTGACTCTTCCCAGACCATGAGGAGGGTGTCAGGAATGAAGACACCCTATACCAACCAGGGTCATTGCTGACTATTCCCAGACCATGAGGAGAGTCACAGGAATGAAGACACCCTATGCCAGCCAGGGTCATTGCTGACTCTTTCCAGACCACGAGGAGGGTCACAGGAATGAAATCACCATATACCAGCCAGGGTCATTGCTGACTCTTCCCAGACCATGAGGAGGGTCACAGGAATGAAATCACCCTATACAAGCAAGGGTCATTGCTGACTCCTCCCAGACCACGAGGAGGGTCACAGGAATGAAGACACCATATACCAGCCAGGGTCATTGCTGACTCTTCCCAGACCACGAGGAGGGGCACAGGAATGAAATCACCCTATACCAGCCAGGGTCATTGCTGACTCCTCCCAGACCATGCGGAGGGTCACAGGAATGAAGACACCCTATACCGGCAAGGGTCATTGCTGACTCTTCCCAGACCACGAGGAGGGTCACAGGAGTGAAATCACCCTATACCAGCCAGGGTCATTGCTGACTCCTCCCAGACAATGCGGAGGGTCACAGGAATGAAGACAGCCTATACCGGCCAGGGTCATTGCTGACTCTTCCCAGGCCATGAGGAGGGTCACAGGAACAAAGACACCATATACCAGCAAGGGTCATTGCTGACTCTTCCCAGGCCATGAGGTGGGTCACAGGAATGAAGACACCCTATACCAGCCAGGGTCATTGCGACTCTTCCCACTCCATGAGGAGGGTCACAGGAATGAAGACACCCTACACCAGCAAGGGTCATTGCTGACTCTTCCCAGACCATGAGGTGGGTCACAGGAATGAAGACACCCTATACCAGCCAGGGTCACTGCTGACTTCCCAGACCATGAGGAGGGTCACAGGAATGAAGACACCATATACCAGCCAGGGTCATTGCTGACTCTTCCCAGACCACGAGGAGGGGCACAGGAATAAAATCACCCTATACCAGCCAGGTTCATTGCTGACTCTTCCCAGACCATGAGGTGGGTCACAGGAATGAAGACACCCTTTACCAGCCAGGTTCATTGCTGACTCTTCCCAGACCATGAGGAGTGTCACAGGAATGAAGACACCCTATACCGGCCAGGTTCATTGCTGACTCTTCCCAGAGCATGAGGTGGGTCACAGGAATGAAGACACCCTATACCGGCCAGGGTCATTGCTGACTCTTCCCAGACCATGAGGAGGGTCACAGGAATGAAGACACCCTATACAAGCCAGGTTCATTGCTGACTCTTCGGAGACTATGAGGAGGTCACAGGAATGAAGACACCCTATACCAGCCAGGGCCACTGCTGACTCTTCCCAGACCATGAGGAGGGTCACAGGAATGAAGAAACTCTATACCGGCCAGGTTCATTGCTGACTCTTTCCAGACCATGAAGAGGTCATAGGAATGAAGACACCGTATACCGGCCAGGGCCACTGCTGACTCTTCCCAGACCATGAGGAGGGTGTCAGGAATGAAGACTACCAGCCAGGGTCATTGCTGACTCTTCCCAGACCATGAGGAGGGTGTCAGGAATGAAGACACCCTATACCAACCAGGGTCATTGCTGACTATTCCCAGACCATGAGGAGAGTCACAGGAATGAAGACACCCTAAACCAGCCAGGGTCATTGCTGACTCTTTCCAGACAACGAGGAGGGTCACAGGAATGAAATCACCCTATACCAGCCAGGGTCATTGCTGACTCTTCCCAGACCATGAGGAGGGTCACAGGAATGAAATCACCCTATACCAGCAAGGGTCATTGCTGACTCCTCCCAGACCACGAGGAGGGTCACAGGAGTAAAGACACCCTATACCAGCCAGGGTCATGGCTGACTCTTCCCAGACAATGAGGAGGGGCACAGGAATGAAGATACCATATACCAGCCAGGATCATTGCTGACTCTTCCCCAGACAATGAGGAGGGTGTCAGGAACGAAGACACCTTATACCAGTCAGGGTCATTGCTGACTCTTCCCAGACCATGAGGAGGGTGTCAGGAATGAAGACACCCTATACCAGCCAGGGCCACTGCTGACTCTTCCCAGACCATGAGGAGGGTCACAGGAATGAAGACACCCTATACCAGCCAGGGTCATTGCTGACTCTTCCCAGACCATGAGGAGGTCATAGGAATGAAGACACCGTATACCGGCCAGGGCCACTGCTGACTCTTCCCAGACCATGAGGAGGGTGTCAGGAATGAAGACTACCAGCCAGGGTCATTGCTGACTCTTCCCAGACCATGAGGAGGGTGTCAGGAATGAAGACACCCTATACCAACCAGGGTCATTGCTGACTATTCCCAGACAATGAGGAGAGTCACAGGAATGAAGACACCCTATACCAGCCAGGGTCATTGCTGACTCTTTCCAGACCACGAGGAGGGTCACAGGAATGAAATCACCCTATACCAGCAAGGGTCATTGCTGACTCCTCCCAGACCACGAGGAGGGTCACAGGAGTAAAGACACCCTATACCAGCCAGGGTCATGGCTGACTCTTCCCAGACAATGAGGAGGGGCACAGGAATGAAGATACCATATACCAGCCAGGATCATTGCTGACTCTTCCCAGACAATGAGGAGGGTGTCAGGAACGAAGACACCTTATACCAGTCAGGGTCATTGCTGACTCTTCCCAGACCATGAGGAGGGTGTCAGGAATGAAGACACCCTATACCAGCCAGGGCCACTGCTGACTCTTCCCAGACCATGAGGAGGGTCACAGGAATGAAGACACCCTATACCGGCCAGGGTCATTGCTGACTCTTCCCAGACCATGAGGAGGTCATAGGATTGAAGACACCGTATACCGGCCAGGGCCACTGCTGACTCTTCCCAGACCATGAGGAGGGTGTCAGGAATGAAGACTACCAGCCAGGGTCATTGCTGACTCTTCCCAGACCATGAGGAGGGTGTCAGGAATGAAGACACCCTATACCAACCAGGGTCATTGCTGACTATTCCCAGACAATGAGGAGAGTCACAGGAATGAAGACACCCTATACCAGCCAGGGTCATTGCTGACTCTTCCCAGACCACGATGAGGGGCACAGGAATAAAATCACCCTATACCAGCCAGGGTCATTGCTGACTCCTCCCAGACCATGCGGAGGGTCACAGGAATGAAGACACCCTATACCGGCAAGGGTCATTGCTGACTCTTCCCAGACCACGAGGAGGGTCACAGGAGTGAAATCACCCTATACCAGCCAGGGTCATTGCTGACTCCTCCCAGACCATTCGGAGGGTCACAGGAATGAAGACACCCTATACCGGCCAGGGTCATTGCTGACTATTCCCAGACCATGAGGAGAGTCACAGGAATGAAGACACCCTATACCAGCAAGGGTCATTGCTGACTCTTCCCAGGCCATGAGGTGGGTCACAGGAATGAAGACACCCTATACCAGCCAGGGTCATTGCGACTCTTCCCACTCCATGAGGAGGGTCACAGGAATGAAGACACCCTACACCAGCAAGGGTCATTGCTGACTCTTCCCAGACCATGAGGTGGGTCACAGGAATGAAGACACCATATACCAGCCAGGGTCATTGCCGACTCTTCCCAGACCATGAGGTGGGTCACAGGAATGAAGACACCCTATACCAGCCAGGGTCACTGCTGACTTCCCAGACCATGAGGAGGGTGTCAGGAACGAAGACACCATATACCAGCCAGGTTCATTGCTGACTCTTCCCAGACCATGACGAGGGTCACAGGAATGAAGACACCCTACACCAGCAAGGGTCATTGCTGACTCTTCCCAGACCATGAGGAGGGTGTCAGGAATGAAGACACCCTATACCAGCCAGGGTCATTGCTGACTCTTCCCTGACCATGAGGAGGGTGTCAGGAATGAAGACACCCTATACCGGCCAGGGTCATTGCTGACTATTCCCAGACCATGAGGAGGGTCACAGGAATGAAGACACCCTATACCGGCCAGGGTCATTGCTGACTATGCCCAGACTATGAGGAGGGTCACACGAATGAAGACACCCTATACCGGCCAGGGTCATTGCTGACTATTCCCAGACCATGAGGAGGGTCACAGGAATGAAGACACCCTATACCGGCCAGAGTCATTGCTGACTCCTCCCAGACCATGAGGAGATTCACAGGAATGAAGACACCCTATACCAGCAAGGGTCATTGCTGACTCTGCCCAGACCATGAGGAGGGTGTCAGGAACGAAGACACCATATACCAGCCAGGGTCATTGCCGACTCTTCCCAGACCATGAGGAGGGTCACAGGAATGAAGACACCCTATACCAGCCAGGGTCATTGGTGACTCTTCCCAGACCATGAGGTGGGTCACAGGAATGAAGACACCCTATACCGGCCAGGGTCATTGCTGACTCTTCCCAGACCATGAGGAGGGTCACAGGAATGAAGACACCCTATACAAGCCAGGTTCATTGCTGACTCTTCGGAGACTATGAGGAGGTCACAGGAATGAAGACACCCTATACCAGCCAGGGCCACTGCTGACTCTTCCCAGACCATGAGGAGGGTCACAGGAATGAAGACACCCTATACCGGCCAGGGTCATTGCTGACTCTTCCCAGACCATGAGGAGGTCATAGGAATGAAGACACCGTATACCGGCCAGGGCCACTGCTGACTCTTCCCAGACAATGAGGAGGGTGTCAGGAACGAAGACACCTTATACCAGTCAGGGTCATTGCTGACTCTTCCCAGACCATGAGGAGGGTGTCAGGAATGAAGACACCCTATACCAGCCAGGGCCACTGCTGACTCTTCCCAGACCATGAGGAGGGTCACAGGAATGAAGACACCCTATACCGGCCAGGGTCATTGCTGACTCTTCCCAGACCATGAGGAGGTCATAGGATTGAAGACACCGTATACCGGCCAGGGCCACTGCTGACTCTTCCCAGACCATGAGGAGGGTGTCAGGAATGAAGACTACCAGCCAGGGTCATTGCTGACTCTTCCCAGACCATGAGGAGGGTGTCAGGAATGAAGACACCCTATACCAACCAGGGTCATTGCTGACTATTCCCAGACAATGAGGAGAGTCACAGGAATGAAGACACCCTATACCAGCCAGGGTCATTGCTGACTCTTTCCAGACCACGAGGAGGGTCACAGGAATGAAATCACCCTATACCAGCCAGGGTCATTGCTGACTCTTCCCAGACCACGAGGAGGGGCACAGGAATAAAATCACCCTATACCAGCCAGGGTCATTGCTGACTCCTCCCAGACCATGCGGAGGGTCACAGGAATGAAGACACCCTATACCGGCAAGGGTCATTGCTGACTCTTCCCAGACCACGAGGAGGGTCACAGGAGTGAAATCACCCTATACCAGCCAGGGTCATTGCTGACTCCTCCCAGACCATGCGGAGGGTCACAGGAATGAAGACACCCTATACCGGCCAGGGTCATTGCTGACTATTCCCAGACCATGAGGAGAGTCACAGGAATGAAGACACCCTATACCAGCAAGGGTCATTGCTGACTCTTCCCAGGCCATGAGGTGGGTCACAGGAATGAAGACACCGTATACCAGCCAGGGTCATTGCGACTCTTCCCACTCCATGAGGAGGGTCACAGGAATGAAGACACCCTACACCAGCAAGGGTCATTGCTGACTCTTCCCAGACCATGAGGTGGGTCACAGGAATGAAGACACCCTATACCAGCCAGGGTCATTGCGACTCTTCCCACTCCATGAGGAGGGTCACAGGAATGAAGACACCCTACACCAGCAAGGGTCATTGCTGACTCTTCCCAGACCATGAGGTGGGTCACAGGAATGAAGACACCATATACCAGCCAGGGTCATTGCCGACTCTTCCCAGACCATGAGGTGGGTCACAGGAATGAAGACGCCCTATACCAGCCAGGGTCACTGCTGACTTCCCAGACCATGAAGAGGGTGTCAGGAACGAAGACACCATATACCAGCCAGGTTCATTGCTGACTCTTCCCAGACCATGACGAGGGTCACAGGAATGAAGAGACTCTACACCAGCAAGGGTCATTGCTGACTCTTCCCAGACCATGAGGAGGGTGTCAGGAATGAAGACACCCTATACCAGCCAGGGTCATTGCTGACTCTTCCCTGACCATGAGGAGGGTGTCAGGAATGAAGACACCCTATACCGGCCAGGGTCATTGCTGACTATTCCCAGACCATGAGGAGGGTCACAGGAATGAAGACACCCTATACCGGCCAGGGTCATTGCTGACTATGCCCAGACTATGAGGAGGGTCACACGAATGAAGACACCCTATACCGGCCAGGGTCATTGCTGACTATTCCCAGACCATGAGGAGGGTCACAGGAATGAAGACACCCTATACCGGCCAGAGTCATTGCTGACTCCTCCCAGACCATGAGGAGAGTCACAGGAATGAAGACACCCTATACCAGCAAGGGTCATTGCTGACTCTGCCCAGACCATGAGGAGGGTGTCAGGAACGAAGACACCATATACCAGCCAGGGTCATTGCCGACTCTTCCCAGACCATGAGGAGGGTCACAGGAATGAAGACACCCTATACCGGCCAGGGTCATTGCTGACTCTTCCCAGACCATGAGGAGGGTCACAGGAATGAAGACACCCTATACAAGCCAGGTTCATTGCTGACTCTTCGGTGACTATGAGGAGGTCACAGGAATGAAGACACCGTATACCGGCCAGGGCCACTGCTGACTCTTCCCAGACCATGAGGAGGGTGTCAGGAATGAAGACACCCTATACCAACCAGGGTCATTGCTGACTATTCCCAGACCATGAAGAGAGTCACAGGAATGAAGACACCCTATACCAGCCAGGGTCATTGCTGACTCTTTCCAGACCACGAGGAGGGTCACAGGAATGAAATCACCCTATACCAGCCAGGGTCATTGCTGACTCTTCCCAGACCATGAGGAGGGTCACAGGAATGAAATCACCCTATACCAGCAAGGGTCATTGCTGACTCCTCCCAGACCACGAGGAGGGTCACAGGAATGAAGACACCATATACCAGCCAGGGTCATTGCTGACTCTTCCCAGACCATGAGGAGGGTGTCAGGAATGAAGACACCCTATACCAACCAGGGTCATTGCTGACTATTCCCAGACCATGAGGAGAGTCACAGGAATGAAGACACCCTATACCAGCCAGGGTCATTGCTGACTCTTTCCAGACCACGAGGAGGGTCACAGGAATGAAATCACCCTATACCAGCTAGGGTCATTGCTGACTCTTCCCAGACCATGAGGAGGGTCACAGGAATGAAATCACCCTATACCAGCAAGGGTCATTGCTGACTCCTCCCAGACCACGAGGAGGGTCACAGGAATGAAGACACCATATACCAGCCAGGGTCATTGCTGACTCTTCCCAGACCACGAGGAGGGGCACAGGAATGAAATCACCCTATACCAGCCAGGGTCATTGCTGACTCCTCCCAGACCATGCGGAGGGTCACAGGAATGAAGACACCCTATACCGGCAAGGGTCATTGCTGACTCTTCCCAGACCACGAGGAGGGTCACAGGAGTGAAATCACCCTATACCAGCCAGGGTCATTGCTGACTCCTCCCAGACCATGCGGAGGGTCACAGGAATGAAGACAGCCTATACCGGCCAGGGTCATTGCTGACTCTTCCCAGGCCATGAGGAGGGTCACAGGAACAAAGACACCATATACCAGCAAGGGTCATTGCTGACTCTTCCCAGGCCATGAGGTGGGTCACAGGAATGAAGACACCCTATACCAGCCAGGGTCATTGCGACTCTTCCCACTCCATGAGGAGGGTCACAGGAATGAAGACACCCTACACCAGCAAGGGTCATTGCTGACTCTTCCCAGACCATGAGGTGGGTCACAGGAATGAAGACACCCTATACCAGCCAGGGTCACTGCTGACTTCCCAGACCATGAGGAGGGTCACAGGAATGAAGACACCATATACCAGCCAGGGTCATTGCTGACTCTTCCCAGACCACGAGGAGGGGCACAGGAATAAAATCACCCTATACCAGCCAGGTTCATTGCTGACTCTTCCCAGACCATGAGGTGGGTCACAGGAATGAAGACACCCTATACCAGCCAGGTTCATTGCTGACTCTTCCCAGACCATGAGGAGGGTCACAGGAATGAAGACACACTATACCGGCCAGGTTCATTGCTGACTCTTCCCAGACCATGAGGTGGGTCACAGGAATGAAGACACCCTATACCGGCCAGGGTCATTGCTGACTCTTCCCAGACCATGAGGAGGGTCACAGGAATGAAGACACCCTATACAAGCCAGGTTCATTGCTGACTCTTCGGAGACTATGAGGAGGTCACAGGAATGAAGACACCCTATACCAGCCAGGGCCACTGCTGACTCTTCCCAGACCATGAGGAGGGTCACAGGAATGAAGACACTCTATACCGGCCAGGTTCATTGCTGACTCTTTCCAGACCATGAAGAGGTCATAGGAATGAAGACACCGTATACCGGCCAGGGCCACTGCTGACTCTTCCCAGACCATGAGGAGGGTGTCAGGAATGAAGACTACCAGCCAGGGTCATTGCTGACTCTTCCCAGACCATGAGGAGGGTGTCAGGAATGAAGACACCCTATACCAACCAGGGTCATTGCTGACTATTCCTTGACCATGAGGAGAGTCACAGGAATGAAGACACCCTATACCAGCCAGGGTCATTGCTGACTCTTTCCAGACAACGAGGAGGGTCACAGGAATGAAATCACCCTATACCAGCCAGGGTCATTGCTGACTCTTCCCAGACCATGAGGAGGGTCACAGGAATGAAATCACCCTATACCAGCAAGGGTCATTGCTGACTCCTCCCAGACCACGAGGAGGGTCACAGGAGTAAAGACACCCTATACCAGCCAGGGTCATGGCTGACTCTTCCCAGACAATGAGGAGGGGCACAGGAATGAAGATACCATATACCAGCCAGGATCATTGCTGACTCTTCCCAGACAATGAGGAGGGTGTCAGGAACGAAGACACCTTATACCAGTCAGGGTCATTGCTGACTCTTCCCAGACCATGAGGAGGGTGTCAGGAATGAAGACACCCTATACCAGCCAGGGCCACTGCTGACTCTTCCCAGACCATGAGGAGGGTCACAGGAATGAAGACACCCTATACCAGCCAGGGTCATTGCTGACTCTTCCCAGACCATGAGGAGGTCATAGGAATGAAGACACCGTATACCGGCCAGGGCCACTGCTGACTCTTCCCAGACCATGAGGAGGGTGTCAGGAATGAAGACTACCAGCCAGGGTCATTGCTGACTCTTCCCAGACCATGAGGAGGGTGTCAGGAATGAAGACACCCTATACCAACCAGGGTCATTGCTGACTATTCCCAGACAATGAGGAGAGTCACAGGAATGAAGACACCCTATACCAGCCAGGGTCATTGCTGACTCTTTCCAGACCACGAGGAGGGTCACAGGAATGAAATCACCCTATACCAGCCAGGGTCATTGCTGACTCTTCCCAGACCATGAGGAGGGTCACAGGAATGAAATCACCCTATACCAGCAAGGGTCATTGCTGACTCCTCCCAGACCACGAGGAGGGTCACAGGAATGAAGACACCATATACCAGCCAGGGTCATTGCTGACTCTTCCCAGACCACGAGGAGGGGCACAGGAATAAAATCACCCTATACCAGCCAGGGTCATTGCTGACTCCTCCCAGACCATGCGGAGGGTCACAGGAATGAAGACACCCTATACCGGCAAGGGTCATTGCTGACTCTTCCCAGACCACGAGGAGGGTCACAGGAGTGAAATCACCGTATACCAGCCAGGGTCATTGCTGACTCCTCCCAGACCATGCGGAGGGTCACAGGAATGAAGACACCCTATACCGGCCAGGGTCATTGCTGACTATTCCCAGACCATGAGGAGAGTCACAGGAATGAAGACACCCTATACCAGCAAGGGTCATTGCTGACTCTTCCCAGGCCATGAGGTGGGTCACAGGAATGAAGACACCCTATACCAGCCAGGGTCATTGCGACTCTTCCCAGACCATGAGGTGGGTCACAGGAATGAAGACACCATATACCAGCCAGGGTCATTGCCGACTCTTCCCAGACCATGAGGTGGGTCACAGGAATGAAGACACCCTATACCAGCCAGGGTCACTGCTGACTTCCCAGACCATGAGGAGGGTGTCAGGAACGAAGACACCATATACCAGCCAGGTTCATTGCTGACTCTTCCCAGACCATGACGAGGGTCACAGGAATGAAGACACCCTACACCAGCAAGGGTCATTGCTGACTCTTCCCAGACCATGAGGAGGGTGTCAGGAATGAAGACACCCTATACCAGCCAGGGTCATTGCTGACTCTTCCCTGACCATGAGGAGGGTGTCAGGAATGAAGACACCCTATACCGGCCAGGGTCATTGCTGACTATTCCCAGACCATGAGGAGGCTCACAGGAATGAAGACACCCTATACCGGCCAGGGTCATTGCTGACTATGCCCAGACTATGAGGAGGGTCACACGAATGAAGACACCCTATACCGGCCAGGGTCATTGCTGACTATTCCCAGACCATGAGGAGGGTCACAGGAATGAAGACACCCTATACCAGCAAGGGTCATTGGTGACTCTTCCCAGACCATGAGGTGGGTCACAGGAATGAAGACACCCTATACCGGCCAGGGTCATTGCTGACTCTTCCCAGACCATGAGGAGGGTCACAGGAATGAAGACACCCTATACAAGCCAGGTTCATTGCTGACTCTTCGGAGACTATGAGGAGGTCACAGGAATGAAGACACCCTATACCAGCCAGGGCCACTGCTGACTCTTCCCAGACCATGAGGAGGGTCACAGGAATGAAGACACCCTATACCGGCCAGGGTCATTGCTGACTCTTCCCAGACCATGAGGAGGTCATAGGAATGAATGCACTGTATACCGGCCAGGGCCACTGCTGACTCTTCCCAGACCATGAGGAGGGTGTCAGGAATGAAGACTACCAGCCAGGGTCATTGCTGACTCTTCCCAGACCATGAGGAGGGTGTCAGGAATGAAGACACCCTATACCAACCAGGGTCATTGCTGACTATTCCCAGACCATGAGGAGAGTCACAGGAATGAAGACACCCTATACCAGCCAGGGTCATTGCTGACTCTTTCCAGACCACGAGGAGGGTCACAGGAATGAAATCACCCTATACCAGCCAGGGTCATTGCTGACTCTTCCCAGACCATGAGGAGGGTCACAGGAATGAAATCACCCTATACCAGCAAGGGTCATTGCTGACTCCTCCCAGACCACGAGGAGGGTCACAGGAATGAAGACACCATATACCAGCCAGGGTCATTGCTGACTCTTCCCAGACCACGAGGAGGGGCACAGGAATGAAATCACCCTATACCAGCCAGGGTCATTGCTGACTCCTCCCAGACCATGCGGAGGGTCACAGGAATGAAGACACCCTATACCGGCAAGGGTCATTGCTGACTCTTCCCAGACCACGAGGAGGGTCACAGGAGTGAAATCACCCTATACCAGCCAGGGTCATTGCTGACTCCTCCCAGACCATGCGGAGGGTCACAGGAATGAAGACAGCCTATACCGGCCAGGGTCATTGCTGACTCTTCCCAGGCCATGAGGAGGGTCACAGGAACAAAGACACCATATACCAGCAAGGGTCATTGCTGACTCTTCCCAGGCCATGAGGTAGGTCACAGGAATGAAGACACCCTATACCAGCCAGGGTCATTGCGACTCTTCCCACTCCATGAGGAGGGTCACAGGAATGAAGACACCCTACACCAGCAAGGGTCATTGCTGACTCTTCCCAGACCATGAGGTGGGTCACAGGAATGAAGACACCCTATACCAGCCAGGGTCACTGCTGACTTCCCAGACCATGAGGAGGGTGTCAGGAACGAAGACACCATATACCAGCCAGGTTCATTGCTGACTCTTCCCAGACCATGGCGAGGGTCACAGGAATGAAGACACCCTACACCAGCAAGGGTCATTGCTGACTCTTCCCAGACCATGAGGAGGGTGTCAGGAATGAAGACACCCTATACCGGCCAGGGTCATTGCTGACTCTTCCCTGACCATTAGGAGGGTGTCAGGAATGAAGACACCCTATACCGGCCAGGGTCATTGCTGACTATTCCCAGACCATGAGGAGGGTCACAGGAATGAAGACACCCTATACCGGCAAGGGTCATTGCTGACTATTCCCAGACCATGAGGAGGGTCACAGGAATGAAGACACCCTATACCGGCCAGGGTCTTTGCTGACTCCTCCCAGACCATGAGGAGAGTCACAGGAATGAAGACACCCTATACCAGCAAGGGTCATTGCTGACTCTGCCCAGACCATGAGGAGGGTGTCAGGAACGAAGACACCATATACCAGCCAGGGTCATTGCCGACTCTTCCCAGACCATGAGGAGGGTGTCAGGAACGAAGACACCATATACCAGCAAGGGTCATTGCCGACTCTTCCCAGACCATGAGGAGGGTCACAGGAATGAAGACACCCTACACCAGCAAAGGTCATTGCTGACTCTTCCCAGACCACGAGGAGGGTGTCAGGAACGAAGACACCATATACCAGCCAGGGTCATTGCTGACTCTTCCCAGACCATGAGGTGGGTCACAGGAATGAAGACACCCTATACCAGCCAGGGTCATTGCTGACTCCTCCCAGACCATGTGGAGGGTCACAGGAATGAAGACATCCTATACCAGCCAGGGTCATTGCTGACTCTTCCCAGACCACGAGGAGGGTCACAGGAATGACATCACCCTATACCAGCCAGGGTCATTGCTGACTCTTCCCAGACTACGAGGAGGGTCACAGGAGTAAAGACACCCTATACCAGCCAGGGTCATGGCTGACTCTTCCCAGACAATGAGGAGGGGCACAGGAATGAAGATACCATATACCAGCCAGGATCATTGCTGACTCTTCCCAGACAATGAGGAGGGTGTCAGGAACGAAGACACCTTATACCAGTCAGGGTCATTGCTGACTCTTCCCAGACCATGAGGAGGGTGTCAGGAATGAAGACACCCTATACCGGCCAGGGTCTTTGCTGACTCTTCCCAGACCATGAGAGGGTCACAGGAATGAAGACACCCTATACCAGCCAGGGTCCTTGCTGACTCTTCCCAGACCATGAGGAGGGTGTCAGGAACGAAGACAACTTATACAAGTCAGGGTCATTGCTGACTCTTCCCAGACAACGAGGAGGGTCACAGGAACGAAGACACCATAT
This sequence comes from Calotriton arnoldi, assembly GCA_963921515.1. Lineage (NCBI taxonomy): Eukaryota > Metazoa > Chordata > Amphibia > Caudata > Salamandridae > Calotriton > Calotriton arnoldi. The sequence continues at coordinate 3,250,119 of CAWUFW010000975.1, forward strand.
ACCAGCGAGGGTCATTGCTGACTCTTCCCAGACAATGAGGAGGGTCACAGGAACGAAGACACCATATACCAGCCAGGGTCATTGCCGACTCTTCCCAGACAATGAGGACGGTCACAGGAACGAAGACACCATATACCAGCCAGGGTCATTGCTGACTCTTCCCAGACCATGAGGAGGGTGTCAGGAACGAAGACACCTTATACAAGTCAGGGTCATTGCTGACTCTTCCCAGACAACGAGGAGGGTCACAGGAACGAAGACACCATATACCAGCAAGGGTCATTGCTGACTCTTCCCAGACAATGAAGAGGGTCACAGGAACGAAGACACCATATACCAGCCAGGGTCATTGCTGACTCTTCCCAGACAATGAGGAGGGTCACAGGAACGAAGACACCATATACCAGCCAGGGTCATTGCCGACTCTTCCCAGACAATGAGGAGGGTCACAGGAACGAAGACACCATATACCAGCCAGGGTCATTGCTGACTCTTCCCAGACCATGAGGAGGGTGTCAGGATTGAAGACACCATATACCAGGCAGGTATAGTTGGCTCAACTGGGACTGTGCTGAGAGACTCAGGTCTTCTGTTTCCTTGACATTATGGTTGGGCACTCGCTGCATAATCAGTAACAATAAAGTGTTTGCTAGTTCGAATTTGAATCATGGAATATCGTCGGGAGCCACCATGCTCAATAAATCGGGAGAAATCTGCCTGATTTGATATCAAAATCAAGGAACATTCAAACATCAGATCATAACACAAGGGAAGTAATTGGGTTAGTGAGTTTCTATGCTATTTTAATCTCAAGACATATAAGATAATTGTCTTCAATAAAGGATTTAAAAAACACAAGCGTGGTCCATTGAAATTTGGAACCGGGTGATGTTGGTGGTTATGCAATCATATAAAGCATTCCTTTCTCTTGATATCAAAAGTAAAAGATCAAACAAAGCCCTGAGAAGTCCATATGGATGAAATGTGTTGGCTATGACCAGACACAAGGAGATGATTTTAAATAATTATCAATAAAGATATTAACAAAGGAGTCTGTGCATTATGTGATACAATATTGTTGATATTTATCAATTAATTTATTGGTCAATTACTTTGGACAAATACTTGATGTTGGGCTGAATCAATAGTGTAATACAGTTTGTGAAGATGTTCTCCTGTGTGAAAAGGAAAGAGGTTTGTCCTTTTTGACTCGTGCATTTCAGGTAAAAATATATATATTTTTTTATTTAAACTTATTTTTATTGCAGTGTGCTCAGCAAACAGTACATCAATAATACAATTTCCCACATATCTTAAGCCATGCGATACATTTTACATTAATCATTTCAACAATTATAAAATAAGTCATCAACATAGTGTGGTAATAGGCTCCGCCCATTTCCGAGAAAAAGGATGTTTTTTTATGACGTTCCATGCACAAGAGATAGCTGCTGTATATATTGCCCCAAACCTTTTTTTGTGTGGAAATTACTTTCAACAATAAAGCGTTGAGCGCTGGTGAGCGTGTTGACGAAATCACTGAAATTCTGGAATACACTGCCGCTGTCTTTGGAAGGGAGAATAGTGGTGGCGAAGATGGTTTTCCTTCCCCGGTGTCTCTACATAGTCCAGAACGGACTTTATATACTGCTGTGTAGTTTTTTTAAGACCCATGACAGCCTCATGATCTCATTGGTAAAGGTCGGGAAGAGGAGCTAAGTGGCGTTGCCGATACTTAAGCGGAACCTGCTAGAGAGAGGCATGGGCCTCCCTGCCTTGAAACTTTACTATTATTCCTCTAAACTGCAGCATGCGGCAGACTGGGCGGATGAGGAAGATAACTAGAATTGTGTGGTGTTATAGGGTGGGTAATAAAAAAGTAAATTTATGTAATAAATAATGTTTTTGTTTCTAAATAATTTCTAATTAAAAATATTTATTTGTTTGGATTCATATTTTATTTTATTTGGTATAGTATTTGTAGGTATTTGTCATATGTATTTAACATTAAAATGTGTTTTTTTAAATTTTAATATTAAATATATTTGTATTTTTATTTTTAACATATTTATATATGTTTTAATTTATTTAGTTTTTAAAATATTTGGTTGTAGTTAAAATTTTGTTTGTTTTTAATTTTGAACTGACTGGATTGAGCGTATTAATTGTTACTCCTCTGCAATCCAACACTTTCCCCACTGTTGCACTCACTGGAGTGGGAATAGTAATTTTTACCCCTCCGCTATCCAACACTTTCCCTACTTTTACAATTATTGGAGTGGGAATAGTAATTTTTACACCTCTGCTATCCAACAATTTCCCTACTGTTGCACTCCCTGGAGTGGGAATAGTAATTTTTACCCCTCCACTATCCAACACTTTCCCTACTGTTGCACTGACTGGTGTGGGAATAGTAATATTTACCCCTCCGCTATCCAACACTTTCTCTACTTTTACAATTATTGGAGTGGGAATAGGAATTTTTACACCTCTGCTATCCAACAATTTCCCTACTGTTGCACTGACTTGAGTGGGAATAGTAATTTTTACCCCTCCACTATCCAACACTTTCCCTACTGTTGCACTGACTGGAGTGGGAATAGTAATTTTTACCCCTATGCTATCCAACACTTTCCCTACTGTTGCACTGACTGGAGTGGGAATAGTAATTTTTACCCCTCCGCTATCCAACACTTTCCCTACTGTTGCACTCACTGGAGTGGGAATAGTAAATTATTCCCCTCCGCTATCCAACACTTTCCCTGCTGTTGCACTCACTGGAGTGGGAATAGTAATTTTTACCCCTCCGCTATCCAACACTTTCCCTACTGTTGCACTCGCTGGAGTGGGAATAGTAATTTTTACCCCTCCGCTATCCAACACTTTCCCTACTGTTGCACTCACTGGAGTGGGAATAGTAATTTTTACCCCTCCGCATCCAACACTTTCCCTACTTTTACAATTATTGGAGTGGGAATAGGAATTTTTACACCTCTGCTATCCAACAATTTCCCTACTGTTGCACTCCCTGGAGTGGGAATAGTAATTTTTACCCCTCCACTATCCAACACTTTCCCTACTGTTGCACTGACTGGTGTGGGAATAGTAATTTTTACCCCTCCGCTATCCAACACTTTCCCTACTTTTACAATTATTGGAGTGGAAATAGTAATTTTTACACCTCTGCTATCCAACAATTTCCTACTGTTGCACTCCCTGGAGTGGGAATAGTAATTTTTACCCCCTCCACTATCCAACACTTTCCCTACTGTTGCACTGACTGGAGTGGGAATAGTAATTTTACCCCTCCACTATCCAACACTTTCCCTACTGTTGCACTCATTGGAGTGGGAATAGTAATTTTACCCCTCCACTATCCAACACTTTCCCTACTGTTGCACTGACTGGAGTGGGAATAGTAATTTTTACCCCTCCACTATCCAACACTTTCCCTACTGTTGCACTCATTGGAGTGGGAATAGTAATTTTTACCCCTATGCTATCCAACACTTTCCCTACTGTTGCACTGACTGGAGTGGGAATAGTAATCTTTACCCCTCCACTATCCAACACTTTCCCTACTGTTGCACTGACTGGAGTGGGAATAGTAATTTTTACCCTCCGCTATCCAACACTTTCCCTACTGTTGCCCTCATTGGAGTGGGAATAGTCAATTTTACCCGTCCACTATCCAACACTTTCCCTACTGTTGCACTGACTGGAGTGGGAATAGTAATTTTTACCCCTATGCTATCCAACACTTTCCCTACTGTTGCACTGACTGGAGTGGGAATAGTAATTTTTACCCCTCCGCTATCCAACACTTTCCCTACTGTTGCACTCACTGGAGTGGGAATAGTAAATTATTCCCCTCCGCTATCCAACACTTTCCCTGCTGTTGCACTCACTGGAGTGGGAATAGTAATTTTTACCCCTCCGCTATCCAACACTTTCCCTACTGTTGCACTCGCTGAAGTGGGAATAGTAATTTTTACCCCTCCGCTATCCAACACTTTCCCTACTGTTGCACTCACTGGAGTGGGAATAGTAATTTTTACCCCTCCGCTATCCAACACTTTCCCTACTTTTACAATTATTGGAGTGGGAATAGTAATTTTTACACCTCTGCTATCCAACAATTTCCCTACTGTTGCACTCCCTGGAGTGGGAATAGTACTTTTACCCTCCACTATCCAACACTTTCCCTACTGTTGCACTGACTGGAGTGGGAATAGTAATTTTTACCCCTCCGCTATACAACACTTTCCCTACTGTTGCACTCATTGGAGTGGGAATAGTAATTTTTACCCCTATGCTATCCAACACTTTCCCTATTGTTGCACTGACTGGAGTGGGAATAGTAATTTTTACCCCTACGCTATCCAACACTTTCCCTACTGTTGCACTCTCTGGAGTGGGAATAGTAATTTTTACCCCTCCGCTATCCAACACTTTCCCTACTGTTGCACTCTCTGGAGTGGGAATAGTAATTTTTCCCTTTATGCTGTGCAACACTTTCCCTGCTGTTGCACTCACTGGAGTGGGAATAGTAATTTTTACCCCTACGCTATCCAACACTTTCCCTACTGTTGCACTCCCTGGAGTGGGAATAGTAATTTTTACCCCTCCACTATCCAACACTTTCCCTACTGTTGCACTGACTGGTGTGGGAATAGTAATTTTTACCCCTCCGTTATCCAACACTTTCCCTACTTTTACAATTATTGGAGTGGGAAAAGTAATTTTTACACCTCTGCTATCCAACAATTTCCCTACTGTTGCACTCCCTGGAGTGGGAATAGTAATTTTTACCCCTCCACTATCCAACACTTTCCCTACTGTTGCACTGACTGGAGTGGGAATAGTAATTTTTACCCCTCTGCTATCCAACACTTTCCCTACTGTTGCACTCATTGGAGTGGGAATAGTAATTTTTACCCCTACGCTATCCAACACTTTCCCTACTGTTGCACTCTCTGGAGTGGGAATAGTAATTTTTACCCCTCCGCTATCCAACACTTTCCCTGCTGTTGCACTCACTGGAGTGGGAATAGTAATTTTTACCCCTATGCTGTGCAACACTTTCCCTGCTGTTGCACTCACTGGAGTGGGAATAGTAATTTTTACCCCTCCGCTATCCAACACTTTCCCTACTGTTGCACTCACTGGAGTGGGACATTTTTATATAATTTTAAAATTATAAAATAAATTAAAATTAATAGTTTATTATGGGGGAACACATACCTTGGTTTGGAACCTGAGCCTAGATGTATCAATGCTTACAAACTGCTGATTTATTACTGCTAGCACTGACTGTGGGGTATATTAGAGTTGAGACTGAGCAATGGGAAATGGGGTTTGAATGCCTTGATACATGCTGTACCTCTCCCTAATGTACTGGGGACTGCTGTTACTTTCTCATTGTTTTGTGCTTTGTTGCTTTAGTTCTCCGTTGACTTGGTGGTGCTGCATTTCTAATGTACAGAATTAATGCTTATTGTTGCCCTGATTCAGGGTCTGCTGTCCACAAATGCCAATAAAAAGAACTTATAAAAAAGAATAATAAAAATGCACTCATACCTGGTTCATCCGTGCAATTCTTTGTGCTCTAGGAGCTTCTGCCAACGAGCCCTCAGCGTTCGAGGTAGATTGTTGGGTGCAGTTCATGTCCCCCTCTTCTTTTCGAGGGCAGTAGCCACACGCTCACAGGTGATGGCTCTTCAGCGTGGCGGAAGCCAGGCGCTATCTTTGGCACTCACTGCTTCATGAGGATTAACCTCGAATGATCACAAGGTGCCCCCAGTGCACTTCTCGGGTCACTTGTCTTCCGGACTAGTCCCGACCCATCGACACCCTTGGCAGTGCAGCGGTCATACAGCCCACTTGTGGGACACAAGGACCACCAGCAGGTACTTATACCGCCTTCAATCTGGCCTGCCTCACGAGCACACCGCTTCAGGTGCCTGGCGGCTATAAACGGGTATAACCGATGATGGGCGTACTGCCTGATCCTGCAGTAACACAAGTCCGTTGGCGCACTTGCTTGGCGAGTCTCTTCTGACGACCCTACACCAGGGTCAATTATAGCCCTTCCATGATCCGCTCTTCCTGCAGGGTTGGCACTCCCTTGCTTCTCTCACAAGCGGCCATCTTGCCACCCAAGACAGTCTAATAATTCCTCCTTCAGATCAGACTCCAGGCTATATTCCCTCTTCTCTGGGGAGTTGGCTGTCAGTGCACTAACCGTTGACTGCGTAGTAGTCCCAGAGTACTCTGCAGATACCCCCTCCATGATAGAAGAGACCACAACAAACAGCGATGGGTCTTAAGCTCCCATCTTTACACCGACTTTGCAGGCAGATGATGTGTATTCCAGGTCTCCTTCTTTGGAGCTGGTTTGGGTCTGATCCCCTTTCATCTGTCCTGGCCAGGCCACCTTTCAGGCCTAGCCTCTGGCTGCAAGGATGCTTTGCCCAGCTGGACAGTCTCCCAGCTATTCACGACCCCTCCACACCGAGATCGGGAAGAGAGACAAGACTCTGTGCCCCTTCAAGGGACTCCTTTCCTTTACAAGAGATAGTGCAGGCCTCACCCTGTACCCCCTGCTTTCTATCCAATGACAGCTGCCCTCGGAGTCATTTGCAGCCTAGTGTATCAGGAAGGGCCCTGACACTGCTAAAGAACGCCAGTCTCCTCTTTCCTCACCATAGCCCCTGGTGCTCCCCCATGCCATGCATGAGATGCCATAAATACACAAAAACTGTCTGGAGAAAGCAACCTCTCCTCCATCTTGTACTCTGGTCCAGCCTGTGCGCTCCCAAACTGGAACCCACTGGCCTGTATTACTCGTGCACAGCGCACTATCACATCCAGCACAAATGCACACGTACAATGCAGGGGATGTCGCATTCGGGATTTCGGGTACATCTAGAGTAGTGGAACTTTCAATTAATGGGTCTGTAAGCATATATTCATGTCTCAGAGGTAAAAGCCGGACACTGTCATTCACTAACGCGGTACGCTGCCACCACCACACTCCACGCATGAAAGCAGGGACATGAATGGGAGTCCGCTGTCACTATCAGGATGTGCTTGGTGTGCCCTTCCTGGTTCGGAACTAGGTCCAGAACCTATTATTGTCAAAAGACCAGGCCTAGGTCAATGCACACACATGAGATTAGTGTGTGGCATGACCAAATATCAAAAAACAGGATCACAGGTATGAAGTTCGGGCATGCAGGGTAGGCGACACTACTAAACATGCAGGGGGCTTTCTCGTCCCAACACTTACTATTATGTGTCTGTACTAATGTGTATTGGTGAACTAACCTGGTATAGGGTCTCTGAGCTACAATTGTACACTTTTGCACTAATTTATTAAATATATGGTAAACTAACCTTATTTCTGAATTAAAGTGACCTTCATTAGCACCTGGTGGATTGTCCCTAGTTTTTGATCTTAGTAATATGTATTAACAAAGCATTATAGACATTAGTTTTACATCTTTGAGCTTTCATGTGATTAAGGTTTCACTGAAGAGAGGGATTTACTGTTTTTCTTTAGATGTTACTTTGTGGAAACTGCGGTTCAGATGCAAATATATTTAGTTCTTTCATCAATAGTTTGATTTTCACATAGGAATCACTCACCTCCCGCGTTTAAAGGGGTCTGTTTTTTATGTTATTGTGGGTTTTATCAAATAGAGTGGATACTATCATCATACAATGTTATCATCATTTTCATTATTGAATGATTTCATTAGCCGCACCTAATTCAAGATGGCAGTTTATGTACTTGTAAGGTATTACATAGCTATGTTATGCACGCTATATACGTTTTTATATGAACACCTGGTTCCATATATTAAGTTAGGACATGCTAATATGGCGTCGGTGTTTACATACACATACTTTGGTGACCTACAACAAAGTCGATTTTACTGCTTTGATAGATCCTTTTATTGTTGTTACCCACTGAGTGCCTTTACTGTAGGATTGATTTCAAGATGGCAGTCACCAAATAGAAAAATGACGAGACACGTCATATGTAAACATTACAATTGTTGCTTTCCATGTGTATGCGGTTCTAAATTAAGTGAGGTTGTACTAACATGGCCCCGATGTTGTAGACAGACACTCATCGACGTAAGAGAGCCTCACATCATGCGTCGTATGCCATATAGTCATTGCGTAATATGCGCACATGGTCCCGGAGATAAAGAGGGGACATGTTAATGTGGTGGCTCCACTGAATGCTGATGTCTCCTGTATGGGGTACGGGTCACTCTCCAGGGTAAGTGGTATGAGATATGGATGATCATGAGACTATACCTTGGTTACTTGGATTTTGATTGGTTTTAAGCTCTCCATGAGGGGATCATATGATTGACCCCAGGGGTTCCAATGTTGATTAAATGCGAACAGATTACACACTTTTATATAGGGGTAATATGGCAGGTTATTTTGACATTCATTTGAGTTTCACTTCAATAAATTGGTAACTGGGCACTTATTCCCATATAGAAGTCGTATGACGGAGTTTTGGGATTAGGACCCCTGAGAGGTTTTTCCTATATTGTGTTTTTAGTCATTCATTGTAGATGTGTATCATGGTCGGATAGTCTGACACGAATGGGCACAATTTGCGTATCACTTTGATAGAATATTAACTGGGCATTCAGTCCCATTCTAGTATCAATCATGGTAGACACGTATCTTGGCAGGGATAGGCCTTGATAAGAATGCTCTTTGTTAGGAGACACTTGTTATGTATTTTAAATCATGGGAAGCCATGATACTTGTGAATAATTCTGAGCAGTTTCCATATTGGGACCTCTTAGTTTGTGACCATTCTAAATACTTAATGAACATTGGACGTTGTATATGGAATACGTGTGGAAGATTGTGACATTTGATTAGGTAAGAGGTGTGTCAATGATTGATTCACACGTAGCCCTCTCTGGTGATCTTCCAAATGAGGATTATTTTGTCACATTGCTTATACTTGGTCTTTTATTTTGTTGAAGAGGAGAACATTATTGAATAGTGGTATGAATAATAAGGCAAGAGAATTTTGGAGTAACGGATATTCTATTCTACGTAACACTGACTGCGGAGGAATATGTGCACTAGGCGGAGGAATATGTGCACTAGGCGGAGGAATATGTGTACTAGGCGCAATTATTTCTGGATGAAGTTCATATCACTTTTGTGAGAAAACACACATCAGCGTTGATAATGTTGGAAAATAAAAATATGTATTAGAACACCTGCGGCCGTGTTTTTTTTTGTATATTTGGGTAATCACACCTTTTTTGGTATTTTGAATTTTGGAATTTTAAATTAGATTTACGGTGATGGATAATGTAACTAAGGTTTCTTCATTTTAATTAGAGAGTGACAAATGTTTTTAATTATTTCCAAGCCCCAATGCAATCTCAAGAAAAATATTTGAGGAACAAAACGCATTGGCAGCAAGGACTTTTTTTTATGTTTTTATATGACCGATCTTGAATGGAACAATAAATAAAGGATGTATTAATAGAAAGAAGTCGGCATTTGAATTCTGAAAGATGCATGAGAATTGTGGATAGACCCATTATCATGGAATCAGCAACCACCTGCTTACATTTTAACAGCTCTAAGAAAATGTAATGACATTTTTAAAATCTCCCTGCTTACCCAGGCCCTTGAGTCTGTCAGCCACTCAGCTCTTCTGCTCTGTAAAGCCCTTGCTCTGCCCTCATTCTGTTGTACAACATTGGCCTCGTTCCTAAGCGCAGCAGCAAGACATTGAGGGACCTTTAATGACAGACTACATATGCAGAAAACAAGTGATGGGGAGAAAGCAATGGCAGCATCTACTTGCAACTGTGAGCGGAGCACACGTCGGTACCATGTCAGGCTTCCTTCGAGACCGCGACCAGTGTGGAGGTGCCATTGACTGTGGGCAGCTACCAGGCATCCACACGGGATCTCCTGCTTCCTGGTAGCCTCTTGGCTCCCGGGCCTTTGCCAGATCTGATTTTCTTTCTCTAGCCCTCACCCCAATGTCCTGCCCAGCTCTGCTTTAGGCTCCATAAGGAACTAAATGGACCCAGTAATGTACCGAATCCAGACATTTAATGGTTCTCTACTAATGACCGGTTTGTAGTTTTTTTACTGCTAATGTTTCAAAAGAGAGACTACTTTTCTTTCCTCCTTGCTTTATTTGTATATAGACATCTTCAGTCTTTTTCAGATCTTTTTTTTGAGTAAAGAAACGCAGTCTTATCTTTGTTGGGTTTTTGCTACAGCCAATGCTCAGGGTACATAGATCTTGTCATGTTGTTTTACACAGAAACCAGGACTGGTTATCCTCTTGTTTGAAGTTATTTGGTGCAGATGTGTAAAGGAGGAACATATGTTTTTTTTCTTCTAAGAAAAACACAGGACTCATGTTGATCCCTTTCAATCAAAAGACTCACGATTTGTGGTAATTGCGAGCTACTTCATCAGTGGACCCGAGGGCTGCCACTGGGTTTCCTCCCAGAGAATGTAGCCTAATGTCACAAAATACTCATAGCTGATTACATTTGCCAAGTTGTTTTGTCAATTGAGGTCCACCACAGTCTAACAGGTGTGAAGTTGTGTCAGATACACCCACCAGGCACTGCTCTCTTATCAAATAATCCTACATATGCTTTAGTGTTACGTTGGCTGAGAGACCACACATGACTCCAATAAAAGCCATTCTGTCGTGTGTGAAATTGGTGTGTTCGATGAGGTTCACCATCAAAGGTAAATACAACTCTTGCTTCTCCGCAGGCAGGGGCAAGGCACGTATTTCTATGTTCTAACTGGATCCAGATATGTTGGCACCTGGGCGAATGGGAAGCAGGACGGAGCGGGGGAGCTTGTCCACACCAACCACAGATACCAGGGCAAATTTTCCAACAAGATTGTAAGTAATCAAGAATTATGTCGGCTCCTCTCACGCAGATATTACAAAGTTGCAATGCAGAAATGTCCTTCTAGTGATGTGCAGTTTAGACCCCTGGTCCTGCAAGGCACTCTTTCATCCCTCTTATACCACACTAGATCCTAATGGGAATCCAATTGAATCAAGTGGAATAACCAAAGCTCTTTGACAGATGTTTACACTAAAGGTTGGGGTGAGCTCTGTCCTTTTCCCTTCATACTCTTAAATCCACTCAGCCTTTACTTATCAACAAATAGCATGTCTACCTGTGATGGATGAAACCTACGCATTCGCCTGACCCACACAAGCGTGGCAGCCCTGCTAGACATGTCCTTTTCTCTGCCTACACTGATTGATCTCCAGTTCCCCACACAGGGTAAATTGCTGGCATGTTTTTCAATTTTGGGGTGGAGGGGTGATATTTCCTTTTTGAAAATGTTCTATGATCTTTATTTAAAGAGAAGAACACAAAAAAGAATAACGCACATATGTTTAGCATCTCATGTGACACCGCTGCACAAAATTAGGTATGTACAAAAACGATTGATAGTGTCCAGTGGCTGTCCTAGCTGGACAATGCAGAAATATTGTACCCGCACATTATAAGCATTCGTGAGTATACCGGCTTCAACAAGGAGTACCCCCCACTACAGCCGACCACTCTCACACACTCTGCATGTCGAAACCAGCAACGGCCACAAAGGGCATTGTCTGGAATATATGATTCAGTTCTTATCCAGGGCCATCCGAGTCATCTTCCCCACCATTGCTCATTAATTCAGTTTCTGTAGAGCGCAAATTAAATATTTCTGCCAATTGTGCAAACTCATCTAATGCTTTCACATCTCTTTCAGACACGTCTCCTCTCTCAGCGCCCACTCAGTCATATCTTTCGGCCAGGCTTTACACTGGTCACTCTTGCCGAGGTTCAATAGATTGCTATGTGTCTCTTCCCCAATACCTGCCCCAGGGAAGCAAACTTGTCAGGCTTGCGTCTCTTTTTGGGCTTTGGTAGAAGCCTTTGAACACAGCGTTTCACAGCAGGGACTATGTCCATAAGTGTCCCTCTTTTGAGGGTTGCAACAGTCTCCTCATAATTCCTCACCAGATTGCACTGTTACTGTAACTTAGGGCAGGCAGAGGACCGTTAAAGTGCGACAGTCGAACCCTTGGATTGCTAGCTATCATTTGAACCAATGCACAGGCAGCGTCCCACTCTGTATCTGATAGGGGCTCCCGAAGATCCTCTTCCCACTTTGACATACCTTTCAGTGAGGTTTTCACTCTGTCCTCCCTCAGGGCTTTATACAGTCTAGATATCATGTGACAGCAGCCACCTCCCTCCAACCTCGTCTCCATTGTAGTAGACGCCTGAGGTGGACTCGGAAACCTAGTCCAGATTTCCCTAACTGTGTGTCGAAGCAAATTGTAGAAACTGTCCCAGGCTAAGACTGAAAGTCTCAAATGCTTCTGTAAATGGTGTGAATGAATGAGTTAGATATACATCCCCTATTCTAAGACAGCAGCCTGCTCTCCACTTCTCTAAGGACATGAGTCAGGCTATGACACGGAATGGTTTTACCCACCCGGGCTTTAGTGATCTTGAAAACGGCGCTCGATAAAGCACCCTGGTAACTCCCATGTTGCTGCTAATCTGTATACAGTTGTAGGGAATGCCAGGTCCAGGTGGCCCAAGCCCCACCCCCATTTTCTCTCATTTCATATGTGCTAGCTGTATGCTACTCCGCTTCTCAGTCTATGCTAAAAAAGTTCATAACTTATTCAAACTCTTAAAAGTAGACCGCGGAATAGGGCAAATGGAATTCTGGACAGTGTGGAGATATCTAGGGAGAAAGACCATATTTGCCAACCCCATCGTACCTATTACTGAGACAAAAAGTTAGAAACTGACTGATGATTTTAGCCCCTCAAGCACCCTACCCATATTATGAGTATTTGCGCTCAGTAGTATGTGCCATATGCAACCTCAAATAGCGAAACCTGTCCATTTCCCACATCAGCCCTACACCTGAGAGCTCCCATAGGGCATTCGGACATAGGCTGAAAGTGGGAACAGGACCATCTTGCTCATATTAAGCTGCAGGCCTGACAGTTTTCCAAATAGCTGTAGTTTTTGGAGTAAAACTGAGATTGCTGCCCCGAACAAGACCGATACATTGAGGTATTATCCACATACATCGATACCACAAGTGTCATGCTTCCAACCTTTATAGCCCACTCCTTCAAGCGCTCCCAGAGTCGATTGGCCAAGTGCATATATCAATGGTAAAAGAGGGCAGACACGTCTCTTACTCCTCTCAATAACCCAACGATCAGGGACATAACCCTTGGACTTAACTCTAGCCACTGGATTGGTATGTGGTAACTTAAACCTGCCATGGAATTCCATTCCAGATCCCATTCTCTCCAACACCGCATGCACATAGCCCCATTCTAATGTATTGAAGGCTTTTTCAATATATAGAGCAACAAGAGCTGCTTTTGGTTCAGTGTCCGCGTCCATATCCATGACATGGCACCAAGGCAACAACCGCCAGAATGAGTCTATTCGCCAGGAACTTAGCTAATATCTTCACTTCGGTGTTCATCATCGATAGGGGTCTATAGGATCCCTGGTCCTGAAGATGGCTGTCTGGCTTTAACATCATTAGGACCATAGCCCCCCACATGGAATCTGTAACCATATGTTGACTAAACGACTCTTTGAAGACGTCCAAAAGTTTTTCTATGAGGTCTCCTAGGAAATTGGCAGTAAAACTCACGAGGAAAAGCATCCAAGCTGGGAGCTTGCCTGCTGGAATATCCTCAATCACCCCCGGGAGATTCTCCTTAGTGAAATGAAATGAAATGAAAGAAATTTTTATAAAGCGCATGGCTACCCGGAAGCATCCCAGCGCTGCGGAAGTGGCCAGAGGACAGATGGGTTTACGGGAATAGCCAGGTCTTCAAATGTTTGCGAAATATCAAATGGTTTGTTTCCTTACGAATAGTGAGAGGAAGGGAATTCCAAAGTTTGGAGGCATTATAGGAGAAGAGGCGGCCACCCGTCCGTGTCCTCTTGATTCTTGGGGTGTCGGCTAGGGAGAGATCATCTGAACGTAGATTTCTATTGGCTTTGTATGGTTTAATCAGGTTTTTAGAATAGAAGGACCCTTGCCCTGAAAGATTTTGTGCGTAATGCAAAGGGCCTTAAAATGGATTCTTTCCTGTACCGGGAGCCAGTGAAGTGATCTCAAGGCAGGTTTGGCAGAACATCGGATTTTTGTGCCCGTGAGAAGTCTTGCTGCCGAATTCTGAACCACCTGTAGCTTAGTGGTAACTGATTTGGGAGCTCCTAAATAGAGGGCATTACCGTAATCTATTCTGGATAGAATAAGTGCCTGAATTAGGAGCTTTCTAGAGGGGCCAGGTAAAAGAGGCAGTATTTTTCTCGAGGTTCGGAGCAGACCATAACAAACAGCGGCGGTTTTCCTAGCTTGTGTTCTAAAAGTAAGGTCTTGGTCCAGCCAGATACCCAGGCTCTTTATCTCTTTTTTTGGCAAAGGTGCTGGTCCCATGCAGGTCGGCCACATAATATTGGGGTGGAATATTGATTGATCGCCCAGCAATAAGAGCTCTAGCTCTTATTGCTCTTACTGCTCTAGCTCGGCAGCGCTCTCTATGTCAAGTGCAGGAATACGAATAGTACTCAGACTATCCACTATCTGAGCTGCAAGAACAGCAAAGGTCTTTGTCTACACTGCTGTCAAATATTGTGATAACGCGGTGTTGATGGCCACCTGGGTGGTAACCAAAAATGGTGTGCATTTGGTCACTCTTTGTTTGAAATGCTTCATTTGGTAACCAAAGAGCCATTAGGTTGAGTCAGAGACAAAAGAATAGGAGAAGGCCGCTCACTTCTCAGGAGCCACACAAGCATTTTGCTAGATCTGTCACTATCTTTATAAAGCATTTACTTATAATCTTTCTGAGTTAGTCTATCAAGGGTATTCCAGTTGTCTCCCACCTGCTGTTTTGCAGCCGCAAATCTTGCCCCTTTGATGAGTTATCAGATATACTCCTTTGAAGGTTACATAATTCCTCCTCAGCCTTTGCTGAATCATGCTGCAACCATTTTCTGATCCATAGACCATACTCATACAGTCCCTTCGTAGAACTACCTTCATCCCACTCATTAGCTCTTGTCGCCGTTGTTTCCCCGATTGTCGTCAAGGTAAGTGTAAATAGCAGAGCCTAGGCCAAGTTTAAACCTGTAAAGCGTGCATCAATAAGCGCCATGTAGGGATCCTTGCATGCTCACGCATAATGCGATACTTTGTTTAGAGAGAGGGGAGTGATCAGACAGAAACTGGCAGAGGTATTCAACTGATTCTATCTTGGTGGCTTAATTATGCACGATCAGGAACCTATGCAGTCTACTACATGTGTAAAGGACTGAGGAAGGAAATGAGTATTCACAAGTCCCAGTGTGCATATATCCACTCTGTGCAAATTTATCATCACCTCTTGCAAGACCTCAGTCATACCTGTTTTAGAGCAAGGCCCTATTGGTTGCCTGTCATGAGCATCATCTGCCACACAATTAAAATCCCCCCCAGACGAGTGGCATGCCCACATAAGGTGTGACCATATCTGATAGTGAACGAAAATATGCTTTACCATCCATGTTAGGGGCATTATTGTTCGATAAGGAGATTTCGGTCCCACCAAGGAAACCATATACCAAGACGTATCGGCCCTCTACATCAGCTCTCGAATAGCGATGCTGGAAAGGGACTGCTGAGGCCACTCAGATAACCACCCCTCTAGCAGAAGACGAGTATCGGCCCTCTACATCAGCTCTCGAATAGCGATGCTGGAAAGGGACTGCTGAGGCCACTCCGATAACCACCCCTCTAGCAGAAGACGAGTATCGGCCCTCTACATCAGCTCTCGAATAGCGATGCTGGAAAGGGACTGCTGAGGCCACTCAGATAACCACCCCTCTAGCAGAAGACGAGTATCGGCCCTCTACATCAGCTCTCGAATAGCGATGCTGGAAAGGGACTGCTGAGGCCACTCAGATAACCACCCCTCTAGCAGAAGACGAGTATCGGCCCTCACATCAGCTCTCGAATAGCGATGCTGGAAAGGGACTGCTGAGGCCACTCCGATAACCACCCCTCTAGCAGAAGACGAGTATCGGCCCTCTACATCAGCTCTCGAATAGCGATGCTGGAAAGGGACTGCTGAGGCCACTCAGATAACCACCCCTCTAGCAGAAGACGAGTATCGGCCCTCTACATCAGCTCTCCAATAGCGATGCTGGAAAGGGACTGCTGAGGCCACTCAGATAACCATCCCTCTAGCAGAAGACGAGTATCGGCCCTCTACATCAGCTCTCGAATAGCGATGCTGGAAAGGGACTGCTGAGGCCACTCAGATAACCATCCCTCTAGCAGAAGACGAGTATCGGCCCTCTACATCAGCTCTCGAATAGCGATGCTGGAAAGGGACTGCTGAGGCCACTCAGATAACCACCCCTCTAGCAGAAGACGAGTATCGGCCCTCTACATCAGCTCTCCAATAGCGATGCTGGAAAGGGACTGCTGAAGCCACTCAGATAACCACCCCTCTAGCAGAAGACGAGTATCGGCCCTCTACATCAGCTCTCGAATAGCGATGCTGGAAAGGGACTGCTGAGGCCACTCCGATAACCACCCCTCTAGCAGAAGACGAGTATCGGCCCTCTACATCAGCTCTCGAATAGCGATGCTGGAAAGGGACTGCTGAGGCCACTCAGATAACCACCCCTCTAGCAGAAGACGAGTATCGGCCCTCTACATCAGCTCTCGAATAGCGATGCTGGAAAGGGACTGCTGAGGCCACTCAGATAACCACCCCTCTAGCAGAAGACGAGTATCGGCCCTCTACATCAGCTCTCGAATAGCGATGCTGGAAAGGGACTGCTGAGGCCACTCAGATAACCACCCCTCTAGCAGAAGACGAGTATCGGCCCTCTACATCAGCTCTCGAATAGCGATGCTGGAAAGGGACTGCTGAGGCCACTCCGATAACCACCCCTCTAGCAGAAGACGCAGTATCGGCCCTCTACATCAGCTCTCGAATAGCGATGCTGGAAAGGGACTGCTGAGGCCACTCAGATAACCACCCCTCTAGCAGAAGACGAGTATCGGCCCTCTACATCAGCTCTCGAATAGCGATGCTGGAAAGGGACTGCTGAGGCCACTCAGATAACCACCCCTCTAGCAGAAGACGAGTATCGGCCCTCTACATCAGCTCTCCAATAGCGATGCTGGAAAGGGACTGCTGAGGCCACTCCGATAACCACCCCTCTAGCAGAAGACGAGTATCGGCCCTCTACATCAGCTCTCGAATAGCGATGCTGGAAAGGGACTGCTGAGGCCACTCAGATAACCACCCCTCTAGCAGAAGACGAGTATCGGCCCTCTACATCAGCTCTCGAATCAGCGATGCTGGAAAGGGACTGCTGAGGCCACTCAGATAACCATCCCTCTAGCAGAAGACGAGTATCGGCCCTCTACATCAGCTCTCGAATAGCGATGCTGGAAAGGGACTGCTGAGGCCACTCAGATAACCACCCCTCTAGCAGAAGACGAGTATCGGCCCTCTACATCAGCTCTCCAATAGCGATGCTGGAAAGGGACTGCTGAGGCCACTCAGATAACCATCCCTCTAGCAGAAGACGAGTATCGGCCCTCTACATCAGCTCTCGAATAGCGATGCTGGAAAGGGACTGCTGAGGCCACTCCGATAACCACCCCTCTAGCAGAAGACGAGTATCGGCCCTCTACATCAGCTCTCGAATAGCGATGCTGGAAAGGGACTGCTGAGGCCACTCCGATAACCACCCCTCTAGCAGAAGACGAGTATCGGCCCTCTACATCAGCTCTCGAATAGCGATGCTGGAAAGGGACTGCTGAGGCCACTCAGATAACCACCCCTCTAGCAGAAGACGAGTATCGGCCCTCTACATCAGCTCTCGAATAGCGATGCTGGAAAGGGACTGCTGAGGCCACTCCGATAACCACCCCTCTAGCAGAAGACGAGTATCGGCCCTCTACATCAGCTCTCGAATAGCGATGCTGGAAAGGGACTGCTGAGGCCACTCAGATAACCACCCCTCTAGCAGAAAGACGAGTATCGGCCCTCTACATCAGCTCTCGAATAGCGATGCTGGAAAGGGACTGCTGAGGCCACTCAGATAACCACCCTCTAGCAGAAGACGAGCATCGGCCCTCTACATCAGCTCTCGAATAGCGATGCTGGAAAGGGACTGCTGAGGCCACTCCGATAACCACCCCTCTAGCAGAAGACGAGTATCGGCCCTCTACATCAGCTCTCGAATAGCGATGCTGGAAAGGGACTGCTGAGGCCACTCAGATAACCACCCCTCTAGCAGAAGACGAGTATCGGCCCTCTACATCAGCTCTCGAATAGCGATGCTGGAAAGGGACTGCTGAGGCCACTCAGATAACCACCCCTCTAGCAGAAGACAAGTATGTTGCAGCAAAGATTTGGGCTCTCCTTTTCTTACAGCGCTACAGCACCTCATTATATCCATTAAATGAAGAGTACCTTTTGAGGAATGTGTGTACTCTATATCTTTTTATATAAGTGCTAAGACCATGAACTTTCCATGTGATAAACTTTACAGATGGGCCCACTGTAGTATTTCCAAGTGAGCGATCTCTGTGCATGGCCATAGGACTGCCATGTCCAGTGCGATAAGCAGAGTGTAGTGTGCTGCATCAGCGGGTACTTCTGTCTGTACGTGTCGTTCATTCTACCAGTGTCACTCTACCAAAATTTACATTAAAACTTCCATAACTGCATCTGGTTCATCCTCGTCTCCTCCCTGGGAACACCAATATAACTCAACAATCTGTGTCCCCACTTTATCCCACCTTAGATGGCCTGTAGTGGACTTACATTATATATGAATGCAACAATAAACAATTAAAATAACTAGACGTAAATCTATAGGTGGAGGAGGACAAACAAACAAACCTACCATGGTGGGTGGAGCCGCCCGTCCCAGACGCCGTCCGACTGTAGTTGTAACTGAAGATTCCTAAGTGTCCCTCAGTGCACCTACCCAGTCTGAAATGTGCAAAGGTGAAATACACCCCACTCGTCAGTCTCACCCCTCTAGCCCATATCGAACCAAGTATCACTCTCTCTCCGTGGCCCAACGGGATAGAAACCACAACAAAGATATCAACATACATACGCAGCATAGGTCACTCGTATATTCGCGAACCACATTGGAGATTAAACCTCCAGCGACCCTTCCCCATAGCTCAGTGCTCACAGGGCATTACACCCCTTCCTGCTCCATAGATTAAAATTAAATTATGCCATCTCCTCTCAGGACATCTGTTCAAGCCCCCCCGATAAGTTGTTTCCAGGGATGGAGTTGCATTGGCAGTATCACTGACTATGTGCTCCGTGTCCCAGTCAGCCAAGCGGATGTCCTCCTGTTTCTCGATGTCCAGTGTGTTATCGTCTGCCACACCCTCTGTGCCCTCCAAACGCTGGGAGGGAAGGATGCATCCTCTCTCTCTCTTCCCCCTCTGTCTTTGCTGTCTCCCACGCAGTCTCGGAAGCCTGCTTGAGCCTGATCATGTCTGAAGTCCTCCAGCCACCTCTGGCCAATTCCAAACATCCTTTGGGTCTGTGAAGAAATGTGTGCACCTGTCATGTACAATGCACAGTTTTGCTGGGCACAGAAACATGTATTGGAGGCACATGGCTCTTAGTTTTTGTTCTCCACGTAGGATTTCCGGTTGTTTTGGACAGCCTGTGTGTAGTCACGGAAAAGTCTGACTACGCAGTCATCATATATTAGATCTGCAGCTCGGTGAGCATTCTGTATGATACAGTCCCTATCTTGATAGTGAAGGATTCTGGCCGTCATTGCCCTCTGAGGAGCACCCGGTGGCAGAGGCGGCACCAGGGCTCTAGGCACCTTTTCAATTGCAGAGGAGACGGGCACAGAGGGCGCAGGGAGTCTTTGAACCATGTCTCAAGGAATGCTTCAGTATTCCCACCTTCAGCACATTCAGGAAACCTCTCAAAGCATAAAATATTGTGTCGGGACCTCCCTTCTGCATCCTCCGGTCTCACCTCAAGCTGCTGTTCTGTGTCAGTCAGGGAGCGAAGCTTAGGTTCCTCCTCCAACGTACCTGATGTCAACACATATCCACACTGGTTTCGACTTCGGTTGTCTTGTCACTGATTTTGCGGAGATCAGCTCTTAATAAATTGACCTCCACTGAGATGGCATCAATTTTCGTCTCTAACGTTTGTTGTGTCTGGGTTATGCCCAGTAGGATCTGAGCCCTGATAGGTTCAGAAGCCGGGCAAAATGGTATGTCTCCCAGACCAAGGTATAACGAGAAGCAATATTTGTATTTCTCCTTGTTACTTCCTTTCTCTATATGGGATGCATAACACTTCACACATAGAAAAGGGAAAATGCCTTTAAGGATTGTTTTGTGCAGGAAGGTGTCCATTCCTGCACAAAACAATCCTGCTTGTACCGCAGGCACCCTTGCACCATCGTGCAAGGGTGTCTACGTTGGCACTAGGCAGCACAGTGTGTCAGCGCAAGGAGGCTGCAGAAATGCACCATATCTTTGTAAATATGGCGCATTTCTGATGTTTCCCTTTCACGCAACGCAGCAAGTTGTCTTCTTACGCTGCGTTGCATGAAATGTTAGTACATCTGCCCTCAATTGCTTAGTAGAGGTCGCCGAGAGCAATTTGTCCTGCACCTGACAGGTTTTAGAGTTATTATAAAAGTTGGGGGTAATAGTTCGCAGCTATCCCCGTAACCTGTAATACAGGAAAGTGTCAAGGGGAGTGCAGGGTTTATTTCCAGGAAATGCATCTAGAAATATAAATTGTGAATTTACACACAGATTCCCCCAGGTGTGAAAGCCACACTCCATAAAATGTGAGATCGCCTTAGGCTCGTCTTACTGGAATACGCAGGTGGTGACTCAGAGGCAGAGAGAGAGAAAAGAGACCCCTGTACCTGTCCGCTTGCCCAGTGCGCCCCAAGTCCTGGAAGTGCATGTAACTGTCACCTATATTAGATTTAAAGTATGGGAGTGGGGCTCCAATCAGGGACCTAAGCAAGGTAGGGCTAGCTGTGTCCTTCTCTCCTGCTAAATGCGGAAGGTAAGGGACAAGAGAGAACCAATAGAGCGCAAAGTGCGCCTGTAAGAATAGCCTCTATATTATGAATTATCCATATGCCCAAATATCTACGCGACTCATTACACCATTCTCAGTGGGAAGCTTGGGACAAGGCTAACTGTCCATCCGTGAGGGGGAATATCTGTGATGTGGACAAGTTAATTACAATCCCTGATAATGCTCCAAATCTAAGGTGCTCCTGAGAATCTTATTAAGACATGCCATTGGCTACCTAAGATATAGCGTCATGTCATCAGCATATGGGTCTATTTGTGTATCTCAGGGCATGTGCTGCATAGTGTTGCCGGATCTTAGCCGCAAGTGGCTCATGGGCTAACGCAAAAAGCATCGGAGAGAGGGGACACCCCAGCCCCATTCCTCTAGACTAGAGACATGCATAGGGAGGGAGAGGCAGCTATCTATTCGAACCCGGACTGTGGGAGACTGACAAATACTTGTTTCCGGTCTATGAAGGTACTAGTCAGTCAAACGCCTTGGAGGCGTCTAAGAATACTGCTAATGCACCTAACTTTGGGTTTAAATCTTACATGAGAGTAAATAAGGTGCTCATTTGTGGGCCATAGATCCACCACGCACAAATCCAGACCACATCTGGCAGCAGCAAGTTCAAAAGTGTAGCCATCATTTTTGCTAGGATTTTAGCTTTCCAATTGAGAAGAGACAAAGACGGTAAGTGTCACAGCGCCTGTTTGCCAGGTTTCAATAGTGTGACAATGATAGCTTCTTGAGTTTTGTGGTGCCAAGGCACAGATGATAACGGATAATATCCCCTGCCCACAGGAGCCCCACAGAAGTGCGGCCATTTTGAGCGCTAACTCTCTAGCCCTTCCTGGGAATTTTCCTTGAGAAGTTTTTTATTCACTCCTTGAACAAGCAAGTTTTCATGATACACAAGCCAGGCTTTAGCGACTGCTGGTCAGGGGCGTAACACTGACCCCTGCAGCCCCTGTGGGACGGGGTCCCCAAACTTCAGGGGCCCAGTATATGCCTGTATGCCTCATCCACACTTTCTGCAACAGGCCTCACTGTGGGGAAGGGCAATAAAAAAAATCACATCCCATAGATCTCTGAAAAGGGTTCTTTGACTGTTGTTTTTAGTGGGAATTGCAAACTTTGCATGCACAATAAATAAATTATATTCACAGGTTCCTGTTCCTGGAGGCCTATTTCTCCAATACTGAATTTCCCCCAAATTAATAATCTTTTAGAATTATTCGACACACACTACTTCTGAGGCCAAGGAGTAATTAAAGCATGAATAACTGATTAACGTTGTCAAGAAAACAAACACTTCTCCAGTATTGGACCCTTCAGAGATTCACATGCTTGAATCTTTCCCCATTGTCAGACTGGGAACCCTCAGTAACATTGTTAATACAGCAGTGTAACCATACAGCCAATAACACTGAATCCCATTAACAAATGTCCTTCCCCTCACATCATTATAAATGATCCAAGATCCAGCCAGTCAGAGGTCAGACCCCTCATCTGTTCCCTTGTCAGAGGCCTCCAACTGATTTTCTACTGCACGTTCAGTGTGAGGAACCCTGCGGACAGCTCTTTGAGAAAAGAGGTTTTGGACAATTATTGTCAAAACTCCAGATAATTTTTACACCTTTGCAGAGATTCTAAGTAACAAATCTTTATTCAACACATATAAAGCCCATGGAAAGAAGAAAATATATGTGACGATCCACAGTTCAAGTGTTTTTATTGCTTACATCCAAGGCCTAGGCCACCAGAGTGTGAAATGTGTAAGTCTTTCTCAACCAAAACGTTGAAAGACTGCAAGAGAAGGTTGGCTTTTGTGATTTTGGGGAAGATGTCACTGTTCCACTAGAACATCAACGTAAGTCTTCTACTTCACCATCACAGGATTCATCACAAGTGACTTCAAAATAGGTTAAAGAGCCCTCTGATCCTGCTCTACTTCTAATGGTCAGACATTGGGTTGGCCACGGTTTAGTACAATAAAGCACAAAAAACATGAAGTATAGAGAAAGCACAAGGAGAAGGGCATGGAGCATAGTGAAAATTACCTCAGAGACTGGTCATGGGTCATCAACAGCAGTCTCAACAACAGTTGAGGCATTGATGAAATTGAAGTCATGATCGTATTAAGAAGTGCCCTATCTACGAGCTCGTCAACGAAGGGGCAGTTGAAAGCAATTTTTATGCAAGTTAATGAGAACGCTATCAATGAGCGAATCGCCATTGATGAGATCGTCACTGTCGGCAAAGATACCATTGATGACAAAGCAGCCATCCATGGCAGGGCAGCTGTCTACAATGAGGCTGCCGTCGACGACAAGTAGATCATCGTCTATGGTGAGGGCGTCGATGGCGAGGATGCCATTGACGACTATGAAGACGACGACAGTAACACACTTGTCAACGATGAAGTTGATGGGGCAGAATAAAGAGTATTCTGTACCAGAAATGGAGACAGTTTATTCAATGAAGTCTTCACAAGCCTTGGTAATATCTTTCCAACCACCAAAGCGGTTAATGCAGGATGCATTTTTTTTGGGACTCAGAACAGTTAAGGGAAGAAATTCAAATGAGCCAGGATCATGAGCAAGATTTGGATCTAATGAAAGCTTTATTTAGCGAAAATGACAGCCTTGAGAAAGAAGGAAGGGCTGCTCATCCAGACCAACTGAATATTCAGTATATTGATTCTGATGAGGATGATTATGTGGAACAATACGCATACCAAACACATCAAGAGCTGCATTCGCAGAGGTCGTTAATACACAAATACAGACTAGAAGAATAGAATCTGCCTTTAGAAAGGTTGATACAAGTCCCTATACAAATGTTTAATTCCATACAGGATATGGTCACAGCTACTTATAAGGAGGTCCCACCACCGGCAGTGACTGAAACACCTTAGCTTCTGGTGTTACGGCTGGTTGAACCGGAGTATCCTATCCCAATACCAGAGATTTCTTGGAAATATCAAAGGGTAGTTCCAGTAACAACAGAAACAGATCAAGATGATCAGGAAACCGCTAACGGAATGCAGACAATCGCAGGAGATGACGAGGGGCCATCTAACAAAGGAGAAAGATGTAAAGCTGAGGGTGATGATGGGGTAATGACATAACCTTTTACAATTGATGCTAATGACGAATGAACCAGGATCACCTGGTGATGATTCAGAATGGAACCAGTTTATAGTTCCAAAAGATGCAAGTCTTGTTGGTCCAATGCTGTGATCGACCAAGAACTTCTGTGCGATCTTGCATTAAAAACAAAAAGAAAGACGGTTTTCTCAATCGCAGATGTTGGAAGATCGTAGTGCTTAGATGCTTTCTCTATTAAGGAATGAAACCTCCCAATATTATCAGAAGGCGACCTTCTGTGTGCCTGCTCTGCTCTTGCATCTTATGGAACTATAAACTGGTTCCATTCTGCATCATCACCAGATGATCCTGGTTCATTCTCTGTAGATGCGGGAAGAAGGACTGACAATGATGCAGAATCCAGCTACAGCCTCTGATAATTTGGCAAGGATTGAGAAAAATACAGAATAACAGGCACTGCTATGGGTTATATTGTGACTCAGGTAAAAACAGATTCACTGCTATCAGTTGCAGCACAACGGAGGTGAAGCAGTCCGTCATGGCCATGTACAGCCCCAACTGATACCAAGGGCAGAAAGTGGTACTTGGTAGAAAAAGAGTCAATGTTTTGGCAGTGAACACCATTAAGATAGCCAATTTATGGGCAATACTTGCAGGTTTGACAGACAGCTATGGAGTGACAAAGTACCATTTATAGAGTAGGAGCCCGAAGAAGACCGAGAGAATGCTATGGCCATATTGAGACGGAGAACAAGCATCATTATTAATAGATACAACACTGGACGTTTCATCTTGTTGGTTTAGGCAGATGGGGAACATCACAGTCATGTGAAGGTATGGTTGGCTAAAGAGTCCAAGCAGAGGGTGCAAGAATAGTGACATTGAGAGGAACAGTATTTCCATCCCTGGGAAGAGGCAACAAGTTGAAGAAGCAAGCAACGTTTCTTTTAGGAAGAGAATGCACGTGTGTGAGAGCGCTCAAAGCAAGGCTTGGATCAATGTCACCCTGCATTTAACTAATTCCTGACTGTCGTCCCTGTATGAGGCTGATACAGAAACAGTTGTGGCAGCAAGTGCATGGAGGATGGCACAACATACTCAGAATAACGCCACAGATGGAGAACCCTTTTCAAAGGTGGATAAAGGAAGGAAACATTTTCAGGGGGCAAAACCTGCAACCACAGAAACCACATCCCTTCCAGAGACAGATGCTTCCCTAGCAGGATGGGAGCACATTTAGACAAGATGCAAGTGAATGGTTTGTGGTCAAAGAAGGAAGGACGTTGGCACATGAGCCTATCAGAACTAAGGGCGGTCAGACTACCGCTAAAAGCTTTCCTTTCCGTAGTGAAAGATTCACGTCTTAATCCGAACAGGCAATACAACAGCGATGCTCTGTGTTCAAAAACAAGAAGGAGAAAGATCAATGCTTCTATCAAAAGAAGAACAGACAGTGTGGACTTGGGCAGTGCCAACCAACACACACATGGAAAGCACAATGACACAGCAGATCAATCGAGCAGACATCATACAGACGTTCATACGTGGGAGAACAACAACAATCATTTAAATCCAATATTTCATAAGTGGGACAAACCAGAGGGGGACATGTTTGCAACAGAAAAGCCTTGCAAAGGATACAAAAATTGCAAGCAGATGGGGTGCCTAGGCACACTGGGAAATGTTTGTTCAATTAACTAGACAGGGAAGTTTGTCTATGGATTTCCTCCAATATTGTTAACTTCAAGAGTCATATGCAAATGAATGAAAGAAAGTTGCAATATGATCCTCATAGCACCAGCATGGACGCGTCTGCATTGGTATGCAGATTTATGGAAAATGTGCAGAGAGAAACCTGAATTCAAGCCAGATGTGAAGCTATTGTCAAAGAGCGAAGCACAAATACTTCACCACAACCCACAGTCACTTCACCCTCACAACATGGATCATCAGGACTTAGAGTCTGGCCATCTGAATATTCCTGAGGACTGTAGGCAAGTTCTTAAGGAAGCAAGAGCCCCAGTGAGGATCAAATCATATTATTTAAAATGGAAATGTTTTGTGGCCTGGGCACAAAAAGAAAAGCTGAACCCATTGGAGATGGATCCACATGAATGTTAACCTTACTTGGTGTATTCGACTACATCTGGTTTATCATTCTTATCAGTTAAGTTGCACTTATCCACAATTTCAAGATTTTTAAGATCTCCAAAACAATTGACATTATAGTCACAGATAATTGTTAAAGAATTTATTAAGGGTTTATTCAGAAAGTTTCCTCCTACTCCAAAGTTGGTTCCAGAGTCGGAGCTAAACACTGTTTTAGCAGCATTGATGAAGGCTGTCGTTTGAACTAATTGATAAGGCATTAATTAAACATCTGACTTGGAAAATGGCATTCTATGTAGACCATTACTTCAGCATGAAGAGTCATTGAGGAACCATATTGGATTTTTCAAAAGATAAGGTGACTCTGGCAACTAATCCAAAATTCCTTCCGAAGGTTCCCAAGGATATTTCATATGAAGCAAAAGATCAAGTTACCAACGTTCTTTGCAAATCCATGAACACTGGCCGAAAGCAATCAGCATTTTTAGATATAGGAAGATGTCTAAAGTTTTATCAGCATGCTACAAAAAAAGTTCAGAAAACGGATCAGCTCTTTGTAGTTTCTGGATCAGGAAATAAAGGAAAAGCAATAACTAAGCAGACTATTGATAGGTGGATTGTGGCATTTATTAGAAGAGCTCATGTTTCAATGAACGGACCATTGTCATCGAGAAGATCGTCAACAAACAGCTAACCCGATACCTCGAAGAAAACAGCATCCTGGACCCATCCCAATCGGGGTTCCGCAGCAACCACAGCACTGAGACTGCCCTCATCGCCGCCACCGACGACATCAGGATCCTGCTGGACAACGGTGAGACCGCAGCCCTCATCCTGCTGGACCTCTCCGCCGCCTTCGACACTGTCTGCCACCGCACCTCTACGTGCACGCCTCCACGACGCAGGGATCCGAGACAAGGGCCTGGAATGGGCCACCTCCTTCCTCGCCGGCAGAACCCAGAGAGTCCGCCTCCCACCATTCCGATCCGAAGCCTCCGAGATCATCTGCGGCGTACCCCAGGGATCGTCCCTCAGCCCAACACTGTTCAACATCTACATGGCCCCGCTCGCACGCATCGTCCAGACAGCACGACCTCAACATAATCTCCTACGCGACGACACTCAACTGATCCTCTCCCTCACCAAGGACCCCTCGCCGCCAAATCCAACCTCCATGAAGGAATGAAGGCCGTCGCCGATTGGATGAAGATCAGCCGACTAAAACTGAACACGGAGAAGACAGAGGTCCTCATCCTCGGCTCCAACCCCTCAGCCTGGGACGACTCCTGGTGGCCAACGACGCTGGGAGCAGCCCCGACACCCACCGACCACGCACGCAACCTGGGAGTCATCCTCGACTCAACGCTCTCCATGGCCAAGCAAGTCAACGCAGTCTCATCCTCCTGCTTCAACACCCTCCGCATGCTTCGCAAGATCTACAGGTGGATCCCGACAGACACAAGAAGAACAGTCACCCAGGCCCCTCGTCAGTAGCAGACTTGACTATGGGAATGCCCTCTACGCGGAGCCCCGGCCAAGCTCATCAAGCGACTGCAACGCATACAAAACGCCTCCGCACGCCTGATGCCTCGATGTACCACGCCACAGCCACATCACCCCCACCTGAGGAACCTGCACTGGCTCCCCGTCGACAGGAGAATCTCCTTCAAACTCCTCATCCACGCACACAAGGCACTCCACAAGACTGGCCCAGCCTACCTCAACAGACGACTCCTCTTCTACGTCCCCAACCGCCAACTCCGCTCCGCCGACCTCTCCCTCGCCACCGTCCCTCGCATTCGAAGAACTACCACCGGCGGCATATCCTTCTCCCACCTCGCCGCCAAGACCTGGAACACCCTTCCACTAAGCCTACGACAGACCCAATACCTGCTGACCTTCAGGAGGCTACTCAAGACCTGGTTGTTCGACCAGTAGCAGCACCCCCTCCTTTTTCCCTAGCGCCTTGAGACCCTCGCGGGTAAGTAGTGAAGCGCTTTACAAATTCTGTGATTGATTGTAGAGGACAGTGAAAGCACATTCCACGAGACCTAGGGCAAGAACAGCTGACGTATTCAGAGGAATTTAACTCAAGGACATTTTCAAGGCAGCGACATGGAGAACGGCACATGCTTTTGTGAAGCATTATGCAGTCTAGCAAAGAGGCTGTGGTAGAGCAAGCAGTGTTCAGAAACTTTTTCTCTTAAGGTAAGCCTCATTCCACCTTCTATTTTCATTAGGACAGCTATGATAATCTGTTCTGAAGCATGTGAATCTATGAAAGATCCAATGCTGGTGAAGAAATAAAGTTGCTTACCTGTAACTACAGTTCTCCAGCATTGGTATCATTCATAGATTCACATGCGACCACTTCCGCCTCCCTTGACTTAATGTCAAGGATATAATACTTTTATGGCATAGAAAATCTGAGAGCTGGGAGCATTTAACAAGGGGACAGCTAATGGGTCTGGCCTCTGATTGGCTGGAGTTCAGATCATATATAATGATGTGGATAGGAAGGAGAATTTTTAATGTGATTCACGGTTGAGTGTTGGACTACACTGCTGTATTAACATTTTTACTATGGCTTCGTAGTCTGATGATGGGAGTGATTC
Source organism: Calotriton arnoldi (assembly GCA_963921515.1). Lineage (NCBI taxonomy): Eukaryota > Metazoa > Chordata > Amphibia > Caudata > Salamandridae > Calotriton > Calotriton arnoldi. Next base: position 3,279,161 of record CAWUFW010000975.1, read on the forward strand.
AAGCATGTGACTCTATGAAAGATACCAATGCTAGAGAACTGGAGTTACAGGTAAGTAACTTTATTTCATCTGTTGGGAGAGGGTACCAAAATAGGAATTAGATGTGGGGGGGAGGAGGGGGGTACCTTAAAATCTGGTGCCCCAGTATTTTCCGCAAAGTAAGACATGTTAGCCTTTATATGAGGAATCACAATGAGTCTCTCTTATGGAGAGTTTCGTCTGTAGACATACCAAGGAGTCATTTCTTCATCTACAAGGGAGTAGGAAGAGGAGATGGATTTCTATCTGAGTCTCTTTTGACCTCTGATGAAGATGTTTTTACCTTCTTTCAGAGATCCAAGAAATCTTGCACAGCTTTCCATACTAAGCCCGAAACAAGCTCAGCACAAGAGAACCGCACAACCATCCCATTTCCCATAATCCTTGCATATGTTAAACAATTTTTAGAAAATGGTGTCTTTGTGACTAAAACACGAACAAGAGGACACTGGACAATTAAAGTCATGAGTACAAATGCCCTTGGCAGCTGAGCCCTTTTACCACTGGTGCCAGCCCCCTTAGTCAAGAAACAGAGGCTCTTTCTCACTCTTCCTTCTTTATAACAAGACACTGGGTGCTTTTGCTCTAGAAACTTAAGCCCCTTTATCTCCGTGAAATGAATACTGAGCCTTTTAATTTACAGAGACTGAGCTCTTTGACTCAGAGGCCCTCACTGACTCTTTTCCCACTACACCTAGGCACTGGGTCCTTTCTCCCCAGAAACTGAGCCCTTTGGCCATTAGAGGCAGGAGTCAGAGGCCCTCTCTGACTCTTCTCCCATAACACCCAGGCACTGGGTCCTTTCTTCCCAGAGACTGAGCCCTTTGACCATTAGAGGCAGGAGACAAAGGCCCTTTCTGACTCTTCTCCCGTTACACCCAGGCACGGGGTCCTTTCTTCCCAGAGACTGAGCCCTTTGACCATTAGAGGCAGGAGACAAAGGCCCTTTCTGACTCTTCTCCAGTTACACCCAGGTACCGGGTCCTTTCTTCCCAGAGACTGAGCCCTTTGACCATAAGAGGCAGGAGACAGAGGCCCTTTCTGACTCTTCTCCCATTACACCGAGGCACGGGGTCCTTTCTTCCCAGAGACTGAGCCCTTTGACCATAAGAGGCAGGAGACAGAGGCCCTTTCTGACTCTTCTCCCATTACACCGAGGCACGGGGTCCTTTCTTCCCAGAGACTGAGCCCTTTGACCATAAGAGGCAGGAGACAGAGGCCCTTTCTGACTCTTCTCCCATTACAACCAGGCACCAGGTCCTTTCTTCCCAGAGACTGAGCCCTTTGACCATTAGAGGCAGGAGTCAGAGGCCCTTTCTGACTCTTCTCCCATTAAACCCAGGCACGGGGTCCTTTCTTCCCAGAGACTGCGCTCTTTGACCATTTCAGGCAGGAGACAGTGGCCCTCTCTGACTCTTCTCCCGTTACACCCAGGCAGCGGGTCCTTTCTTCCCAGAGACTGCGCCCTTTGACCATAAGAGGCAGGAGAAAGAGGCCCTTTCTGACTCTTCTCCCGTAACACCCAGGCACGGGGTCCTTTCTTCCCAGAGACTGAGCCCTTTGACCATTAGAGGCAGGAGACAGAAGCCCTCTCGGACTCTTCTCCCATTACACCCAGGCATGGGGTCCTTTCTTCCCAGAGACTGCGCCCTTTGACCATAAGAGGCAGGAGAAAGAGGCCCTTTTTGACTCTTCTCCCGTTACACCCAGGCACGGGGTTCTTTCTTCCCAGAGACTGAGCTCTTTGACCATTAGAGGCCGGAGGCAGAGGCCCTTTCTGACTCTTCTCCCGTTACACCCAGGCACCGGGTCCTTTCTTCCCAGAGACTGAGCCCTTTGACCATTAGAGGCAGGAGACAGACGCCCTTTCTGACTCTTCTCCCACTACACCCAGGCACCGGGTCCTTTCTTCCCAGAGACTGAGCCCTTTGACCATTAGAGGCAGGAGTCAGAGGCCCTTTCTCACTCTTCTCCTGTTACACCCAGGCACCGGGTCCTTTCTTCCCAGAGACTGAGCCCTTTGACCATAAGAGGCAGGAGTCAGAGACCCTTTCTGACTCTTCTCCCATTACACCCAGGCACCGAGTCCTTTCTTCCCAGAGACTGCGCTCTTTGACCATTAGAGGCAGGAGACAGAGGCCCTTTCTGACTTTTCTCCGATTACACCCAGGCACGGGGTCCTTTCTTCCCAGAGACTGAGCCCTTTGACCATTAGAGGCATGAGGCAGAGGCCCTTTCTGACTCTTCTCCCATTACACCCAGGCACTGGGTACTTTCTTCTCAGAGCTGAGCCCTTTGACCATTAGAGGCAGGAGACAGAGGCCCTTTCTGACTCTTCTCCCATTACACCCAGGCACCGGGTCCTTTCTTCCCAGAGACTGCGCCCTTTGACCATTAGAGGCAGGAGACAGAGGCCCTCTCTGACTCTTCTCCCGTTACACCCAGGCAGCGGGTCCTTTCTTCCCAGAGACTGAGCTCTTTGACCATTTGAGGCAGGAGACAGAGGCCCTCTCTGACTCTTCTCCCGTTACACCCAGGCACCGGGTCCTTTCTTCCCAGAGACTGCGCCCTTTGACCATAAGAGGCAGGAGAAAGAGGCCCTTTCTGACTCTTTCTCCCGTTACACCCAGGCACGGGGTCCTTTCTTCCCAGAGACTGAGCCCTTTGACCATTAGAGGCAGGAGTCAGAGGACCTCTCTGACTCTTCTCCCATTACACCCAGGCACGGGGTCCTTTCTTCCCAGAGACTGCGCCCTTTGACCATAAGAGGCAGGAGAAAGAGGCCGTTTTTGACTCTTCTCCCGTTACACCCAGGCACCGGGTCCTTTCTTCCCCAGAGACTGAGCCCTTTGACCATTAGAGGCAGGAGTCGGAGGCCCTTTCTGACTCTTCTCCCGTTACACCCAGGCACGGGGTCCATTCTTCCCAGAGACTGCGCCCTTTGACCATAAGAGGCAGGAGAAAGAGGCCGTTTTTGACTCTTCTCCCGTTACACCCAGGCACCGGGTCCTTTCTTCCCAGAGACTGAGCCCTTTGACCATTAGAGGCAGGAGTCGGAGGCCCTTTCTGACTCTTCTCCCGTTACACCCAGGCACGGAGTACTTTCTTCCCAGAGACTGAGCTCTTTGACCATTAGAGGCCGGAGGCAGAGGCCCTTTCTGACTCTTCTCCCGTTACACCCAGGCACCGGGTCCTTTCTTCCCAGAGACTGAGCCGTTTGACCATTAGAGACAGGAGAGAGAGGCCCTTTCTGACTCTTCTCCAGTTACACCCAGGCACTGGGTCCTTTCTTCCCAGAGACTGAGCCCTTTGACCATTAGAGGCAGGAGACAGAGGCCCTTTCTGACTCTTCTCCTGTTACACCCAGGCACCGGGTCCTTTCTTCCCAGAGACTGAGCCCTTTGACCATTAGAGGCAGGAGACAGAGGCCCTTTCTGACTCTTCTCCCGTTACACCCAGGCACCGGGTCCTTTATTCCCAGAGACTGAGCCCTTTGACCATTAGAGGCAGGAGACAGAGGCCCTTTCTGACTATTCTCCACGTTACACCCAGGCACCGGGTCCTTTCTTCCCAGAGACTGAGCCCTTTGACCATAAGAGGCAGGAGTCAGAGGCCATTTCTGACTCTTCTCCCGTAACACCCAGGCACCGGGTCCTTTCTTCCCAGAGACTGAGCCCTTTGACCATTAGAGGCAGGAGACAGAGGCCCTTACTGACTCTTCTCCCATTACACCCAGGCACTGGGTACTTTCTTCTCAGAGCTGAGCCCTTTGATTATTAGAGGCAGGAGTCAGAGGCCCTTTCTGACTCTTCTCCCATTACACCCAGGCACGGGGTCCTTTCTTCCCAGAGACTGCGCCCTTTGACCATTAGAGGCAGGGAGACAGAGGCCCTCTCTGACTCTTCTCCCGTTACACCCAGGCACGGGGTCCTTTCTTCCCAGAGACTGAGCCCTTTGACCATTAGGAGGCAGGAGGCAGAGGCCCTTTCTGACTCTTCTCCCATTACACCCAGGCACTGGGTCCTTTCTTCCCAGAGACTGAGCCCTTTGACCATTAGAGGCAGGAGACAGAGGCCCTCTCTGACTCTTCTCCCATTACACCCAGGCACTGAGTCCTTTCTTCCCAGAGACTGACGCCCTTTGACCATTAGAGGCAGGAGACAGAGGCCCTTTCTGACTCTTCTCCCGTTACACCCAGGCACTGAGTCCTTTCTTCCCAGAGACTGAGCCCTTTGACCATTAGAGGCAGGAGACAGAGGCCCTTTCTGACTCTTCTCCCATTACACCCAGGCACGGGGTCCTTTCTTCCCAGAGACTGAGCCCTTTGACCATTAGAGGCAGGAGACAGAGGCCCTTTCTGACTCTTCTCCCGTTACACCCAGGCACCGGGTCCTTTCTTCCCAGAGCCTGAGCCCTTTGATCATTAGAGGCAGGAGTCAGAGGCCCTCTCTGACTCTTCTCCCACTACACCCAGGCACCGGGTCCTTTCTTCCCAGAGACTGTGCCCTTTGACCATTAGAGGCAGGAGACAGAGGCCCTTTCTGACTCTTCTCCCACTACACCCAGGCACCGGGTCCTTTCTTCCCAGAGACTGAGCCCTTTGATCATTAGAGGCAGGAGTCAGAGGCCCTCTCTGACTTCTCCCGTTACACCCAGGCACCGGGTCCTTTCTTCCCAGAGACTGAGCCCTTTGACCATTAGAGGCAGGAGGCAGAGGCCCTTTCTGACTTTTCTCCCGTTACACCCAGGCACGGGTCCTTTCTTCCCAGAGACTGAGCCCTTTGACCATTAGAGGCAGGAGACAGAGGCCCTTTCTGACTCTTTCTCCCGTTACACCCAGGCACCGGGTCCTTTCTTCCCAGAGACTGAGCCCTTTGACCATAAGAGGCAGGAGTCAGAGGCCCTTTCTGACTCTTCTCCCATTACACCCAGGCACTGAGTCCTTTCTTCCCAGAGACTGCGCCCTTTGACCATTAGAGACAGGAGACGGAGGCCCTTTCTGACTCTTCTCCCATTACACCCAGGCACTGAGTCCTTTCTTCCCAGAGACTGCGCCCTTTGACCATTAGAGACAGGAGACAGAGGCCCTTTCTGACTCTTCTCCCATTACACCCAGGCACTGAGTCCTTTCTTCCCAGAGACTGAGCCCTTTGACCATTAGAGGCAGGAGACAGAGGCCCTTTCTGACTCTTCTCCCATTACACCCAGGCACTGAGTCCTTTCTTCCCAGAGACTGAGCCCTTTGACCATTAGAGGCAGGAGACAGAGGCCCTTCTCTGACTCTTCTCCCGTTACACCCAGGCACTGAGTCCTTTCTTCCCAGAGACTGAGCCCTTTGACCATTAGAGGCAGGAGACAGAGGCCCTTTCTGACTCTTCTCCCATTACACCCAGGCACGGGGTCCTTTCTTCCCAGAGACTGAGCCCTTTGACCATTAGAGGCAGGAGACAGAGGCCCTTTCTGACTCTTCTCCCATTACACCCAGGCACCGGGTCCTTTCTTCCCAGAGACTGAGCCCTTTGACCATTAGAGGCAGGAGACAGAGGCCCTCTCTGACTCTTCTCCCACTACACCCAGGCACCGGGTCCTTTCTTCCCAGAGACTGAGCACTTTGACCATTAGAGGCAGGAGACAGAGGCCCTTTCTGACTCTTCTCCCACTACACCCAGGCACCGGGTCCTTTCTTCCCAGAGACTGAGCCCTTTGACCATTAGAGGCAGGAGTCAGAGGCCCTCTCTGACTCTTCTCCCGTTACACCCAGGCACCGGGTCCTTTCTTCCCAGAGACTGAGCCCTTTGACCATTAGAGGCAGGAGGCAGAGGCCCTTTCTGACTCTTCTCCCATTACACCCAGGCACTGGGTCCTTTCTTCCCAGAGACTGAGCCCTTTGACCATTAGAGGCAGGAGACAGAGGCCCTTTCTGACTCTTCTCCCATTACACCCAGGCACTGGGGTCCTTTCTTCCCAGAGACTGAGCCCTTTGACCATTAGAGGCAGGAGACAGAGGCCCTTTCTGACTCTTCTCCCATTACACCCAGGCACGGGGTCCTTTCTTCCCAGAGACTGAGCCCTTTGACCATTAGAGGCAGGAGACAGAGGCCCTTTCTGACTCTTCTCCCATTACACCCAGGCACGGGGTCCTTTCTTCCCAGAGACTGAGCCCTTTGACCATTAGAGGCAGGAGACAGAGGCCCTTTCTGACTCTTCTCCCATTACACCCAGGCACTGAGTCCTTTCTTTTCAGAGACTGCGCCCTTCGACCATAAGAGGGAGGAGAAATAGGCCCTTTCTGACTCTTCTCCCATAACACCCAGGCACAGGGTCCTTTCTTCCCAGGGACTGAGCCCTTTGACCATTAGAGGCAGGAGACAGAGGCCCTCTCTGACTCTTCTCCCATTACACCCAGGCACGGGGTCCTTTCTTCCCAGAGACTGCGCCCTTTGACCATAAGAGGCAGGAGAAAGAGGCCCTTTCTGACTCTTCTCCCGTAACACCCAGGCACAGGGTCCTTTCTTCCCAGAGACTGAGCCCTTTGACCATTAGAGGCAGGAGACAGAGGCCCTCTCTGACTCTTCTCCCATTACACCCAGGCACAGGGTCCTTTCTTCCCAGAGACTGCGCCCTTTGACCATTAGAGGCAGGAGACAGAGGCCCTTTCTGACTCTTCTCCCATTACACCCAGGCACTGAGTCCTTTCTTTTCAGAGACTGCGCCCTTCGACCATAAGAGGGAGGAGAAAGAGGCCCTTTCTGACTCTTCTCCTGTAACACCCAGGCACAGGGTCCTTTCTTCCCAGAGACTGAGCCCTTTGACCATTAGAGGCAGGAGACAGAGGCCCTCTCTGACTCTTCTCCCATTACACCCAGGCACGGGGTCCTTTCTTCCCAGAGACTGCGCCCTTTGACCATAAGAGGCAGGAGAAAGAGGCCCTTTCTGACTCTTTCTCCCGTTACACCCAGGCACCGGGTCCTTTCTTCCCAGAGACTGAGCCCTTTGACCATTAGAGGCAGGAGTCAGAGGCCCTCTCTGACTCTTCTCCCGTTACACCCAGGCACCGGGTCCTTTCTTCCCAGAGACTGAGCCCTTTGACCATTAGAGGCAGGAGACAGAGGCCCTTTCTGACTCTTCTCCCATTACACCCAGGCACTGGGTCCTTTCTTCCCAGAGACTGAGCCCTTTGACCATTAGAGGCAGGAGACAGAGGCCCTCTCTGACTCTTCTCCCCTTACACCCAGGCACTGAGTCCTTTCTTCCCAGAGACTGAGCCCTTTGACCATTAGAGGCAGGAGACAGAGGCCCTTTCTGACTCTTCTCCCGTTACACCCAGGCACGGGTCCTTTCTTCCCAGAGACTGAGCCCTTTGACCATTAGAGGCAGGAGACAGAGGCCCTTTCTGACTCTTCTCCCGTTACACCCAGGCACCGGGTCCTTTCTTCCCAGAGACTGAGCCCTTTGACCATTAGAGGCAGGAGTCAGAGGCCCTTTCTGACTCTTCTCCCATTACACCCAGGCACTGAGTCCTTTCTTCCCAGAGACTGCGCCCTTTGACCATTAGAGGCAGGAGACAGAGGCCCTTTCTGACTCTTCTCCCATTACACCTAGGCACCGGGTCCTTTCTTCCCAGAGACTGAGCCCTTTGACCATTAGAGGCAGGAGACAGAGGCCCTTTCTGACTCTTCTCCCATTACACCCAGGCACGGGGTCCTTTCTTCCCAGAGACTGAGCCCTTTGACCATTAGAGGCAGGAGACAGAGGCCCTTTCTGACTCTTCTCCCATTACACCCAGGCACCGGGTCCTTTCTTCCCAGAGACTGAGCCCTTTGACCATTAGAGGCAGGAGACAGAGGCCCTTTCTGACTCTTCTCCCATTACACCCAGGCACGGGGTCCTTTCTTCCCAGAGACTGAGCCCTTTGACCATTAGAGACAGGAGACAGAGGCCCTTTCTGACTCTTCTCCCACTACACCCAGGCACAGGGTCCTTTCTTTCTAGAGACTGAGCCCTTTGACCATTAGAGGCAGGAGTCAGAGGCCCTTTTTGACTCTTCTCCCATTACACCCAGGCACTGGGTCCTTTCTTCCCAGAGACTGAGCCCTTTGACCATTAGAGGCAGGAGTCAGAGGCCCTTTCTGACTCTTCTCCCATTACACCCAGGCACAGGGTCCTTTCTTCCCAGAGACTGCGCCCTTTGACCATTAGAGGCAGGAGACAGAGGCCCTTTCTGACTCTTCTCCCATTACACCCAGGCACTGAGTCCTTTCTTCACAGAGACTGAGCCCTTTGACCATAAGAGGGAGGAGACAGAGGCCCTTTCTGACTCTTCTCCCATTACACCCAGGCACAGGGTCCTTTCTTCCCAGAGACTGAGCCCTTTGACCATTAGAGGCAGGAGACAGAGGCCCTCTCTGACTCTTCTCCCATTACACCCAGGCACAGGGTCCTTTCTTCCCAGAGACTGCGCCCTTTGACCATTAGAGGCAGGAGACAGAGGCCCTTTCTGACTCTTCTCCCATTACACCCAGGCACTGAGTCCTTTCTTTTCAGAGACTGCGCCCTTCGACCATAAGAGGGAGGAGAAAGAGGCCCTTTCTGACTCTTCTCCTGTAACACCCAGGCACAGCGTCCTTTCTTCCCAGAGACTGAGCCCTTTGACCATTAGAGGCAGGAGACAGAGGCCCTCTCTGACTCTTCTCCCACTACACCCAGGCACCGGGTCCTTTCTTCCCAGAGACTGAGCCCTTTGACCATTAGAGGCAGGAGACAGAGGCCCTTTCTGACTCTTCTCCCGTTACACCCAGGCACCGGGTCCTTTCTTCCCAGAGACTGAGCCCTTTGACCATTAGAGGCAGGAGACAGAGGCCCTTTCTGACTCTTCTCCCATTACACCCAGGCACCGGGTCCTTTCTTCCCAGAGACTGAGCCCTTTGACCATTAGAGGCAGGAGTCAGAGGCCCTTTCTGACTCTTCTCCCATTACACCCAGGCACTGGGTCCTTTCTTCCCAGAGACTGCGCCCTTTGACCATTAGAGGCAGGAGACAGAGGCCCTTTCTGACTCTTCTCCCATTACACCCAGGCACGGGGTCCTTTCTTCCCAGAGACTGAGCCCTTTGACCATTAGAGGCAGGAGACAGAGGCCCTTTCTGACTCTTCTCCCATTACACCCAGGCACGGGGTCCTTTCTTCCCAGAGACTGAGCCCTTTGACCATTAGAGGCAGGAGACAGAGGCCCTTTCTGACTCTTCTCCCATTACACCCAGGCACGGGGTCCTTTCTTCCCAGAGACTGAGCCCTTTGACCATTAGAGGCAGGAGACAGAGGCCCTTTCTGACTCTTCTCCCATTACACCCAGGCACTGGGTCCTTTCTTCCCAGAGACTGAGCCCTTTGACCATTAGAGGCAGGAGACAGAGGCCCTTTCTGACTCTTCTCCCATTACACCCAGGCACAGGGTCCTTTCTTCCCAGAGACTGAGCCCTTTGACCATTAGAGGCAGGAGACAGAGGCCCTTTCTGACTCTTCTCCCATTACACCCAGGCACTGGGTCCTTTCTTCCCAGAGACTGCGCCCTTTGACCATAAGAGGCAGGAGAAAGAGGCCCTTTCTGACTCTTCTCCCGTAACACCCAGGCACAGGGTCCTTTCTTCCCAGAGACTGAGCCCTTTGACCATTAGAGGCAGGAGACAGAGGCCCTCTCTGACTCTTCTCCCATTACACCCAGGCACGGGGTCCTTTCTTCCCAGAGACTGCGCCCTTTGACCATTAGAGGCAGGAGTCAGAGGCCCTTTCTGACTCTTCTCCCGTTACACCCAGGCACAGGGTCCTTTCTTCCCAGAGACTGAGCCCTTTGACCATTAGAGGCAGGAGACAGAGGCCCTCTCTGACTCTTCTCCCATTACACCCAGGCACGGGGTCCTTTCTTCCCAGAGACTGAGCCCTTTGACCATTAGAGGCAGGAGACAGAGGCCCTTTCTGACTCTTCTCCCATTACACCCAGGCACTGAGTCCTTTCTTCTCAGAGACTGAGCCCTTTGACCATTAGAGGCAGGAGACAGAGGCCCTTTCTGACTCTTCTCCTGTTACACCCAGGCACAGGGTCCTTTCTTCCCAGAGACTGAGCCCTTTGACCATTAGAGGCAGGAGACAGAGGCCCTTTCTGACTCTTCTCCCATTACACCCAGGCACCGGGTCCTTTCTTCCCAGAGACTGCGCCCTTTGACCATTAGAGGCAGGAGACAGAGGCCCTTTCTGACTCTTCTCCCGTTACACCCAGGCACCGGGTCCTTTCTTCCCAGAGACTGAGCCCTTTGACCAATAGAGGCAGGAGACAGAGGCTCTTTCTGACTCTTCTCCCATTACACCCAGGCACGGGGTCCTTTCTTCCCAGAGACTGAGCCCTTTGACCATTAGAGGCAGGAGACAGAGGCCCTTTCTGACTCTTCTCCCATTACACCCAGGCACTGGGTCCTTTCTTCCCAGAGACTGAGCCCTTTGACCATTAGAGGCAGGAGACAGAGGCCCTTTCTGACTCTTCTCCCGTTACACCCAGGCACGGGGTCCTTTCTTCCCAGAGACTGAGCCCTTTGACCATTAGAGGCAGGAGACAGAGGCCCTTTCTGACTCTTCTCCCATTACACCCAGGCACCGGGTCCTTTCTTCCCAGAGACTGAGCCCTTTGACCATTAGAGGCAGGAGACAGAGGCCCTTTCTGACTCTTCTCCCATTACACCCAGGCACTGGGTCCTTTCTTCCCAGAGACTGAGCCCTTTGACCATTAGAGGCAGGAGACAGAGGCCCTTTCTGACTCTTCTCCCATTACACCCAGGCACTGGGTCCTTTCTTCCCAGAGACTGAGCCCTTTGACCATTAGAGGCAGGAGACAGAGGCCCTTTCTGACTCTTCTCCCATTACACCCAGGCACAGGGTCCTTTCTTCCCAGAGACTGCGCCCTTTGACCATTAGAGGCAGGAGACAGAGGCCCTTTCTGACTCTTCTCCCATTACACCCAGGCACTGAGTCCTTTCTTCTCAGAGACTGCGCCCTTCGACCATAAGAGGGAGGAGACAGAGGCCCTTTCTGACTCTTCTCCTGTAACACCCAGGCACAGGGTCCTTTCTTCCCAGAGACTGAGCCCTTTGACCATTAGAGGCAGGAGACAGAGGCCCTCTCTGACTCTTCTCCCACTACACCCAGGCACCGGGTCCTTTCTTCCCAGAGACTGAGCCCTTTGACCATTAGAGGCAGGAGACAGAGGCCCTTTCTGACTCTTCTCCCGTTACACCCAGGCACGGGTCCTTTCTTCCCAGAGACTGAGCCCTTTGACCATTAGAGGCAGGAGACAGAGGCCCTTTCTGACTCTTCTCCCATTACACCCAGGCACCGGGTCCTTTCTTCCCAGAGACTGAGCCCTTTGACCATTAGAGGCAGGAGACAGAGGCCCTTTCTGACTCTTCTCCCATTACACCCAGGCACGGGGTCCTTTCTTCCCAGAGACTGAGCCCTTTGACCATTAGAGGCAGGAGACAGAGGCCCTTTCTGACTCTTCTCCCATTACACCCAGGCACTGGGTACTTTCTTCCCAGAGACTGAGCCCTTTGACCATTAGAGGCAGGAGACAGAGGCCCTCTCTGACTCTTCTCCCATTACACCCAGGCACAGGGTCCTTTCTTCCCAGAGACTGCGCCCTTTGACCATTAGAGGCAGGAGACAGAGGCCCTTTCTGACTCTTCTCCCATTACACCCAGGCACTGAGTCCTTTCTTTTCAGAGACTGCGCCCTTCGACCATAAGAGGGAGGAGAAAGAGGCCCTTTCTGAATCTTCTCCTGTAACACCCAGGCACAGGGTCCTTTCTTCCCAGAGACTGAGCCCTTTGACCATTAGAGGCAGGAGACAGAGGCCCTCTCTGACTCTTCTCCCATTACACCCAGGCACGGGGTCCTTTCTTCCCAGAGACTGCGCCCTTTGACCATAAGAGGCAGGAGAAAGAGGCCCTTTCTGACTCTTCTCCCGTAACACCCAGGCACCGGGTCCTTTCTTCCCAGAGACTGAGCCCTTTGACCATTAGAGGCAGGAGTCGGAGGCCCTTTCTGACTCTTCTCCCGTTACACCCAGGCACGGAGTCCTTTCTTCCCAGAGACTGAGCTCTTTGACCATTAGAGGCCGGAGGCAGAGGCCCTTTCTGACTCTTCTCCCATTACAGCCAGGCACCAGGTCCTTTCTTCCCAGAGACTGAGCCCTTTGACCATTAGAGGCAGGAGACAGAGGCCCTTTCTGACTCTTCTCCCATTACACCCAGGCACTGAGTCCTTTCTTCCCAGAGACTGAGCCGCTTTGACCATTAGAGACAGGAGACAGAGGCCCTTTCTGACTCTTCTCCCGTTACACCCAGGCACTGGGTCCTTTCTTCCCAGAGACTGAGCCCTTTGACCATTAGAGGCAGGAGACAGAAGCCCTTTCTGACTCTTCTCCCGTTACACCCAGGCACCGGGTCCTTTCTTCCCAGAGACTGAGCCCTTTGACCATTAGAGGCAGGAGACAGAGGCCCTTTCTGACTCTTCTCCCGTTACACCCAGGCACCGGGTCCTTTATTCCCAGAGACTGAGCCCTTTGACCATTAGAGGCAGGAGACAGAGGCCCTTTTTGACTCTTCTCCCATTACACCCAGGCACTGAGTCCTTTCTTCCCAGAGACTGCGCCCTTTGACCATTAGAGGCAGGAGACAGAGGCCCTTTCTGACTCTTCTCCCACTACACCCAGGCACGGGGTCCTTTCTTCCCAGAGACTGAGCCCTTTGACCATTAGAGGCAGGAGACAGAGGCCCTTTCTGACTCTTCTCCCATTACACCCAGGCACCGGGTCCTTTCTTCCCAGAGACTGAGCCCTTTGACCATTAGAGGCAGGAGACAGAGGCCCTTTCTGACTCTTCTCCCATTACACCCAGGCACGGGGTCCTTTCTTCCCAGAGACTGAGCCCTTTGACCATTAGAGGCAGGAGACAGAGGCCCTTTCTGACTCTTCTCCCATTACACCCAGGCACAGGGTCCTTTCTTCCCAGAGACTGAGCCCTTTGACCATTAGAGGCAGGAGACAGAGGCCCTCTCTGACTCTTCTCCCATTACACCCAGGCACAGGGTCCTTTCTTCCCAGAGACTGCGCCCTTTGACCATTAGAGGCAGGAGACAGAGGCCCTTTCTGACTCTTCTCCCTGTACACCCAGGCACTGAGTCCTTTCTTCCCAGAGACTGCGCCCTTCGACCATAAGAGGGAGGAGAAAGAGGCCCTTTCTGACTCTTCTCCTGTAACACCCAGGCACAGGGTCCTTTCTTCCCAGGGACTGAGCCCTTTGACCATTAGAGGCAGGAGACAGAGGCCCTTTCTGACTCTTCTCCCATTACACCCAGGCACCTGGTCCTTTCTTCCCAGAGACTGAGCCCTTTGACCATAAGAGGCAGGAGACAGAGGCCCTCTCTGACTCTTCTCCCATTACACCCAGGCACAGGGTCCTTTCTTCCCAGAGACTGAGCCCTTTGACCATTAGAGGCAGGAGGCAGAGGCCCTTTCTGACTCTTCTCCCATTACACCCAGGCACTGAGTCCTTTCTTCCCAGAGACTGAGCCCTTTGACCATTAGAGGCAGGAGACAGAGGCCCTCTCTGACTCTTCTCCCGTTACACCCAGGCACGGGGTCCTTTCTTCCCAGAGACTGCGCCCTTTGACCATAAGAGGCAGGAGAAAGAGGCCCTTTCTGACTCTTCTCCCGTTACACCCAGGCACCGGGTCCTTTCTTCCCAGAGACTGAGCCCTTTGACCATTAGAGGCAGGAGTCGGAGGCCCTTTCTGACTCTTCTCCCGTTACACCCAGGCACGGAGTACTTTCTTCCCAGAGACTGAGCTCTTTGACCATTAGAGGCCGGAGGCAGAGGCCCTTTCTGACTCTTCTCCCATTACAGCCAGGCACCGGGTCCTTTCTTCCCAGAGACTGAGCCCTTTGACCAATAGAGGCAGGAGACAGAGGCTCTTTCTGACTCTTCTCCCATTACACCCAGGCACTGAGTCCTTTCTTCCCAGAGACTGAGCCGTTTGACCATTAGAGACAGGAGACAGAGGCCCTTTCTGACTCTTCTCCCGTTACACCCAGGCACTGGGTCCTTTCTTCCCAGAGACTGAGCCCTTTGACCATTAGAGGCAGGAGACAGAAGCCCTTTCTGACTCTTCTCCTGTTACACCCAGGCACCGGGTCCTTTCTTCCCAGAGACTGAGCCCTTTGACCATTAGAGGCAGGAGACAGAGGCCCTTTCTGACTCTTCTCCCGTTACACCCAGGCACCGGGTCCTTTATTCCCAGAGACTGAGCCCTTTGACCATTAGAGGCAGGATACAGAGGCCCTTTCTGACTCTTCTCCCGTTACACCCAGGCACCGGGTCCTTTCTTCCCAGAGACTGAGCCCTTTGACCATAAGAGGCAGGAGTCAGAGGCCCTTTTGACTCTTCTCCCATTACACCCAGGCACTGAGTCCTTTCTTCCCAGAGACTGCGCCCTTTGACCATTAGAGGCAGGAGACAGAGGCCCTTTCTGACTCTTCTCCCACTACACCCAGGCACGGGGTCCTTTCTTCCTAGAGACTGAGCCCTTTGACCATTAGAGGCAGGAGACAGAGGCCCTTTCTGACTCTTCTCCCATTACACCCAGGCACGGGGTCCTTTCTTCCCAGAGACTGAGCCCTTTGACCATTAAAGGCAGGAGACAGAGACCCTTTCTGACTCTTCTCCCATTACACCCAGGCACGGGGTCCTTTCTTCCCAGAGACTGAGCCCTTTGACCATTAGAGGCAGGAGACAGAGGCCCTTTCTGACTCTTCTCCCATTACACCCAGGCACAGGGTCCTTTCTTCCCAGAGACTGTGCCCTTTGACCATTAGAGGCAGGAGACAGAGGCCCTCTCTGACTCTTCTCCCATTACACCCAGGCAGAGGGTCCTTTCTTCCCAGAGACTGCGCCCTTTGACCATTAGAGGCAGGAGACAGAGGCCCTTTCTGACTCTTCTCCCATTACACCCAGGCACTGAGTCCTTTCTTTTCAGAGACTGCGCCCTTCGACCATAAGAGGGAGGAGAAAGAGGCCCTTTCTGACTCTTCTCCTGTAACACCCAGGCACAGCGTCCTTTCTTCACAGAGACTGAGCCCTTTGACCATTAGAGGCAGGAGACAGAGGCCCTCTCTGACTCTTCTCCCACTACACCCAGGCACGGGGTCCTTTCTTCCCAGAGACTGCGCCCTTTGACCATAAGAGGCAGGAGAAAGAGGCCCTTTCTGACTCTTCTCCCGTAACACCCAGGCACAGGGTCCTTTCTTCCCAGAGACTGAGCCCTTTGACCATTAGAGGCAGGAGACAGAGGCCCTCTCTGACTCTTCTCCCGTTACACCCAGGCACGGGGTCCTTTCTTCCCAGAGACTGAGCCCTTTGACCATTAGAGGCAGGAGGCAGAGGCCCTTTCTGACTCTTCTCCCATTACACCCAGGCACTGAGTCCTTTCTTCCCAGAGACTGAGCCCTTTGACCATTAGAGGCAGGAGACAGAGGCCCTCTCTGACTCTTCTCCCATTACACCCAGGCACTGAGTCCTTTCTTCCCAGAGACTGAGCCCTTTGACCATTAGAGGCAGGAGACAGAGGCCCTTTCTGACTCTTCTCCCATTACACCCAGGCACTGGGTACTTTCTTCTCAGAGCTGAGCCCTTTGATTATTAGAGGCAGGAGTCAGAGGCCCTTTCTGACTCTTCTCCCATTACACCCAGGCACAGGGTCCTTTCTTCCCAGAGACTGCGCCCTTTGACCATTAGAGGCAGGAGACAGAGGCCCTTTCTGACTCTTCTCCCATTACACCCAGGCACTGAGTCCTTTCTTTTCAGAGACGGCGCCCTTCGACCATAAGAGGGAGGAGAAATAGGCCCTTTCTGACTCTTCTCCCATAACACCCAGGCACAGGGTCCTTTCTTCCCAGGGACTGAGTCCTTTGACCATTAGAGGCAGGCGACAGAGGCCCTCTCTGACTCTTCTCCCATTACACCCAGGCACGGGGTCCTTTCTTCCCAGAGACTGCGCCCTTTGACCATAAGAGGCAGGAGAAAGAGGCCCTTTCTGACTTTTCTCCCGTAACACCCAGGCACAGGGTCCTTTCTTCCCAGAGACTGAGCCCTTTGACCATTAGAGGCAGGAGACAGAGGCCCTCTCTGACTCTTCTCCCATTACACCCAGGCACAGGGTCCTTTCTTCCCAGAGACTGCGCCCTTTGACCATTAGAGGCAGGAGACAGAGGCCCTTTCTGACTCTTCTCCCATTACACCCAGGCACTGAGTCCTTTCTTTTCAGAGACTGCGCCCTTCGACCATAAGAGGGAGGAGAAAGAGGCCCTTTCTGACTCTTCTCCTGTAACACCCAGGCACAGGGTCCTTTCTTCCCAGAGACTGAGCCCTTTGACCATTAGAGGCAGGAGACAGAGGCCCTCTCTGACTCTTCTCCCATTACACCCAGGCACGGGGTCCTTTCTTCCCAGAGACTGCGCCCTTTGACCATAAGAGGCAGGAGAAAGAGGCCCTTTCTGACTCTTCTCCCGTAACACCCAGGCACAGGGTCCTTTCTTCCCAGAGACTGAGCCCTTTGACCATTAGAGGCAGGAGTCAGAGGCCCTCTCTGACTCTTCTCCCGTTACACCCAGGCACGGGGTCCTTTCTTCCCAGAGACTGAGCCCTTTGACCATTAGAGGCAGGAGGCAGAGGCCCTTTCTGACTCTTCTCCCATTACACCCAGGCACTGAGTCCTTTCTTCCCAGAGACTGAGCCCTTTGACCATTAGAGGCAGGAGACAGAGGCCCTCTCTGACTCTTCTCCCGTTACACCCAGGCACGGGGTCCTTTCTTCCCAGAGACTGCGCCCTTTGACCATAAGAGGCAGGAGAAAGAGGCCGTTTCTGACTCTTCTCCCGTTACACCCAGGCACCGGGTCCTTTCTTCCCAGAGACTGAGCCCTTTGACCATTAGAGGCAGGAGTCGGAGGCCCTTTCTGACTCTTCTCCCGTTACACCCAGGCACGGAGTACTTTCTTCCCATAGACTGAGCTCTTTGACCATTAGAGGCCGGAGGCAGAGGCCCTTTTTGACTCTTCTCCCGTTACAGCCAGGCACCGGGTCCTTTCTTCCCAGAGACTGAGCCCTTTGACCAATAGAGGCAGGAGACAGAGGCTCTTTCTGACTCTTCTCCCATTACACCCAGGCACTGAGTCCTTTCTTCCCAGAGACTGAGCCGTTTGACCATTAGAGACAGGAGACAGAGGCCCTTTCTGACTCTTCTCCCGTTACACCCAGGCACTGGGTCCTTTCTTCCCAGACACTGAGCCCTTTGACCATTAGAGGCAGGAGACAGAAGCCCTTTCTGACTCTTCTCCTGTTACACCCAGGCACTGGGTCCTTTCTTCCCAGAGACTGAGCATTTTGACCATTAGAGGCAGGAGACAGAGGCCCTTTCTGACTCTTCTCCCGTTACACCCAGGCACCGGGTCCTTTATTCCCAGAGACTGAGCCCTTTGACCATTAGAGGCAGGAGACAGAGGCCCTTTCTGACTCTTCTCCCGTTACACCCAGGCACCGGGTCCTTTCTTCCCAGAGACTGAGCCCTTTGACCATAAGAGGCAGGAGTCAGAGGCCCTTTTTGACTCTTCTCCCATTACACCCAGGCACTGAGTCCTTTCTTCCCAGAGACTGCGCCCTTTGACCATTAGAGGCAGGAGACAGAGGCCCTTTCTGACTCTTCTCCCACTACACCCAGGCACGGGGTCCTTTCTTCCTAGAGACTGAGCCCTTTGACCATTAGAGGCAGGAGACAGAGGCCCTTTCTGACTCTTCTCCCATTACACCCAGGCACGGGGTCCTTTCTTCCCAGAGACTGAGCCCTTTGACCATTAAAGGCAGGAGACAGAGACCCTTTCTGACTCTTCTCCCATTACACCCAGGCACGGGGTCCTTTCTTCCCAGAGACTGAGCCCTTTGACCATTAGAGGCAGGAGACAGAGGCCCTTTCTGACTCTTCTCCCATTACACCCAGGCACTGGGTACTTTCTTCTCAGAGCTGAGCCCTTTGATTATTAGAGGCAGGAGTCAGAGGCCCTTTCTGACTCTTCTCCCATTACACCCAGGCACAGGGTCCTTTCTTCCCAGAGACTGCGCCCTTTGACCATTAGAGGCAGGAGACAGAGGCCCTCTCTGACTCTTCTCCCATTACACCCAGGCAGAGGGTCCTTTCTTCCCAGAGACTGCGCCCTTTGACCATTAGAGGCAGGAGACAGAGGCCCTTTCTGACTCTTCTCCCATTACACCCAGGCACTGAGTCCTTTCTTTTCAGAGACTGCGCCCTTCGACCATAAGAGGGAGGAGAAAGAGGCCCTTTCTGACTCTTCTCCTGTAACACCCAGGCACAGCGTCCTTTCTTCACAGAGACTGAGCCCTTTGACCATTAGAGGCAGGAGACAGAGGCCCTCTCTGACTCTTCTCCCACTACACCCAGGCACCGGGTCCTTTCTTCCCAGAGACTGAGCCCTTTGACCATTAGAGGCAGGAGGCAGAGGCCCTTTCTGACTTTTCTCCCGTTACACCCAGGCACGGGTCCTTTCTTCCCAGAGTCTGAGCCCTTTGACCATTAGAGGCAGGAGACAGAGGCCCTTTCTGACTCTTCTCCCGTTACACCCAGGCACCGGGTCCTTTCTTCCCAGAGACTGAGCCCTTTGACCATTAGAGGCAGGAGACAGAGGCCCTTTCTGACTCTTCTCCCATTACACCCAGGCATGGGGTCCTTTCTTCCCAGAGACTGAGCCCTTTGACCATTAGAGGCAGGAGACAGAGGCCCTTTCTGACACTTCTCCCATTACACCCAGGCACTGGGTACTTTCTTCCCAGAGACTGAGCCCTTTGACCATTAGAGGCAGGAGACAGAGGCCCTCTCTGACTCTTCTCCCATTACACCCAGGCACAGGGTCCTTTCTTCCCAGAGACTGCGCCCTTTGACCATTAGAGGCAGGAGACAGAGGCCCTTTCTGACTCTTCTCCCATTACACCCAGGCACTGAGTCCTTCCTTTTCAGAGACTGCGCCCTTCGACCATAAGAGGGAGGAGAAAGAGGCCCTTTCTGACTCTTCTCCTGTAACACCCAGGCACAGGGTCCTTTCTTCCCAGAGACTGAGCCCTTTGACCATTAGAGGCAGGAGACAGAGGCCCTCTCTGACTCTTCTCCCATTACACCCAGGCACGGGGTCCTTTCTTCCCAGAGACTGCGCCCTTTGACCATAAGAGGCAGGAGAAAGAGGCCCTTTCTGACTCTTCTCCCGTAACACCCAGGCACAGGGTCCTTTCTTCCCAGAGACTGAGCCCTTTGACCATTAGAGGCAGGAGTCAGAGGCCCTCTCTGACTCTTCTCCCGTTACACCCAGGCACGGGGTCCTTTCTTCCCAGAGACTGAGCCCTTTGACCATTAGAGGCAGGAGGCAGAGGCCCTTTCTGACTCTTCTCCCATTACACCCAGGCACTGAGTCCTTTCTTCCCAGAGACTGAGCCCTTTGACCATTAGAGGCAGGAGACAGAGGCCCTCTCTGACTCTTCTCCCGTTACACCCAGGCACGGGGTCCTTTCTTCCCAGAGACTGCGCCCTTTGACCATAAGAGGCAGGAGAAAGAGGCCGTTTTTGACTCTTCTCCCGTTACACCCAGGCACCGGGTCCTTTCTTCCCAGAGACTGAGCCCTTTGACCATTAGAGGCAGGAGTCGGAGGCCCTTTCTGACTCTTCTCCCGTTACACCCAGGCACGGAGTACTTTCTTCCCAGAGACTGAGCTCTTTGACCATTAGAGGCCGGAGGCAGAGGCCCTTTCTTACTCTTCTCCCATTACAGCCAGGCACCGGGTCCTTTCTTCCCAGAGACTGAGCCCTTTGACCAATAGAGGCAGGAGACAGAGGCTCTTTCTGACTCTTCTCCCATTACACCCAGGCACTGAGTCCTTTCTTCCCAGAGACTGAGCCGTTTGACCATTAGAGACAGGAGACAGAGGCCCTTTCTGACTCTTCTCCCGTTACACCCAGGCACTGGGTCCTTTCTTCCCAGAGACTGAGCCCTTTGACCATTAGAGGCAGGAGACAGAAGCCCTTTCTGACTCTTCTCCTGTTACACCCAGGCACCGGGTCCTTTCTTCCCAGAGACTGAGCCCTTTGACCATTAGAGGCAGGAGACAGAGGCCCTTTCTGACTCTTCTCCCGTTACACCCAGGCACCGGGTCCTTTATTCCCAGAGACTGAGCCCTTTGACCATTAGAGGCAGGAGACAGAGGCCCTTTCTGACTCTTCTCCCGTTACACCCAGGCACCGGGTCCTTTCTTCCCAGAGACTGAGCCCTTTGACCATAAGAGGCAGGAGTCAGAGTCCCTTTCTGACTCTTCTCCCATTACACCCAGGCACTGAGTCCTTTCTTCCCAGAGACTGCGCCCTTTGACCATTAGAGGCAGGAGACAGAGGCCCTTTCTGACTCTTCTCCCACTACACCCAGGCACGGGGTCCTTTCTTCCTAGAGACTGAGCCCTTTGACCATTAGAGGCAGGAGACAGAGGCCCTTTCTGACTCTTCTCCCATTACACCCAGGCACGGGGTCCTTTCTTCCCAGAGACTGAGCCCTTTGACCATTAAAGGCAGGAGACAGAGACCCTTTCTGACTCTTCTCCCATTACACCCAGGCACGGGGTCCTTTCTTCCCAGAGACTGAGCCCTTTGACCATTAGAGGCAGGAGACAGAGGCCCTTTCTGACTCTTCTCCCATTACACCCAGGCACAGGGTCCTTTCTTCCCAGAGACTGTGCCCTTTGACCATTAGAGGCAGGAGACAGAGGCCCTCTCTGACTCTTCTCCCATTACACCCAGGCAGAGGGTCCTTTCTTCCCAGAGACTGCGCCCTTTGACCATTAGAGGCAGGAGACAGAGGCCCTTTCTGACTCTTCTCCCATTACACCCAGGCACTGAGTCCTTTCTTTTCAGAGACTGCGCCCTTCGACCATAAGAGGGAGGAGACAGAGGCCCTTTCTGACTCTTCTCCGGTAACACCCAGGCACAGCGTCCTTTCTTCACAGAGACTGAGCCCTTTGACCATTAGAGGCAGGAGACAGAGGCCCTCTCTGACTCTTCTCCCACTACACCCAGGCACGGGGTCCTTTCTTCCCAGAGACTGCGCCCTTTGACCATAAGAGGCAGGAGAAAGAGGCCCTTTCTGACTCTTCTCCCGTAACACCCAGGCACAGGGTCCTTTCTTCCCAGAGACTGAGCCCTTTGACCATTAGAGGCAGGAGACAGAGGCCCTCTCTGACTCTTCTCCCGTTACACCCAGGCACGGGGTCCTTTCTTCCCAGAGACTGAGCCCTTTGACCATTAGAGGCAGGAGGCAGAGGCCCTTTCTGACTCTTCTCCCATTACACCCAGGCACTGAGTCCTTTCTTCCCAGAGACTGAGCCCTTTGACCATTAGAGGCCGGAGGCAGAGGCCCTTTTTGACTCTTCTCCCGTTACAGCCAGGCACCGGGTCCTTTCTTCCCAGAGACTGAGCCCTTTGACCAATAGAGGCAGGAGACAGAGGCCCTTTCTGACTCTTCTCCCATTACACCCAGGCACGGGGTCCTTTCTTCCCAGAGACTGAGCCCTTTGACCATTAGAGGCAGGAGACAGAGGCCCTTTCTGACTCTTCTCCCATTACACCCAGGCACGGGGTCCTTTCTTCCCAGAGACTGAGCCCTTTGACCATTAGAGGCAGGAGACAGAGGCCCTTTCTGACTCTTCTCCCATTACACCCAGGCACTGGGTCCTTTCTTCTCAGAGCTGAGCCCTTTGATTATTAGAGGCAGGAGTCAGAGGCCCTTTCTGACTCTTCTCCCATTACACCCAGGCACAGGGTCCTTTCTTCCCAGAGACTGCGCCCTTTGACCAGTAGAGGCAGGAGATAGAGGCCCTCTCTGACTCTTCTCCCATTACACCCAGGCACAGGGTCCTTTCTTCCCAGAGACTGCGCCCTTTGACCATTAGAGGCAGGAGATAGAGGCCCTTTCTGACTCTTCTCCCATTACACCCAGGCACTGAGTCCTTTCTTTTCAGAGACTGAGCCCTTCGACCATAAGAGGGAGGAGAAAGAGGCCCTTTCTGACTCTTCTCCCGTAACACCCAGGCACAGCGTCCTTTCTTCACAGAGACTGAGCCCTTTGACTATTAGAGGCAGGAGACAGAGGCCCTCTCTGACTCTTCTCCCACTACACCCAGGCACTGGGTCCTTTCTTCCCAGAGACTGAGCCCTTTGACCATTAGAGGCAGGAGGCAGAGGCCCTTTCTGACTTTTCTCCCATTACACCCAGGCACGGGTCCTTTCTTCCCAGAGTCTGAGCCCTTTGACCATTAGAGGCAGGAGACAGAGGCCCTTTCTGACTCTTCTCCCGTTACACCCAGGCACCGGGTCCTTTCTTCCCAGAGACTGAGCCCTTTGACCATTAGAGGCAGGAGACAGAGGCCCTTTCTGACTCTTCTCCCATTACACCCAGGCATGGGGTCCTTTCTTCCCAGAGACTGAGCCCTTTGACCATTAGAGGCAGGAGACAGAGGCCCTTTCTGACACTTCTCCCATTACACCCAGGCACTGGGTACTTTCTTCCCAGAGACTGAGCCCTTTGACCATTAGAGGCAGGAGACAGAGGCCCTCTCTGACTCTTCTCCCATTACACCCAGGCACAGGGTCCTTTCTTCCCAGAGACTGCGCCCTTTGACCATTAGAGGCAGGAGACAGAGGCCCTTTCTGACTCTTCTCCCATTACACCCAGGCACTGAGTCCTTCCTTTTCAGAGACTGCGCCCTTCGACCATAAGAGGGAGGAGAAAGAGGCCCTTTCTGACTCTTCTCCTGTAACACCCAGGCACAGGGTCCTTTCTTCCCAGAGACTGAGCCCTTTGACCATTAGAGGCAGGAGACAGAGGCCCTCTCTGACTCTTCTCCCATTACACCCAGGCACGGGGTCCTTTCTTCCCAGAGACTGCGCCCTTTGACCATAAGAGGCAGGAGAAAGAGGCCCTTTCTGACTCTTCTCCCGTAACACCCAGGCACAGGGTCCTTTCTTCCCAGAGACTGAGCCCTTTGACCATTAGAGGCAGGAGTCAGAGGCCCTCTCTGACTCTTCTCCCGTTACACCCAGGCACGGGGTCCTTTCTTCCCAGAGACTGAGCCCTTTGACCATTAGAGGCAGGAGGCAGAGGCCCTTTCTGACTCTTCTCCCATTACACCCAGGCACTGAGTCCTTTCTTCCCAGAGACTGAGCCCTTTGACCATTAGAGGCAGGAGACAGAGGCCCTCTCTGACTCTTCTCCCGTTACACCCAGGCACGGGGTCCTTTCTTCCCAGAGACTGCGCCCTTTGACCATAAGAGGCAGGAGAAAGAGGCCGTTTTTGACTCTTCTCCCGTTACACCCAGGCACCGGGTCCTTTCTTCCCAGAGACTGAGCCCTTTGACCATTAGAGGCAGGAGTCGGAGGCCCTTTCTGACTCTTCTCCCGTTACACCCAGGCACGGAGTACTTTCTTCCCAGAGACTGAGCTCTTTGACCATTAGAGGCCGGAGGCAGAGGCCCTTTTTGACTCTTCTCCCGTTACAGCCAGGCACCGGGTCCTTTCTTCCCAGAGACTGAGCCCTTTGACCAATAGAGGCAGGAGACAGAGGCTCTTTCTGACTCTTCTCCCATTACACCCAGGCACTGAGTCCTTTCTTCCCAGAGACTGAGCCGTTTGACCATTAGAGACAGGAGACAGAGGCCCTTTCTGACTCTTCTCCCGTTACACCCAGGCACTGGGTCCTTTCTTCCCAGAGACTGAGCCCTTTGACCATTAGAGGCAGGAGACAGAAGCCCTTTCTGACTCTTCTCCTGTTACACCCAGGCACCGGGTCCTTTCTTCCCAGAGACTGAGCCCTTTGACCATTAGAGGCAGGAGACAGAGGCCCTTTCTGACTCTTCTCCCGTTACACCCAGGCACCGGGTCCTTTATTCCCAGAGACTGAGCCCTTTGACCATTAGAGGCAGGATACAGAGGCCCTTTTTGACTCTTCTCCCGTTACACCCAGGCACCGGGTCCTTTCTTCCCAGAGACTGAGCCCTTTGACCATAAGAGGCAGGAGTCAGAGGCCCTTTTTGACTCTTCTCCCATTACACCCAGGCACTGAGTCCTTTCTTCCCAGAGACTGCGCCCTTTGACCATTAGAGGCAGGAGACAGAGGCCCTTTCTGACTCTTCTCCCACTACACCCAGGCACGGGGTCCTTTCTTCCTAGAGACTGAGCCCTTTGACCATTAGAGGCAGGAGACAGAGGCCCTTTCTGACTCTTCTCCCATTACACCCAGGCACGGGGTCCTTTCTTCCCAGAGACTGAGCCCTTTGACCATTAAAGGCAGGAGACAGAGACCCTTTCTGACTCTTCTCCCATTACACCCAGGCACGGGGTCCTTTCTTCCCAGAGACTGAGCCCTTTGACCATTAGAGGCAGGAGACAGAGGCCCTTTCTGACTCTTCTCCCATTACACCCAGGCACAGGGTCCTTTCTTCCCAGAGACTGTGCCCTTTGACCATTAGAGGCAGGAGACAGAGGCCCTCTCTGACTCTTCTCCCATTACACCCAGGCAGAGGGTCCTTTCTTCCCAGAGACTGCGCCCTTTGACCATTAGAGGCAGGAGACAGAGGCCCTTTCTGACTCTTCTCCCATTACACCCAGGCACTGAGTCCTTTCTTTTCAGAGACTGCGCCCTTCGACCATAAGAGGGAGGAGAAAGAGGCCCTTTCTGACTCTTCTCCTGTAACACCCAGGCACAGCGTCCTTTCTTCACAGAGACTGAGCCCTTTGACCATTAGAGGCAGGAGACAGAGGCCCTCTCTGACTCTTCTCCCACTACACCCAGGCACGGGGTCCTTTCTTCCCAGAGACTGCGCCCTTTGACCATAAGAGGCAGGAGAAAGAGGCCCTTTCTGACTCTTCTCCCGTAACACCCAGGCACAGGGTCCTTTCTTCCCAGAGACTGAGCCCTTTGACCATTAGAGGCAGGAGACAGAGGCCCTCTCTGACTCTTCTCCCGTTACACCCAGGCACGGGGTCCTTTCTTCCCAGAGACTGAGCCCTTTGACCATTAGAGGCAGGAGGCAGAGGCCCTTTCTGACTCTTCTCCCATTACACCCAGGCACTGAGTCCTTTCTTCCCAGAGACTGAGCCCTTTGACCATTAGAGGCAGGAGACAGAGGCCCTCTCTGACTCTTCTCCCATTACACCCAGGCACTGAGTCCTTTCTTCCCAGAGACTGAGCCCTTTGACCATTAGAGGCAGGAGACAGAGGCCCTTTCTGACTCTTCTCCCATTACACCCAGGCACTGGGTACTTTCTTCTCAGAGCTGAGCCCTTTGATTATTAGAGGCAGGAGTCAGAGGCCCTTTCTGACTCTTCTCCCATTACACCCAGGCACAGGGTCCTTTCTTCCCAGAGACTGCGCCCTTTGACCATTAGAGGCAGGAGACAGAGGCCCTTTCTGACTCTTCTCCCATTACACCCAGGCACTGAGTCCTTTCTTTTCAGAGACGGCGCCCTTCGACCATAAGAGGGAGGAGAAATAGGCCCTTTCTGACTCTTCTCCCATAACACCCAGGCACAGGGTCCTTTCTTCCCAGGGACTGAGTCCTTTGACCATTAGAGGCAGGCGACAGAGGCCCTCTCTGACTCTTCTCCCATTACACCCAGGCACGGGGTCCTTTCTTCCCAGAGACTGCGCCCTTTGACCATAAGAGGCAGGAGAAAGAGGCCCTTTCTGACTTTTCTCCCGTAACACCCAGGCACAGGGTCCTTTCTTCCCAGAGACTGAGCCCTTTGACCATTAGAGGCAGGAGACAGAGGCCCTCTCTGACTCTTCTCCCATTACACCCAGGCACAGGGTCCTTTCTTCCCAGAGACTGCGCCCTTTGACCATTAGAGGCAGGAGACAGAGGCCCTTTCTGACTCTTCTCCCATTACACCCAGGCACTGAGTCCTTTCTTTTCAGAGACTGCGTCCTTCGACCATAAGAGGGAGGAGAAAGAGGCCCTTTCTGACTCTTCTCCTGTAACACCCAGGCACAGGGTCCTTTCTTCCCAGAGACTGAGCCCTTTGACCATTAGAGGCAGGAGACAGAGGCCCTCTCTGACTCTTCTCCCATTACACCCAGGCACGGGGTCCTTTCTTCCCAGAGACTGCGCCCTTTGACCATAAGAGGCAGGAGAAAGAGACCCTTTCTGACTCTTCTCCCATTACACCCAGGCACCGGGTCCTTTCTTCCCAGAGACTGAGCCCTTTGACCATTAGAGGCAGGAGACAGAGGCCCTCTCTGACTCTTCTCCCATTACACCCAGGCACTGAGTCCTTTCTTCCCAGAGACTGAGCCCTTTGACCATTAGAGGCAGGAGACAGAGGCCCTCTCTGACTCTTCTCCCATTACACCCAGGCACTGAGTCCTTTCTTCCCAGAGACTGAGCCCTTTGACCATTAGAGGCAGGAGACAGAGGCCCTCTCTGACTCTTCTCCCGTTACACTCAGGCACTGAGTCATTTCTTTTCAGAGACTGAGTCCTTTGACCATTAGAGGCAGGAGACATAGGCCCTTTCTGACTCTTCTCCCATTACACCCAGGCACCGGGTCCTTTCTTCCCAGAGACTGAGCCCTTTGATCATTAGAGGCAGGAGTCAGAGGCCCTCTCTGACTCTTCTCCCGCTACACCCAGGCACCGGGTCCTTTCTTCCCAGAGAATGCGCCCTTTGACCATTAGAGGCAGGAGACAGAGGCCCTTTCTGACTCTTCTCCCACTACACCCAGGCACTGGGTCCTTTCTTCCCTGAGACTGAGCCCTTTGACCATTAGAGGCAGGAGTCAGAGGCCCTCTCTGACTCTTCTCCCGTTACACCCAGGCACCGGGTCCTTTCTTCCCAGAGACTGAGCCCTTTGACCATTAGAGGCAGGAGACAGAGGCCCTTTCTGACTCTTCTCCCACTACACCCAGGCACCGGGTCCTTTCTTCCCAGAGACTGAGCCCTTTGACCATTAGAGGCAGGAGTCAGAGGCCCTTTCTGACTCTTCTCCCATTACACCCAGGCACCTGGTCCTTTCTTCCCAGAGACTGAGCCCTTTGACCATTAGAGGCAGGAGACTCTTCTCCCATTACACCCAGGCACTGAGTCCTTTCTTTTCAGAAACTGAGCCCTTTGACCATTAGAGGCAGGAGACAGAGGCCCTTTCTGACTCTTCTCCCACTACACCCAGGCACCGGGTCCTTTCTTCCCAGAGACTGAGCCCTTTGACCATTAGAGGCAGGAGTCAGAGGCCCTTTCTGACTCTTCTCCCATTACACCCAGGCACCTGGTCCTTTCTTCCCAGAGACTGAGCCCTTTGACCATTAGAGGCAGGAGACAGAGGCCCTCTCTGACTCTTCTCCCACTACACCCAGGCACCGGGTCCTTTCTTCCCAGAGACTGAGCCCTTTGACCATTAGAGGCAGGAGACAGAGGCCCTCTCTGACTCTTCTCCCATTACACCCAGGCACTGGGTCCTTTCTTCCCAGAGACTGAGCCCTTTGACCATTAGAGGCAGGAGACAGAGGCCCTCTCTGACTCTTCTCCCATTACACCCAGGCACTGAGTCCTTTCTTCCCAGAGACTGAGCCCTTTGACCATTAGAGGCAGGAGACAGAGGCCCTCTCTGACTCTTCTCCCGTTACACTCAGGCACTGAGTCATTTCTTTTCAGAGACTGAGTCCTTTGACCATTAGAGGCAGGAGACATAGGCCCTTTCTGACTCTTCTCCCATTACACCCAGGCACCGGGTCCTTTCTTCCCAGAGACTGAGCCCTTTGATCATTAGAGGCAGGAGTCAGAGGCCCTCTCTGACTCTTCTCCCGCTACACCCAGGCACCGGGTCCTTTCTTCCCAGAGAATGCGCCCTTTGACCATTAGAGGCAGGAGACAGAGGCCCTTTCTGACTCTTCTCCCACTACACCCAGGCACTGGGTCCTTTCTTCCCTGAGACTGAGCCCTTTGATCATTAGAGGCAGGAGTCAGAGGCCCTCTCTGACTCTTCTCCCGTTACACCCAGGCACCGGGTCCTTTCTTCCCAGAGACTGAGCCCTTTGACCATTAGAGGCAGGAGACAGAGGCCCTTTCTGACTCTTCTCCCACTACACCCAGGCACCGGGTCCTTTCTTCCCAGAGACTGAGCCCTTTGACCATTAGAGGCAGGAGTCAGAGGCCCTTTCTGACTCTTCTCCCACTACACCCAGGCACCGGGTCCTTTCTTCCCAGAGACTGCGCCCTTTGACCATTAGAGGCAGGAGACTCTTCTCCCATTACACCCAGGCACTGAGTCCTTTCTTTTCAGAAACTGAGCCCTTTGACCATTAGAGGCAGGAGTCAGAGGCCCTTTCTGACTCTTCTCCCGTTACACCCAGGCACCGGTCCTTTCTTCCCAGAGACTGAGCCCTTTGACCATAAGAGGCAGGAGAAAGAGGCCCTTTCTGACTCTTCTCCCGTAACACCCAGGCACGGGGTTCTTTCTTCCCAGAGACTGAGCTCTTTGACCATTAGAGGCCGGAGGCAGAGGCCCTTTCTGACTCTTCTCCCGTTACACCCAGGCACCGGGTCCTTTCTTCCCAGAGACTGAGCCCTTTGACCATTAGAGGCAGGAGTCAGAGGCCCTTTCTGACTCTTCTCCCGTTACACCCAGGCACCGGGTCCTTTCTTCCCAGAGACTGAGCCCTTTGACCATTAGAGGCAGGAGTCAGAGGCCCTTTCTGACTCTTCTCCCGTTACACCCAGGCACTGAGTCCTTTCTTCCCAGAGACTGAGCCGTTTGACCATTAGAGGCAGGAGACAGAGGCCCTTTCTGACTCTTCTCCCGTTACACCCAGGCACCGGTCCTTTCTTCCCAGAGACTGAGCCCTTTGACCATAAGAGGCAGGAGAAAGAGGCCCTTTCTGACTCTTCTCCCGTTACACCCAGGCACTGGGTCCTTTCTTCCCAGAGACTGAGCCCTTTGACCATTAGAGGCAGGAGACAGAGGCCCTTTCTGACTCTTCTCCCGTTACACCCAGGCACCGGGTCATTTCTTCCCAGAGACTGAGCCCTTTGACCATTAGAGGCAGGAGACAGAGGCTCTTTCTGACTCTTCTCCCGTTACAACCAGGCACTGAGTCCTTTCTTCCCAGAGACTGAGCCCTTTGACCATTAGAGGCAGGAGACAGAGGCCCTTTCTGACTCTTCTCCCGTTACACCCAGGCACTGGGTCCTTTCTTCCCAGAGACTGAGCCCTTTGACCATTAGAGGCAGGAGACAGAGGCCCTTTCTGACTCTTCTCCCGTTATACCCAGGCACGGGGTCCTTTCTTCCCAGAGACTGCGCCCTTTGACCATAAGAGGCAGGAGAAAGAGACCCTTTCTGACTCTTCTCCCATTACACCCAGGCACCGGGTCCTTTCTTCCCAGAGACTGAGCCCTTTGACCATTAGAGGCAGGAGACAGAGGCCCTCTCTGACTCTTCTCCCATTACACCCAGGCACTGAGTCCTTTCTTCCCAGAGACTGAGCCCTTTGACCATTAGAGGCAGGAGACAGAGGCCCTCTCTGACTCTTCTCTCGTTACACTCAGGCACTGAGTCCTTTCTTTTCAGAGACTGAGCCCTTTGACCATTAGAGGCAGGAGACATAGGCCCTTTCTGACTCTTCTCCCATTACACCCAGGCACGGGGTTCTTTCTTCCCAGAGACTGAGCCCTTTGACCATTAGAGGCAGGAGACAGAGGCCCTTTCTGACTCTTCTCCCATTACACCCAGGCACCGGGTCCTTTCTTCCCAGAGACTGAGCCCTTTGATCATTAGAGGCAGGAGTCAGATGCCCTCTCTGACTCTTCTCCCGCTACACCCAGGCACCGGGTCCTTTCTTCCCAGAGACTGCGCTCTTTGACCATTAGAGGCAGGAGACAGAGGCCCTTTCTGACTCTTCTCCCATTACACCCAGGCTCCGGGTCCTTTCTTCCCAGAGACTGAGCCCTTTGACCATTAGAGGCAGGAGTCAGAGGCCCTTTCTGACTCTTCTCCCATTACACCCAGGGACCTGGTCCTTTCTTGCCAGAGACTGAGCCCTTTGACCATAAGAGGCAGGAGTCAGAGGCCCTTTCTGACTCTTCTCCCATTACACCCAGGCACAGGGTCCTTTCTTCCCAGAGACTGAGCCCTTTGACCATTAGAGGCAGGGGACAGAGGCCCTCTCTGACTCTTCTCCCATTACACCCAGGCACGGGGTCCTTTCTTCCCAGAGACTGCGCCCTTTGACCATAAGAGGTAGGAGAAAGAGGCCCTTTCTGACTCTTCTCCCGTAACACCCAGGCACTGAGTCCTTTCTTTTCAGAGACTGCGCCCTTCGACCATAAGAGGGAGGAGAAAGAGGCCCTTTCTGACTCTTCTCCTGTAACACCCAGGCACAGGGTCCTTTCTTCCCAGAGACTGAGCCCTTTGACCATTAGAGGCAGGAGACAGAGGCCCTCTCTGACTCTTCTCCCATTACACCCAGGCACGGGGTCCTTTCTTCCCAGAGACTGCGCCCTTTGACCATAAGAGGCAGGAGAAAGAGGCCCTTTCTGACTCTTCTCCCGTAACACCCAGGCACAGGGTCCTTTCTTCCCAGAGACTGAGCCCTTTGACCATTAGAGGCAGGAGACAGAGGCCCTCTCTGAATCTTCTCCCGTTACACCCAGGCACGGGGTCCTTTCTTCCCAGAGACTGAGCCCTTTGACCATTAGAGGCAGGAGGCAGAGGCCCTTTCTGACTCTTCTCCCATTACACCCAGGCACTGAGTCATTTCTTCCCAGAGACTGAGCCCTTTGACCATTAGAGGCAGGAGACAGAGGCCCTCTCTGACTCTTCTCCCGTTACACCCAGGCACGGGTCCTTTCTTCCCAGAGACTGCGCCCTTTGACCATAAGAGGCAGGAGAAAGAGGCCGCTTTTGACTCTTCTCCCGTTACACCCAGGCACCGGGTCCTTTCTTCCCAGAGACTGAGCCCTTTGACCATTAGAGGCAGGAGTCGGAGGCCCTTTCTGACTCTTCTCCCGTTACACCCAGGCACGGAGTACTTTCTTCCCAGAGACTGAGCTCTTTGACCATTAGAGGCCGGAGGCAGAGGCCCTTTCTTACTCTTCTCCCATTACAGCCAGGCACCGGGTCCTTTCTTCCCAGAGACTGAGCCCTTTGACCAATAGAGGCAGGAGACAGAGGCTCTTTCTGACTCTTCTCCCATTACACCCAGGCACTGAGTCCTTTCTTCCCAGAGACTGAGCCGTTTGACCATTAGAGACAGGAGACAGAGGCCCTTTCTGACTCTTCTCCCGTTACACCCAGGCACTGGGTCCTTTCTTCCCAGAGACTGAGCCCTTTGACCATTAGAGGCAGGAGACAGAAGCCCTTTCTGACTCTTCTCCTGTTACACCCAGGCACCGGGTCCTTTCTTCCCAGAGACTGAGC